>CM054160.1:39525762-39535762 GCA_028751875.1 Rapana venosa | reverse complement strand
CATTATCACGGGTTTTCATTGCTTTTGATGTCAATAGCCATTAGGGCTGACAGCTTGAAGTCTGCTACATGGAAAAAAGCCAGGTTCTGGTGCTCAAAGAAGGGTTATGGCTTCAGCACAGATTCTAGGAAACTGGCAACATTTTCTGCTGGTAAATGAGAACAAAATTGAACTGTTCAGGTTCCTCACAGAGACTCATTTGGACATAGCACAAGTCCATGACAAGATCCTTATATGTACAAGCACCAAGAAAACACTGTGCTCATCCAGAAAAGACACCAGCAGACTAGAACCTTGTAGCCATGAGGAAGCAGACGCTCCCCTAACGCTACATGTGGATGACTGTATCACAGAGGCCTTGCAGAACGTCTTCATTAGGAAAATGGATACTGACGTAGTTCCACTTGCTGTTGCCTGTGTCCAGTTAACTGCAGTTCATGAACTGCAGATTGCTCTTAGAGTTGTGAAATACTTTAAATACCTAACATCCCACACAACTGCCACTCAGCTTGGTCCAAATTACTCCAAAGCCTTGCCAGCCTTCCATGCATTGACAGGGAGTGACTATGTGTCCTTCTCTGGAAAAGGAAAGACTACGGCATGGAACACATGGGCTGCATAGCCACTAGTGACTGATGCCCTCCTGCTCATGATGGAACAACCAGATACTCTAGCTCAATGATGGAGGTTCTTCAACATTCTGTTGTATGACAGGACCAGTGGATTGCAAAGTGTGGATGACGCCAGGAAAAGGATGTGCACAAAAGGAAGATGGCAGCTGGGGCACATTCCATTTATCTTCGGTGTGCTTCAGCAGCATACCCTAAGAACTGTTTACCAAAGTGGTCACATCATTAGGGGGACAGTGTTTGGTGAAAGCACCAGGCCTTCCTTGCCCTGGACTATGTGTCAGCAGAAAGAACAGGATCATGGATGGAGGGAGACCTGTGTGGACTACACTGCGACAGGGAGAGGACGCCATCAAGAACTGATCCACTGTGGCTGTAAGCTGCCTGTGGAGAACATATGCTGTCAATGCTTCAAAGCCAGTTTGCAGTGTATTGCCTTGTGTACATGGGGTGGATGTGATGACTGCAGTAGGGATCAGAGCACATGACAGTACTTTCCCTTTCCCTGCAAGTCCAGGTGTGTGTGTGTGTGTGTGTGTGTGTGTGTGTGTGTGTGTGTGTGTGTGTGTGTGTGTGTGTGTTGTGTGTGTGTGTGTGTGTGTGTGTGTGTGTTTGTGTGTGCCATCTGTGATCACTTTCAAGTGATTGTGTGTGTGTGTAAGTGTGTGTGTAAGTGTGTGTGTAAGTGTGTGTGTGTGTGTGTGTGTGTGTGTGTGTGTGTGTGTGGTTGTGTGTGTGTGTGTTGGGTGTGTGTGTGAGTGTGTGGTGTGTGTGTGTGTGTTTTCTGTGTCTGTGGTTGTTGTTTTTGTTGTTGTTGCTGCCACTGCTGCTGTTGCGCTGGTATTGGTCAAATGTTGTTCTCCTCTTTCTACAAATCCTGGTCAACCAAATCAGTGAACATCATCATTACACTGTCACAAAGCACATGTGTATGTGTGTGCATGTGTGTGCATGTTTGCGCATGCACATGAATGTGTGTGTGAATGAAGATATACATCAGCTCCATACATTATAAAGCATAAAGTGAAATCCTGGAGCCGTGGTTTTGTGTTAGATAAACAAAGCCAATTTTTTTCCAAATACTTATGTATGATGATCATCATCATTAACCATTACACCCAGTGGTGTGTAGGGCAGCAACAAAGCGCTTCCACTCCTGCCTATTCTGGGCCAACCTAGTCACTGATCCCCAAGAGTGCTGCACGGCCTTCATCTCACTTTCTACAGTCCTCCTCCACGTTGCTTTTGGTCTTCCTTTCTTTCTCCTTCCTTCTGGGGTCCAAAGCAATGCTGTTCTTGTGATTGACTGTGGGTCTCTTCGGAGGATTCCCAATCCCCCCCCCCCGTCTGGGATGGTGTTCCCAGTTTTTCTTCCTGCTCTCCGTAGAGGTCTTCTTGAAGATCTTCTCGGGCCCAAAAGTTTCCGGAGAAATCTTCAAGGTATATGGTGTGAAAGGGATCGGGTTTTGGTAGGATCCGTTCCGTCACCCCGCACTCAGAACCGTACACGACGAGACAAAACCCAGCTCTGGTATGTTTCAGTTGGGTGTTGGTGCTGTACGTTTTATCTCCGATATTTTTCATCTCCCAAAACACACTCCTGGCCTTGCCCATCTGTTTGGGATGTTTCTTTTGTGCCCCCCTTGGTTTGATGCTGCGCCAAGGTAGTGAACTTGTTTTCTGGCGCAGGTCGTTCCATTCACTTTCACAGGGGGGGGTTTTTCACTTTGAGCACATTGTCTTGTTTTTTTGGGGCTAATACAACCCCCACTTGCTGCCCAAAATTTTTTGGAGTCTGCGGGTCTTCTCCGGGATATGTTGGTTTTGGGGGGGACAGCACGCCGGGTCTCCGAAAAGTCAAGGTGTCTAGTGTTGAGGACAGCTCCGCAATCCCCTTGGGGTGTCTCTGTCGTCTTCCTCACCCCCAATCAATGGCCGATTGAAGAGAACTGCCGACATCACACACCTTGTTTACTCCAGTCTTGACTTCGAAGACAGTGTTGCTATGGCCCAAAAAGTTCTGGGGGTGTCGTAGAAGCTTTTGAAAGGTGTACCTTTTCGATGGATCCCCAAGTGTCGAAGGATGTCTCGGTTATGCGTAAAAATCCCTTTTCGAAGCCCACAAAATTCACTTTAAGTTGTATTTGCCACTCTTCACTGTTCGATGATTTTCTGAGCGTAAAAACTGGTTATACATCCTGTTCTTCCTGAACCCTGCTTTTTCCCTTTCCCTCATGCATCGTTTTAAAGCGTCTGATATTTTCTGAGATGCCCTTTGGGCCCAGTATTTTGCTAGCACAGAAAAAAGGTGATTCCCCTCCTTTTGTTGCAGTGGCTCAGGGTTCCTTTCTTGGGGTTTTGACTATCACCCCTTTTGGGCCCAAATCATCGGTACTTTCTCGTTCTTCCATGCAGCGTGAGCAGGGGTTTTGCAGTAGCACTGCATTCAAATCGCCTTGAACATTCGGCAAAAGGGTTGTCCGGGCCTGGTGATTTTGCCATTCTTGAGGTCTTGATGGCGCCACACTTTCCCTTTTTGTTAGGGGGTTACATAAATGTCAAGTCTTTTGTATTTCTGGTTTTCGGCTGTCTCGTCGGGTGGGGGTCAGTTGAGAATTTCCCGGGAAGTGTTCACCCCCATCTTTCTTCTTGCTCTTTCTTGTTGTCAACATTTTCCCTTGTCGCCCGTTTGGGTCCCCAGCGCTCCCTTAAATTTGTTGCATATTTTCTTGGTGTTTTGTAGACTCCCTTGCCCCCTTTGGGGCCGCCCCCTCTTCTGCCCAGCTGCTAGCTGGTCCTGCTTCTCTCTGCCACGGCGTGCGATCTCTTCACTTTTCTGTGTGCCTCTCGTCAACCCCCCTCCTCTCTCGTACTGTGGAGACTTTCTTGCAAAAGTCTCTTCTTGATCTCTCTCCTTTTTTTGGTGCACGGGGGTCTCTTTTTGGATCCATCTTTGTTCCCTTCTTTTTTTAAATCACCGATTTCTCCTTGCTGTCTCATGTACAGTTTACGATCGCTTCCATGTCGTATCTATGTCAGCGTTCTGTCATTTCTGCAGGATGTGAATTTTTTTCCTCAGATTTTGTGAATGCAGATTCACTTGGTTTTCTCAGTCGGGGTACAAATCGCCTTGAGTGGTTGGGCCCTTGTTTTTTTTTCATTTCATCTGGATTGGGGGTCCCCAGTGATATCGCTCCGACATCCGCACTCCGGGTTTCCACATCAGAAGAATCGTCCCAAAACCGTTGATCATGAATGGTCAACGGGTTTCATGTCTTTTCCCATTGGGCGACGCCAAGTCAGCTTGGGGATTCCCTTTTGGGGAAGAGGGTCCCTCCATCCTAATTTGTTCATGGCGCAGAACTCCCAATCTCTCCCTTTGTCATTTTGTTCCCCCCCCTGGTTTCCCAAAAACTCTTCTATCGTGTTTCGCTTCCGCCCTTTGGCGCTGAGGTCCCCCATGATGCGAGAGCATGGCGGGGGGCCCTTTCTCGTCTCTTTGCAGGGGGTAGAAGTCATCTTTGCTCTCATCGTTTCTTTTTTCGGTTGGTGCGTAGCACTGGAGATGGTGATTTTATGTGCCCTTTCCCTTAGCTCGCACTTTTTAGTCGCGTTGACGGCTTCCCCTCCATAAGGCATCGCTCAATGCCTTTTTTAGGGTGATGGCAACTATCTTGTGGTGCTGGTCGTCACTTCCCCGAGTAGTGGGCGGTTTTCCGGTGGGGGTTCTCATTCCCCAGATCCAGTCCCTCTACTCTCGCTCAACTCCTATACATGGAGTTGAATCTTCTCATCTCAAAAGTTACCTGTGCCACTTGCCCCCTCATACATCGCCCCACGTTCCAATGTCCTAGTCTGATTTCTTTTTTTGGTGGTGTTCAGCTTCCCTTATCCGCTGGGGCTTCCCCTCGCTTTGGCCATCAGCATTCAACGAGTCTCAGGACCTGGGGGGGTCCTTCACACAAAAAGTAAGGGTTTTCTCTGTTGCGGTTAAGGGGAGGGGTCCTTTCTTGCAAGCCGATTTACAAGCATACCCCGGGGGTCCCCGGGGGATGTAATGATTATCAAAATTTTAAATCACATTGCTGTGTGTTTTTTTGCAATCATTTTTTATGCCCAAAAAAAAACTATTCAAATTTAATTTGAGCTGCTTCAAAATAGGAAAATGAACAGGTAAAGATTTTTATTTTTTGCGGCTTTAAAAATTGGGGCCCTACATCTTTGATCATCAAAATAAATGGGGAAAAAATTGGCCAATATGGGGTTTTCCAGCCGTATTTTAGAGGGGGGGTCCAAAGTATGTGCATGCCCAAAAATTTAGCCCGTCACTTCATTTGCAGGGTTTGACCAATATTCCTGCATTGGCAGCGGGCTGCACTGCATTCACAAATAGACTTTCTGTCGAAAGTGGGGTACTGACTTTTATTATTTTTTGAAAACACTGTCTTGATTATCTTGGTACACTGATCTTTGATTACATCTGGATCATACTTGATTACGTCTTGGTACACTGACTTTATTCGTCTGGATACACTGATCTTGATTCGCTGGGAAAAACCCGATCTTGTTGCGTCGGAAACCGATCTTGATTCTCTGGAAAACTGATTTGATTATCTCGGATACACTGATCTTGATTACGTCTGGATACAGTCTTGATTTTCGTCCGATCCTGATTTTTTGATTATCTCTGGGTACCGACTTTATTATCTCTGGATACACTGATCTTGATTACGTCTGGATACACTGGTCCCCGATTATCTCTGGATACACTGATCTTGATTACGTCGGGGTAAACTTCAGGTAATTTAGCAACACCTTTTAAACTCGCATCCATAAAGTGGGTGAAGCTGGACTGGGGGGCCCCCGTCTTCCCACTGGCCCACAGCACACTCACTTGGTAGGGGCCCCCGAGTCGGAAAAATCCCTGTACTCTTAGGGGTTCGATCCCGCGACCTTCCCCGTCCTTTAACCCAAGGCGCTAACCCTGCGCCAGGCAGCTGGAGCTTTCAAGTTTTTTAATAGCATAGCAAACTTTTGATATTCCAATGTCTTCATGATCATTCCCCCACTGTTTAAACCAGTCTGGATTTTTTTTTGTTTTGTTTTAAAGCCCCTTCATATAATATGGTGTTCGGACACCCTGCAGTCATACCAAATACCTATATACACACCCCATTTTTTCTCTCTCTCTCTCTCTTCTCTCTCTCTTTTTTTTCTCCCCCACACACACACACACCACACACACCACCACGCACGCACGCACAACAACAAACCACACACCCCACACACGGGGAATTTTCCCGGGGTTAACATCAGTCAACTCAACATCCCCCGAAGTCCTTTAGAACTATAACCCAGGGGCCCGTGTACCAACGCATGCAGGACCTTTGGGGACACGTTAAATCCTGTTTGATTTTCGGAAGGGTAGGCCATTGCTGCCGGGGGGAAAAGATGAAGAAACTACAAAAAAGCATACACACAGGGAGGAGGTAAAAAAAAAAAAACACATAAGTCTTATTCCATTACCCGATTTTAAAGAATAAATAAACTAAAGAAACACACACACACACACACACAACCGCGCGGCGCGCGCGCAAAACCACACAACACAACACACGCCCCGCGCGCGCGCGCGCGCCACTCCCACAACCACGTACAGTAAAGGTCTTCAGGAGAAAAATAATATGACTTTAGCAAATGATATTTTGAAAAGAGAATCATTAGAACTTCTTGAATAGTGTTATATTTCTATAAATCCAAAATTTCCTTATAATGGAAAAAAAAAATTGGGGAATCAAAAAATAAAAGGGGGATTTAAAAGGGGAGTAAACAACAACATGACCATTCTTCGAATATTTAGTATTTAAAGCATTTAATTCAGTTTAGATTAGAATTTCTCATTTCAGTGGCAAGAAACTGCGACAAATATATTATTTTTATATTAAACAGCAGCACAAAGGCGAAGCTCAAGACCATCTGGGAAAAAACCCAAACAAAAACTCCTCAGGGCCAAGGTCAAGCTACTGCACCCCTGTCATCTCTACATATCTGTATGCATGCGAATCCTGGACATTGAATGCAGATCTACAAAGGAGGATCCAGGCTTTGGAGATGAGATGCCTCAGAAGACTCCTTGGCAATTCATACACGGACCACATTACCAACGAAGAAGTCCGACAAACCATCACCCAACAAGTAAAGCACTACGAAGACCTGCTGACCACAGTCAAGAAAAGGAAGCTCAGATGGTATGGACATGTGACAAGATCAGATGGACTCTCCAAGACCATACTGAAAGGAACAGTGCAGGGGAAGAGAAGGCGAGGCAGGCCGAAGAAGAAATGGGCAGACAACATCACTGAATGGACCGGGCATAGCTTCTCCACAACCCAGGCACTTGCCCACAACCGCCACAAATGGAGCCAGCTGGTGCAACGTTCATCACTGCAGTGCCCCTACGACGCCGGAGGGGGTTACGGGAGCAAATGAGATAAACAACAGTAATGTGTAATACTATCACGATACTTTTTCAAAATGTTTTATCCCCCCACCCAAAACAAAGCCATGATAAATGGCGATCCAAACAATCTCACCAAACGTACATTGGAGCGACTTTTGAGTGCACGCTTCCCAAACTGGAATGAAACTGATGTCGGGTCATAGGCTAGCCGACTCCACGAGCAAAACGACGAACGTTAGGCCTTAATTAAACGTGTGCCACAGCAACTCGTCTGTGTGTGTGTTCTTCCTGGCAGGGGTGTCAGTTGTTCGAAACGATGATGACATGAACATGAACTGGCAATAAGTTGTTACGGCGTCATTGCGGCATGCTCCGCCATTGCTCACATTCCACCTTTGATCTCTACTATAACCATCTGAAGTACAACAACAACAACAACAACAACAACAACAACAAAATGAAGACAGAAATCGGGCAATGTTTTTAAGTTTCATGCGTCCCCAAAGTCGGAAAAAGTATGTTCTTTCGAGCCAGAAGGCCCATAGAGCCGGAGCTTATCCCGGTTTCTGTAGCGTTAAGCGAACTGATGGTTTTTCACCACCACCCCTGTGAAAGGACGCTAGTCTGTCGCCAGATACTTCCCCAGCAGAGCTGGTACCCATTTGTACACCTGGGTGGAGTGAGGAAAATAGGAGTAAAGTGTCTTTCCCAAGGGCACAACACCGAGCCGAGCGGGGATCGAACCCGCGACCTCTGGATCACGAGTTGACCGCCTAAACCACTCGACCACGGTACCTCCTCACCAAAGTCGGAAAGCAGATACCTAAATGGTGGAGGAGGGGAGGGGGGGGGGAGGGAAGGGGGGGGGGGGATGATGGCAAAGATTTCATCATTGTGAACCTCGAAATCTAGCTGAGGAAGGAACGATCACAAAAAAGTGTCGTGTATTTTCAGAGATTTCAGAAGTGTGTGTAAGAATAGGTTGAATGCAAGCCCTTAGACTTGGTTTTAATTTATTTAATTTGTAAATTTTTTTTTTTTTTTGTTTGGGGGGGGGGGGGGGGGGGATATGGCAGAAAATCCATTTCTTCTTCTTTTACTTCTTCTTTAAAATTCTCTCTTCTTCTTCTCATCATCATCATCATCATCATCATCATCATCATCATTGTCACGTGGTTCTTTGAAGAACTAACTCTTTGTTTTGAAAACACTCCAGTGGACGTAGAACGCTGACTGAAATGCCAAGAGTTGGTTTCTCCTATCTCTCGTGAATCACATCCAAACAGAGCATAAGATGACTCAGGAATCAAGTTAAATTTCTTTTATTCTACTATATCATTTCAAAACAATATTCATTTCCAATACAAGAGTTCGAAAACAAAAAGGGAAAAATCCTTTCCATAAACACTGTGGATCAACAGCCGAAGTTCTGTGACTACACTCACTACATAAGAGCTCAATCAGTTAAAATGACTTCTACAGTCCTCATAGCTCTCCTTCTATTCCTTCAGTTCTCTCCCCTTCTTCAGGCAATCTCCGCCTGCCTCCCCTTGGCTCTCGGCCTTTCCTACTCTCCTTCTATCCCATCTTTCTTCCTCGGACTGTCCGGACTGACTGTCCGTCCCTCTCACTCTCTGGGCCTCTCCTCCCCTCCATCTGTCCGTCCGTTCTCACGCCCCTTCTCCTCTCCATCTGTCACTCTCTCTAAAGACTCTCCTCCTTCCAGTGTGAAAACAGCCCCTTGAAAGCCAGGCCCCTCCTACTACCACTGGAAGGTTTGGAAACTTAAGGAAGTCTCCGACCATTACACTACACAAACATCTCCAGCACAGTGAGCCATCTGGAAACTGTTAGAACCTCTTAGAATACTGTAAACTACACCATTCCGCAAAAGCCTAGAACTTCGTAGAATACTGTAAAATATTCTGGAAACTTCATGACCAACCAAACACATGCAAGCTAAAGGTAACAACATTTCTTAACCAACACTATTATCTCATCAGCAATGCGTGCATCATTAAGCCAAGAATGCCATTCATAGCAGTCCTAAAACTCTTCTCAACAAAAACTCAGAATCTGTTTGTAACATTCATCATCATCATCATCATCATCATCATCATCTAGCGTAAGATCTTCAGCTTCATCAAGTCTGTGTTAAGAAAACAAAACAAAAAAACCCAAACTAAAGCAAATAACAGATATTTAAGCTCTTATATGTAGCTATTTATACTCCCTACCCCCCCCCCCCCCCCCCCCCACACAACACACAGAAGCATACAAACACACATGCACGCACCTCTGTCTGTCTGTCTGTCTGTCTGTCTGTCTGTCTATCCAACTTTACCCTTTCTTCCTAGTTTGGCGAATAAAATCGACAATGACAATGACAATGACAAATTCTTTTATTTCGAGGATAATGAATAAGGACCCATGTGCTTTTTTACATCCAGTTCCCCCCCTTAGGGAAAAAAAAAATATAAATTTTTTGAGAGAGAGAGAGAGAGAGAAAAGAAGAGAGAGAGAGAGGAGTGTGTGTGTGTGGGGTTGTGTGTGGGGTGTGTGTGTGGTGTTGTGTGGTGTGTGTGTTTGGAGTGGAAAATTTAACCAAGACTGTTCGAGTTTTTTGTCCACTTTCCCAACAGACTGGGGAAGAAGAGGAGCGAACCTCACAACGGGGTTTCCCCCAACCACAATCTGCTCCCTACTACTGACAACTACTACTAAACTACAACCACACCATTTACCGATTGTATTAAAAACATACAAGTACAATTCAAAACACAAACTATTCTGCACCTTTTTTATTTCCCAAATTTTCCCCCCAAAAAAATGTCCAGTTACCCTAAACATAACAATTCCAGTCCTCAACGCACCAACCAGTCAAAGGATTTCCCCTTCCCTCAGAGACCGA
>CM054160.1:39518262-39520762 GCA_028751875.1 Rapana venosa | reverse complement strand
TTAGAGTGATGTATTCGTGATCTGCTGACCCGGGTTCGAATCTCGTTCGAGAGGATTTTTCCTCTGGAGTTAACATCAGTGCCAACTCCACTCTCCCCAAAAGTATTTTGGATGAGACTATAAACCGAGGTCCCGTGTACGAACGCACGCAGAACATCTTGCGCACACGTTAAAACCCGTTCCGCTTTTCGGAAGAGTAGGCCATTGTGTGCCGGTGGGAACGGATGACAAAATTGACAAAGCTGCATACACACGGGGACTAGGTGAATAAAAGCACACGAGTGCTTATTCCATAATCCTCAAAATAAAAGAATAGAGAAAGAAAGAAAGAAAGAAATAACACACAACTTACTTTGGAAACATTTAAACAAATTTGTTATTCTTTTATATCGAGGATAATGGAATAAGCACTTATGTGCTTTTTTTTACACCCAGTCCCCGTGTGTATGCGGTTTTGTCAATTTTGTCATCCGTTCCCACCGGCACACAATGGCCTACTCTTACGAAAAGCGGAACAGGATTTTAACGTGTGCGCAAGATGTTCTGCGTGCGTTCGCACACGGGGCCTCGGTTTTCTAGTCTCATCCGAAGGGACTTTTGGGGAGAGTGGAGTCTGCACACAGGGAGAAATATCCCCTTGAACGGGAATCGAAACATTAGGCAGATAGGATAGTATGTCCAATTGAATAAAGAACGAAACGGACGTTGCTCGCAAAATAATAGGCCTAGCCTATAGTATAATAATTATCCTGAGAGTGAAACTGTAACGTGTTTCTTTGAACCCTCTCATACAGCAGCTATTGTCGTCTGTCTGTCATATGAGCGAAACTGCCTGGCGCTGCCGTTAAGCGCCTGACAAGTCAGGCCCTGCACCATCCGACTGACCTCCGCTTGGGAGAGAATTGTTATTTTGTAAGTCTCTTTGGAAACAAAACCAAAACCAAACACACACACACACAAAAAAGGGGGGGGGGGGGGGGGGGGGGGGGGGAGCGGACAGGAATGGACCAAGAAGGCAACAAAATAATATAGGAGAATTTTAAAAATTATTTTTTTTTCTTTTATTTCGAGGATAATGGAATAAGCACTTATGTGTTTTTGTGTTGTTGTTTTTTTATATATCAAGTCCCCGTGCGTATGCGGTTTTGTCAGTTTTGTCATCTGTTCCCACCGGCACACAATGGCCTACTCTTACGAAAAGCGGAACAGGATTTAACGTGTGCGCATGATGTTCTGCGTGCGTTTGCACACGGGGCCTCGGTTTATAGTCTCCTCCGAAGGACTGTTGGGGAGAGTGGAGTCTGCACTGATGTTAACTCCAGGGGGAAAATATCCCCTTGAACGGGAATCGAATCCGGGTCGTCAGATTGCGAGCGCAATGTTCTAACCCCTAGGAGGTGATGAGAAAGAGGAGAAGAAGAAAGAAAAAAAAAAAAGGCGGAAACAAAGAGAGGGATAGAAAAGAGGGAATTCCCTGCACAGAATTATCCAGAAGGTGAAGATGCTATTTATAAAATACGGACAGGCTCCCGGCATCCTCACGGGGGAGGTTCACAGCTATCCAAGGGACGTCATTCGCTTCTTGTCTGGGGAAGTGTGTCAAGTCAAGTCAAGTCAAGTCAAGTCAAGTCAAACCCAGTCAAGTCAAAGTGATCTATCTTGAGGATAAAAAGAGGAACTTTACCCAACTTTTTCTTTTCATCTCGCTCTAAACCTCCCCCACCCCCCAAAAAAAAGAAGAAAAAAAAAAAAGAAAAAAAGGGAAAAAAAAAGACTTGTAATTTAAGCAAAGAAAAGAAACTATGTTTTGTGTGTGTGTGTGTGTGTGGGGGGGGGGGGGGGGGGGGGGGGGTGTTGGGGTGGGGGGGGGAGGGAGGGGGGGAAGGAGTCGTTTTCTAGGCTTGAACTCCAGGTTCACCCTAACGTGAGATTTTTAACTATTGTAACTAATAGCCTGTTCTTGTTTTCCTCCTCTACTTTTTCCTACACGCGCAACGCGCGCGCGCGCACACACACACACACACACAGTCACACACACACACACACACACACACACACACACACACACACACACACACACACACACACACATACCCCACCCCACACACACACACACACACACACACACACACACACACACACACATACACACACACACATACACATACACACACACACACACACACACACACACAGTCACACACACGCACACACACACACACACACACACAACACACCACACACACACACACACACACACCATATATTTAACCAGCGCGAGCCTGACTACGACATGGCGTGACATGGAAACCTTGTCACAGATCCAGTTACGTCAATTTATGTGATGTGTGAGTGACTTTGATTATGTTGATATTGTAAGCCCTAACCCCCCACCCCACGTTGCAATGGGCGAAAGCTTATGCAATAAACCATTTGAATCATTGAACTCTCTCTCTCCTCTCCTCTCTCTCTCTCTCTCTCTCTCTCTCTCTCTCCTCTC
>CM054160.1:39495762-39513262 GCA_028751875.1 Rapana venosa | reverse complement strand
CATCCTGAGGTTGTGCGCAGCCTCACTTTATATTTGTGTAAAGCTTTCAGAATAAGAGAGATATTGTTATCCTAAGTCATATTTTTGTAGCTGACTTTTTGTTATACAGTAACATGTTGTCGTTACTATTGCTTTTACCCCCACCAAAATACTAAGCAGTTCGGCAACCCCCTTCCTGTATGGGCCAATGACCTTTTTGTGAATAAATCCTTGAGTTCGAGTTCTCTCTCTCTCTCTCTCTCTCTCTCTCTCTCTCCTCTCTCTCTCTCCTCTCTCTCTCCTTCTCTCTCTCTCTCTCTCCTCTTTGTGCCAGTAAGCATTCGAATTCTGAATTCACAATGATGTTGACTACCTAGTTTTTACATTTCTCTGAATTACTTGCCTGATTGTCATTGTTATGAGTGTAGTCAATACATAATATATATATGTGTGTGTGTGTGTGTGTGTGTGTGTGTGGTGGGTGGGTGGGTGCGTGGGTGTGTGGAAATAAGTCTGTCTTCTAGTCAACGGTCTTAAAACATTGAATTTATATTGGTGTATGGTGTGGGTGTGCGTGGGCGTGTTTGCACACGCATGTACGTGCGTGTGTACGTGCTGTGTATATGCGTGCGTAAAAAATAAGTTTTTATGTCTTCTAGTCAATTGGTTTAAAATTGTGTTCACCATTGATGTGTGTGCGCGCGCGCGCGCGTGCGCGTGTATGTGTATGTGTGTGTGCGCGCGCATGCGCGCATGTGTGTTAGTGTGTGTGTGTGTTCGTGACATTGTATTTGAAGTCATTTTGGAATGTTTTAACCAATATAGCTTTTTGTGTCTTTGAGATTTTTGATGCGTTATCAATGTGCCTGTCAGTATTGTAATTGCCCTTCGTGGGATGATTAAAGTGTTTTTGACTTGACTTGACTCTCTCTCTCTCTGACCTACCCTCCCTCCCCCCCCCCCCCCCCCCCCCCCACCCCCCCCCCCACCCACACCCCACCCCCTTTCTTATTAGAAGGCTCAATACAACAAAAGATAACCATTCTCTCCTAAGCTGAATAAAGTTGGATGCGCTGGGCACGATTTGTCAGGCGCTTATTTGGCGATGCAACACGTTTTTGCTCATTAAAATATGATAGGAAACATGACTTGGCTGTTTTCGAGCGTTGGGAAGAAGCTGCTAGATGTGAACAGACTTCGTCTGCCATGTGTCTCATTATTGAAAGTGCTTGGTGTGGGCTCTTGAATAAGGAAGAGAACAACAGGAGATCCGGCTGTGTGGTGTGGTGTGTGTGTGTTTGTGTGTGTGTTAGGTGTGTTTGTGTGGTTGTAGTGTGTGTGTGTGTGTTAGTGTGTGTTAGTGTGTGATGTAGTGTGTGTGTGTGTGGTAGTGTTGTGTTGTGTGTTAGTTTGTGTTTGTGTTAGTGTGTGTGTATGTGTGTGTGTGTGGTAGTGTGGTGTGTGTGTGTGTGTTTGTGCATGTTAGTGTGGTGTGCGGTGTGTTAGTGTGTGTTTGTGTTAGTGTGTGTTTGTGTGTGTGTTAGTGTGTTTGTGTGTGCGTGTGTGTTTGTGTTAGTGTGTGTATGATCTTCATTTAAAAGTGTATTCACACTTTAGTGATTTTAGACGGGTTAGTTTGTGCGCGGGTGCGTGTGTTAGTGGTGTGTGTGTGTGGTTGTGTGTGTGTGTGTGTTTGTGTGTGTTATGTGTGTGTGTGTGTGTTAGTGTGTGTTAGTGTGTGTGTTAGTGTGTGTGTGTTTGTGTATGTGTGTGGTTAGTGTGTGTGTGTGTGTGTGTGTTGTGTGTTGTGTGTGTGTGTGTTAGTGTGTTGTTTGTGTTAGTGTTGTGTTAGTGTGTGTGTGTATGTGTGTGTGTGTGTAGTGTGTGTGTTGTTGTGTGTCTGTGTGTGTGTTAGTGTGTGTGTGTGTTTGTGTTAGTGTGTGTGTGTGTGTTTGTGCGTGTGTGTTAGTGTGTGTGTGTGTTGTGTGTGTGTGCGTGTGTGCTGTGTGTGTGTTGTGTGTGTTTTGTGTGTGTGTGTGTCTGTGTCTGTGTGTGTTTCTCTATCGGTTTGGATGTGTCAGGAAAATAACGTCATTGATGACATAATAAAAAAATTTGGGGGGGAGTGGGGGGAAGGGGGGGGGGGGGGGGGAGGAACTTACACTTCATTTTCTACTTCCTTTGTCATTGAGGCTATTGCTAGCTAGGTTATGTAAAGCCCCCCCCCCCCCCTCCACCCCCACCCCCACGCCCCCACCCTACCCTTCCACCCTCCCCATCCGAGATCCCGAAACTGAAAATCCGGTCCATGTTAGAGAGCGAGAGAGAGAGAGAGAGAGAGAGAGAGAGAGAGAGACTGCAGCAAAATTTTTGCGTCACCAAACCAGGAGATGGTAGGTCAGATAGACTGGGGCAAAATTTTTGCGTCACGAAACTGTAGGTCAGATAGACTGGGGCAAAATTTTTGCGTCACCAAACTGTAGGTCAGATAGACTGGGGCAAAATTTTTGCGTCACCAAACTGTAGGTCAGATAGACTGGGGCAAAATTTTTGCGTCACCAAACTGTAGGTCAGATAGACTGGGGCAAAATTTTTGCGTCACCAAACTGTAGGTCAGATAGACTGGGGCAAAATTTTTGCGTCACCAAACTGTAGGTCAGATAGACTGCAGCAAAATTTTGCGTCAGAGACGGCAGGTCAGATAGACTGCAGGAACATTTGTTCGTCCTCAGCAAAATTTTTGCTTCACCAGAGAGGTCAGATAGACTGCAGGAAAATTTTTGCGTCACCAAACGGTAGGTCAGATAGACTGCAGTCACCAAACAGTAGGTCAGATAGATTAGAGCAAAATTTTTGGGTCACCAGAGAGTAGGTCAGATAGACTGCAGCAAACTTTTTGCGTCAGGAGACGGTAGATCAGATAGACTGCAGAAAATTTTTTGCGTCACCAGACGGTAGATCAGATAGACTGCAGAAAAATTTTTGGTCACCAAAAAGTAGGTCACATAGACTGCAGCAACATTTTTGCGTCTGATGACGGTAGGTGAGAAAGACTGGGGCACAATTTTGGGTCACCAAACCGTAGGTGAGAAAGACTGGGGCACAATTTTGGGTCACCGAACAGTAGGTCAGAGAGACTGTGGCAAAATTTTTGCGTCAGCAGACGGTAGGTCAGACAGACTGCAGGACAATGTTTGTGTCTGCAGCAAAATTTTTGCGTCACGATGAGAGCAGGTCAGATAGACTGCAGCAACATTTTTGCGTCACCAAACGGTAGGCCTATGCCAGGACATCAACCAGAATCGAATTGAAATCAGAAAGCATCCATGAAGTTGGAATGCAGCTACCTTGAAGGTGGGCAAATAAAAAAACAAACACAACCTCGCATAATAATAATAATAATAATAATAATAATAATAATAATAATAATAATAATAATAATAATAATGTATGGAATTTATATAGCGCTGAATCTTGTAAAGCAACAAATCAAAGCGCTCAGATTTTATTTCATACCACTTTAAGTCACGGCAGATTTCTCTTCGTGAAATTCGGGCTGCTCTCTCTCCCCGGGGAGAGCGGGAAAACGCGTCGCCACTTAGCGCTGCGCCACCCTTTCACCCTTTCACCCTTTTTTTTTTTTTTTTTTTCTGCAGCTGTATTTGTTTCCCTATCAGAGTGGCTTTTTTCTAAGAATTTTGCCAGGGACAACTCTCTTGTTGCCGTGGGTTTTTTTTTTTTACGTGCGCTAAATAATTACGTGTAACACACGGGACCTCGGTTTATCGTCTCATCCGAAAGACTAGCGCCCAGACCACCACTCATGGTCTAATGGATGGGGGAAAAATTTCCGGTCCAAACGGGGTACGAACCGCCGCACACTTCAGACCCGGACTTTTCGCTTTCTAGACAGGCGCGTTACCTCTAGACCACCGATCCACAGGCGATTGACAGGCAAAAGCTCACATGGGAGCCTCTAGCCCAGGAACAGGGAAAAAACAACAACAAAAAAAACAAAAAAAGGAAACAAAACAAATCAAATGAGAAATTGGACTAGGAGAGCAGTAGGGGTTTTTAATGTTCTTCTTCTTCCTTTTCCAGGTTCAATCAGTGTGTGTGTGTGTGTTGTGTGTGTGGGGGGGGGGGGGGGGGGGGGGGGGAGGGGGGTCTGTATGTGGTGTGTGTGTGTATGGTGTGTGGTTTGTGTGTGTGTTGTGTGTGTGTGTGGAGGGGGGGGGGGGGGGCTGTGGTGTGTGTGTGTGCGTGGGGGGGGGGGGGGGGGGGTGTTGTGTGTGTGTGTGTTGTGGGGGGTGTGTGTTATGTGTGTGTGTGTGTGTGTATGTTGTGTGTGGTGTGTATGTGTGGTGTGTGTGTGTTGTGGGGGGGGGGGTGTTGTGTTGTGTGTGTGTTGTGTGTGTGTGTGGGGGGGGGGGGGGTGCGCTGTGTTGTGTGTGTGTGTGTATGTTGTGTGTGGTTTGTATGTGTGTGTGTGTGGTGTGTGTGTGTTGTTGTGTGTGTGTGTGGTGTGTGTGTGTTGTTGTTGTGTGTGTGGTGTGTGTGTGTGTCTGTGTGTGTGTGAGAGAGAGATTTATTCTTTTTTCCCCTTCTTATTCTTATTTTCATTTGGAGGATAATGAAATAAGCACCCTGTGCTTTCTTTTTTTTTTTTCCTTTACATTCTGTCCCCGTGTGTATGCACTTTTGTCAATTTTGTCATCCATTCCTACCGGCATAAATGGCCTACTCTTTCGAAAAGCGGAACGGGCTTTACGTGCGAGCTTTTGTGTGTGTGTGTGGTGTGTGTGTGTGTGTGTTCCATTTCCAATGACGTTATTTTATGTTCACTTAAAGTGATATTAGACGATTAAACTATATAAACAGTATGTTGCAAAAACGTGGTAAAGAAACACAAAAATTAACACAACAAACACAGAACAATTGCAAAATACTTTTTAAAAAAATTGGAAAACAAACATTTGTGAACTACTTGTAACCGCAGCTGTGAAACAAGCAAAATGTAGATCCCCACCATCATACTTTACAAAAAAGAGAATACTGGGGATTGCGTCAGAGACAAGGCTATCTCACATAATAATAACTCTGGATTGGTTAAAACCTCCTGCAGAGACTTATCTTGAAATGGTGGTCAGAACTTTTTTAAAACCTTGACATTTGATTCAAAACATGACCATTGGAAACATTTTCACCGCATAGACATTGTATATTTTTATGCAAATTGTGTGTGTGTGTGTGGGGGGGGGGGGGGGGGCACCGCATGTGTGTGTGTGTGTGTGTGTGTGTGAGTGAGAGAGAGAGAGAGAGATGAGAGAGAGAGGAGAGAGAGAGAGAGATTGTTGGCTGGTTCTTCGCTATAACGTCTTCCACTTTTCAAGTGATATTATAAGACGATAGGGAAAAGTATTATGAAAAAATGGGGGGGGGGGGGGGGGGGGGGAGGGGGGGGGACGGAAGGATGGAAAGAATGTGTGTGAATGAGCATTGTGAAAGTTGGAGTGCTACAGAGGAGGTGTGTGTGTGGGGGGGGGGGGGGGGGAGATGGTGGGGAGAAGAGAGAGAGAGAGAGAGAGAGAGAGGGAGAGAGAGTGTGTGTGTGTGTTGTGTGGTAAATGTTTGAAGAAGAAATATCATTAAGAAACTATTTAAAAAGGGAAAGAAAACCAGAGGAGAAGAGTGGGGGGGGGGGGGGGGGGGGGGGGTGGGAGAAGAGAGAGAGAGAGAGAGAGAGAGTGTGTGTGTGTGTGTGTGTAATAAATGTGTTGAAGAAGAAATATCATAAAGAACTATTTACAGGGGGGGGGGGGGGGGGGGGGGGGGGGGTGCTTAACTCAGGTGGCAAAAAAACCTAGCGCAACGTAACTGGAATAACATAACGCGCATAACATAACTAGTTTAACATGCTAATAATCATAACATAGCCCAATGTTCACGTAGCAGCTTAACACGCGCTTCA
The DNA here is from genome assembly GCA_028751875.1 of Rapana venosa. Lineage (NCBI taxonomy): Eukaryota > Metazoa > Mollusca > Gastropoda > Neogastropoda > Muricidae > Rapana > Rapana venosa. The sequence goes on along the minus strand of CM054160.1, from coordinate 39,507,312 downwards.
CAAGGGGTCATCTAGCTGCGGGGTCACAAGCGCTCCCTCCGTTATTGTGGTTGTTTTATAGTGAAAATCAACGTCTTTTGACTGTGATAATGTTGTGCATGAAGCAAGAAGCATCTCTGAAAGACGTGATGGATGTTTCGGTTGTTTGGGACTGTGGTGGCCGTGTATGAGTGTGTGCGTCTCAATTTTACGTCTGTTCACTTAAAGTGATATTAGTGTGTGCGAGTGTGTGTAGCATTTTATGTCAGTGGTTTTAGACAACAGCCATTTTCGTACAGGTACAAGCACCAAAAATACAGGCTACACACCAGTATTAGTTTGGTAGAGTGCGAGTGGAACAAAAATGTTGGTGATTTTCGCAGATTTTTTTAAGCATGAAAAAAAAAGGACTGTACACTTGTTTTTGGGGATTGAGGACATAGAGCAATACCAGGTAGTCACGAGAAAGTTGGAAATAATCATCAAATGAGGATTGCCTGTATTCCTACAGCGTTGACCCCGTGCATGCATATTGCGGTAAGGAAGCTAGCAGACAACAAGGACTGAGGGGGTACAGTGTTATGCTGAAAAATTCAAAAAATTCAAACCTACCAAATTTGTTCAAAATCACATGAGTTTTGAGTCAGAGGCTAGTCTTTCACCAAAAGTGGTTTTTATTTCTGTGGATGGTTTAATACGTGCGGTATGAATATAAGAGTCACATAGAAAAACAGAAGGAAAAGAGTGATTTTTTTAATACCGGTGTGCAGCCAAACGTAGTTTTACACCCGTGATATAAACTTATAGAAATTAAATCTTTTTACTGGGATGCTGATTACGACATGACATTCCCCTGGAGTTAATAATACATATGACAGCAACATCACCAGAACTTGTGAAAATAGGCCTACACATAGACGAAAAAGAGGTCGCAGAGGAGTGAGAAGACAAGTTACCACGTTTTAAATCCCAACCTCCTTTACCTTCTATCATTTCATCAAATGTCCCATCTCAGACCGAATGGACCAAATCTTAACTTTGATCAATTACAATCCAACATTCAGTTGTTATTCGAATATAAGAAGTCTTGTTTGCTCTGTTTTACCGAAACTTGGTCTAATGGTTTTCTCGGTGGTGATGCCAGTGTGGCGTTGAGTTATCTTGGTGTGCTGTATAGAGTGGATAGAGGGAAAGAGGAGAGTGGGGGGTGGTGGAAAAACCAAGGTGATGGCGTTGTGTTTGTATGTGAACGAAAGTTGGTGCCTAAGAGCGAATGTCAAGGTGAGAAAGGAAATGATTGTGTAATAGGGATGTTGAACTGTAATAATAATAATAAATGGAATTTATATAGCACTGAATCTTGTAAAACGAACAAATCGAAGCGCTTATAACATGAGACAAAACAGTGCAGGAAGAGGGAAGGCAGACAGAGTTAGTTACCTTGCTGCTCAAAGATGCAAAGTGGTACTCCCTCTCCTCCAAAGACACACCTGGCATCAGACAGCAGCGGGTAGTTGTCTTTCCCTGCCAGGTTACTGATGATGAGGAGGCACCGTGGTCGAGTGGTTTAGGCGGTCAACTCGTGATCCAGAGGTCGCGGGTTCGATCCCCGCTCGGCTCGGTGTTGTGTCCTTGGGAAAGACACTTTACTCCTATTTTCCTCACTCCACCCAGGTGTACAAGTGGGTACCAGCTCTGCTGGGGAAGTATCTGGCGACAGACTAGCGTCCTGTCACAGGGGTGGTGAAAAACCATCAGTTCGCTTAACGCTACAGAAACCGGGATAAGCTCCGGCTCTATGGGCCTTCTGGCTCGAAAGAACATACTTACTGATGATGCCCTGACTGTAGGAACTGATGAAAGCTTCGGGCTGCAAACCTCCATTTCAAAGATCATGAACAATAGTATACAGTATATTTCGTAAGAGTAGGCCATTATGTGCCGGTGGGAACAGATGACAGAATTCACAAATCTGCATACATACGGGGACTGGATGTAAAAAAGCGTATAAGTGCTTATTCCATTATCCTCGATATAAAAGAATATTTTTAAAAAAAGACCATAAAAGGTAAAGGTAAAGGAGTCCCATAACCTATAATGTCGTAGGGGAGCGAGGCGTCAGAGACCTCACTTCTCTAGGGGCCAGCATATTGAGGGCAGCGGCGCCCATCTCCTCTCCCTCGCTGCTTTACCTTCCCTGACCCTAAAGAGGGCAGGTACCCATTTACAGCTGGGTGAACTGGGGGAACTGTACTGAAGCCAAGGCGCGCAAACGGTCACCCATGCAAGTGGTAACCACGCTCGACGCTGCTTAACTTGGCTGGGGGAAAGCGAGTGCTCCGACCACTGAGCTATCCCGTCCTCTAAATAAGAAAAAGGGATGAATGACTAAGGGATGATTGTCTGTGCAAGATACAGCGCTGTATAAATTCCATTTATTATTATTATTATTATTATTATTATCATTATTATTATTATTATTATTCGTGCGTACACACACGCACACCCTTGTTCTGCATTGTCTTTTCTCAGATGAATGGTTCGCTGATATCGTAAAACTAATGAAAACAACTTTCCACTCCCTGTAAAACATCCCACAGCGCCCAGGCTACCTGCCCGGAGAGTTTTTTTGGCCAAGGGTTTGTGACAGTCTGTTCGGTCCCTCCCTCAGCCTGTGCTGCACGTGCCGCCTTGGAGATTGCTGACTGGGTGCACCAACTGCAATCATAATAATATAATAATAATAATAATAATAATAAGGCTTCTGACTCGCCATGTTTCGTTCTGAGCGATGTTGGCCACCGTGACTTTAATACCCGCTTTTAAAACGGTATATCGCTTGCTGTACACGTCAACAAATTCATGACAACTGTTTTTGGAAATATGTGAAATGCAATCAAATCTGTTTCTCTTCTCCCATTGATAACCTCAGATCACAACACAGTAGACCTCATGCCTGCATAAAGTAAAGTATGTTCTTTCGAGCCAGAAGATCCCATAGAGCCGGAGCTTATCCCGGGTTTCTGTAGCGTTAAGCGAACTGATGGTTTTTCACCACCCCTGTGACAGGACGCTAGTCTGTCGCCAGACACTTCCCCAGCAGAGCTGGTACCCACTTGTACACCTGGGTGGAGTGAGGAAAATAGGAGTAAAGTGTCTTTCCCAAGGACACAACACCGAGCCGAGCGGGGATCGAACCCGCAACCTCTGGATCACGAGTTGACCGCCTAAACCACTCGACCACGGTGCCTCCTCATGCCTGCATACAAGCCAAAAATACAAACCCGGACCCTGTTGTTTAAAAAAAAAAAAAGAGAGAAAAGAAGTGAAAGTGTGGATGAAGGCGTGTGTGGAAGAGTTGAAAGGTTGTTTTGAGTGTACACAGGCTGGGATGTTTTTCTTGATGTAAGTGAAAGTATAGATGGAATGACCGATGTTGTGCATGGCTTATATTTCTTTTTTGTGAAGACCTTATTCCCCCCCAAAAAAACCCAACAACAACAACACACACACAAACAAACAAAAACTGTGAAGATATTCCCTAACAACAAACCCTTGATGACAAAATCGGTGAAATCGGGTTTTCCACACAAAAAAACAACCCTAGAGTCTGTCCCAGATTTTTATATTGATGGTATCAAAGTAGAACGGATTCATGAATATAAGTACTTAGGTACTGTCACCAATGATAATAGTAACACTTAAGTGCTAATCATCATCATTAACCATTACACCCATTAGTGTGTAGGGCAGCAACAAAGCGCTTCCACTCCTGCCTATCCTGGGCCAACCTAGTCACTGATCCCCAAGAGTGCTGCATGGCCTTCATCTCACTTTCTACAGTCCTCCTCCTCCACGTTGCTTTTGGTCTTCCTTTCTTTCTCCTTCCTTTCTGGGGTCCAGTGCAGTGCTGTTCTTGTGATTGACTTAGTGCTAATACAGATATGATAAACAAGAAATGTCATACTCGTGTCTTTTTTCTTCCAAAGCTCAAGAGTCTTCGGGTCAATGTTAAAGTTTTGCAAAACTTCTAAAGATGCTTTATTGAATCTCTCTCTCTCTCTCTCTCTCTCTCTCTCTCTCTCTCTCTCTCTCTCTCTCTCTCTCTCTCTCTCTCTCTCTCTCTCTCTCTCTCTCTCTCTCTCTCTCTCTCTTTTCAATATGCTGGTATAAAACACTGAATGTCAAAACCAAAATATACTGAACAGAGTTGTAACATGTTATGGCAAAAATTGTGGGTTGTGTGCAAATGAAACTAAACGATCTGTATGAATGTCTTGCGAAAGACAGAGCAAAAGAAATCGTGAGTGATGGTATGCATGTGCTTGCTAAATATTTTGAACTCCTTGCATCACAAAAACGCTATAAAAGTACCTAAACTCAAAACCCTCCAAAATAAAAACAGCTTTATCCCCACCTCTATTCTTAAGGATGTAACAGTAACGGTAAACAGGACTGATTGGATGAGAGAGAGAGAGAGAGAGAGAGGAGAGGAGAGAGAGAGAGAGAGAGAGGAGAGAGAGAGAGAGAGAGGAGGAGAGAGAGAGAGAAGAGAGAATTTGATCAGGTGTAGCTGACAAGGATGGGGACGGGATAGCTCAGTGGTCGGAGCACTCGCTTTCCCCCAGCCAAGTTAAGCAGCGTGGAGCGTGGTTACCAGTTGGATGGGTGACCGTTTGTGCGCCTTGGCTTCAGTACAGTTCCCCCAGTTCACCCAGCTGTCAATGGGTACCTGCCCTCCTTAGGATCAGGGAAGGTAAAGCAGCGAGGGAGAGGAGATGGGCGCCGCCCTCAATATGCTGGCCCTAGAGAAGTGAGGTCTCTGACGCCTCGCTCCCCTACGACCTTATAGGTTATGGGACTCCTTTACCTTTTTTTTTTTTAGGTGACAAGGAAAGTGCAGCCCCCTTCCTTTCTGTTCAAACTTTTCATAACCCCCCACCCCAACTCTTTTTATCTTAACAAAAAAATATTGTATGTACAATATTGTAAATTTCATTATACAAAATGTCATGATAACTCATGGGTATGTGTGTGGGTGCGTGTGTGTGTGTGTGCATGGGTAGTGTGTTTGTGCGTGTGTGTGTGCGCGTGTGTGTGTGCGCGCACACACACACGTGCATGCGCCCATGATTGTCTGTTTTTGTGCTTGTGTCCATATGTGGATGAAAAAGCGTTAAAGTGGGGGAGATGGTTTCCTGGGTCTGTGATGCTGATTTGCTCTATTTTATGTTTACTTGTTGATGGTTTTTAAGCTATGCTTGCTTGTAACCCACATGAAGTTCTCGCCCTTTTGAGATAGATTTTGTATTCGTATTGCTGTGCAGGTTTTACTCTGACTCCATGTGGCAGAGATAACACAGCGGAGATAGTCAAGGGGCAGACTGACAATGCCTTCACCTGTACAAGTCAGGGGGATGGACAAAGGGTGGACTGGATAGTGATGCATAATGGAAACACCTATACTGCTGCTACCTGTTCTGCTGGATCTACTAGTGGTAGCTGTGGTGCAGGAGGAGATCTTGGTGATGCCTTCACAGCCAGCCGGTTGTCAGGCACAGAGACTAGGGTGATCGTCAACCCTGAAGAGCTGAGGTCCAAGGAGATTGTGCAGTCTGGGACTTTGAGGTGTGGATATCAGGACAGTGTAGACAGCTGTCAGATGGACTACATTGGTGAGATTTTCTTCCTAAATTATCTGTGTACCTTCTTGTCAGTCTGTTTCATTAGTAATGGCGTGGGATTTTTGTTGTTTTTTGTTGGTTTGTTTTTGATTTGGACAGAAGTTTTGAATTCTATTTTCCGTGTAGTTGCAGGGTATGAATTGTGTGGGCATTTAATACTGGTGAGGTGCAGAGGTGAGGATGATTTTGTTTTCAAACTCTCAGTCATGGTTTGTTTACAGATTAACTCCTGCGCTGTCCACAGCATAATGTCTTGCCCCATCTTTTCCTGCCTTACCTGTCATGCCTTCCTTTGTCCACCTCTCTTTTAACTTGTTGAAGCACATTTTTCTATATAAAGATATTCAGATATATGCATGTTAAAGATCCTTTCATTGATTTTTCTACAGTGAAAAATCCCCCCCCCCCCCCCCCCCCCCCCCCCCCCCCCCCCCCCCCCCCTCCTCCAAACCAAAAAAAAAAAAATTGAAATGGGAAAAAAAAGAATATCACCTCCAATGGTGGGAAGATGGTTGCATTCATGATGTCATCAAAGTTGAACCTCCCGAATCTAGCCAAGAAAGAAGACAGAAATCTGGTGTCTGTGAGTCAGGCGGGTTTACGGTAACTAGTACACACTCACTCACACAAGGATCTGACTGCCTATTTGTCACTGCATACTCCTTCAGTTTAACTAGTACACACTCACTCACACAAGGATCTGACTGCCTATTTGTCACAGCATACTCCTTCAGTTTGTCTCCTTTGTGTGTCATTGTCTTTTTGGTTTTGGTTTTTTACTCAATTTTTGTGTGTGTGTATGGAACCGTTGGTTTTGCATAGAATCATATAGTATGTGTCTGTTTCAGTTTCAGTTGGTGTCTTGTTTTGTTTTGTGGGCTTTATTTGGCTTTGTTTCTGTCGCTGTTTTGTCACTGGTTGGATGTCTTGGTCTTTTTTTCAAGACTAGTGTACTGTAACTGTGTAAGTCCCCCTATCATGTATGAATTTTACAAACCCAGTGTGCATGCCTGGACACATATGTTATAACACACAACAAAACACACACCACACACTCACACTACATGTTTGCAGCAGCTATGTGCTGTGCTATATACAATATATGCATGCATGATAAGTCCTCGGATTGGGACTCTATAAACCGAGGCCCGTGTACGAACGCAGCAGAACATCTTGCGACTTTTTAAATCCTGTTCGCTTTTGAAAGAGTAGGCCATTGTGTGCCCGGGGGGAACAGATGACAAATTTACAAAACCGCATACACACGGGACTGATGTAAAAAAAGCAATGAGGCTTATTCCCAATTATCCTCGATAAAAAAAAGAAAAGAAATGCTCACTTACGTGTGCATGTAAAACATGCACGCACGGTTGGGCACTCACACACTCATATACACACACACACACATTCACACAACACACATACTCACACACTCATACACACACACACTCATACACACACACTCACACACACACTGCATGTTTTTCAGTGGGTATGTTCATGTGCTAGTATACACATGTACATACATGCTCACTTATGCATGCATGTACACATGCATGTATGGGTGGGCACACACACACACACATATACATACGCACCAATGTAACGGAGTGCAAACCGACTCCAGTCACATAAAATAGATAAGTTGAATAAAGGGAAATAACAATCTCACAAAGGCGCACGTTCTCTCCACTCTACAGTCACACTCAAGATTTCAATTATATACTCTCATTTATTCTATAATTACATCAATCTGTCCCACAAATAATATTTTTCAATAACCAAAAGAAGCATTAATCATATATATATATATTCACTATTTACAAATTCACCCAACCCAAAACAGCCTCCAGTTCACCTCATCCGGCCGGGTCAATACAATATTATATATTTTTGTTCACTAGGGAACTTTAGTCCATCAACTTCCTGCCTCCCCTGCGCAATGAAGTCTAATTAACACCATTCACAAAATTCCTGCAGACAAGACAGTCCCGAGCTCTCTGGCCCAGACAAACACACACGTCTCTCCTTGTCCAACTCTGGCACCATGCACAGAAAAAACCACAACACAGACCTGGCTGCAATTTTGTTTACACACACACACACACACACACACACACACACACACACACACACACACACATGGGGATGGGATAGCCTGGTGGGAGTGATGTGCTCGTGATCTGCTGACCCGGGTTCGAATCTTCTTCAAGAGGATTTTTCCTCTGGAGTTAACATCAGTGCTGACTCCACTCTCCCCAAAAGTCTTTCGGATGAGACTATAAACTGAGGTCTCGTGTGCGAACGCACACAGAACATGTTTCGCACACGTTAAAATCCTCTTTTTTTGAAGAGATGGTCGTAGTGTGCCGGTGGGAACGGATGACAAAATTTACAAAAACTGCATGCATACGGGGACTCGATGTTAAAAAAAAAGCACACGAGTGCTTATTCCATTATCCTCGAAACAAAAGAATGAAATAAACGAAATAATTAAATAAACACACAGGACTTTGCTCAATGTATCACAGGTTAAAAACTGAAGGGATCACTGTGAGTGTTCGGTTGTTGTTTTTTTGCTGTTGATGATACACGGACACAAATTAAGAACCTTTCACAAAGACATTTGATATTCTGCCTGTGCAGAATATCCAGAACAACTACGGCAGTGTCCACACACAAAAAAACAATTGACCAGAAACATCATAAAAAAATAGGTACCCATCTAGAATCTTCCGAGCGTTGCCAACCTTGACCAGTGGCTCGATGAATCTCACAGATAGTTACAAAAAAAGAAAGAAAGAGAAAAAGCAGTTCTTCATCTCTTTGGCCATAAATATATCCCACAATGTGTTCAGTGTAACGGGATACTAGTATTTAAGGTGAAGTGGGAAGAAGGCATGACAGGAAAGAGAGGAACAGGATATTGTCATTAGTGTGTGCTCTAGTTTAAATGTGTCCTAAGACATTCAGACTGGCTACTTCTGGAAAGAAAGCAGTATGAATAAGGACTAGAAGGAAAACAAAGAGTTGAAAGAACTGTTGTGGACTTTGGATTAAGACTATAGTGTTCATCACATCATCAAGGAGTGTAGTGTGTGTCGGTGCTCTCATACACAAGAGCTTGTGTGTGTGTGTGTGTGTGTGTGTGTGTGTGTGTGTGTGATTTTCAATTTAATCTGAAATTTTTTGGTGAGTGTATGTGTGTGTGTTTATTTTATTTAATTAATTCTTTTATTTTGAGGATAGTGGAATAATCACTTGTGCTTTTTCTCTTCCAGTCCCTGTGTCTATGCAGTTTTGTAACAGTTGTCATGGATTAATTCCCACCTACACACAATGACATACTCTTCTTAATAGCGGAACAGGTTTTAACGTGTGGGCAAAATGTTACGTGTGCTTTCGCACTTGGAATCTCAGTTTATAGTCTCATTTAAAGGATTTAGGGGAGAGTGGTGTCGTCGAGTGTTGATATTAACTTCAGGGAGGAAATCCCCTTGAACGGGATTGAAACTTGGGTCAGCTAATCATGAACGCAATCTACAATGTGTGTGTGTGTGTGTGTGTGTGTGAGTGATTGTGTGTGTGTAATTGATTGTGTGTGTGTGATTGTGTATGTGATTGATTGATTGTGTGTGTGATTGATTTGTGTGTGATTGATTGTGTGTGTGTAGTTGTGTGTGTGATTAATTGTGTGTGTGATTGATTGTGTGTGTGTGATTGATTGTGTGTGATTGATTGTGTGTGTGTGTGATTGATTGTGTGTGTGTGTGTGATTGATTGTGTGTGCATGTGTGTGTGATTGATTGTGTGTGTGTGTGATTGATTGTGTGTGAGTAATTGATTGTGTGTGTGTGATTGCGTGTGTGATTGATTGTGTGTGTGATTGATTGTGTGTGATTGATTGTGTGTGTGTGATTGATTGTGTGTGTGTGTGTGTGATTGATTGTGTGTGTGATTGATTATGTGTGTGTGTGCAATTGATTGTGTGTGCATGTGTGTGTGATTGATTGTGTGTGTGTGTGTGCGTGTGATTGATTGTGTGTGTTCGTGTGTGATTGATTGTGTGTGTGTGTGTGATTGATTGTGTGTGCATGTGTGTGTGATTGATTGTGTGAGTGTGGATTGTGCGTGTGTGTGATGTGTGTGTGTGTGATTGATTTGTGTGTGTGAGATTGTGTGTGATTGTGTGTGTGTGATTGTGTGTGTGAGTAATTGATTGTGTGTGTGAGTAATTGATTGTGTGTGTGATTGTGTGTGTGTGTGTGTGTGTGCAATTGATTGTGTGTGCATGTGTGTGTGATTGATTGTGTGTGTGTGATTGATTGTGTGTGTGTGTGTGTGTGCAATTGATTGTGTGTGTGCAATTGATTGTGTGTGTGCAATTGATTGTGTGTGCATGTGTGTGTGATTGATTGTGTGTGTGATTGATTGTGTGTGTGTGATCGTGTGTGTGATTGATTGTGTGTGTGTGGTTGATTGTGTGTGTGGTGTGTGTGTGTGTGATTGATTGTGTGTGTGTGATTGATTGTGTGTGTGAGTAATTGATTGTGTGTGTGATTGATTGTGTGTGTGTGTGTGATTGATTGTGTGTGTGATTGATTGTGTGTGTGTGTGATGTGTTGTGTGTGTGTGATGGTGTGGTGTGTGTGTGTGTGCAATGATTGTGTGTGCATGTGTGTGTGATTGATTGTGTGTGTATGTGATTGATTGTGTGTGTATGTGATGATTGTGTGTGTGATTAATTGTGTGTGTGATTGATTGTGTGAGTGTGTGATTGATTTGTGCGTGTGTGTGATTCTGTGTGTGTGATTGATTGTGTGTGTGATTGTGTGTGTGCGATTGTGTGTGTGTGAGTAATTGATTGTGTGTGTGATTGATTGTGTGTGTGTGATTGATTGTGTGTGATTGATTGTGTGTGTGTGTGATTGATTGTGTGTTGATGATTGATTGATTGTGTGTGTGTGTGTGCAATTGATTGTGTGTGCATGTGTGTGTGATTGATTGTGTGTGTGATTGATTGTGTGTGTGATTGATTGTGTGTGTGTGTGTGTGCAATTGATGTGTGTGTATGTGTGTGTGATTGATTGTGTGTGTGTGATTGATGTATGGGTGTTGATTGTGTGTGTGTGATTGATTGTGTGTGTGATTGATTGTGTGTGTGTGATTGATTGTGTGTGCGTGTGTGATTGATTGTGTGTGTGATTGATTGTGTGTGTGTGTGATTGATTGTGTATGATTGTGTGTGTGTGTGTGTGATTGATTGTGTGTGTGTGTAATTGTGTGTGTGTTGTTGTTGACTTCAATTTTACGTCTGTTCACTTCTAGTGATGTTAGACGAGGGTGGGGGTGGGGGGGGGGGGGGGGGGGGGGAACAAATGGAGGGGTGGATGTCTTATCAGCAACAACAAAATAATTTAAAAAATAAAAACTTAACCCCCCAAAAAACACCAACCATGCTTTTACCAAAAAATCACATAAAGAAACTTGTCAATGCAACAGGAATTATAAAAACATAAAAACAAGTCATTAACGTTAATGCAACTATAACAAATGTCCTAAGGGGCTGCGATAAAGGCCTTTCACAATTTCAAATGCCAGTTTTAAATGATTGAATATGCTGGTAAGGGAATTTTCAGAAAAATGGGGCATGAAAGGTTTTACACTGGCAGTCAAAAAGTATATGAGTATTGGTGATATTCTCGCCACATAGACATTTACCTTTTTTGCTGAATTTGGTTATCAATGCATTTAGTTTCATTCTATAAAATAAAGCAGTAATTCTTCTTGACATAAAAACATTTACACAAGCTTTTGAATGGTTCAGGACTGTTGAGTTATCGGTATTAATTGCAGTTCTACTTAAAAAGCTCCTTTTTTTTGGGGA
>CM054160.1:39475066-39495262 GCA_028751875.1 Rapana venosa | reverse complement strand
ATATTTCTGTACTACATTGAAATCAAGAGATTGTTGTAAAGGTTTTTTTCTGCCCCGTGCTTTTTTTTTTAAAAACATTCCTTTTGCTTAAATTTCGAGATTCACCAGTGGTGAGATATCGCCTGATACAACGGGGAAGGTAGCTGTATTCCATTGTCGGGTATGTGTAAATATTCAGTCTCTTCCCGCGTTATGTCCAAACTTCTTTTTTACCCTTTATTTTTATTTTTTTATTTTGTTCTTTTATATCGAGGATAACGGAATAAGTACTCATGTGCTTTAAAAAAAAAATCCAGTCTCCGTGTGTATACGGTTTTGTAAATGTTTTCATCTGTTCCCACTGGCCCACAATGGCCTACTCTTACGAAAAGCGGAACAGGATTTAACGTGGGCGCAAGGTGTTCTGCGTGCGTTCGCACACGGGGCCTCGGTTTTATAGTCTCATCCGAAGGACTCTAAGTCATCGTAAGGGTAGACATGGGGGTTGGAGGTTCGTGAGGGACGGTTGTTGGAGGGACGTTGTGGTGGTCGCCACCTCGGGTGGGCAACTCACTCAGTCCGTCTCCGCGACTGAGCTAGTAGGTGGTGTCCTGCGTATGTTAGCTCAGAACGGGCACCACTGAACACCACCAAAGTGACCCAGCAGCAGTGCAGGGTCCCTCTGGCTGGTGGCACCATGGCGGTCTGATATTGATGAGCTCCCTGTGGACTTCCGACCCTGAGGATGCGACAGAACGAATCTGGGTATGGCTGTGGCGGGGAGATTGAGATGAGAACGGCGTGGGAACAGCAGGGATAGGAACCTCACTGAAGATGAAGCAGTAGGCCTATAAACACACACACACACACACACACACACACACACACACACACACACACACACACACACACACACACCCACACACACACACACACACACACACAGCACACACACACACACACACACACACACACACCACACACACACACACACACACACACACACACACACACACACACACGCCCGCACACACACACACACACACACACACACACACCAACCCCTCCCCCCCCCCCCCCACCACACACCACAAACAGAAAAGCAAAGATGCAACAAGAACGGAACAACAACATAACAAACAATCCCTCATCTCCCTCTCACTCCATCCCCATCCCATCCCCCCCCTCCCCCAACTGTAGATCCCTGATCCTCTTAATGGTCTCTGATGACCGTGTGGGATTTAAAAAAAATGTCTAACGAGGAATGCAGTGTTGTTTTTATGGACGTTATAAAAACAAAACAAAACAAAACAAAAAAACGGCCTCAAAGTCATTGTAAATCCATTGTGATTAACAGCACTTGTTGATGAGTTTCTTTGTTCCTTGGTCCATTTCGTATGGTTGGACTGTTCCTGTTTTTCCGTTTTTTTTCTTTTTTCTTTATTTTAGTGACACAATGATAAATCACATTAGCCACATGTTATTCCTTTCCAAACTGGAATCAGGATTTTTTGTTTTTTTTTCTGTTCGTTTATTTCTTTTGATCAGACTAATGCGCTCCCTTGTCATATCCATATTTCTGTATGCCTGTGAATCATGGACCCTGACTGCAGATTTGGAGAGAAGAGTACAGGCAGTGGAGATGAGATGCTTTCGGAGACTCCTTGGCATCTCCTACAAAGACCACATAAGCAACGAAAGCGTGCATAACAGAATCCAGCAAACCATTGGACCCTATGAGAACCTTCTAACGATCGTGAAAAAGCGTAAACTTAAATGGTATGGGCATGTCACAAGATCCCAAGGAATTACAAAGACAGTTTTGCAAGGCACTGTCCAAGGAGGAAGAAGAAGAGGCAGACCAAGGAAGAGCTGGGAGGATAACATCAGCGAATGGACAGGCCTAGAACTCAACAAAACCCTGAGAAAGGCAGAACAGAGAGAGGAATGGAGGGAACTGGTTGTTGAGTCTTTGAGGGTGCCCCCACGGTCGTCAGACTACGGGACAGATAGATAGATAGATAGATAGATTATTTCTTTTGCTACTGTGGTTTTTTTTTTTGGCAGACCATTTGTTTGTTTGCTTATAGTTTAAAAAAATCTATTGTATATATATATTCTTTTTTTGTTACATGGCTGGAGCTCCAAGGTTCATCCATGTGGAGATTTTGCAGCAGGCGACCGTTTTTATCCACCATGAAGGTAGCTGCATTCCGACTTCGGGGATAGTGTCTAAACATGACACCAGTGTGAACATTTGTTTGAGTTTTGTCACCCGTTCCCACCAGTACTCAATGGCCTACTCTTTCGAAAGGTGGAAGAGATTTTAACATGCGGGCAAAATCATCAGCGTGCAATTTGCGCAGGGTACCTTACATGAGTGCTGATTCCATTATCTTCGAAATAAGAGAATAAAGAAAAGAATAAAGAAAAGAAAACAAAGGAGCTTAAATAAAAACAGACGAAAGGCGTATTAAAAAAACCGTATAGCAAAGCAAAGATGCAACAAGAACAGAACACAGCATAACAAACAATCCCTCATCTCCCTCTCACTCCATCCCCATCCAACTCTCTCACCCCTCCCCCAACTGTAGATCCCTGATCCTCTTAATGGTCTCTGATGACTGTGTGGGATTTTTTCCCAAAATGTCTAATGAGGAATGCAGTGTTGTTTTTATGGACGTTATAAAAACAAAACAAAAAACGGCCTCAAAGTCGTTCTAAATCCATTGTGATTAACAGCACTTGTTGATGAGTTTCTTTGTTCCTTGGTCCATTTCCCATGTTTTGGGCTGTTCCTTTGTTTTTGCAAAGAATTATACTTTAAAAAAAGCAAAGCTTAAAATCTACCTCAAAATAGTAATCGCTAAAAGCATTATTGAACGCAACAAGTCTTAACAGCTACACGAATGTATCTACACAAAAGGATACAAAAGAAGAATAATATAAAAAGAAGAAGAAGAAGAAGAATATAACGTAAAGATGCAAACCAAATTAAACTGAAACTTTATAAAGACCTCCTTAAACAATAACAAAAAAACCCAACCCCACGTATGCATAATATTGCATCAAGCACCCTTCTTTCCAAACTGGGTTTTTTTTCGGAGTATCAAAGAAAACATTTTTTGATTAACGAAAACTCACTTGAGATAAAACAAAATAAGGCAAAGATAAAAAAACACTCTCCATTTATGGTCCTTGAATCTGGTTTAAATTGCTATTTGCAACTGAAAAGCTGAGGACTGCTCTTTGACATCTGAAAGGGAGGGAAGGGGTTGTGGAGGGGGGGGGGGTGAGGGGAGAGGGTGAGGGGATGGTGGGAGGGAGTTCTTTCAGAGACGAAGTCTTGTGTTAGAAATTGTTGTTATTTGTTGTTAGCTAAAACTTTCTTGACCCTTTTCAAAGTGTTTGTGTGTCTGTGTTTATTTATTCTTTTATATCGAGGATAATGGAATAAGCACTCGTATAGAATAAACACTCATGTCCTCTTTTACATCCAGTCCCTGTGGGTATGCGGTTTCGTCAATTTTTGTCATCTGTTCCCACCGGCACACAATGGCCTACTCTTTCGAAATGCAGAACAAAATTTAACGTGTGGGGAAGATGTCCTGCGTGCGTTCGCACACGGGCCTCGGTTTATAGTCTCATCCAAAGGACTCTGTGTGTGTGTGTGTGTGTGTGTGTGTGTGTGTGTGTGTGCGCGCGCGTGCGTGCGCCATAAGGAGAATAGGGAATCCATAGTGAGAACCGCTATTTATTTACTAATTCATTCTTTCATTTCCAAGATGATGGAATAAGCCCTCGTGTGGTGTCTTTTCACTTCTAGTTCCCGTGTGCATGTTCTGTGTGTGTGTGTGTGTGTGTGTGTGTGTGTGTGTGTGTGTGTGTGTGTGTGTGTGTGTGTGTGTGTGTGTCTGTGAGAGAGAAAGAGAGAGAGAGAGAGAAAAGAGAGAAAGAGAGAGCAAGAGAGAGAGAGAGAGAAAGATTGAAAGAGAAAGAGAGAGAGAAAGATTGAAAGAGAAAGAGAGAGAGAGAGAGGGAGAGAGAGAGAGAGAGAGAGAGAGAGAGAGAGAGAGAGAGAGAGAGAGAGAGAGAGAGAGAGAGAAAGAGAGAGCAAGAGAGAGAGAGAAAGATTGAAAGAAAAAGAAAGAGAGAGAGAGAGAGAGAGAGAGAGAGAGAGAGAGAGAGAGAGAGAGAGAGAGAGAGAGAAAGAGAAAAGTAGAGAGAGACAGAGAAGCAGCAACTCAAAGAAATGGAGAGACAGAGACACAGAGACACACAGAGTCATTAAAAGCCATTCAGAATAAGCAAACGCCAGGGAACAAAGGAAAACACGATAAAGACTGACAGTCCTCAGCTTTAAACCCCATTCATTATAGACACTTGAAGCATGGAGAAAATTTTATTCTAGTTTTTGGGGGTCAACTTTGTCATCTGTTCCCACGGGCACACAATGGCCTACTCTTTCGAAAAGCGGAACATGCATGTGTACTTTTTCCGCAAAGGGAGTGGCAATTTTCAACCGAATTTTGCCAAGGACAACTCTTCTGTTGCCATGGATTCTCTTACGTGCACCGAATGTGTCTCATCCGAAAGGGTAGCACCTAGACCACCAATCACAGTCTAGTGGTGATGTATGTATGTATGTATGTATGTATGTATGTATGTATGTATGTATGTATGTATGTATGTATGTATGTATGTACCTACGCATGTACTTACGTATGTACGCATGCATGTATTATTTATTTATTTATTCATTTATTTATTTATTTATTTTCTTATTTTATTTCATTCTTTTATTTCGCGGATAGTGGAATAAGCACTCATGTGGTTTTTTTTTTTTTTACATCCAATCCCCGTGTGTATGCGATTTTGTAAATTTTGTCATCTGTTTCCCACCGGCACACAATGGCCTACTTCTCTCTCTCTCTCTCTTCTCTCTCTCTCTCTCTCTCTCTCCTCTCTCTCTCTCTCTCTCTCCTCTCTCTCTCTCTCTCTCTCTCTCTCTCTCTCTCTCTCTCTTCTCTTCAATCTCTTCTCTCTCTCTCTCTCTCTCTCTCTCTCTCTCTCTCTCTCTTCTCTCTCTCTCTCTCTCTCTTCTCTCTCTTCTCTCTTTCAATCTTTCTCTCTCTCTCTTCTCTCTCTCTCTTCTCTCTCTCTCTCTCTCTCTCTCTCTCTCTCTCTCTCTCTCTCTCTCTCTCTCTCTCTCCTCTCTTTCTCTCTCTCTCTCTCTCTCTCTCTCTCTCTCTCTCTCTCTTTCTCTCTCACTACACACACACACACACACACACACACACACAGAGCATGCACACGGGAACTAGAAGTGAAAGGACACCACACGAGGGCTTATTCCATCATCTTGGAAATGAAAGAATGAATTAGTAAATAAATAGCGGTTCTCACTGTGGATTTCCTATTCTCCTTATGGCGCACGCACGCGCGCGCGTGCACACACACACACACACACACACACACACACACACACAGAGTCCTTTGGATGAGACTATAAACCGAGGCCCCTTGTGCGAACGCACGCAGGACATCTTCCCCACACGTTAAATTTTGTTCTGCATTTCGAAAGAGTAGGCCATTGTGTGCCGGTGGGAACAGATGACAAAAATTGACGAAACTGCATACCCACGGGGACTGGATGTAAAAGAGGACATGAGTGTTTATTCTATAAGAGTGCTTATTCCATTATCCTCGATATAAAAGAATAAATAAATAAATAAACACAGACACACAAACACTTTGAAAAGGGTCAAGAAAGTTTTAGCTAACAACAAATAACAACAATTTCTAACACAAGACTTCGTCTCTGAAAGAACTCCCTCCCACCATCCCCTCACCCTCTCCCCTCACCCCCCCCCTCCCTCCACAACCCCTTCCCTCCCTTTCAGATGTCAAAGAGCAGTCCTCAGCTTTTCAGTTGCAAATAGCAATTTAAACCAGATTCAAGGACCATAAATGGAGAGTGTTTTTTTATCTTTGCCTTATTTTGTTTTATCTCAAGTGAGTTTTCGTTAATCAAAAAATGTTTTCTTTGATACTCCGAAAAAAAACCCAGTTTGGAAAGAAGGGTGCTTGATGCAATATTATGCATACGTGGGGTTGGGTTTTTTTGTTATTGTTTAAGGAGGTCTTTATAAAGTTTCAGTTTAATTTGGTTTGCATCTTTACGTTATATTATTATTATTATTCTTCTTTTTATATTATTCTTCTTTTGTATCCTTTTGTGTAGATACATTCGTGTAGCTGTTAAGCCTTGTTGCGTTCAATAATGCTTTTAGCGATTACTATTTTGAGGTAGATTTTAAGCTTTGCTTTTTTAAAAGTATAATTCTTTGCAAAAACAAAGGAACGCCCCAAAACATGGGAAATGGGCCAAGAAACAAAGAAACTCATAAACAAGCGCTGTTAATCACAATGGATTTAGAAGGACGTGGGGGTCGTTTTTTGTTTTGTTTTTATAACGTCAATAAAAAACAACACTGCATTCCTGATTAGACATTTTGGGGGGGGGGGGGGGGAAATCCCACACAGTCATCAGAGACCATTAAGAGGATCAGGGATCTACAGTTGGGGGAGGGGTGAGAGAGTTGGATGGGGATGGAGTGAGAGGGAGATGAGGGATTGTTTGTTATGCTGTGTTCTGTTCTTGTTGCATCTTTGCTTTGCTATACGGTTTTTTTAATACGCCTTTCGTCTGTTCTTATTTAAGCTACTTTGTTTTCTTTTCTTTATTCTTTTCTTTATTCTTTTATTTCGAAGATAATGGAATAAACACTCATGTGAGGTATCCTGCGCAAATTGCACGCTGATGATTTTGCCCGCATGTTAAAATCTCTTCCACCTTTCGAAAGAGTAGGCCATTGAGTACTGGTGGGAACGGGTGACAAAACTCAAACAAATGTGCACACTGGTGTCATGTTTAGACACTATCCCCGAAGTCGGAATGCAGCTACCTTCATGGTGGATAAAAACGGTCGCCTGCTGCAAAATCTCCACATGGATGAACCTTGGAGCTCCAGCCATGTAACAAAAAAAGAATATATATATATACAATAGATTTTTTTTAACTATAAGCAAACAAACAAATGGTCTGCCAAAAAACAAAAACCACAGTAGCAAAAGAAATAAACGAACAGAAAAAAAACAAAAAAATCCTGAATCCAGTTTGGAAAGGAATAACATGTGGCTAATGTGATTTATCATTGTGTCACTAAAATAAAGAAAAAAGAAAAAAAACGGAAAAACAGGAACAGTCCAACCATACGAAATGGACCAAGGAACAAAGAAACTCATCAACAAGCGCTGTTAATCACAATGGATTTAGGATAACTTAGGGGCTGTTTTTTGTTTTGTTTTGTTTTGGTTTTATAAAGGTAAAGGTAAAGGTGTCCCATAACCTATAAGGTCGTAGGGGAGCGAGGCGTCAGAGACCTCACTTCTCTAGGGCCAGCATATTGAGGGCAGCGCCCATCTCCTCTCCCTCGATGCTTTACCTTCCCTGACCCTAAAGAGGACAGGTACCCATTTACAGCTGGGTGAACTGGGGGAACTGTACTGAAGCCAAGGCGCGCAAACGGTCACACATCCAACTGGTAACAACGCTCGACGCTGCTTAACTTGGCTGGGGGAAAGCGAGTGCTCCGACCACTGAGCTATCTCGTCCCCCTAATTTTTATAACGTCAATAAAAACAACACTGCATTCCTCATTAGACATTTTGGGGAAAAATCCCACACAGTCATCAGAGACCATTAAGAGGATCAGGGATCTACAGTTGGGGGAGGGGTGAGAGAGTTGGATGGGGATGGAGTGAGAGGGAGATGAGGGATTGTTTGTTATGCTGTGTTCTGTTCTTGTTGCATCTTTGCTTTGCTATACGGTTTTTTTAATACGCCTTTCGTCTGTTTTTATTTAAGCTCCTTTTTTTCTTTTCTTTATTCCTTTTCTTTAATTCCTTATATTCGAAGATAATGGAATCAGACTCTGTGAGGTATCCTGATGGGATGACTGGGATGATTGGGATGTTAGTAATCTTTCTCTTGTGCAAGTGCCTTGCGCTATACGGTTTTTAATCGTTCATCTTTTATTTAACATCCTGTGATTCTTTTCTTTTTTATTTCTTTATCCTTCGAAGGTAATGGATCAGTACTCATGTGGGTAACTCCGTGCGAAAAATTCCACGCTGATGACCTTTGCCCGCATGTACAAAATACTTTCACTTCAAGAGTACTTGAGTTGTGGAACGGGTGACAAAACTCAAACAAATGTGTCACCTGGTGCATGTAGACAACATCCCGAAGCGGAATGCAGCACTAAATGTGGAATAAAAACGGTCGACTGCATGAAAAATCCACAGATGAACCTTGGAGCTCCAGCCATGTAAGAAAAAATGATATTATTATACAATAGATTTTAAAACTATAAGCAAACAAACAATGGGAAAAAAAAAAACACAGTAGCAAAAGAAATAAACATCAACGATAACGAAATGGACCAAAACAAAAACTCAATCACAGTTCTGATTAATCACACATGGTTTAGTGATTTAGCCGTCTTTTGTTTTTTGTGCCTTTTATAACGACCATAAGAAACAACACTGCAAAACTCGTAAATTAATTCTGGATTACATCCCACATCCATACGAGAGGACATAAGGAACAAGAATCTAAGTCTGGGACAGTGTGTGTATGGCAGAATGGAGTGTAATGAGACTTGAGGCCGATTTTGTATGTTTGTTCCGTCTTGTTGCATCTTTGTTTTCGTATAACGACCATGAAAAAAAACTGATTCCGTTTGGAGGACATGTGGTTGTGTTTAATGTGTCTAGAGAATAGAAAGGATAAGGAACACAGTATGGTGGAGGGGGCGTGGTGTGTGTATCTGGGTGTGTAATGATGGGGTTGAGGGTTGTTTTGTTTGTTTGTTGTTTTGTTTTTGTCTAAAGCACTGCATTCCTTCGTGACTTTTTCTTATCCCCATGTTGCCATTGCGTCAGTCTACGTGTGGGGAGGGGGGATGGGTGGGTTGTGTAGGTGGATAGTGGATGTATTGTAGTCGTTGTGCCGTGCAGTGTGCACTGTGCTGTGCGTTTGTGTGTGTGCTGTGGTGCGTGTTGTGGAGTTTGTGTGTGTGTGTGTGTGTGTGTGTGGGGTGTGGTGTGTTGTGTGTGTGTGTGTGTTATAGCCTAGCTCACTCGAGGGTCCTACCCTGCTGTTAGGTCCGTTCGGTGCTATCTCCCGTTCCACAGCCTTCCGATCGTTTCTGTCGCTATTCGTAGGGTGGATTGTGTGCCAGGGACTATGAATTACAACCGTGGTGCACCGAGATGGACTGTTGTGCTGGGTACTTTGTGTTATGGCCTCTGCTATAACTACGAGATCATACTATCATAGACATGGTATCCCACGTGGCCGACCACTCAAATCTCCCTCCACAAGCCCATACCACGAATCGCACTCCCCAGTCGTACAGGATCTCACTTAGATCTCGGAATGTAGCAAACCAGAGGCCCTGCAACTGCACGGCAGAAACTTGGCTGTTACAATCTGTTCCGTCTGTAGTAAGATAGCAGCCCACTTGCTTTGGCCGAGTGGTTCCAGAGGGACCACAACTAAAACCGTCCTACACGGAGATTGAACTGTTTTTGTTAGATGGTACTTAGGTTCCGTTTCTGTGATAGACTTATAAAGGGTAGTTTGGCTCCGTGTGACGAGACTGTATTGACACATTCGCCCAACGGAATCGCTGTTCCGTTTGTAAAAGGCTGTGCCATTGGTGAAGTGCTTCAAAACGTTATAGCAAGGGATGATTTGTTTTTAAATGCACTGGTATGTATGTCGTTTTAAAGACAATCTTGATTAAATAAAGTAAGAAAAGTCTTTGTGTCTGGTGCGTGTCTGTTTTTCTATTCCAGTCCCGAATGAATCAGGCTACCTTCGTGTGTGTGTGTTGTGTGTGTGGTTTTGGGTGTGTGTGTGTGGTGGAGTTTGTTCTTGTTTTGTGTGTATCTGTGTCGTTCTGTTGTTTGTTTTCTGTTTGGTATCTTGTTGTTGTGTGTTGTGTTGTGCTTTGTGTGTGTGTGCTGTGTGTGTGGTGTGTTGTGTGGTGTGTGTGTGGTGTGTGTTGTGTGTGTGTGTTGTGGTGTGTGTCTGTGTGTGTTGTGTTGTGTATGTGTCTGTGTCTTGTGTGTTGTGCGTGTGTGTGCGTGTGTGTGTGTGTGTGTGTGTGTGTGTGTGTGTGTGGTGTGTGTGTGTGTGTGTGTGTGTGTGTGTGTGTGTGTGTAGTTTGTTTGTTGTTGTTGTTGTGGGTGTGTTTGTGTGTGTTTGTGGGGGGTGGGGTAGTTGTTGGTTGGTGTGGTGTTGTGATTTGTTTCTTGATGTATTGATGAGGAGTTTTGTGATTGAGAAGGATAGACAGGAAGATTAGATTAGAGGCGATGATCAGAGATAGATAGATAGACTAGATAGATAGATAGTATAGATAGATAGATCGATGATAGATGATAGATATGATAGACAGATAGAAGATAGACAGAAGATAATAGATGAAGATGCGAGATAGATAGATAGACAGAAGATAGCAAGAGAAGATAGAGAGAGAGATAGATAGAAGATAGATAGATAGATAGATAGATAGATAGATAGATAGAAGATAGATAGATAGATAGATAGATAGATAGATAGATAGATAGATAGATAGATAGATAGATAGATAGATGAAGATAGATAGAGGGATGATGGAGGTGGAGATGGGATGGATGGATGGATGGATGGATGGATGGATGGATGGATGGATGGATGGATAGATGTAGATAGAGAGATAGATAAAGAAGATAGACAGACAGAAGAAGACAGAGATAGACAGACAGACAGAAGATAGATAGATGATGATAGGATGGATGATGGATGATGATAGATAGACGAAGAGAAGAAGACAGAAATAGAAAGAGCGAGATAGATAGATAGACAGAAGACAGAAGAAGACAGAATAGACAGACCGACATACAGACAGACAGCAAGCAGGAGGCAGACAGACAGACAGACAGATAGACAGATAAAATAGATAGATAGATAGATAGATAGATAGATAGATAGATAGAAGATAGATAGATAGAAAGATGTAGATGAGATGGAGGATGAAGGATAGAATGGAGGATGGAGGATGGAGATAGATAGAAATAGAGATAGATAGATAGATAGATAGATAGATAGATAGATAGATGGATGGATGGATGGATGGTGGATGGATGTGATGGATGGGATGGATGGATGATAGATAGATAGATAGATAGATGATATAGAAGAGAGATAGAGAGATAGATATATACATACATACATACATACATACAGACAGACAGACAGACAGATAACAGATAATAGATAAGTAGATAGTAGATAGATAGATAGATAGAAGAAGATAGATAGATAGATAGATAGATAGATAGATAGATAGATAGATAGATAGATAGATAGATAGATAGATAGATGGGTGGGTGGGTGGTGATGGAGATGGATGAATGGATGGATGGATGGATGGATGATGAGTGGAAGATAGATAGATAGATAATAGATAGATAGATAGATACAGAAGACAGACAGACAGAACAGACAGACAACGACAGATAGAATAGATAGATAGAAGAAGATAGATAGATAGATAGATAGATGATAGATAGATAGATAGATAAGATAGATAGGTGGTGGGTGGTGGTGACGAACAGGATGACAGAGAGAAAGAAAGAGACAGAGAACAGAGACAGACGGAAGGTATCAAACGAACAAAACAAAACGTAGAAGGGATGAAATTCTAAGCTTAAGAAGCCATTCATGCGAGACATGGACGGGTAAAGAAAGGGAGGGAGGGGCCGGGATCTGCAAATCAGTTCCGAAAGAAAGAGACAGAAAGAGAAAGAATTTTTTTAAAGTTGAAATGCATTAAAAGTAAAAGAAAATGAAGATGTAAAAAGTATGCTGAAAAAGATCTTATTTGAAAAAGTTAGGGAGGTTAAAAAATAAAATAAAAATAATCGCATCATAGGAAGGTGGACTCAAGAAAAGTGTGTATATTTCTTTAACGTGAACATTGAATAAGCACATAACACAGATGGGTTTTAAATACACTCTCTCTCTCTCTTTCTCTCTCCCCCCCCCCACTCTCTCTCTCTCTCTCCTCCACCCTCTTTCTCTCTCTCTCTCTCTCTCTCTCTCTCTCTCTCTCTCTCTCTCTCTCTCTCTCTCATCCCCCGACCCTTCGGATGAGACTATAAACCGAGGTCCCGAGTGCGAACGCACGCAGAACATCTTGCGCACACGTTCAAACCCGTTCCGCTTTTCGAAAGAAAAGGCCATTGCATGCCGGTGGGAACTGATTGCAAAATTGTCAAAACTGTATACACACGGGGACTGGATTTTTTTTAAAAAGCACATGATTGCTTATTCCATTATCCTAAACGCGTGTTGCACACGGGACTTCAGTCTATCGTCTCATCCGAAAGACTAGCACCCAGACCATCACTCAGTATAGTGGATGGGGGAAAAGTTTTGGGCACAAACGGGGATCAAACCACCACAGACTTGGAACTCGGACTTTTCGCTTTCTAGGCAGGTGCGTTACTTCTAGACCAACACCTAGATGGAGAAGTTGTGGTAATTTTTTTGTAGAAAAAGATACTAATAATAATGGGAATACTATTACAATTACAGGGACGGGACAGCTCAGTGGTCGGAGCGCTCGCTTTCTCCCAGCTAAGTTTAAGCAGCATCGAGCGTGGTTACCACTTGGATGGGTGACCGTTTGCGTGTCTTGGCTTCAGTACAGTTCCCCCCCAGTACACCCAGCTTTAAATGGGTACCTGCCTCTTTAGGGTCAGGGAAGGTAAAGCAGCGAAGGAGAGGAGATGGGCGCCGTCCTCAATATGCTGGCCCCTAGAGAAGTGAGATCTCTGATGCCTCGCTCCCCTGCGACCGTATACGTTGTGGAACACTTTCACCTTTTTACTTTCACTAATGATGGAAAGATGTATCAGTCTGTTTATCCTGTTGAACTTGGCAAAAACATACTAATCATTAAAAGTAAGCTGCCGGGGGTAGATGGGATGGGGTAAGGAGGAGGGGGGAAGTAATCAAATCGATAAAATCAAAGAGCAAATTTATTTTTATTTTTCAAGTAAAACAAACAAAAAAGAGCGAAGCCGAAAGACAAAATAACACGTCTTACCCAGTGGGTGAGGGGAAGTAATCCAGCCAGCGCATGCTTCTTACCTCCCTTCTGATGGACTATTTTAGAGGGAGGGGGGGGGGGGGAGAAGGAGAGAAGGGAGAGGGGTGGGGGTTAGTTTGTGTTTTTTTTAATGATATGGAGGACATGAGTTGTGCCGAGAATGTTGAAATGCTGTTTTTTATTTGGTTGTCTGTGTCGTCTGTTTTTATATTTATTGTGTACAATAATGTCCGTCTGTCTGTGTGTCTCCATTTGTCTTTGATCCTCTGTTTCTCGCGAGGTTTTAATACCTACACCATTATCAATACCAATACTTGATTATCTCAAAAAGACAGAGAAATTCATGAGGATTTCAAGCCATACAGAGAACAAGAAACCGAAGAAGACATTCTTTACAAAAAAGACAAAGTTCTATCTTTAAATTTTACACCAGGAACACAAACACGAACTCATACCCTTCCCATCACTCTTTATGTCTCTGTCTCTGTCTCTGTCTCTGTCTCTCTCTCTCTCTCTCTCTCTCTCTCTCTCTCTCTCATCTCTCTCTCTCTCTCTCTCTCAGCACACATGCATACATACATACATACATGTATGCATGCATACATACATACATACATACATACATACATACATACATACATACATACATACATACATTCATACATACATACATACATACATACAAGGAAGGAAGGTGGCAGGATGGTTAAGACGTTTGCCTGCCAACAAGTAAACCGTGAGGTTCTGGGTTCCATTCCCAGCCTCGCCCTTTCTTGCCAGTTTGACCAAAAATTCGAACTGAATGTCAAAGTCCTTCGGATGAGACTATAAACCGAGGCCCCGTGTGCGAACGCATGCAGAACATCTTGCGCACACGTTAAATCCTGTTCCACTTTTTGTAAGAGTAGGCCATTGTGTGCCGGTGGGAACAGATGACAGAATTAACAAAAACGCATATACACGGGACTGGATGTCAAAAAGCACATAAGTGCTTATTCCATTATCCTCGATTTAAAATAATTTTTTAAAAAGTAAATAAAGTTTCAAAAAAATTATACATCATTTGTGCACATTGGTATGTATGTATACATGTATGTATAATAATAATAATAATAATAATAATAATAATAATAATAATAATAATAATAATAATAATAATAATAATAGTAATAATAATGTATGGAATTTATATAGCGCTGAATCTTGTAAAGCAACAAATCAAAGCGCTCAGATTTTTTTTAAATGCGTGTGCATGCTGTTTAAAAAAAAAAAAGTCATCTGTTCTCCCCGGCACACAATGGCCTACTCTTTCGAAAAGCGGAACAGGATTTAACGTGTGCGCAAAATGTTCTGCATGCGTTCGCACACGGGGCCTCGGTTTATAATCTCATCCGAAGGACTTTGACATTCAGTTCGAATTTTTGGTCAAACTGGCAAGAAAGGGCGAGGCTGGGAATCGAACCCAGAACCTCACGGTTTACTTGTTGGCAGGCAAACGTCTTAACCATCCTGCCACCTTCCTCATCTCATCTGAGCGGTTTGATTTGTTGCTTTACAAGATTCAGCGCTATATAAATTCCATACATTATTATTATTATTATTATTATTATTATTATTATTATTATTATTATTATTATTATTATACATACATACATGTATACATACATACCAATGCGCACAAATGATTATAATTTTTAAAAACTTTTTTTATTCTTTTAAATCGAGGATAATGGAATAAGCACTTATGTGTTTTTTGACATCCAGTCCCCGTGTATATGCGGTTTTTGTGAATTCTGTCATCTGTTCCCACCGGCACACAATGGCCTACTCTTACAAAAAGTGGAACAGGATTTAACGTGTGCGCAAGATGTTCTGCGTGCGTTCGCACACGGGGCTTCGGTTTATAGTCTCATCTGAAGGACTTTTCGGGAGAGTGGAGTCTGCACTGATGTTAATTCCAGGGGAAAATATCCCCTTGAACGGGAATCGAACCCGGGTTGTCAGATTGCCAGCGCAATGTTCTAACCACTAGACTTTCCCCTCCCGTATTCCAGAGTGAGAGAGAGAGAGAGAGAGAGAGAGAGAGAGAGAGAGAGAGAGAGAGAGAGAGAGAGAGAGAGAGAGAGAGAGAGAGAACTCGAACTCGAACTCGAAAGATTTATTCACAAAAAGGCCATTGGCCCACCCATACATGAAGGGGGGTTGCCAAGTTGCTTAATATTTTAGTGAGAAAAATAAGGAAGCACAAAAAAAAACCAAAATGTTATTGTATAACAACCACCACAATACAAATCAGTTACAAAAAATATTACTTAAGAAACCAAGATATAAGAGAGAGAGAGAGAGAGAGAGAGAGAGAGAGAGAGAGAGAGAGGGGAGAGAGAGAGAGAGAGAGAGAGAGAGAGAGAGGGGGGGGGGACTTTAATGGATGGGAGAGAACTATTGTTAAAGGCTTGGTATCAACCTAGTCGTCTCCCTTGGTACATTTTTTGTGAACGGTCGCATGTGTGTGAATAATTTAAATGCAAGCCCTTTGATTTGTTTGCTGTTCAAGATTTGGCGCTATTAAAAAGTAAAATATTATTATTTTTTTTATTTATTATTATATTATTATCATCATTATTATCATCATTATCATTATCATTGCTGTTGTTTATTGTTGTTTCCCCATGCTAATGTTAAGCAGCATTGAGGCGTTGTTACCAACTGAATGGGTGACCGTTTGCACGCCTTGGCTTCAGCACAGTCCCCCAGTTCACCCAGCTGTTAATGGTTATCTGCCCTCTTTAGGGTCAGGGAAGGTAAAGCAGCGAGGGAGAGGAGATGAACGCCGGCCCTCAATATGCTGGCCCTAGAGAAGTGAGGTCTCTGACGCCTCGTTCCCCTACGACCATATAGGCTATGGGAACACTTCTACTTTTTACCTTAACTTGAAACAGGAACTAGAAACCAATAGTGTTAATATCAGACAAAAAAAAGTGGGAAGAGTCGATGAAAATTTTTTTTTTAATATATCCCAGCAACTTACTCGACATCAAATACTCTTTTCTAATACCTTCTTCGTATCCAATAACACATAACAAACAAAATGCACACGCACGCGCGCGCGCACACACACACACACACACATACACACACACATATATATATATATATGGGGACGGGATAGCCTGGTGGTTAGAGTGATGCATTCGTGATCTGCTGACCCGGGTTCGATTCTCGTTCAAGAGGATTTTTTTCTCTGGAGTTAACATCAGTGCCGACTCCACTCTCACCAAAAGTCCTTCGGGTGAGGCTATACACCGAGGTCCCGTGTGCGAAAGCACGCAGAACATCTTGCACACAAGTTAAAAACCCGTTCCGATTTTCGGAAGAGTAGACCATTGTGTGCCGATGTAACTGATGACAAAATGGACAAAACTGCATACACACAGGAACTGGATGACAATATTATTGTGTACAATAATGTCCGTCTGTCTGTGTGTCTCCATTTGTCTTTGATCCTCTGTTTCTCGCGAGGTTTTAATACCTACACCATTATCAATACCAATACTTGATTATCTCAAAAAGACAGAGAAATTCATGAGGATTTCAAGCCATACGAGAGAACAAGAAACCGAAGAAGACATTCTTTACAAAAAAGACAAAGTTCTATCTTTAAATTTTACACCAGGAACACATACACGAACTCATACCCTTCCCATCACTCTTTATGTCTCTGTCTCTGTCTCTGTCTCTCTCTCTCTCTCAGCACACACCTCCATCATCTACTCTTCTCATCTCAGCACACTGCATACATACATACATACATATCATGCTACATACATACATACATACATACATACATACATACATACATACATACATACATACATACATACATACATACATACATACATACATACAAGGAAGGAAGGTGGCAGGATGGTTAAGACGTTTGTCTGCCAACAAGTAAACCGTGAGGTTCTGGGTTCGATTCCCAGCCTCGCCCTTTCTTGCCAGTTTGACCAAAAATTCGAACTGAATGTCAAAGTCCTTCGGATGAGACTATAAACCGAGGCCCCGTGTGCGAACGCATGCAGAACATCTTGCGCACACGTTAAATCCTGTTCCACTTTTTGTAAGAGTAGGCCATTGTGTGCCGGTGGGAACAGATGACAGAATTCACAAAAACCGCATATACACGGGGACTGGATGTCAAAAAGCACATAAGTGCTTATTCCATTATCCTCGATTTAAAAGAATTTTTTAAAAAGTAAATAAAGTTTAAAAAAAATTATACATCATTTGTGCACATTGGTATGTATGTATACATGTATGTATGATAATAATAATAATAATAATAATAATAATAATAATAATAATAATAATGTATGGAATTTATATAGCGCTTAATCTTGTAAAGCAACAAATCAAAGCGCTCAGATTTTTTGTTAAATGCGTGTGCATGCTGTTTTTTAAAAAAAATGTCATCTGTTCCCCCCGGCACACAATGGCCTACTCTCTCGAAAAGCGGAACAGCATTTAACGTGTGCGCAAAATGTTCTGCATGCGTTCGCACACGGGGCCTCGGTTTATAATCTCATCCGAAGGACTTTGACATTCAGTTCGAATTTTTGGTCAAACTGAGAAGAAAGGGCGAGGCTGGGAATAAAACCCAGAACCTCACGGTTTACTTGTTGGCAGGCAAACGTCTTAACCATCCTGCCACCTTCCTCATCTCATCTGAGCGGTTTGATTTGTTGCTTTACAAGATTCAGCGCTATATAAATTCCATAAATTATTATTATTATTATGATTATTCTTATTATTATTATTATTATTATTATTATTATTATTATTATTATACATACATGCATACATACATACCAATGCGCACAAATGATTATAATTTTTAAAAACTTTTTTTTATTCTTTTAAATCGAGGATAATGGAATAAGCACTTATGTGTTTTTTGACATCCAGTCCCCGTGTATATGCGGTTTTTGTGAATTCTGTCATCTGTTCCCACCGGCACACAATGGCCTACTCTTACAAAAAGTGGAACAGGATTTAACGTGTGCGCAAGATGTTCTGCGTGCGTTCGCACACGGGGCTTCGGTTTATAGTCTCATCTGAAGGACTTTTCGGGAGAGTGGAGTCTGCACTGATGTTAATTCCAGGGGAAAATATCCCCTTGAACGGGAATCGAACCCGGGTTGTCAGATTGCCAGCGCAATGTTCTAACCACTAGACTTTCCCCTCCCGTATTCCAGAGTGAGAGAGAGAGAGAGAGAGAGAGAGAGAGAGAGAGAGAGAGAGAGAGAGAGAGAGAGAGAGAGAGAGAGAGAGAGAGAACTCGAACTCGAACTCGAAAGATTTATTCACAAAAAGGCCATTGGCCCACCCATACATGAAGGGGGGTTGCCAAGTTGCTTAATATTTTAGTGAGAAAAATAAGGAAGCACAAAAAAAACCAAAATGTTATTGTATAACAACCACCACAATACAAATCAGTTACAAAAAATATTACTTAAGAAACCAAGATATAAGAGAGAGAGAGAGAGAGAGAGAGAGAGAGAGAGAGAGAGAGGAGAGAGAGAGAGAGAGAGAGAGAGAGAGAGAGAGAGGGGGGGGTGGACTTTAATGGATGGGAGAGAACTATTGTTAAAGGCTTGGTATCAACCTAGTCGTCTCCCTTGGTACATTTTTTGTGGACGGTCGCATGTATGTGAATAATTTAAATGCAAGCCCTTTGATTTGTTTGCTTTTCAAGATTCGGCGCTATTAAAAAGTAAAATATTATTATTTTATTATTTATTATTATATTATTATCATCATTATTATCATCATTATCATTATCATTGCTGTCGTTTATTGTTGTTTCCCCATGCTAATGTTAAGCAGCATTGAGGCGTTGTTACCAACTGAATGGGTGACCGTTTGCGCGCCTTGGCTTCAGCACAGTCCCCCAGTTCACCCAGCTGTTAATGGTTATCTGCCCTCTTTAGGGTCAGGGAAGGTAAAGCAGCGAGGGAGAGGAGATGAACTGCCGGCCCTCAAATGCTGGCCCTAGAGAAGTGAGGTCTCTGACGCCTCTTTTCCCCTACGACCATATAGGCTATGGGAACACTTCTACTTTTTACCTTAACTTGAAACAGGAACTAAGAAACCAAATAGTGTTAATATCAGACAAAAAAAAGTGGGAAGAGTCGATGAAAATTTTTTTTTAATATATCCCAGCAACTTACTCGACATCAAATACTCTTTTCTAATACCTTTTCGTATCCAATAACACATAACAAACAAAATGCACACGCCGCGCGCCGCAACCCCCACACACACCACACACACAATACACACACACAATATATATATATATATGGGGACGGGATAGCCTGGTGGTTAGAGTGATGCATTCGTGATCTGCTGACCCGGTTCGTTCTCGTTCAAGAGGATTTTTTTCTCTGGAGTTAACATCAGTGCCGACTCCACTTTCACCAAAAGTCCTTCGGGTGAGGCTATACACCGAGGTCCCGTGTGCGAAAGCACGCAGAACATCTTGCACACAAGTTAAAAACCCGTTCCGATTTTCGGAAGAGTAGGCCATTGTGTGCCGATGTAACTGATGACAAAATGGACAAAACTGCATACACACAGGAACTGGATGACAAAACACATGAGTGCGCTACTCCATTATCCTCAAGAAAAAAACCCACAAAAAAGCACAAACACGTAGGCAGGCAGCAGGCAGACAGACAGACAGACAGACAAGATAGGTAGATAGATAAGTAGGTAGGTAGGTAGACAGGTAGATAGACAGACACACAGACAGATAGATAGATAGATAGACAGACAGACAGGTAGGTAGGCAGGTAGATAGACAGACATACCCCAAAAGACAGACAGATAGATAGATAGATAACAGGTAGGTAGACAGGTAGATAGCATAGATAGATAGACAGCATAGACAGATATAGATAGATAGATAAACAGAGGTAGCATA
>CM054160.1:39467566-39472566 GCA_028751875.1 Rapana venosa | reverse complement strand
GTCATCAATACAGAAAAACGTCTGACACTTTGTTATCAATACAGAAAAACGTCTTACACTTAATCATCAATTCAGAAATACGTCTTACACTTTATTATCAATACAGGAAAAACCTGTTATACTTTGCCATCAATACAGAAAAACGTCTTACACTCTGTCATCAATACAGAAAAAAACTCTGACACTCTGTGATCAATACAGGAAAAAAACTCTCACACTCTGTCATCAATACACAAAAAAACCTCTCACACTGTCCTCAAAACAAAACAAAAAACTTCTTACACTCTGTCATCAATACAGAAAAAACCTCTCACACTCTGTCATTGATACAGAAAAAACCTCTTGCATTCTGTAAGCAATACCCAATACACTTCCAAACTCCGCCATTAATACAACAACAAAAATCTATGGCACTTTAAGTTGTATCACTTAAAACTGTTCCTTTCAGAAGAAAAGTTTTGATTTTGGATGATTTTGTGTGTTGGGAGGGGGGGGTTGTTTGTTTTGTCATTTTTATGATTGTTAGCATTTATTCTTTTCATTTTTCTCCCATTGTGTGCTTGCTTTTTTTTGTCTATTTCCTTTTTTACATTTGGTCACCTCATTTTATTTCCTTTCTCTATCAATCCTCCCCCCCCCCCCCTCACCCCCCTTAGCCAAAAAAAAAGGTAGGGGGAGGGGTGGAAGGGAATGTTTTCTATCTACAAAAAAAGCGGTAAGAAAAAGACTGTGATTGTTTTTGCTCATTATTTTTTTTAGTAATACAGTATTTGGACATGTGGGGTGATATCCTTTGTAGATCAAAATGTGGGCCATTTTATCCTATATCTTTTTCAATATCTCTTGCCTGTGCTTGCACTATGAGTGTACGGCAGTGTTTGAGTTATTATCTAGCTAAGGCTGACAACTTGGCTGGGTACAAACCTTATGACCTCCCTTGCATCCTCTCAATAGGATCCCCCAAAAATATGGCACAAAGACTCGCTGGGTGTTTAAATTATTCTAGTCATATTTTTGTGCAACATATATTTTGAGCATCTTTTCTTTCTGTTTTTGTCATCAAATTTCGATGGAAGCTTTGATACGCCACAAGAACATCAAACATTCTTTTGCATGCATAAATCATTACGTTTTGCTCTGCAATAAATGTAGGTATGTTTCCTTGCTGAACTGTCTTGAGTTTTTAAACCTTAAGGTCTTCCTTGCAAAAATGTTTTGTTTTTGTTTTTAAATAATCATTATGAACAATAATATTGTTGTCAATGCTGCAAATGCAAAATTAGGTGCATCATTATTTCATGTATATAATCATGATTACTCACACAGTGTTTTTAAAAAGGTAAAGGAGTCCCATAACCTATAAGGTCGTAGGGGAGCGAGGCGTCAGAGACCTCACTTCTCTAGGGCCAGCATATTGAGGGCGGCGCCCATCTCCTCTCCCTCGCTGTTTTACCTTCCCTGACCCTAAAGAGGGCAGGTACCCATTTACAGCTGGGGGAACTGGGGGAACTGTACTGAAGCCAAGGCGCGCAAACGGTCACCCATCCAACTGGTAACCACGCTCGACGCTGCTTAACTTGGCTGGGGGAAAGCGAGTGCTACGGTGTTTTTATTGTTACATATTCAGAAAGAAAATTCTCAAAAGTATATTACTACGGTTTGTTTGGGGATTTTTTTTTTTACTGTTAACATAGTGACGTGTAACACTTAAAACGTGAATTATCCTTTCGTGCTTCTTCGTTCATCGAACGCTCAGACAGCAATTATTCTTGTTAGTCATATGAGGGGAAGTGGCTTGCTTGCGCTAACGTTAAGCGCCTGACAAGTCAGGCCCAGAAGAAAAATCCCCTTAACGGGTGTCTGTGTGGTGGCTTGATCCCGGGCTATTAAACTGGCAAAGCTAACGCTCTGACTATTAAGCTAACCCTCTCCCCCCCCTCCCCCCATCCCGCCCCCTTCTCCATTGCATCACATGACACCCAAATCCAAACTGTTTGCTAGGCAATAAAGAATATTCACCAAAAAAATGATTCGAACTTTTTATCATCGTAAAAACGCAAGAAATTCATGTGGATAACAAGCATTGCTAAAACGATGAACGCGTTAAGTTTTATATGCCTTAAAGTCAATAACTTATAAGCAGTCTACTAAACTTATACTAAATATCAAATACTTCATGAATCTTCTGCGTTTAAGAGGAATTCATGTTTCCTTTTGCTGGATTCCTTCACACATAGGATTATTTTCTAATGAGTGGGCTGATCGGGCTGCGAAGAAAGGTGCACGTAATGTAAAGGGGTCTACAGTACTGCATGTCCCTCTATCCATTGCAGAGGGTTATCAGTTGTTAGAAGAAGCTTCCTTAAACAAATTCATATAAAAGTATCGGCAAATCAAGCGGCTTTCGCATTCAACTCCGAGTGGGAAGAACGCAATTGAATACATTGATCACTTAGAGATCCATACAAATGCTGTCAAAGAAAGACAACTCAAGGCATTGTTTTTCAGGATAAGATTAAATAAATTTACAAGAAAATTCAGCAAGGATGTTAAATGCTTATATGTTGAATATATTTCAAATACCCATATCATACTTTAATGTGAGAATTTAAAACCTCATCTCCCTGCCTTTTCTGAGAATACCATTGACGAAGTTTTGAACAATGTAAAGCTAACGTTAGACATTGCTAAAGGTTTACTGTTAAGTCTTATAGGGCACTTATTGTAGGTGTAGTTCTGTTTGAATTTCTTTTTTTTAGTGTTGTTTTTGATCTGTTTATGTTAAGAATACTATTTGTGTATTTCCCTTGTTATTACTCTTTATTACACACGCACGCACGCACGCACACACACACACACACACACACACACACACTCGCACGCACCACACAGAGTAGATCTGTCTATCTATCTATCCATCCATCTCTTTCATTCAGTCTCCTATTTTAGGGCTGTCTGGTATCACTTCAAGTGGAAAGACGTTGAAATTGAAGACTTACTTACTTACTTACTTACTTACTTACTTATTTAGATATTTAGATAGATGGCTTGATGAAAAAAAAGCAAATGCACTGCTTATTCAATGTACCATCTGAAAATAAAGTTTGACTTTGACTTTTGACTTACTTACTTACTTACTTACTTACGCGTAAACATTTTTATCGCATGAACTAGTCCATGTCAAGATCAGTCCTAGGCAACCCTTTTTCCCGCTCATAGAAGAGGGAAGGTTTTGATGCACGTGGTGACACTCGGGCGTGGATGCAGGAGACAGAAACATCAGGTTCGCTGATGATACATCACAGAACCACGCACGCTGGTCTCCTGAAATCGGACAAAAGGGATGATGAGCACCAAAAAATGCAGAGCAGGGGTTTTCTTTTCCAACAGAACAGAGAACTTTAAGCATAACAAGAACATTGAGCAAAAACAAAATAATTTTTCGACAAAACAATATCATAGGGTAAGGTATATAAAAATAAATAAATATCATATTGCAATTGTTTACCTCGTTCATGGCGTCCTTTCTTAACTAAAGTTATGCACTAGACAGGGGGCTTACTCTTAGCTTTAATGGTCAACCGAAATTTTGTATCAATGGTGTCATGAAATCAGGAATACTAATGCAGAACATTTTACGCGCGTATGTTAAAACGTCTTGGAAGACTATACCATTTATGCCAGTGAAAACGGGGTGATAAAATCTGCAAAACTGCATGGACACGGGGATTGGATGTTTAAAGAAAAGGAAACCACACATGCGCTTATTCCATTATCCCCAAACTAAAACATCATTCCGCAGGCTTGCACACATTTTCTGGAGGGCTCGCAGAACCACCGAGTCAGTGTAGCACAGACCTGATCATGAAAGCTGGATACCACAGGAACAAACAAACCCCTTCTGTTGTGTTGTCAAGAGGAGGAAGCTGGCGAGGTCTCGTCACCTCAGCTCTCTTGCCAAGACTACTGTCCTGCAGGGGACAGACACTCGAGGGAGGAGGAAGACATGGCAGTCAGGGGCAGACAGACAGACAGACAGACAGACAGAGGCAGAACTGGAGGAGGATGCAGAACTCACATCACAGACTGGACCACACGGCCTTGACATGAGAGCTGTGCTGTTGTTGCTGAGAAAGGCTCAAGACAGATTGGCCTGGAGAACGTTGTCCACCAACTTCTCCAACGAGTGTCCCCCCACCCCCACCCCCGCAATGTTCTACCCACTAGGCTACTAGGCTATCCCGTCCTCCACTAGGCTATCCCGTCCCCCAGATAGGTATCAAGATGTGACGAAACATGAGATGGATGGATGGAAGGCTGGAAGAGTGAGGAAGTGTGGGAAGCGGGTTTGCGTGAAAGTGTGTAAAGAATGCACCTGAGGAAAGAAGTTGACTGGAAAGGCATGGGATGGGGGGGGGGGGGGGGTATCTTTCTTGTCTGTATACCTACAGTGTGTTCAAGTTTATTTAACGTCTTTTCACAGCTGTGATATTAGACGGGATGGGGCGGGGGGCAGCGCGTGGGGGGGGGGGGGGGGGGGGGGGGGAGAAGGAGGGTGTATGAGTGTCAAGGGAGGAGGGTGTAGTTGGTACTGTACAGGAGAAGGAATTTCAGGGGATCAATGATGCGAAATGATAAACAAAAGTTAAAAATAAAAATATAGAAAAACAACAACCAAAATTATAGGAAAAAAACCACCGTTACTTTACTAACTTATTGAACTACAATAAACAACAGGAAAATGCAATTCTAACAATTTCTAACAAAATCAGTAATTCCAATGAAAAATGTAAATAAAATTTCAACTACTGAATTTTGCGTGAAAAAACCCAAACCTATCTTAATGTGTGTAACCCGCTCCCCTGCCCTCAAAAGAAACCCAAGAAGCAGCTCCCACCCCCACCCTCTACAGTGTGTGTGTTGTGTGTGTGTGTGTGTGTGTGTGTGTGTGTGTGTGTGTGTGTGTGTGTGTGTGTGGGGTGTGGTGTGTGTGTGTGTGT
>CM054160.1:39455066-39465066 GCA_028751875.1 Rapana venosa | reverse complement strand
TACCTATCGTGAAATGTCATAAGGACTATCATGAAATGTCATAAGGACTATCATAAAAATATAAGGACTATCATGAAATATCATAAGGACTATCATGAAATATCATAAGGACTACCATAAAATATCATAAGGACTATCGTAAAAATACCATAGGGGCTATAGGACTATCATGAAATATCATAGCGACTATCATGAATTTGTCATAAGGACTATCATGAAATATCATAAGGACTATCATGAAATGCCATGACTACCATAAAATATCATAAGGACTGTCGTAAAAATATCATAGGG
This sequence comes from Rapana venosa, assembly GCA_028751875.1. Classification (NCBI taxonomy): domain Eukaryota; kingdom Metazoa; phylum Mollusca; class Gastropoda; order Neogastropoda; family Muricidae; genus Rapana; species Rapana venosa. The sequence continues at coordinate 39,464,772 of CM054160.1, read as the reverse complement.
ACTATCATATAATGTCATAAGGACTATCATGAAATATCATAGCGACTATCATGAAATGTCATAAGGAATATCATGAAATAGCATAAGACTATCATGAAATGTCATAAGGACTATCATGAAATGTCATTAGGACCATCATCAAATGTCATTAGGACCATCATCAAATGTCATTAGGACCATCATCAAATGTCATTAGGACCATCATCAAATGTCAGGATTATCATAAAATGTCATCAGGGCTATCATAAAATGTCATAAGGACTATCATCATATGTCATAAGGACTATCGTGAAATGTCAAAAGGATGATGAGCCGTGGTCCCGTGTGTTACACAAAATTATTCAGCGCACGTAAAAGAACCAAGAGAGCTGTCCCTGGCAGCATTCTTAGAAAAAGCCACTATGATAGGGAAACAAATACAGTTGCAGACCAAAAACATAAGGTGGCGCTGCTCTTGTGGCGACGCGTTCTCCCCGGGGAGAGCAGCCCGAATTTCACGCAGAGAAATCTCGTGACTTAAAGTGGTATAGCTAAATGAATAAATAAAAATAAAATAGACATTGGACCCTCCGTTTCAACTTACCCTCTCTCTTTCCCAGCCTCTTAACCTAACCCCCTTCCCCATCTAACCTACCACCTTCTTCCCCCTCCCCCCTCACTACCCTTCTCTATTCTACACCTTCTTCACCCTAACTGTACACTTTTACATATCTACCTACTACCTACATGCCTGCCTGCCTCCCTACCTACCTACCTACTACCAGTACACCTTCATGCATACATACATACATACATACATACGTACACACACACATACATACATACATATATACTACATACATATGTACAGCATACACGCATTCACGCACACATACAGATAGATAGATAGATAGATAGATAGTAGATAGATAGATATAGATAGATAGATAGATATTGATAGATAGATAGATAGATAGATAGATAGATGCAGACATACAGACAGACATAATGCATACATACACACACAAACACACACGTGCGCGCGCGCGAACATACATACATACATACTGCATGCATACAAGCATACATACATACATACACTCACACGCATACACGCACACATACACACACATGCACACACACTCACACACACCTATACACATACATACATACTACATACAATACATACATACTACATACAATTACATACATACATACATACGTCATAATACATACATACATACACACATACACACAAACATACATGCATTCATACATACATACATACATACACACATATTTATGCATACGTGTATGCATGCATACATACATACACACATACATACATGCGAAAAACAAAATTTTGTGGGGGGGGGGGGGGGGGGTATTATTCTTTTATTTCGAGGATAATGGAATAAGCATTCATGTGCTTTTTTCATCCAGTCCCCGTGTGTATGCAGTTTTGTAAAATTTGTCAACCGTTGCCACTGGCACACAATGGCCTACTCTTCCGAAAAGTGGAGTGGGTTTTAACGTGTGCGCGAGATGTTCTGCGTGCGTTCGCACACGGGGCCTCAGTTTATAGTCTCATCCGAAGGACTTTTGGGGAGAGTGGAGTCGGCACTGATGTTAACTCCAGAGGAAAAATCCTCTTGAACGAGAATCGAACCCGGGTCAGCAGATCACGAATACATCACTCTAACCACCAGGCTATCCCGTCCCCCTTCAATATTGGTCTGCGTGCGGGAGTGCGTGCGTGCGTTGCGTGCGTGCGTGTGCCGCGCGCGCGGACTATATGTGTGTGCGTGTGTGTGTTGTGTGTGTTGTGAGAGTGTGTGTTTGTGTGTGTGTGTGTGTGTGTGTGTGTTTGTCAAAGTCAAAGTCAAACTTTGATTTCCAGATGGTACATTGAATAAGCAAAACACTTCCTTTTTTTCGTCAAGCCACCTAAGAGAGAAAAAAACCAATAACAACAACAACAACAAAACAACAACAACAAAACAACAACAAACAAACAAAAATACCAAACCTTATTGAAAAGGAAACTATCATGATAAAGATGACGATGATGACGATGGCGATATCAATAAACAAGGACAATTTTCTACTGCCAGAAATATCAATGAAAACGATGATAATACGATGAAACTACTAATCAAAACCATTACAGCAGATCATGTTTCAATATCCAACACAATCCCTACATAAATACACACATACTTATATAACCATAGGCTCACCCACTTACGCTATTATTTGCTAGCCACAATTTTAAACACACACACGTACACAAGCCCGTGCTGGCGTGCAAGCAGGCATACACGTACGCATTCATCCGCGCATACATTCATACACACACACACATATCATACTACTTTGTGTGTGTGCGTGCGTGCGTGCGTGTGTGGCGTGCGTGCGTGCGTGCGTGAGTGTGTGTGTGTGCGTGTGCGTGCGTGCGTGTGTGTGCGTGCGTGCGTGTGTGTGTGTGTGTGTGCGTGCGTGCGTGCGTGTGTGTGTGTTTGCGTGTGCGTGCGTGGCGTGCGTGCTGCGTGCGTGCGTGTGCGTGCGTGCGTGCGTGCGTGCGTGGTGCGTGCGTGCGTGCGTGCGTGCGTGCGTGCTGCGTGGTGTGTGTGTGTGTGTGTGTGTGTGGTGTTGTGTGTGTAGGTCTACCAGCTTCCAAAGGTGCAGAGGGCAAATTCTCCAGATGGACATCGGATTCTGCAGCTCTGGAAAAAAAAAGGCCAGAGGTAAGTTAAAACTGATGAGGAGGGGGGAAAGGGGGGACAGTTTGTTTGAGAAGGTTACAGAGAGAGAAGAGGTAGAGGGGGAGGGGGGGGAAGAGAGAGAGAGAGAGAGAGAGAGAGAGGAGAGAGAGAGAGAGAGAGAGAAGAGAGAGAGAGACGAGAAGAGAAGAGAGCAGAGAGATGAGGAGAAGAGAGAGAGAGAGACAGAGAAGAGACGAGAGAGAGAGAGAGAGAGAGAGGAGAACACGAGAAAGAGAGAGACGAGAGAGGCAGCAGAGAAGAGAGAGAGAGGAATTCTCATTATTGATTTATTCTTTTATTTCGAGAACAAGGGATGTAGACAGACAGACAGGCAGATCAGACAGACAGCAGAGGCAGAGACAGAGCATCAGAGATACAGACAGACAGAGACAGAGAGACAACAACAGAGAGGGACTGAGAGACACAGAGAGGGGAGATAAGAGAGACAGAGCAGAGACGAACAGAGAGACAAGAGAGATACAAGAGACAGAACAGAGAGAACAGACAGAGAGAGGACAGAAGAACAGACAGAGGAAGACAGAGAGACAAAGACAGCAGAGACAGAGAAACAAGAGATGAGTAAGGAGTACAGACAGACAGAGAAGAGAGAAGACGAGAGATGAGAGGACAGAGAGATGAGTAGAGGCAGAAAAGACAGAAAGCAGAAGAGAATCAGAGGACAAACAAGAAGAGACAGAGGGGAAGAGACACAGAGAGTAGAAGTAGTAGTAGTAAGTAGTAGTAGAGATATTGTAGTAGTAGTACAGTAGAGATATTGTACATAGAGTGGTACAGAAGTAGGGAGACTCAGTAAAAAGAGTAGAGTTGTGTAGTGCAGTACGTAGTAGTCAAGTTTGTATTGTAGTATGAGATAGTGGTATTGCTAAGAAGAAAGTGCAGACAACGAGCAGCTAGCAGGACTGCAGCAGCAAAGATAGTATTTGGTTAGTAGTAGTAGTGTAGTAGTATAGTAGGTAAACCACCTCGAACATCATATATAGAATGTACATTAGTTTATTTATTCACTAAGCTTTAATAACATTAACTAATATCACAAATAATAATTAAAAAAAAATCAGCATTTATCGTCGCAAATGACTTTGCACTTCTGGAAAATAACTGAGAAATTTATCCGTCCAAGAAAAAATGGAAAAATCCGACATATATGGGATCTATTATTAGAGAATATAACGAAGATAATTGGTGACACATTACTCAGGATATCTACTTGATAACCATAATATAGATATGTCATTTAGTATATTATATTATAATAATAATTAATAATAATAAAATATTATATATATAATAAATAAACGATGATAGATAATATATAATAAATAATAATTATAATATAATACGTATGATAAAGAATAATAACGATGATGATGATATTATTAAAAAATTATATTATTTTATAATAAAAATGGATAATAGATATGATGAACTTGATGTGTATATGATGATATGATGATGATGATGATGATGATGTTAGTATGATTGTTGATATAATAATATATTAGTAATTATATATAATATAATAATTATTATTATAATAATATATGATTATATATAATTATTACTAAATACTATTAATTAATAATATTATGATGATGATGATGATGATGTGATGATGTAATATGATGTTATTGTATGGAATTTATATAGCCTGATCTTGTAAAGCAACAAATCAATACGTACGCTAAGATGACTATGATTTTAAAATAAATTATTTATTTATTCTTTTTATATCGAGGAAAATCGAACAAGCACTCATGTCTATGTGAACTTATGTGTAATGCATGTTTCTATGTATGTATGTATGTATGTATGTAAGTTTTTGTATGTTTTTATGTATGCATTGTTTGTATGTATATATGTATGTAGGTAGTTTTTTATTGTATGTACGTGTGTATGTATGTATTTACGTACGTATGTATGTACGTATAGATGTATGTAGTACGGGGCGTGTGTATGTATGTATGCTGTATTTTGTATTATGGATGTATGGTTTTTTGGGGGTATGTTGTATGTATGGGTCGAGCAAAAAAAAAAAAAAAATTGCGTTGCGCTGGTTAAGCGGACAAGTCCCGGCCCAGCGCATTCGGGTTCGAAAGGGAGAAATCGTTATCGTTTTAAAATCTTTTGGGGGAGAAAAAAAAAAAATGCAGAAGAAAAATGGACCCAAAAAAGGCAAAACATAAGGGCAAGAAGGGGGGAGAAAGGAAGGGAAAAGGAAAAAGGGGGCAATAAAAAGGGGGATAGAAAAGAGGGGAAAAACGGAAACACAAAAAAATTTTTTCCAAAAGGTTTGGGAAATGTGGCCTACCGGGCCCGGTCCCCCGGCATCCCCAAGGGGGAAAAAAGAATTTTGAATTTTTTTTGTCAAGGATTCGTGTGGAAGAGAGAGGGGGGAAAAGAGAGGGAAGAAAAGAGGAAAAGAGAGAAAGGAGAGAGAGAGACAGAGAGAGAGAGGTAGGAGAGGAGAAGAGAGAGAGGAAAGAGGGGAAAAATGCAATGGGCAATTTTCAAATTTTTTAATTTTGAAGATAAAGAATAAGAACCCATGTGCTTTTTTTCATCCAGTCCCCCCCTTAGGGATATATAAGAGAAAAGGGGGGGAAGGGGAGAGAGAGAGGATTTTTGGGAGGGTGTGGGGAGGTGTGTGTGTGGTGTGTGTGTGTGTGGGTGTGTTTTGGGGTGTGTGTGTGTGTGTGTGTGTGTGTGTTGGGGGGGATTGGAAACCAAACTGTTCGTGTTTTTTGTAAACCTTTCTGGAGAGAGAGGAGAAGAGAGAGAGAGAGGAGAGAGAGAGAGGAAAAAGAGAGAGAGAGGGGAGAGAGAGAAAGAGAGAAAGAGAAAGAAAAAGAGGAGAAAAAGAGGGAAGGGGGGGGAGAAACAAAAACAGGGCGGGGGAAAAACAGACAGACGGGACAGAAGGTTTGAACAGTTACAGAGAGACAGACAGCAGGGGAGGCAAAACCGCGCCAAACGTTTTTTTTCCTTAACAAAAAAACCCAAAAAGGTAGGAAATAGCGAGCCAAAAATGTTTTTTCAAGGGCATGCCCCGCCCCTTTTCCCCGCCGTTCTGCTTTTAGTTTCCCTTCCCCCCTGGGAACACCTGAAAAACCAAAATACACACACACCCCCCAGGGACGGGGGGCTAAAACAACACCCCACACACACTCCCCAAAAAAGGGGATGTTCACATACAAAAAACACTCACAGGGGACGAAGTAAAAACACACCAACCCGAAGAGGAAAACTTTCCACACCAAACCCCACACACACAAAACCCCACACCCACCACCACACACACACAACCCCCTCACCCAAAGGGCGAAGTCCACACAATCACCCCAAAAAAGGGGTTGCTACACACACTCCCCAAAAACTCATTCCCCCAGAAAACGATCTAAAAAACCCCAAACACACAACACCAAAAGAACCCATGCTAACCCCCACACACAAAACAAAAAAACAAAACACCAACACACACCAGAAAACGATGCTAAAAAACAACCAGAAGACGAGGCTAACCAAAACTCACCAGAAGATGATTTACACACACACACCCCCAAAACAAAACACCACAACACCCCAAACACCAAAAACAAAACAAAACCCCCACATACACACACACATAAAATCCCCCCAAAACCCCAAAAACACACCACACCCACCACACCACAACACCACACACACACTACACCCCCCACTACCCTACACACACCAAAAACCACATACACCCACATACCACTCACAAAACCCCCACACACACACACCCCCACCAAATTACAACACACAAACACCACACCACCCCCACCCTCAAAAACCCCCCCCCAACACCCCCAAACACACCAAAAAACCCCCAAAACACTCCACCCCCCTCCACACTACAAAACCACACACCCCCACAAAAACTCACAAAAACTAAAACCCCACAACCAAAAAACACATAAACACTCAAAACACACACTCCCCCCAACACACAAACTCCCCCCCACAAAAACTCACAAACACTCACACACCCCACACAAAAAAACACTAAAACAAAAATTTCTACACACACCCCTCCACAACACCACACACTCAACACACTCACACACCACCACAACACACCTCACCCACACAAATCCCCACACACACTGCACTACACACACACAAAATCCCCCCCACACACCACTCACCACACCCACACCACACACACTAACCAAAACTCACACACACCAACACCACACCCCACATACCCACACAAAACACCACCAACAAAACCCCTCACCCCACATCCCTCACCCCAACACAAAATTAAAAACACAAACCCACTCACAACACCCCAAAAACACACCTCACACACACACTCCACACACTTACCACCCCACTAACACACCCAAAAACACCCCCCCACACACACTCCACAACCCCCCAAACCCCCAACCTACACCACACACACACTCACACACACACACCCACATACCCCCACACACCCACTCACACACTACACACTCACAACACACACCACAACCACTCACACAAAACCCCTCACACACAAAACACCAAAACCCCACACACACACCAGAAAAGCCACACACTTTCCCCAACCAAACCCCAAACTCACACACACAAATCAAAACAACACACCACCAAACCCCACACTCCACACACACCCCTAACACAACCAAAAACCTACACACCCCACACACAAAACTCCACACAACAATCACACACAAATAAAACACACACTACACACTAAAACTCCACCCAAAAACACCCACACAAACTCACCCCCCCACCCCCAAAACACTCACAAACACCCAAAACTTTTCACACTACACACTACACACACCTCACAACACCCCCAAAAAACTCACACAAACACTCACCACACTCCCCAAACACAAAACCAAAACACTACCAAAACACACATACACACTACACATACCACAACCCAAAATACCACACACTCACACCAACACCAACCAAAACACACACAACAACAAAAAAACACCACAAAACACACCAGAAGATGGGCGTACACCCCTCCACCCCACACTTCCACACTACACCCCACACTAAACACACTCACCCCCAACACTCCCCCCTAAAACCCCAACCCCTTTCACCCCTAACCCCAACCCGGAAATTTACCGGCCCCTTAACCAAAGCCACCCCCCACACCTACCAAAACTCCCACACACACCACACACACACACACAACACAAACACACAAAACACCACACCAAACAACCACCCAACAATCACACACACACCCACACACACACACACACACTAACACACCAAAACCCCACCATAAATCCCCCACACCCAAAACCCACACACACACACCCCCACACAAAAACACCACAAACACACCACACCACACACACACACAAACACACCACACACACCAAACAAAACACACACTACAAACAAAACACACATAAACGAAAACATTTTTTTTCAACAAAAAAAAGATTTTTTGGGGAAAACCCCCAAAAAACTTCAAAACAGAAAAAACAACACACACACACCCCCCCCACCCCCCCCAACACAACACACAACCGGGGCGCACAAACCCAAAACCCCCACCCTACATCAAAAACCAAAAAACTCCAATACAAACCCCACTCAAACAACCCAACACCCAAAAACCCCTTCCCCAAACCAACCACAACACGCCCCAGACCACACACCAAAACACCACCCCAACCAAACCAAACCCCCCACCCCTCCCTCCCCACCCGCTAAAATCAAAAGGGAAAAAGGAAAATTTGGCAAAAAAACAACAAAAACAAAAAAACCCACACAAAACACCCCACAACACACACACAAAACACACACACACAACCACAACAACAACCCACACACCAAAACAAAAATTCACAGCAAAAAAAAAAACAAATTAAACAAAAAAATCAAAACAAACCCAAAACAACCCACACACAAAACCCAAACCCCACCCCCCAAACACACACACACCCCACCCCCACACACAAAAAACACACACACCAAAACCAAAAACACACAACCCCACACACACGCCAGCACACCCAAAAACAACCCAACCCCCACAAAACACACAATAAAACAACAAGTTTTTAAGTGAACCCCTTTTTAAGGGGAAACCCCAAAAAAAAAAACAACAAACCCAAAAGGAAAAACCAAAAAAAATCAAAAAATTCCCGGGAAACCCAAACCCAAAAACCCCACACATAAAACCAAAAACCCCAAAACCCACCCACCCCCACAAAAAAACCACACCCCTACACACACACACAAAACAAAACACCACAAACCCACACACAAACACACACAAAACAACACAACAACACAAAACACACACACCCCAATACACCAAAAATAAAAATTTCACCAAAACCCCCAAAAAACACAACCCCCCACCCCAAAAAACCCAAGCCCCAAAAAAAAACCCCTGGGAGGGGGTTAACTCCGTGGTTTTCCGGAGCCCCGGATCCCCCCGAAAAAGGGAGCGTGTTCCTTTCCCTTGGGAAACCTTTTCCGGGGCCTTGGCCTTTAGTACATTCCCCCGGCACCCCCTTTAAATTCCTGTTCCTTTTTAAAAGGGTTTAAAGGGAAAAACAAAAAGATGGGGCCCCCCGGGCCCCCTTTGTTGGGCCCGGGTGGGTCCTTTGGAAAAAATTTTCCCCTACACCCTTATGGTTTTTTATTTTATAAAAAAAAAATTGTTTTTTGGGGCCGCTTTTTCCAACCCCCAGAAAAGGAGGGGCCCGGGGGGATGAGAAGAAGAAGGGAAAATGATTTTGAGGAATGGAAGGGAGGAGAAAAAAAAAAAAAAAAAAGAAAAAGCCCTGAAGGGGTATTGTTTTTCCTTTTAAATTAAAGGTAAATAAATTCCCAAATTTTTTTTTTTTTTTAAATTTTTTTTTATCCCCTGGAGCCGCTTTGGGTTTCCCCGGGGTTTAAAGGGTTTAATGGGGATT
>CM054160.1:39447566-39452566 GCA_028751875.1 Rapana venosa | reverse complement strand
ACACACCAGAAGATGACACTACACACTCCACACTCCACACTACACACTCACACACACACAAACTCACACACACTCACACACACACTCACACACAAACACTCACACACACACCACCACACACACAAACTCACACACACACTCACAACACCCCACACACACACACTACACACTACACAACTCCACACACACACACTCACACACACACTCACACACACTCACACACACACTCACACACACACTCACACAACACACACTCACACACACACTCACACACACACACACTCACACACACACTCACACACTCACACCCCCCTAAAACCTCCAAAACAGCAGAGGAGGCAGCTGCTGTTTTGGAAACGGGGCGAAATTTTATTTTAGTGGAGATGCCTTGCCCACAGTACATCCCACTCCCCCCGGCCAAGTGGGCATAAGGGGACAGCGCGTTGGAGATTTTCTCCAAAGGCCAACCACCCCCCAGGGCGCAGCACAAAAGACTGTGCGACAAGCCCCTAGTAAAGAGTCATATCGTCACTAAAACAAGCGAAAGTAAATTTCCCATGAGTGGGAAAGCCACGGGTCATACAGCCTCTCACTTTCTGTTGCCCCAGCGTCAATGGTTTAATAAAGAACTGTGAAAAAGCCCAGGCGCGAAGGCGTCCCTACCCCAAGGGCAGACACCTCACGTCTGGCCCCCGGGAAAGGCTTTACTGTTATCACAGGGAGCGAGAGAAGACCAATTTTTGTGCCTTTGATCACAACAGATTGGGCAATGATCAAAAATTTCCTGCACAGGTGTGTGGGGGGCCTTTTAGGCGGGTGTCCCATGGCACTGACGTTTTCTTAGGGTTTCTGTGTCTGAGGTGAAACAGAAATTCCGGGCCTACCTGTGCTGTTCGTTTTTGAATGAGCAGTATACAGCAGGGGCTTCAGCTGGCAAATAATATAGATAGATAGATAGATAGATAGATAGTAGATTAAAAGATGATAGAAGATAATAGATGTAGTTTAATAGAAAATAGAAATAATACACACTGCGTTTAGGTAGTCGTTGAACCAGGAAAAAAACCGGAAAGCATTGACGCGTTCCAAAGTGTTCATCTCAGCCAAGAAAAAATCAACATCTTCCAAAGGGTGTGAGTTCCCGGCAGACCACCTCACGTAACCCCATGCTAAGACAAACTGCTAGTGCATATGAGCACACATCAAGGGTACAAATAACTCTGCGGGGCGTCGATTTTGGCACTAGTAGCCCACTGAGTGAGCCAAAAATCTACCATGGTCCAGGTGTTAATTCCGCCTTGGCCAACATTAGTATCATGGCAGGTCAACTTTGGGCTACCAAATAGGGGGGACTGGGGTGTGTAAAAGGTGATGGGGAAAAAACGTTTCATTTTTCTGTCGGGGGCATGTCTACTTCAAAAAAGAATGCGCCGGTGCTTTTGCCCCGAAGTTGTTTTTTGAAGACGGATCAAAACTGTGGAGTCAGCTGGTTTCAACATCTGTTTTTAAGGGATTGGTTTTGGGCACACACGTAAATTTGTACCTCTGCTCCGGTAGTGTCGCCTCATGTTCGATCACTACACCCAGCCCTCCCTCTTCCATTTCTCTTCAATTTCACCTCTCCTAGCGCTGTGCTCTACAATGCCTGCGAGTGTGAAGATGTTAGGGTTTTTGTACGTGATACATTCATTTAAGCAAGTCAACAAAAAAAACAATCCTTTATCACATACACGGGGGGGAAGGGATCTCATTTTGAAAAAAAAGTTATGATTTGTACTCATTCTGAACAAAACCTGAAAAAGGGAAATCTCCGTCCCTTTCCCCGTTGGTGACCGTCACCTTATAAAAACCCCTCCCGCGTCCATCCTGCCCTTTTGTCCCTGTCAGGGTCACCACGAGGTAGACGACCCCCTGCTTTCGCTTCACACTTTCCCCCACTTGGATCTCGTTTCGTCAAAGGAATGACTGTGCTTCGTTTCCCCCATGGGCCCCGGGTACTGAAAGTGACCCAGGTGGGTAAGGGAGGGGGGTGACACAAAGGTTGTGGACACAGCCCGTTGTTGAAGTTGACTTCCCCAACCCCTTGGTCCTTTTGGGAGAACCCGGGTCATACATTTCCGGGCAAAAGACTTTCAAACATCATCAACAAGCAAAAAAATTGTATGTGAAAAAAAATGAAAAGAAAAAACCCACTAAAGATGACCTATCAAATTTTTTTAAAACAAACCAAAATAAACCATCATCTGTTTGCATTACAGGGTCACCTCGGGTGGACTGTGAGGCCCATTTTTCCCTGGCTTGTAACTCTGCAGGAGGTCTGCCTGGGCCCAGCCGACACATTTTGATTTCAGGGACTCATAGAAAAATCTGCAGATTTATGTGAAAAAAGAAGGGGTTAGGGCCTTTTGACTGATGGTATGGGGGATGAGGACATTCACTACCAATCTTCACTGGACGGGACGGGGCTGTCACGTTCAAAATTTCCCATGACCCACGCCTGAAAACCGTGTGATGTTGCAGTGACTTCAAAAGGATTTTAAAATAAAAAAAAATCCACACTTTCAAGAACCCGATGACGCCCCCGTTTGGCCCCTTGCTAAAACGGGTTTATTACAAAAAAAACACATGCTGGGACTGACTTTTCATTTTACTTTCTGCATGCTAACCACTTTTTGAAAGCGAACTTTTTTTTTTTTTTTGTTCTTTCAATATTTTTTTTTTTTTTTATGCTTAAGATCTTTGAGTAATAAAAACAAAAATTTTTAAAACAACGTCTTCAGCGGTAGGGTTGCCACAAAACCAAAACACCCAAAAAGCAAAGCAAAGCCAAAACCAAAAAACAAACAAAAAACAAAACTCCAAAACACCCAACCAATCAATAACAAAAACAAAACCAACAGAACGACTCAAAGCCAAATGAGTGAAAAACTCACAAACCCCCCCGGCTTCCCTACTCACATCGTACAAACAGGGATCTTGGTGTACCGGTGAACTTGGGCCCCCTTCCGTTTTCTGCCCTAATTGATACTGCCCCCTGCCTTACACCTGCGACCACCACATGACTCAGAAACTTTACTTTGCTGGCCAGCAAGGTTTTGTTTGTGTTTCCAACTTTGGGGGGACAGGGCCCCCTCCATTGCTTTCTGACAGCGAAAATCCCAGACGGTTTCGTTCCCCCGGTTTGGTCAACCTGGTGTAGGTTAAATTCCCCAACCAAACTTTTGTAGGGGGATCTGAGGGGGGAAAAAAAAAAGAAATAAACAAATCAGGAAAGGGCAAAAAATTGGCCGGAGTCCTTTCTTTTCATGCTCCCCTTTCCCTTCCCTTACTTCCCATCGCTAAAAAATTCAGAGCCAAACCAGGTTTTCCTCCTTCTCTGGCCCGCCTGGTGATAACCCGGTTTGGGTCTAAGAATACAAACCTTCGTTAATAATAGATAGTAAAGATAGATAGATAATACATACATACATACTACAAATACATACATACATCATACATCATACAACATACAAACATACATACATACACAACAGACAGACACAGACAGGCAGACAGACAGACAACAGAAAACAGATAGAAGATGATGAAGATAGATAGAAGAAGATAGATAGATAATGATAGATAGATAGATAAGATAGATAGATACGTCTTGTTCTCAGAGAACGTCATTCATTAAGTACACTTTGAATTGTTTTAAACATAATTTGTGTAGTCAGAAGGCAAGAACCAAACATGTCAAAAGCTGTACAAAAATCTTTGTCAGTGATGTTACCGCTTCCAGGCATCTGCCTGTTTCGGCATCTGTAGAAGAGTGAACTGGCCATGTGTGAGTGGTGATGAACAGGAGGCAACTAGCTGGGATTGGGAGGAGGGGGGGTGTCAGTTTTTAGCAAGCCTATCCTGATGAATGGGGATTGTTAAATAATAACGCAGTTTTTGTTTTGGAATAATGGTGTGTAATGTACGTGATGGTCCAAGACAATGAATGTTTACAACAATGCATGCAAAACAAACCTCAAAGCCACTACCCAAACAAACAGGTCACAGGTATGTGCTAAAAATAGCAGGCAATATTCTTTTATATCGAGGATAATGGAATAAGCACTCATGGGCTATGATGGACTATTAGCCATGTGGGTTCCTTGTGGTGGTCATGAGCAACTCAAGCAGACATATCACGCTTCCTCACTAGCATGCTTACAAGAAAAAAACGAAAACCAAAATTCAGATAGGAACTTCCTGAAATCATGACAACAAAGGATCGATTGTCTTGCTGCTTTTGCAAGTCATGTCTGCTCTCTCCAGAACCAGACACAATGTCAGTCCCTGGACAATGGATAGGAGGCTAAGCTCTGTGTGGAAATGTACCTAGGACACTGACCCAGGGGATGAACAGTCACTAGTCCTTAAAACAAATGGCTGGACTTGCTCACATTCACCTACAAAGATTGGTTAAGAACAGCAGATTGTCGGAATTTGCTCAAAATACGTCTTCAGTTGCACTGGAGTATTTTTCAGACAGATTCATACAAGTCTTGCATTAATGTTGCATTTTGGAGAGCTAAACCTCAGCACTTCACTCTGTCCTTACAGAAAGCTTTATGCGCACAACTTCGTCATAACAAAATAGAGTGATTGTGATTTTAAAAGAAAAAAATACCTTAGCGCACGTGCGCGCGTATGCACATGTGTGTGTGTGAAAGAGAGAGAGAGGTAGAGAGAGAGAGTGTGTGTGTGGTTGTTGTTGTCTTTAATTTAACGTCTGTTCACTCTTAGAGATATTAGACGATGGATGTGGAAAATGAAGAGGAAGTTAAAACAGAGAAGGGAATGGAAAGAGAAAAGACTGATTAGGTAACATGTGTGTTGGTATTTTCATGCAATTAAAAGGTGGGGGGGGGGGTGAATCTTAAACATGAGTAAAAATTTAAATTCAACAAATTGTTAACATGAAATAACTATAAAGTAACTACAACAAATACTCTAATGGGCTGTGCAAT
>CM054160.1:39431852-39447066 GCA_028751875.1 Rapana venosa | reverse complement strand
GGGCAGACTCCACTCTCCCAAAAAAGTCCTTCAGATGAGACTATAAACCGAGGCCCCGTGTGCGAACGCACGCAAAACATCTTGCGCACGCGTTAAATCCTGTTCCGCTTTTCGTAAGAGTAGGCCACTGTGTGCCGGTGGGAACAGATGACAGAATTTACAAAACCACATACACACGGGGACTGGAGTGCTTATTCCATTATCCTTGATATAAAAGAATAAAATAAAATAAATTTAAAATTAAAAAATAAATAGAAAATAAACACATACTCCACAGAAGGGTTTTGTATCAACATTTATATGTCTGTCCGTCGTGTTTGTCGACAACAACAGAGGAGGCAGCTGCTGTTTCGGAAATTGGCCAAGAGGGCATAAGGACAGTCAGCGTTGGAGATGTTCTCCAAAGGCCAACCAGCCCCCCAGGGCTGCAGCACATAACGACTGTGCAAGCCAAGCCTCCTAGTCAGAGAGTCATAGTCGATCACTAAAGACTAAGCTGTGAAGTGGAATTCCTTGAGTGGGAAAGAAAGCCACTGGTCATACAGCCTCTCACTTTGCTGTTGTTGCCCCCAGCGTAAATGGTTTAATCAAGAACTGGGATAAAGCCCAGGCGCATCAACACCTTCTCTTCTTCTTCTCAGAACTTTCCCTGCTTTCTTCAAAATCCAGTCTATTCAGCGTGACCTTCTTTCCCAACCAAGGTCAAACCTACGCAGAATCATCAGATCCTTTTAAAAAACTTTTCTTAGACATTTTCCTCGCCAAAATCCTTTCACCCTCTATCAAAAGTGTACATGATAGTCGGGTT
The DNA here is from genome assembly GCA_028751875.1 of Rapana venosa. Lineage (NCBI taxonomy): Eukaryota > Metazoa > Mollusca > Gastropoda > Neogastropoda > Muricidae > Rapana > Rapana venosa. The sequence goes on along the minus strand of CM054160.1, from coordinate 39,446,258 downwards.
TGTTGGGATTTAATTTGCGCTCGTGATCTGCTGACCCGGGTTCAAATCTCGATCAAGAGGAGTTTTCCTATGGAGTGAACATCAGTGCCGACTCCACTCTCCCCAAAAAGTCCTTCGGATGGGACTATAAACGGAGGTCCTGTGTGCAAACACATGCAGAACATCTTGCACACACATTAAAGACTCATTCCACATTTTGGACGAGTAGGCCATTGTGTGCCAGTGGGAGCTGATAATATTTACAAAACTGCATACACACAGGGACTGGATGTAAAAAAAACCCAATCAAATGCTTATTCCATTATCCTCGAACTGAAAGAATAAAATGTTTTAAATTTTAACATCAAAATAACAGATTTGCTCTAACAAGGGGAGTAACTGTTAAAGTCAAAAAGAGTCAAAACAAGAAACGGAGTTTTGTCCCTTGCACCATCAAATCTACAATCTGGACAGGAGGAACACTTTCCAAAACGTACAATCCAAGGTACCTGCCTCGAAAGTGTTAACATGTTGCGATACTGTTCATGTTGAGATTGCCTTCATCTGTAACAACCTGCACTCTTAAATTAAAAAAAAGGGAAAAAAAATCCTCTGAAGTTGCAGTATGGCTGCCTATACGGCGATGTGTATTGAAAACAATCACACGCACAAGCTTCTCGTCTCAAAGTCTTATGTTCATACTGAAAAAACAAAAAAAATTCTTGTAAAAAAACCTTTCTTTTTTTAAAATCCCAATATGTCCTGTTAGAAACTCCTCTATCACACTTAACTTTTCATTACACAAACTGATTAATTACCACCATCACTTGATCTCAAGAAAAACCAATGTGGCCAACAGATCGTTAAAAAAAAAAAATTTTAAACGCCACATACTACATCATCAATTTACATTTTAACTACACTTCATCCTACTGATGAACTTCTCCTTATCAGATTTCAATTTAAAAAAAAAATTTTTTTTTTTACCAGGCCTTATGAGTCACTTTTAATTTCTTGATTTCGACAACACCACCACAAACTGAACAGTAAAAAAGGGGAAGTAGGACTCAATCCCCTGTTTTTACGAAAAACAAAAATTTATCTTCACAATTGAACATTTTACAGTAACAGGGGGAAATCAAACTGTAAGCTGTGGCATTTCACAAAAAAACAAATTTATTTTAATTAAAACAAACGTCTTTTCTGAACTAAAATAACTAAACCCGCCTCTCCATTAAAGTGTCCCCGGCTGTTCAAAAAAAAAAATTCCATCGCTTACCTCCCTGGTTTGTCCAGCTGTATCACTTTGTGTCTCCCTTCTTTTTGTTCCCGAGCCACGAGACATTAAAAACAAGTGCTACGGTCAAGCAACCGTTTTTTAAATACAATTGCTTCCCTCTTTGCTTGTGCAGGAGAGTAAGATCGATTCTATAAAAACTCGTTTCTGAGAGGTCTCTGAAAGGTTTTAATTTGGAAGGTTTACTTTTGTGTGTGTGTGTGTGGTGTGTTTGTGTGTGTGTGTGTGTTTTGTGTGTGTGTGTGTGTGTGTGTAGTGTGTGTGTGTGTAGGGGAGGGGGAAGAGTGTGTGTGTGAGAGAGAGTGAGAGAGTGAGGGGTGGTGTGTGTGAAGTGAATGCGTGCACGCGTGTGTTACATTGCATGTACATACATGTGTGAGTGAGAGCGAGAGAGAGAGAGCGAGGGAGAGAGAAAAATGGTGTGTACACATACAGCATGGTTCCGAGTGTGGTGCAGGCCAGCGAGTGTGTTTACATGCGTGTGCTGTTAATTCCTCCCATTTTCCCCCTCTCCCCCCCCCCCCCCTTTTTTTCCTTTTCTGTCAATTTAAAAAAAAAATCAAACAGCTTAGGTTCAATTCCACCCCAACACAACAATCTTCGACATTTCTCTCCCCCTTTTTCCCTGGGGCGGGGATATTTTAAAAAAAAAGGACAGGGTCTTATTCATTTCCCAAAATAAAAGAATTTTCTTGTCTTTTTAAACAAACAAAGGGGTTTTGGTAAAGGGGGGTTTTCCCCCGCCCAAAAAACCATTCTTCGTTCTTCCCCTTGTTTTTAAAGCCGTTCTTTTTGTTCCCTTCTTTTCACCCCCCCGCTTATAACAGCTGGAATCAGAAACATTGTCCATTTTTTTGGTGTCTGTTTTTCCCCCTTTTAAAAACTCGTTTCTGGGGTCCTGAAAGGTTTAAGGAAAAGCTCATTCCCTTGGGGTTGTTGTTGGGTGTGGTTGTTGTTGTTGGTTTGGGTGGTTGGTGGTTGGTTGGTGGGGGGGGTTGGTTGGGGGTGGTTGGTTGGTTGGTTGGTTGGGGGCTGGTTGGGTTTTGGGGTTGTTGGTTTTGGTTGGTTGGGGGGTTGGGGGGGGCGGGGGGGGGCGGCTTGGTTTTGTTTGTTGGTTGGTTGGTTGGTTGGTTTTTTGGTTTTTGTTTTTTTTTTTTTTATTTTTCTTTTTATTTCAAGGATAATGGAATAACATTAACTTTGCTTTTTTTTCCCATAAACCCCCGGGGGGGAATTTTTGAAAAAATTTGTCACCCTTCCCTGGGGCCAAAATTGCTCTTCAAAAAAAAGGGGGGGGGTTTAGTTTTTCAAATGTTCTGCATGCGTTCGCCCCGGGACCTCGGTTTATAGTCTCATCGAAGGATTTTTGGGAGAGGGAGATTGGGCGCTGTGTTTACTAAAAGGGTTTTGTTTGGGAAAAATGGTTTTTTGTTTGTTCTTTTTTTTTTTCTTTTTTTTTTTTTTTTTTTTTGGGGGGGGGGGGGGGGTTTCTTCAGCTACTTCCAAAGCTTTACCCACAGGTAGATTTTTGTGTATGCGACGTTTGTTTTGTTTGTTTTTGGGGGGGGGGGGGGGGGGGGAATTTTTATTCTTCAGGTTCAGCCCCTGGGTTTACCGCGGTGAAGTTTTTGCATGCGCCCGTTTCTGCCCACTATAAAAGGTACCCGCATTCCACTTCAGAGTTATGTCCAACAAGACCCCAGTGTGCGGGGGGTTTGGGTTTTTTTTTTAAAGTTTTTTTTTTTTTTTTGGCAATCAGTTCTTACCGGTATGTTTGGGCCCTACTTTCCCAAATGGCAGAATGGGTTTCACCATGCGCCAAAAAAACTTCGCGGTGAAAAAAAAAAAACCCCAAACCCAAAAGATGTTTCTGTGTGTTTGCGACGGGGCCTCGATGGGGGTCTAGAGGTAACGCGCCGTTAGAAAGCGAAAAAGCCCCGGTCGGATTTTTCAGTGGTTCAACCCCTTTGGGCCCAAAAACGTTTCCCCCCGCCATTAGCCATGGTGGTGGTCGGGGCAGTTTTTGGAATGAAAACGATAAACCGAGGTCCCGTGTGTTAACACATAATTTTTTAGCGCACTAAAAAACCAGGGCAAAAAGAGAGTTGCCCCTGGCAAAATTCTGCAGAAAAAAAAACCCCACTTGATAGGAAAACAAATACAGTTGCAGACAGGAAAAAATGGGTGGCATCCCTTTTGTGGCACCCAAAAAATTTCATGGAGAGAAATCTAGTGACTTAAAGTTTTTAAAAAATACAACAAAAACAAAACAACAAAAACCGAAGCTCCCAAATTCGAACCCATAACTTCGGCCCCAAGGGACTGAAGTCAGGGTCTTACCATTTGGCTAAAAATTGACATAACCAATAGAAACTTCCTCAAAAAATTAAACACACTCATAAGAAAGACAGAAATGTTGCAACAAACAGAAGACAAAATTGACTTTGAACGACAACAAAATGACATTGAGACGACAAAAAGACGGGAAATCAGGCAAGACAAAGGACGAACAGAAAAGAATGACTTGAGCAGACAACAGACAGACTGACATTGGACGACAGACAGCAGTAGCATTGAAAAGACGGGACAGACAGGACAGAATAGACATTAAAGACAGACAGAAGGACAGCGGGAGAAGGCAGACGGGAGAGAAGACAGACAGAGGGAAGACAGGGACAGGGACAGACAAAAAGGGTGGATAGCAGACGACAGACAGACGAATTGGCCCAACAAAAGGACTAACCCGAAATCGCAAACCCGATGACACAGACAGATAAAACGACAAAAAAAAACAGACGACAGATAGACACAAGTCGAAAGACAGCCCGGGCAAGTAAATTTGAACGATAGATAGGTAGGTAGGTGGGTAGACAGCAGACAGGTAGGTGGGCAGGTAGAAAGAAGAAGACACACAGACAGAAGTTTGGATAATAGTAGATAGATAGAGAGATAAAAATAGATAGATAGATAGATAGATAGAAAGGACAGGTGGGCAGATAGATAGACAGACAGACACACAGACAAAGAAGATAGAAAAAACAGAAACAACAATAGATAGATAGACAGACAGATAGACAGACAGACCACAACAGTTAGATAGACGACGACAAAAGACAGCGTAGATAGACGACAGGACAGAAGGAAAAAAGACAGACAGACAGAAGACGACAGACGACAGACAAAACAAGATAGATTGATAGATAGATATTTTGATAAAAGATGGATGGGTGGATGGATGGATGGAAAGGGAAAAGGATGGATGGATGGATAGTAGATAGATAGAAGATAGATAGATAGTAGATAGATAGATAAAAGATATAGATAGTAGATGAAGAAAGAAGACAGTTTGATGACAACACACACACAAAAGAAACTCAGATTCAGACTTTACTGTACATGGGCCCTTAGCCACAATCAAAGAATGGGGGTGTGTGGAGGGAAATTTATGACATGAGTGTTTAAACACTTGCTATCAATGTAAAAAATATGAAATGATATATCGCAATAAAAAAGAAATTACAACCCATTTTTAAATATTCATCAAAATCAATTCCGTTCGTCTAATCGAAAATGTTTTAAAAGTATTTTTTCATCAATTAAGGGTCCATTTCTATACGTATCTTACTTCTTCTGTTGGTTGCATGAAAAATAAATGTGTAAATTATGTCTATCAGTAGATATTGTATTTTTAGTAACGTGCAAAGGGGGGTTCTTCGCCTTTAAGAAACTTGTGTTAAAATTTTCATAGACGGGGCAATTAAATAAAAGTGTTCTTCATTCTTTTTTTGGTTTTCAAAGGGCATGCTTATCTTCTTTAAAATCTAAGCGATGTGTATTATTTTTTAGGGGTTTTTGGCATTACTCGTCTTGAGTAACCAAACCGGAAACCAAAAATTTATCCTTTACAAATATATTCCCTCCTTTCAAAAAAAATTTAAAGTTTCTGAAACTATCATATCTACTGCGATTCTGATGGTCCCAGTCCTTTCCCGGGGAAAAAACCAAATCTACAATCTTTTTTTTAAAAGGCACAAAAAACATTTTTATGTCCCCTTTCCCCTTTGGGTTTTAAACCCAAAACGATTTTAAAAACCCAGTTATGCGAATATTTCCCTGATTTTAGGCCCCCGATTGTTTGCCCTTTTTTCAAATTCTAACAACATCAAAAAGTTTATTGGCAATCTTTCAGAATCCATATGTAAAAAATTTTAAACCCAAAATCAAAACGCAGCAACATACGTTTTTCTTTAAATGGGCCCTGCCCAGATTCCATACACCATTTTTTTTGGGGTGTCTTGACAGGAACCCCCTAAAATCTTTTAAAGCGATTAAATTTTTTTTTTCTGATCTTGTCTTTTTAACCCCCAAATTTTCCCTGTTTTAAAACAGTTTGGTTGGATTTTGGTATAAAAATTTTTTTTAATGTATTTACTGTCATTTCTTTACATTTCGAAAAACTTTGTTAAGCGAGTAACGTTTTTCCCTTTATAACCAAATTGTGTCCCTTTTTTTGCGTAATCTAGATGTAAAATTAAATCTAAATGAAATAGCTGTTAATACTTTTAATTCTTATTATCAAAAAACCCTTTTTTTTTCACTTTTTCCAAAGTGCCCCTTTCCTAAATAAAAATCTTAGTTTTGTCTATGTTAACTTATTAATTATCACAAAAAATTTCTAAAACTTTAATTGATTTTGTAAACCAGTGGGTGTATTTTACATTTATGCTACGTCATCAGAAAATAAAAAGATAAAAACTCAAAAAATATCGGGAAAAAACATTGTGCCCCAACCCTTTTCCTTTTTTATTCAAAGTTTGCTAATGATTAATGAACAAGAAAATAATTTTGGGGTTAGAACAATCCCGTTTTAAAACCCCCCTGGGGGTTTGAAAATATTAGTTAATTTTCAAAAATTTGCTCGTATGCAGTGATAATATTTAACATACCCCCAAGTGATGCAAAAAATTTCCCCTTTTCACCTTGCTGTTTTTAAAAACTTATAACCTGCATGTTAACTGTGTCAAGGGCCCTTTTTTAAAATTAAAAAGGCAACATACAATTTTTTTCCTTTTTTAGTCATATAGTTGATAGTGGCAAAAAAGAAATTTGATAACTGTAGTATGATTGACAAAAAAATCCCTGACATTCTGGATTGGGTTATTATTTTTAAAACCAGTATACAATCGAAAAATTCAATTTGGTAGTGTAACATTTAGATACATATTTAAAGAGAGAAACCCCTCTAAATTATAACATTCTCAGGTTTTTCCTTTTTATACAGGGGAAAAAAATTAGGGTTTAGCCATTCTTGGGGTATATGCCTGGTCAAAAATTCTTAAAAAAATTTTACCAGAAATACATTTACTTTTGGACCCCCTTTTTTTATCTTTTCTGCAAAAATTTCACAATGCCGCTTGCTTTTTTTTTTTCGTCTTCTATGCATGACTAATTTCTTCTTCTGTTATCTTTTTATTTAAACGTGGGCTATTTTTTTCCGTTAAATCATTCACAATGTCGCATTATCAATACATCATATTATTCCCCGAAAGATTTTTTTTAAAGTGGTTAAACCAGTCTCGTGGTAATTTGTTTGTAAATTTTATTTTTATTTCCAAAACCAAATTCGAATTCTTCCAAAAATAGGGACTGTTTGCCATTTGCTAACTTTTTTAGGGTTTTTGCCTGTTATAAGTGAGTTTCTTGACTTTTAAGCAAAAGCTTATACCTCTTTTATTTCAACATAAATAAATTTTTTTTTTTTCCCTTTTGGGAAATCGAAAGTGGTTTAATTTTCTTCTAGTTTCTTTTTTCATGCTTTTACACTCATCATTTAAACCATGCTGATTTTTCTTTTTTTGAAAACCATTTTTTTTAACCCTCATTTGCTTGCTTTTTTAAGACAATGTACAAAAATTTTCAAAGGCACTGTCTAATCTTTCTTAAATCCTTCTTGGGTATCAAATTCTATTTTGGGTATCTTTGCTCTCCCCTGATTTTATAAACCATCTTATATGCTTCATTCCAAAGAACTTTTCCATACTTTATTTTATTTTGTTTTTCTCTAATATAACCCCTTTCCGCTTGTCTCTCGATCCTTTTATACTTACTGGTAAAGGGGCGACTCTACAATTTCTACTCTAAAAATGAAATATGAAAGAGGATAAAGTTCCACGATACAATAAAAATAGTCCACCATACTTTCACCAAATATCCAATAAAAGTACAGCTTATCAAAACCGGTGCCTAAGGCCCTTTAATATTATACAGTCATGCATATTAACATTCAATTAGTTGTTTCCCCAAGTTGTTGTGTTGGCTCTTGAGATTTCCTTTGGTAATGATTACATCAGAAATTGACATTTTCGAAATACTCTATTCCTTAAAACTAAGTTTTCCCTTGAGTTCTTGCTTAAAATCTCCACTTTGATAATGAAAAAAACCCCCCTGTTTTCATATTAAACTGCTAAGCATTGACTAGTACTTCAAAACCCTATTTCCCATTTTTGATTCCAAAAAAAAGAATAATGTGGGTGTTGAACAAATCTCATTTGTTTTTGTCATAGAAAAAGAGCTGTCTGTCTATTTGTAAAACTACTGTATTTTCTTGTTTCCTGGATGCGTGTAAAAAAACCAGCAAAAGATTTCTAACCATTACAATTCTCCCCAGGTATCTTCCTTGGTGGGACAGTTTTTTTGCTTTGGAAGTGAATATTATAAAATCATCAATAAAGCATTTAAAAAAACAAAACCTACAAAAGTTTCAGTTAAAATAGGAAGTCATAAGACACTAGAAAATTAATAAATCACGTTTTTAACTTTTGTAAAAGTCCCTTAACGTTGTAATTCAGAAATGTTGCACATTCTACTTACACTATTACATTTGGACTCGTTACCATCCTAATGTTTATACGGGGATGATCAAAATACTGTGGCCGGGGTTTTCCCCACTGTTGGGGGTGTGGGGGACCATTCTTTTTTTCGGCCCTTGAGGTTGGGGCGCTCCCCACCCCCTGCTTGCTTTTCAGGCCTGCTTTTTTTAAAAAAGGGCAACAATACGTCTGGCTTTTTGATTGGAGCAGTTTTGCTTGACTCTGTCTGCAGCACGCGAACTAGATCAGTCCCCTTGGCGCAAATCTGGGAAGAAGGTGAAGACCCTTCTGTTGTCTCCCTCTTTAAACAGCCTGATGAACAGTACTGTATGTCCCAAGTTTTCCATCTGTCAAGTGTCCTATTGCCCCCTGCTCAATGTCATTTTTTGGGGTAGTTCCTCGTTTCATCGGGACCATGTTTACTTTGGGGCTTTTCACTTGGCTTGTGGGTTTTTTTTCAAAGTCTTGTTTTGGGTTTTCAGTCCCCCTTTTTCCTCGAAGCTTTTTCAAAACCCCTAGTTACCCCGGACACGCCCTTGTTTTTAATATGTCCCCATTACCTGTCATGACTTTGTCTTCGTCCTGGTTTTCAGTTTGTTGTCATCTTCTTCTCGTTAATAAATCCTTTGGTGTGTCTTCCTTTTTTGAAATCTTACCTGTGACCCGTCATTTTGTGTTCATTTTTTGGGTTTTTCCCCCATTGAGGTCAGCAATGTTAAGCTCTTCCCCTCCCCAGGGGTGTCACTGTTTTCCCCTTTTCAGCTGATGGCGCTGATTTTTTTTCCCTGAACCCTCCCTTTATTGTAGCTATGTCCTCTTTATTGAATGTTTGTTCTGTTTTTGATTTAACCTTTTTTGTGATTGGTGCATCTGTCCTCTGCCTGCCCAAAATTTTCACTTACTTTCAAAACGGGGCCCGGGGGGACAGGCACACTTTCCCTTTTTCCCTTTTAGTCCCGGGGGCGGGGGCTCCTGTCTCTGGTCCAGTCTTTAATTGGGGGTAGGTGGAATTCGTGGTTCCCGTTCCCAACATCCCATATTTGGAGACCTGTATTGCCGAAAGGGGGCTCGTCCTCCTTAGGCCCCTCGGGGATCCAAAATCCCTGCTGGTGCAGAGTGATGTTTCGTGGCTGCTCCTTAGGTACTAGACCTCCCTCCAGCTTTGGGGGCCACTGGGATGGGCTTTTGAACCCTTTATTGAAAAAGGGAAGGAAAAGGGGCTGAAAAGTTTGGAGGGAAAATGGGGTTGTTGCTTTAAAAGCCTTCATTGAAAAGAGGAATTTGCTTGCCCAGGGGGAACTAATGCTTTTTCAGTTGGAGGGAGCCACTTTCGCTTTCTTCAGGTTGCCCTCAATTTTTTCCGGCAACTGTAAATTTTTCTTTCCCCAAAAGCCCCCAAACGAGGGAAAAGTGTGGGTTTTCCAATGCGAAAGTTGGAGGTTTGAGCCCCTTTGGTTTAAGGTGTTAATGTCAAATGATAATTTATTGTAGAAAACCATCCCCTGCAATTTTTCCCCCTGAAACCCGAGGTTGTAACCTTTGTTTGTCTGCTGATTAAACTTTTCTTTCCACAATCGTTCCCACTGGTTGTTTTTGCCTTCTTGCACCTTTTAGTCTCTGCATTCACAACTACCTTTTTTTTAGACACTAATTTCAGCCAAAAGTTTGTAGGGTTTTTCTCCAGAGTGCAAAATTTTCCATCCGTCAGTTTTTATTCCATTCAAATGTTGCTTAAGTTTGTGCTTTTCAAAAATGCCGTCCATAAAAAGGAACATATTGTTGTGTTTTGGGGCATGGAAAATTTTCTATTTTGTGACTTTATGTGCCTATGTTTTTATTATTTTTAATTTTTTTCCCCAAATGTTGATCCCCTCTTTATAAAGAGGTAGAAGGCACAAGAACAAATTTTAAACTGGATTTCACAAAGTGGAGCTCAAGTGTTCTGTGTCATTTTTTTAGGGGCCCTATGTTTGTCACCCCCCTGTTTATCAAACTGCACCAACACTGCCCCGATGACAACCAGTAAACACAGGGGGTTACTCACCCAACAAACACAGCACAGGTTTTCCCCCCCCTCACCACGGGTTCGCAGTGCAACCACACACAAGTGTGGGAGAGGTATGAAGTTTGTTGTGGAAAAAAAAATCCTTTTTTGCACCATGTAACATTAAAATACCAACCACAGCTTTCCCCTTGACCCACATTATTTTCAAAAAAACCTGAAGGCACAAGTCCCTGCCACACCTTGCCAAAATAAATTTGGGTACTCCCTTTAAACCACCATAATTTTGCATTTCAAAGGAGAGTTTCAACATCGCACTCTGCATTGCACCCCCGCACCCCCCCCCCCCCCACCACACAAGATAAATAGATAGACAGACAGACAAACACACACACAGACGCAGATAGATAGACAGACAGACAGGGGAGGCAGGGAGATAGCCCACAGGGGCACACAACGATAGATAGACAGACAGAAACAGTAGGGAGGTAGATAGACAGACAGACACACAACAGGATAGATAGATAGTAGAAGACAACCCCGACTACAGAAGACGATAATAGAAAACAACCTTGGGGTCTGCACTTGAAACGATCTGCCCGGGTCGTAAAAGTCCCCACCTTAGACCAACAGAGGCCCCCGAGATTCGAATCAAGACTTCTTACCTCTTATGAAAATGAATTCTAAACCCCCTCCTGCCCTTCTCCCTGCTCAGTTCTAAATCAAAGAAGGGAAGATAAACCAAAAATTTTTTTGTTGTTTTTTTTTTTGAAAAAATATGAAATAAATATCCAAAAAGTACTCACTTAAAACCCGGGTTTTTTTGATTTTTTTTGGGGGGTGTGATTGTTTATTTTAAGAGCAAAAGGGGGTTGTGTTTTTCAATACAGAAAAACGTTTTCACTTTTCATCAATACAGAAAACGTCTTTTAAATTTTTCATCAACAGAAAAAAGTTTTTACTTTGTCATGTTACACCAAAACAAATCTTACACTTTTTTCATTAAAAAAAAAAAAAAGTTTACACTCTTTTTTTTACAAAACAGAAAAACGTTTTAACTTTGTCATGAAAAAAAAAAACCTTACACTTTGTCATAATACAAAAAACTCTTAACTTTTCATAATAAAAAAAACGTTTTCCTTTTATCAATAAGAAAAAATTTCACTTTTTCATCAATACAAAAAACCCCCTTTTTTTTCGTCAAAAAAAACTCTTACACTTTTCTAATACAGAAAAACGTTTAAAAATTTGTCATAATACAAAAAAATTTAACTTTTCATAAAACAGAAAACGTTTCTTTTTACAAACAGAAAAAAACCCCCAATTTGTTAAAATACAAAAAAAATCTTAACTTTTCATCAAACAGAAAAACTCTTTACACTTTTCCATCAGAAAAAAAACTTAACTTTTATCAAAACAAAAAAAACTTAATTTTCCCCAAAACAAAAAACTTTACACTTGTCATCAATACAGGAAAAAAAACTCCACCTGTATCAATACAAAAAAAAAAACTCCAAACCCGTCCTCAAAAAAAAAAAAAACTCTTTCACTCTGCTCAATACAAAAAAAATCCACACTCTGTTAAAACAAAAAAAATTTACCTTTTCTCCAAAAAAAAACTTCAACTCGCCTAAAAAAAAAAAAATCTAATGCTTTAAAAAGGAAAAAAACTTCCAACTGCCTTCAAAAAAAAATTTAAAATTTTTTTTTTAAAAAAAAATTTTTTTTATGATTGTTAGCATTTATTCTTTTCATTTTTCTCCCATTGTGTGCTTGATTTTTTTTGTCAATTTGCTTTTTTACATTTGTTCACCTCATTTTATTTCCTTTCTCTATCAATCCTCCCCACCCCCTCACCCCCCTCAGCCAAAATAAAAGGTAGGGGGAGGGGTGGACGGGAATGTTTTCTATCTACAAAAAAAAGCGGTAAGAAAAAGACTGATTGTTTTGGCTCATTATTTTTTTAGTAATACAGTATTTGGACATGTGGGGTGATATCCTTTGTAGATCAAAATGTGAGCAATTTTATCCTATATCTTTTTCAATATCTCTTGCCTGTGCTTGCACTATGAGTGTACGGCAATGTTTGAGTTATTATCTAGCTAAGGCTGACAACTTGGCTGGGTACAAACTTTATGACCTCCCTTGCATCCTCTCAATAGGATCCCCCAAAAATATGGTACAAAGACTCGCTGGGCGTTTAAATTATTATAGTCATATTTTTGTGCAACATATATTTTGAGCATCTTTTCTTTCTGTTTTTGTCATCAAATTTCGATGGAAGCTTTGATACGCCACAAGAACATCAAACATTCTTTTGCATGTATAAATCGTTACGTTTTGCTCTGCAATAAATGTAGGTATGTTTCCTTGCTGAACTGTCTTGAGTTTTTAAACCTTAAGGTCTTCCTTGCAAAAATGTTTTGTTTTTGTTTTTAAATAATCATTATGAACAATAATATCGTTGTCAATGCTGCAAATGCAAAATTAGGAACATCATTATTTCATGTATATAATCATGATTACTCACACAGTGTTTTTAAAAAGGTAAAGGAGTCCCATAACCTATAAGGTCGTAGGGGAGCGAGGCGTCAGAGACCTCACTTCTCTAGGGCCAGCATATTGAGGGCGGCGCCCATCTCCTCTCCCTCGCTGCTTTACCTTCCCTGACCCTAAAGAGGGCAGGTACCCATTTACAGCTGGGGGAACTGGGGGAACTGTACTGAAGCCAAGGCGCACAAACGGTCACCCATCCAACTGGTAACCACGCTCGACGCTGCTTAACTTGACTGGGGAGAAGCGAGTGGTACGGTGTTTTTATTGTTACATATTCAGAAAGAAAATTCTCAAAAGTATATTACTACAGTTTGTTTGGGGATTAAAACGTGAATTATCCTTTCGTGCTTCTTCGTTATCGAACGCTCAGACAGTAATTATTCTTGTTAGTCATATGAGGGGAAGTGGCTTGCTTGCGCTAACGTTAAGCGCCTGACAAGTCAGGCCCAGAAGAAAAATCCCCTTGAACGGGTGTCTGTGTGGTGGCTTGATCCCGGGCTATTAAACTGGCAAAGCTAACGCTCTGACTATTAAGCTAACCCTCTCCCCCCCCTCCCCCCATCCCGCCCCCTTCTCCATTGCATCACATGACACCCAAATCCAAACTGTTTGCTAGGCAATAAAGAATATTCACCAAAAAAATGATTCGAACTTTTTATCAACGTAAAAATGCAAGAAATTCATGTGGATAACAAGCATTGCTAAAACGATGAACGCGTTAAGTTTTATATGCCTTAAAGTCAATAACTTATAAGCAGTCTACTAAACTTATACTAAATATCAAATACTTCATGAATCTTCTGCGTTTAAGAGGAATTCATGTTTCCTTTTGCTGGATTCCTTCACACATAGGATTATTTTCTAATGAGTGGGCTGATCGGGCTGCGAAGAAAGGTGCACGTAATGTAAAGGGGTCTACAGTACTGCATGTCCCTCTATCCATTGCAGAGGGTTATCAGTTGTTAGAAGAAGCTTCCTTAAACAAATTCATATAAAAGTATCGGCAAATCAAGCGGCTTTCGCATTCAACTCCGAGTGGCAAGAACGTAATTGAATACATTGATCACTTAGAGATCCATACAAATGCTGTCAAAAAAGACAACTCAAGGCAATGTTTTTCAGGATAAGATTAAATAAATTTACAAGAAAATTCAGCAAGGATGTTAAATGCTTATATGTTGAATATATTTCAAATACCCATATCATACTTTAATGTGAGAATTTAAAACCTCATCTCCCTGCCTTTTCTGAGAATACCATTGACGAAGTTTTGAACAATGTAAAGCTAACGTTAGACATTGCTAAAGGTTTACTGTTAAGTCTTATAGGGCACTTATTGTAGGTGTAGTTCTGTTTGAATTTTGTTTTTTTTTAGTGTTGTTTTTTATCTGTTTATGTTAAGAATACTATTTGTGTATTTCCCTTGTTATTACTCTTTATTACACACACACGCACGCACGCACACACACACACACACACACACACACACTCGCACGCACCACACAGAGTAGATCTGTCTATCTATCTATCCATCCATCTCTTTCATTCAGTCTCCTATTTTAGGGCTGTCTGGTATCACTTCAAGTGGAAAGACGTTGAAATTGAAGACTTACTTACTTACTTACTACTTACTTACTTACTTACTTACTTACTTACTTACTTATTTAGATATTTAGATAGATGGCTTGATGAAAAAAAGCAAA
>CM054160.1:39406852-39419352 GCA_028751875.1 Rapana venosa | reverse complement strand
ACACTCACACACACACTCACACACACACTCACACACCACTCACACACACACACACACTCACACACACACTCACACACTCCACACACACACCACACCAACTACACACTCACACACACATCACACACACTCACACACACACTCACACACACCCACTCACACACACACACTCACACACACACACACTCACACACACTCACACACACTCAACACTACACACTACAACTCACACACACACTCACACAACACACTCACACACACACACACTACACACACACACCTCACACACACACCACACACACACTCACACACACCACTCACACACACACACTCACCACACACTCACACACTACACACACACACACTACACACTCACACACACACTCACACACACACTCACACACACACTCCACACACACACTCACACACACACTCACACACACACACTCACACACACACCACACACTCACACACACACACTACACACTACACACTCACACACACACTCACACAACACTCACACACACACTCACACACTCACACACACACACACACACTACACACATACACACTCACACACTACACATTCACAACACACCACACACACACTCACACCTACATACACAACTACACACTCACAACACACCAGAAGATGACGCACACACTCACACTCCACACTACACACACTACACACTACACACTCACACACACTCACACACACACTCACACACACACACACAACACACTCACACATACCAGAAGATGACGCACACACTCACACACTACACACACTCACACTACACACTCACACACACTACAAACACACTACACACTCACACTCACACACACACACACACCACACACACACTCACAACACTACACACACACACTACACACTCACACACACCAGAAGATGACGCACACACTCACACACACTACACACACTCACACTACACACTCACACACACTACACACACACACATACACATACACACCACACACTACACACACACACACACACACACTACACACTACACACTCACACACACACCAAAGATGACGCTACACACTCACACACACTACACACATACACTACCACACACACTACCACTACACCTACTCACACACACACTCAGAAGTTGACGCTACACACTCACAATCACACTACACACATCCAACTCACACTACACACTTCACACTCACCAGCAAGCAGCGTCCACCGCCTTCTCAGAACCAGACCAGCATGCGACGCACAGAGCCAGCATCAGGACACAGTTGCAGCAGGCCCAGGGTCAACGCCTTGAAGAGCTCGAGTGTCCTCCACCCCGGACCTCCTGATCCAGCAAGGGGGGACTCCTCACACACACCACACACACACACACACACCACACACACACACACACACACACACACACAAGCAAGCAAGCAACAGCGCCACACACACACAAGCACACACACACACAACACATCAAACACAAAACACATCCTAACAACACACAACACCCCAAAACAACACCAAACACACACCACACAACACACACAAAACCAACACAACCACAGCACACACACACACACACCACGCACAGCACACATACACAAGCACAGCACCACACACACACAGAGTAGAACGCAACATGTTTTTTTAGTGTACACCACTTTTAGCCAAACTAGATAATAATTATAATCGATGTTTTGGTTGTGTCAAATAAGTGTACATGACTTAAAATGGCAATAAAATATTCTGAATCTAATCTGAATCACACACACGCACCAACCCACCCACCCCCCACACACACACACACACACACACACACACACACACACACACACACACACACACACACACACACACACACACAAACACACACGCCTAATATCACTGAGAGTTTATTTATGAAAGTTGTGTCTGACGGGGAGGGGGGGGGACCAACAAACAGCGAGCCGTTCTGGCAGCCCCGGCTCTCACAGCCTGCCAAAGAGGGTTAGACTCCCTTGGGGACGGGGTAGCTCAGTGGTCGGAGCTCTCGCTTTCCCCCAGCCAAGTTAAGCAGCGTCGAGCGTGGTTACCAGTTGCATGGGTGACCGTTTTCGCGCCTTGGCTTCAGTACAGTCCCCCCAGTTCACCCAACTGTAAATGGGTACCTGTCCTCTTTTAGGGTCAGGGAAGGTAAAGCAGCGAGGGAGAGGAGATGGGCGCCACCGCCCTCAATATGCTGGCGCTAGAGAAGTGAGGTCTCTGACGCCTCGCTCCCCTACGACCGTATAGGTTATGGGACTCCTTTACAGAACAACTCCCGCTGTTTTCACGGTGACTCTGCTTTTAGCCAGGACCCGTCAGTATAACGTCCTGCCAGTGTGTCTTCGGTGCGTGTCTCTTACTGGAGACAGACAGACGTCAACTCGAGCTCTCTCTCTCCACCGCCACTATCGCTGATAAGGGGACTGGATGTAAAATATAAAAAAATTTAAAAGAAAGCGCGTGAGGGCTTATTCCGTTATCCTCAAATATAAAATGATAAATAAATAACTAGATTTTTTTTTGGTAAATCATGTCATCTGAGCGCTTTGATTTCTTGCTTTACAAGATTCAGCGCTATGTAAAATCCATACATCATTATTATTATTATTATTATTGTTATTATTATTATTATTTTTATTATTATATTATTATTATTATTATTATAGGAGCTCCACACAATGCCACGCACGGTTTGCCATCTCTCTCTCTTTTCTACTCTCTCTCTCTCTCTCTCTCTCTCTCTCTCTCTCTCTCTCTCTCTCTCTCTCTTGGATAGCCTAGTGGTTAGAACATTGCGCTCGCAATCTGACGACCCGGGTTCGATTCCCGTTCAAGGGGATATTTCCCCTGGAGTTAACATCAGTGCAGACTCCACTCGCCCCAAAAGTCTTTCGGATGAGACTATAAACCGAGGCCCCGTGTGCGAACGCACGCAGAACATCTTGCGCACACGTTAAAACCCGTTCCGCTTTTCGTAAGTGTGCCGGTGGGAACGAATGACAAAATTTACAAAACCGCATACACACGGGGACTGGATGTTAAGAAAAAAGCACATAAGTGCTTATTCCGTTATCCCCGATATAAAAGAATAAATAAAATAAATAAATAAAAAAATCTGTGCTGAGTTCTACGACCCTCATAACTGTGCATCACTTTTTGGGCTTTTAACTCAAAGCCAGCAGGAGGTACACTTGCAGTGAGTGACTGGAACTGCGTCACATTTTGAACTGTGCTCTGATTCTGCATCTTATAGAGGATGTCAGTCAACGGCATGCTGGGCTGACACGAGCAGCTTCTCCAGACGCGCACTGAAACGGACTCACACAGGGTTAACGAGTGCGAAGAAAAGATGCTGTAACGCACCAGGTTGTAGAAAAGATGAAGTGTCGAATCCTCCTAAGTATGGAGATTCACAGGGGGGAACTGCTGGTTAAGGGGTATGGAGGCGGTATGTTTGTCCGTCTTGTCCGACCATGACCTCCAAAACAGCAGAGGAGGCAGCTGCTGTTTTGGAAACTGGGCAGAAATTTGATTATAGTGGAGATGCCTTGCCCACAGTACATCCCCACTCTCTCGGCCAAGTGGGCATAAGGACAGTCAGCGTTGGAGATGTTCTCCAAAGGCCAACCAGCCCCCAGGGCTGCAGCACATAAGGACTGTGCGAGTCAAGCCTCCTAGTCAGAGAGTCATAGTCGATCACTAAAGACGAAGCTGTAAAGTGGAATTCCATGAGTGGGAAAGCCACTGGTCATACAGCCTCTCACTTTGCTGTTGCCCCCAGCGTCAATGGTTTAATCAAGAACTGTGATAAAGCCCAGGCGCTGAAGGCGGTACCTACCCCAAGGCAGACACCTCACTGTCTGGCTCCCTGGTAAAGGCATTACTGTTATCAGCAGGGAGCGAGAGAAGACCATATTTTGTGTGACCTTGATCACAACAGATATCGCTAATGATCACTAATGTTCCTGCACAGGTGTGTGTGGGGCCTCTTTAGGCGGGTGTCCTCATGGCACTGACTGTTTTCTTAGGGATTCTGTGTCTGAGGATGCAACAGAATATTCCTGAGCCTACCTGTGCTGTTCAGATTTGAATGAGCAGTATACAGACAGGGGCATTCATGCTGGCAAATATTATAGATAGATAGATAGATAGATAGATAGATAGATAGATAGATAGATAGATAGATAGATAGATAGATAGATAGATAGATAGATAGATAGATAGATAATATCACACGTGCGCTTAGGTAGTCGTCTGAACCATGGAAACAAACCGGCAAAGCATTGAGCGCGTTCCAAAGTGTTCATCTCAGTCATGCAAGCAAAATCAACATCTTCCAAAGGGTGTGAGTTACCAGGCAGACCACCTCACTGTAACACCATGCTACAGACAAACTGCTAGTGCATATGAGCACACATCAACGGTACAAGATTAACTCTGCGGCGTCGTCGATGCTGGCACTAGTAGCCTCACTGAGTGAGCCACAAATCTGACCATGGTCCAGGTGTTAATTCCGCTCTTGGGCCAACGTTAGCTATCACTGGCAGGTCAACATTGGCCTGACCAAATATGGGGACATGAGGATGTGTCAAAGGTGATGAGGCAACGTTTCATTCTTTCTGACGAGGGCATGTCTACTTCAGTAAAGAATGCCGCCGGTGCTTTTAGTCCAGAAGTCTGTCTTGAAGACGGATGCTACTGTGGAGTCAGCTGGTTTCAACATCTGATTTAACGGATTGGTTGTGGGCACACACTGTAAATTTGTACACCTCTGCTCCGGTATGTGTCGCCTCATGTTCGTATCACTACACTCCAGCCTTCCCTCTTCCATCTTCTCTTCAATGTTCACCTCTCCTAGCGCTGTGCTCATACAATGCCTGCGAGTGTGAAGATTGTTATGGGCTTTGTACGTGATACATTCATTTATGCAGAGCTCAACAAACAAACAATCCTTTATCACCATACACTGGGGGGAAGGGATCTCATTATTGAAATAAAAGTGTATGATTTGTACTCACTTCTGAACAGAACCTGTAAACGGAAATCTCCGCTGCCTCTCTCGTTGGTGACCGTCACCTTATAGAAACCTGCCGCTGTCTCATCCATGACCTTGTCCACTGTCACGGTACACCACGACTGGTAGACGACGCCTGCTTTCGCTTCACACGTTCCCCTCACTTGGATCTCGTTGTCGTCAACAGGAGATGACTGTGCTTCGTTTCCCATGGGTCCCAGGTACTGAAAGGTGACCCAGGTGGGTACAGGGTAGGCGGTGACATCAAAGGTTGTGGACACAGCCTCGTTGTTGAAGTTGACTTCTCCAACGTCCTCTGGTCCTCTTGGAGAACCTGGGTCATACATTTCCAGGCAGAGACTTTCAAACATCAGTCAACAAGCAAAAAAATTGTATGATGTAAATAAAACCTGCAAAGAAAAAACCCAGCTAAAGATGACCTATCTAAACATTTTTAAACAAACCAAAATAACTACCATCATCTGTTTGCATTACTATGGTCACCTCGGGTGGACTGTGAGGTACCCGACATTCTCCTGTGCTTGTGACTCTGCAGGAGGTCTGCCTGCTGGCCTCAGCCGACACATTCTGATTTCAGGGCAGCTCATCAGAAAAATCTATCAGATTTGTGTGAATAAAGAGAGGATTAGGTCAGCTATGACTGATGGTATGGATGGCATGAGGACATTCAGCTACCAATCTTCAGCCTGGACAGGGATCGGGGCTGTCACGTTCAACATGCCCATGACCCACTGCCTGAAAACGCCGTGTGATGTTGCAGTGACTTCAAAAGGATTTAAAGTAAAAGATAATGCCACACTTTCAGAGAAGCCAGATGACGCCCCAGTTGTGCCGTCCATAGCTTAAAGCGGTTTGATTACGATGAAAACACAGCTGGGACTTGGACTTTTCAGATTTACTTTCTGCATGCCTAACACACTTTGCAAAAGCGAACTTTTTTTTTTTTAGTTTTTGGCAATATTTGTTTTTCTTTTTATGCTTAGAACTTTGAGTTAATAAAAAACAAATTCTTAAAGTATGTCTTCAGGCGGTCAGGTGTTTGCCAAAAAACAAAACGCAAGCCAAGCCCAAACCAAACAAACAAACTAAACGAAAACTCCAAAACAGCCCAACCAACTCAATCACAACAAAACCACGAACGACACAAAGCCAATGTAATGAATAAATTCACAACCACTGGCTTCTCTACTCACATGAAACAAACCGGGATATTAGTGTACCGGTGAACTGGGCCCTTTCCGTTGTCTGCCGTAATTGAATACTGCCCCTGTCCTACACCTGCTGACCACCACATATTCAATACGTTTTTTGCTGGCCAGCACAGTGTTGTTGTTTTGTGTTCTCCAGACTTAGGGTGAATCAGGCCGTCCATGCTGTTTGACAGCGAAATTCCCAGACGTGTTTTCGTTCACGGTTTGGTTAACCGCAGAGGGTTTGATTCCAAAAAAACTTCGTAGAGGATCTGAGGGGGGAAAAACGAAATAAAACAAATCAGGAAATGTCACAAATATGGCGAGGAGTCTCTTTCTTTCTCATGCTCCCCTTTCCCTTCCTTCCGTATCGCTATATCAGAGCCAAACCAGGTTACCTCCTTCTCTAGCCGCACTGGTGATAACCTGGTTTGGCTCTAAGATATACACATTTCCGTTAGTTAGATAGATAGATAGATAGATACATACATACACATGTAACAGAGTGGAGATATTTGATCTCACGCTCTGTACCCCTTTCCGGTACGCAGCACAGTATAAACGGGAGGAATGGCTTTAAGAAAGAGGCTGCATAAATAACTACAATTTCCCGCAAAGACAAAGGTATGCATGGGTAGTTTTCCCAACCACCACCCAAGGAAACGGGAGCGCTGCACACATTTGAGGTGTGTCCCAAAATTGAACACGTCGCTCTGAAACATGGGAGGTAATTACTTCCCACCATCACACAAGACAGACAGACGACAGACACAGACAGACAGCCCAGAAGATTGGATAGAATTTGATAGAGAGATGATAGATAGATAGATAGGATAGAGAGAGAGAGAGATAAATAGTAGATAGATAGGATAGTAGTAGGAGAGGAAGAGAGATAGATAGATAGATAGTATAGATAGATAATAGATAGATAGATAGTTTAGATAGATTATAGATAGATAGATTTAGATAGATAGATAGACAGATGAAGACAGAGAGAGAGGGGCAGATAGATACACTTGTCTCAGAGGCTCATTCATAAGTACACTTTGAATTGTTTTAAACATAATTTGTGTAGTCGAAGGCAAGTTTCCAAATGTCAAGAACTGTACAAAATCTTTGTCAGTAAATTTACGCTTCAGGATCCCCCTTTGTTTCGGCATTTTGTGAGGAGTGAAGGGGGCCATTTGTGTGAGTGGTGATGAACAGGAGGGCACTAGCTGGGATTGGGAGGGGGGGGTGTCAGTTTTTAGCAAGCCTATCGTGATGAATAGGGATTGTTAAATAATAACGCAGTTTTTGTTTTGGAATAATGGTGTGTAATGCACGTGATGGTCCAAAACAATGAATGTTTACAACAATGCATACAAAACAAACCTCAAACCCACTACCCAAACAAACAGGTCACAGGTATGTGCTAAAAATAGCAGGCAACATCACCAAGGGGAAGCAACTAAGGTCATGGGATTTATGACACTTTCCCTTCACTGGCACAGGATCCATGCTCTGCTAGAGCCGTGCGTGGAAAGAGTGTTGGCTGCCGTGTCTGTTTTCACCGCTTTCTCTATTTGTTCTATTTATGTTTTATTTATTCTTTTATATCGAGGATAATGGAATAAGCACTCATGGGCTATGATGGACTATTAGCCATGTGGGTTCCTTGTGGTGGTCATGAGCAACTCAAGCAGACATATCACGCTTCCTCACTAGCATGCTTACAAGAAGAAAACGAAAACCAAAATGCAGATAGGGAACTTCCTGAAATCATGACAACGAAGGATCGATTGTCTTGCTGCTGTTGCAAGTCATGTCTGCTCTCTCCAGAACCGGACACAATGTCAGTCCCTGGACAATGGAAAGGAGGTTAAGCTCTGTGTGGAAATGTACCTAGGACACTGACCCAGGGGATGAACAGTCACTAGTCCTTAAAACAAATGGCTGGTCTTGCTCACATTCACCTACAAAGATTGGTTAAGAACAGCAGATTGTCGAAATTTGCTCAAAATACGTCTTCAGTTGCACTGGATTATTTTTTCAGACAGATTCATACAAGTCTTGCATTAATGTCGCATTTTGGAGAGCTAAACCTCAGCACTTCACTCTGTCTTTACAGAAAGCTTCATGCGCACAACTTCGTCATAACAGAATAGAGTGATTGTGATTTTAAAAGAAAAAATACCTTAGCGCACGTGCGCGTATGCAAATGTGTGTGTGTGTGTGAAAGAGAGAGAGAGAGAGATAGAGAGAGAGAGATAGAGTGTGTGTGTGTTGTTGTTGTTGTCTTCAATTTAACGTCTGTTCACTCTTAGTGATATTAGACGAGGGATGTGGAAAATGAAGAGGAAGTTAAAACAGAGAAGGGAATGGAAAGAGAAAAGACTGATTAGGTAACATGTGTGTTGGTATTTTCATGCAACTAAAAGGGAGGGTGGGGGGGGGTCTTAAACATGAGTGAAAATTTAAATTCAACAAATTGTTAACATGAAATAACTATAAAGTAACTACAACAAATACTCTAATGGGCTGTGCAATAGACATTTAACAATGGCAAAGGCTAATTTTCGATTTTTAAATACTGTTTCCACAGACTGCTCACAAAATGTGGGTAAAAGAGGTCTTACAATTGGACAATCAAATAGGATGTGAGTGTTGGAAATATGTTCCCCACAGAGGCACCTGACATTTTTACAAAATTTTGTTATAAATGCATTTAATTTTATTCTAAAAAATAGTGTATTAACTCTTCTCGTAGTTGCGATACTTAAATGTGGTTTGAGAAGGATAACATGAAATAAGGCCTTAGTCGGCAACTCTTTAAAGATCGTTCCTTGAGTTGATCTGAAATTTTCTCCACTTACTCCACGATGTTTTTTTCTAATAAACGGTATCCCCCCTGTAGAGATAATGGAACATGCAGTTCTGTCGATTCCAAATGATGTCTTGCCCCCTTTTTGCAGCTCTGTCAGCCCACTCATTTGAAAAAACTCCAACGTGCGAAGGGTACCCACAAAAGGGACAGGAAAAACCTCTTAAATTAAAAAGGTGTATGACATATTTAATTTCAAAAATGATTCTAGATACTTTCTTGGAATTTGGGGATTTGATAGCATACAGTTCCGACTTAGAGTCTACACAAGTAAGATAGGAATTGATGGGAAAACAAATCAAGAATATAGTTAAGAGGGGAGAGAGAGAGAGAGGGGAGAGAGAGAGAGAGGGAGAGAGAGAGAGAGAGAGGAGAGAGAGAGAGAATAGAGGAGAGAGAGAGAGTGTGGGGTGTGTGGTGTGTGTGTGTGTGTGTGTGTGTGTGTGTGTTTTGTGTGTGTGTGTGTGTGTGTGTGTGTGTGTGTGTGTGGTTACATTGTAAAACAAGCTATTTCTAAGGAGGAAGACCTTCCTTACAGTTTATTATTAAAAACACACCAGCACCAAACCTTATGTGGAGTCATCTATTTCCCACACTAAAACAACAGACAACAACACTTACATCACACACTTTAACAACAGACAACAACACTTACATCCCACACTCGTAACAACAAACAACAACACTTACATCCCACATTCTTAACAACAAACAACACTTACATCCCCCACCTTCTTAACAACAAACAACAGCACTTACATCCACACTCTTTAAAAACAGACAACAACACTTACACCCACACTCTTAACAACAGACAACAACACTTAAATCCCAAAATTTTTAACAACAGACAACAACACTTACACCCCCACTCTTTAAAAACAGACAACAAAAACTTACATCCCACACTCTTAAAACAGACAACAACACTTAATCCCACACTCTTAACAACAACACTTACATCCCCCACTCTAAACAATAGACAACAACACTTACATTCCCCCACTCTTAACAACAACACTTACACCCCCACTCTTAACAATAGACAACAACACTTACATCCCACACTCTCACAACAACACTTACATCCACACTCTTAAACAGACAACAACACTTACATCCCACACTCTTAACAATAGACAACAACACTTACATCCCACACTCTCACAACAAAAACACACTTACATCCCACACTCTTAACAAAAAAAACAACAACACTTACACCCCCACACTTTTTAACATCAAAACAAACAACACTTACATCCCACACTCTTAACAACAGACAACAACACTTACATCCCACACTCTTAACAACAGACAACAACACTTACAACCCCACTCTTAACAACAGACAACAACACTTACATCCCACACTCTTAACAACAGACAAAACAAATTACATCCACACTCTTAAAAACAACACTTACATCCCACACTTTAACAATAGACAACAACACTTACATCCCACACTCTTAAAAACAACACTTACATCCCACACTCTTAACAATAGACAACAACACTTACATCCCACACTCTAACAACAAACAACAACACTTACATCACACACTCTTAACAACAGACAACAACACTTACATCCCACACTCTTAACAACAACACTTACATCCCACACTCTTAAACAGACAACAACACTTAATCCACCTCTTAACAATAGACAACAACACTTACATCCCACACTCTCAACAACAAACAACAACACTTACATCCCACACTCTTAACAAAAAACAACAACACTTACACCCCCACACTCTTAACATCAAAACAAACAACACTTACATCCACACTCTTAACAACAAAACAACGCACGTACACCCCCCCACTCTTAACAACAGACACAAAAACTTACAACCCCCACTTTTTAAAATCAAACAACAACACTTACACCCCACACTCTTAAACATCAAAACAAACAACACTTACACCCCCACACCCTTAACATCAAAACAAACAACACTTACACCCCACATTGAACTTGACTGCATTTCCAGTCACGTCTGTTGTCCACTGCACGCTACATCGGAACTGTGAGGACTGATGGTCTGAACGAAGCAACCTCTGTGACACTGCCATGCTGCTGACGCCATAGTCCCCCTCAAGCGGGACACTGATGTCGCCAATCTTCAGGCACTGCAGACGACCTGCTGGCTGACCAACGTTTTCCGTGTTGCACGTGCAGGTGACAGTGGTGTTTTCCGGGATGTAGTCCTCTCCTCCACAGCCTGACAGGGTAGGGGCCAGTGGTTTGGCTGTTGGAGGACATGGATTCAGCATAGGGAGACTTCAAAATGCTAAAATGTGAGTGACACTGCGTTGTAGAAAGTTTACTTTTTTTCGCGTTCAATTCTTTCTTATTTGAATATAATTTCATTCGATTCTAATGCTGTTTTATTTTGTCTTTTCCTCCCATTTGAGGGATTTATCTTTGTCAGCGGCTTTTGACATAATGTGAACATAGTTCTAACTCAACTGTCTCCATCGCTGCTGTCCTCGGTAGAAGCTCCACGCAATGCCACCACCAGGGCTGGCCATCTCTCTCTGTCTCTGCTGAGTTCTACCATCTCCTGTTGCCCTCCTCCCAGACCTCCAGTCTCAGTGATGTTGGCAATGTAGGATGTTGGTGGTCTGCCTCTTTTCCTTCTGCCACCAACCTTACCTTGGAGAACTGTCGTCAGGTTTGTTTGTGTTTCTGTTTGCACAACCAACATATCTCAGTCTGTGCTTATCAGTTTCAACTAATATTTGTCTTTGCACTGAGAGTTCATCAGGAACGCTTTGATTTATTCTTCTGTCTGACCATTGACTCTTAGAAGTCACCTGTACAGTCACATTTCGGTTGTGTTTATTTTGTCACTTTCCAGGGTTTTCGTACTGTCCATACTTCTGACCCACACAACAATACAGGCCAGATATTGTTTTGACAATTTTAATGCTGAGATACCTAGGTATGCCTCTGTCTTTCCAAATGTTGTTTAACTGGATCCTCTTTTTCCTGGTCATATCGATTCAAGCCTTTACGTCTTGTAGACAGGTGCTATTATTCTTGTTTGTAAAGCCTTAGAATTTGAAATGTTAACGATGTCCGTATCTGTTCCACTGCTGTTGATATTCTGAGCGGTGACTGTACCGTTAATGTGTTTATCACTTTGGTCTTGTTGGCATTCAGCTTAAAGCCAGCACTGCTGTCCACTGCAAAGAAACTGTAGAGAATTCCTCTCATGCTTGTGATATCACTGGCCATGAGTGCTGTGTCATCAGTGTACCTGAGGTTAGTGATGTTTCTTCCTCCTGTATCAATGTCCATGTCACCAATGATCATTTCTGTGTATACTGAACAGACTCGGGGATAGTGTACAACCCAGATGGATTCCTTTTATAACA
>CM054160.1:39382614-39406352 GCA_028751875.1 Rapana venosa | reverse complement strand
CAACAAGCGCGCCGTCCACAAACACACCAACACACCACACTAAATTACAACCACACAAAACACACCCACACATCCAAACCCACACAAAACCACACACACACACAAACACAAACACACACAAAACACCACACACACAACAAAACCACAACACCCACCTCACCACCACACCAAAACACCCCAAAACCAACACACCACACACACACAACATAAACCCAACTTTTTTTAACACGATTTAATTTATTCTGGGAGGTTGGCAAAAAAATTAAGACAAAATCAAAAAACAACAAACAACAAACACAGCAAAAACCCCCCCCCCCACACACACACACACACACACCCCCCCCCCCCCAAAACACACAACTACAACTCCACAACTTAAACCACAAAACGACTTTAAAAAATTTAAAAACACAAAAAAAACACACACCCCCAACACACACAACACACACACACCCCAACAAAAACCACACCCACAACACACCACACAAAAACACACACAAAAACACAAAACCCCCACACACACACCAAACAAAACCAAAACACAAAACGAAAACACCCCAACAAAAAACCCAACCCCAAAAAAACAAAACCCCAAACGCCAAATATAAAGAAGTGAAACTTAAAAAGGGAAGACAACAATAACAAAAAACAAAACACCACACGCACACAAAACACCACCCCCACACACTCACACCAAAACACACCAAACAACACACACAACACACACACACATAAAACCCACACACACACACACAACATCACACACACACCACACACACACACCACACACACACACACACACACACACACACAACACACCAACACACACACACAACACACACACACACACACACACACACACTACACACAACACACACACACACACACATACACACAACACACACACACACACACACACACACACACACACACACCACAACACACACACACACACACACACACAACACACACACACACACAAATCCAGCATAACTCTCGTCTTATCAACCAGGAGACCAGGCCTGAAAATGGAGCGTGCCCCTCCTGTCCTTCGGAGGAGACCATAAAACCGAGGTCCCGTGTGCGAACGCATGCAGAACATCTTGCGCACACGTTAAATCCTGTTCCGCTTTTCCAAAGAGTAATCAAAGTCAAAGTCAAACTTTTATTTTCAGATGGTACAGGCCATTGTGTGCTGGTGGGAACAGATGACCAAATTTTCAAAACCGCATATACACATGGGGACTGGATATTTTATTTTATAAAAAATAAAAAATAAAAAGTACATGAGCGCTTATTCCATTATGAGAGAGAGAGAGAGAGAGAGAGAGAGAAGAGAGAGGAGAGAGAGAGAGAGAGAGAGAGAGAGAGAGAGAGAGAGAGAGAGAGAGAGAAAAGGAAAAAAAAAAGACAAAGAAAAAAATTGTCATCTGAACGCTTTGATTTGTTGCTTTTACAAGATTCAGCGCTATATAAATTCCATACATTTTTTTTTATTTTATTTTTTTATCTGGATCCCAGCGTGGTCAGTTCCTGCTAGAATTAGTCCCAGCTGGGCTAGGGTGGCATGGAAAGGATTGCTGAGCAGCGGCTGGGAGTAGGTGAAAACGGGGGAGAAGACTGAAAGATATGATATGGCCTAATGCTTTCAAGATATCCAAAACTAAAAAAACAAAGGTAAAGGAGTCCCATAACCTATAAGGTCGTAGGGGAGCGAGGTGTCAGAGACCTCACTTCTCTAGGGCCAGCATATTGAGGGCGGTGGCGTCCATCTCCTCTCCCTCGCTGCTTTACCTTCCCTGACCCTAAAGAGGGCAGGTACCCATTTACAGCTGGGTGAACTGGGGGAACTGTACTGAAGCCAAGGCGTGCAAACGGTCACCAATTCCAACTGGTAACCACGCTCGACGCTGCTTAACTTGGCTGGGGGAAAACGAGTGCTTCGACCACTGAGCTATCCCATCCAAAACTGAATGATACAAAACAGGTTACAGTTGAACGCAGATAAAACCGAAGCCATGCTCGTAGGGACCAAACACTAACTCTCTTCCATTACAACAACAACTTCAATAGAACTCGGTAATACATCGGTCCCTCTGTCCGCTGCTGTGAAGTATCTTGGTATTGTTATCGACAACACACTGTCTATGCCAAAATTCATCACCCAGACCTGCCAGTCGTGCTACTATCAATTACGGTGTATCAGTGCAGTTCGAAAGTACCTGTCCACCGATGCAACAGCCAAACTTGTTGCTTCTCTCGTTCTCTCACGTCTGGACTATTGTAATTCTCTGTTTATCTGTGTCATGCCAGCATCATCCTAACCACTCCCCTTCAACGAATACAAAACGTTGCAGCTCTCCTAGTCTCAGAAGAATAATCTGAACACATTATCTCTCCGTAGCGATCTCCCACGGCTTTCCCTGTGCCCACAAGAGTAAACTATAAGATCAGTACCCTCTGTTACATATGTCCTCCACCAAACAGCAACAGCACCCCCTACCTCGTTGAATGACTTCACCTGTACACTTCCTTCTGCGTATCCTCCGCTCTGCTGCAGAATACCATGTGCTTACGAATACCTAGATCAACAAGTCCACGGTTGGTCGTCACTCTTCTCTGTTCTAGGACATCCCATGCTGGAAACAACCTTCCTCTCTCCTCTTCGACAGAGGCCTACATATAGACACATTTAAATCAGCCCCAAGACATATTTTTTCAAAACCTACTTTTTCCCTCTTTCATATCAAAAACTGCCCCTGCCTTCAACACCAAAATCCCATTACCCTGCCAAAGCCTACAACACGTGTGTGTGTGTGTGTGTGTGGGTGTGTGTGTGTGTGGGTAGGTGGGTGGGTGTGTGGGTGTGGGTGTGTATAGGTGCGTACATTTGAATTTTGTTTAAGCTTTTGATAGTTATTGGCTGCATGACTCTAAGAATAGGTTGAATGCAAGCGCTCTGATTTGTCTTTGCAAGATATAGCGCTATACAAATTCCATTCATTATTATTATTATTTATGGAAGTTGTGTCTGACAGGGGGGGGGGACCAACAAACAGCGAGCCGTTCTGGCACCCCGGCTCTCACAGCTGCCAAAGAGGGTAGACTCCCTGGGACGGGGTAGCTCCAGTGTCGGAGCTCTCGCTTTCCCCAGCCAATTAAGCAGACGTCGGAGCGTGGTTACCATTGAATGGGTGACCGTTTTCCGCCGCGCCTTGGCTTCAAGTACGGTTCCCTCCCCATTCACCCGCTGAAATGGGTACATGCCCTCTTTAAGGGTCAGGGAAGTAAAAGCAGCGAGGAGAGAGATGGCGCACACCGCCCTCAATATGCTGTAGCGCTAGAGAAGTGAGGTCTCTGACGCCTCGCTCCCCTACGACGACCGTATAGGTTAATGGGACTTCCTTTACAAACAACTCACCTGCTGTTTTCATGGTGGCTCTGCTTTTAGCCAGGACCCGTCAGTATAACGTCCTGCCAGTGTGTCTTCGGTGCGTGTCTCTTACTGGAGACAGACAGACGTCAACTCGAGCTCTCTCTCTCCACCGCCACTATCGCTGATAAGGGGACTGCATGTAAAATATATAAAAAATTTAAAAGAAAGCGCGTGAGGGCTTATTCCGTTATCCTCAAATATAAAATGATAAATAAATAACTAGATTTTTTCTCCTTATCACCAAGTAGTGAATGGACGTTAAACAAAAACAAAACAAAACAAAAACTAGGTGTGTAAATCATGTCATCTGAGCGCTTTGATTTGTTGCTTTACAAGATTCAGCGCTATGTAAATTTCATACATTATTATTATTATTATTATTATTATTATTATTATTATTATTATTATAGGAGCTCCACACAATGCCACGCATGGTTTGCCATCTCTCTTTCTCTCTCTCTCTCTCATCTTCTCCAATCTCTCTCTCTTCTCATCTCTCTCTCCTCGCTCTCTCTCTCTCTCGCTCTCCCGTTCCTCTCTCCTTCTCTCTCTCTCTCCACATCGTCTCTCATCGTCTCTCATCTCTCCTCTCTTCTCCTCTTGGATAGCCTAGTGGTTAGAACATTCGCTCGCAATCTGACGACCGGTTCGATTCCGTTCAAGGGATATTTCCCCTGGAGTTAACATCAGTGCAGACTCCACTGGGGGGAGACATCAGCGGACTTCGCCCCAAAAGTCTTTTCGGATGAACAATAAAACCGAGGCCCGGTGCCGAACGCACCAAACATCTGCGCACAACGTTAAAAACCCGTTCCGTTTTCGTAAGTGTGCCGGGGGAACAAGAATGACAAAATTACAAAACCGCATACACACGGTGACTGGATGTTAAGGAAAAAAGCACAATAATGCTTAATTCCGTTATCCCCGATATAAAAGAATAAATAAAATAAATAAATAAAAAAACTGGTGCTGAGAGTCTACGACCTTCATAACTGATGCATCACTTTTTTGCTTTTATCTCAAAGCCAGCAGGGAGGTTACACTTGCAGTGAGTGACTGGAACTGCGTCACATTTGAACTGTGCTCGATTCTGCATCTTATAGAGGATGTCAGTCAACGGCATGCTGGCTGATCGAGCAGCTTCTCAGACGCGCATTGAAACGAACTCACACTGGGTTAACGATGCGAAAACAATGCATGTAACGCACCAGGTTGTAGAGAAAAGATGAAGTGTCGAATCCTCCTAAGTATGGAAATTCACCAGGGGGGGAACTGCTGGTTAAGGGGTATGGAGGCGGTATGGTTTGTCCGTCTTGTCCGACCATGACCGCCAAAATCAGCAGAGAGCAGCTGCGGTTTTGGAAACTTGGGCAGAAATTTTGATTATATGGAGAGGCCATTGCCCACCGACAATCCCCACTCTCTCGCGCCAAGTGGGCATAAGGACAGTCCAAGCGTTGGAGATGTTTCTCCAAAGGCCAACCAGCCCCAGGGGCTGCAGCACATAAGGACTGTGGGGGGCGAGTCAAGCCACCTAGTCAGATGATTCATAGTCGATCACTAAAGACGAAGCTGTAAAGAGAAATTCCTGAGTAGAAAAGCCACTGGTCATACAGCCTCTCACTTTGCTGTTGCCCCCCAGCGTCAATGGTTTAATCAAGAACTGTAGAAAGCCCAGGCGCTGAAAGGCGGTACCTACCCCAAGGCAGACACCATCACTGTCCTGGCTCCTGTAAAGGCATGAACTGTTATCAGCAGGGAGCGAGAGAAGACCATTTTTTTGTGTGACCTTGATCCCCAACAGATATCGCTAATGATCACTAATGTTCCTGCACAGGTGTGTGTGGGTCCTCTTTAGGCGGGTGTCCTCATGGCACTGAACTGTTTTCTTAGGGATTCTGTGTCTGAGGACACATGAATATTTCCTGAGCCTACCTGAGCTGTTCGGATTGAATGAGCAGTAAACAGACAGGGCATTCATGCTGGCAAATATTATAGATAGATAGATAAGAGATAAGATAGATGAGATAATAGATAATAGATAGATAGATTAGATAGATAGAAAGACCAGATAATAGATATAAAGATAGGTAGATAGATAATATCACACGTCGCTAGTATCGTCTAACCAGGGAAACAAACCAGCAAAGCATGACGCGTTTCCAAAGTGTTCATCTATCCATGCTACAAAATCAATATCTTCCAAAGGGTTGTAGTGACCAGCAGACCACCTCACCGGTAACACCATGCACAGACAAACTGCTAGGCATATGAGCACACATCAACGGTAACAATAGATTAACTCTGCGCCGTCGTCGTGCTGGCACTATTAGCCTTCCCAAACTGAGTAAGCCACAAATCTGACCATGGTCCAGGTGTTAATTCCGCTCTTGGGCCAACATTAGCTATCACTGGCAGGTCAACATTGGCCTGACCAAATATGGGGACATGAGGATGTGTCAAAGGTGATGAGGCAACGTTTCATTCTTTCTGACGAGGGCATGTCTACTTCAGTAAAGAATGCCGCCGGTGCTTTTAGTCCAGAAGTCTGTCTTGAAGACGGATGCTACTGTGGAGTCAGCTGGTTTCAACATCTGATTTAACGGATTGGTTGTGGGCACACACTGTAAATTTGTACACCTCTGCTCCGGTATGTGTCGCCTCATGTTCGTATCACTACACTCCAGCCTTCCCTCTTCCATCTTCTCTTCAATGTTCACCTCTCCTAGCGCTGTGCTCATACAATGCCTGCGAGTGTGAAGATCGTTATGGGCTTTGTACGTGATACATTCATTTAAGCAGAGCTCAACAAACAAACAATCCTTTATCACCATACACTGGGGGGAAGGGATCTCATTATTGAAATAAAAGTGTATGATTTGTACTCACTTCTGAACAGAACCTGTAAACGGAAATCTCCGCTGCCTCTCTCGTTGGTGACCGTCACCTTATAGAAACCTGCCGCTGTCTCATCCATGACCTTGTCCACTGTCACGGTACACCACGACTGGTAGACGACGCCTGCTTTCGCTTCACACGTTCCCCTCACTTGGATCTCGTTGTCGTCAACAGGAGATGACTGTGTTTCGTTTCCCATGGGTCCCAGGTACTGAAAGGTGACCCGGGTGGGTACAGGGTAGGCGGTGACATCAAAGGTTGTGGACACAGCCTCGTTGTTGAAGTTGACTTCTCCAACGTCCTCTGGTCCTCTTGGAGAACCTGGGCCATACATTTCCAGGCAGAGACTTTCAAACATCAGTCAACAAGCAAAATAATTGTATGATGTAAATAAAACCTGCAAAGAAAAAACCCAGCTAAAGATGACCTATCTAAACATTTTTAAACAAACCAAATAACTACCATCATCTGTTTGCATTACTATGGTCACCTCGGGTGGACTGTGAGGTACCCGACATTCTCCTGTGCTTGTAACTCTGCAGGAGGTCTGCCTGCTGGCCTCAGCCGACACATTCTGATTTCAGGGCAGCTCATCAGAAAAATCTATCAGATTTGTGTGAATAAAGAGAGGATTAGGTCAGCTATGACTGATGGTATGGATGGCATGAGGACATTCAGCTACCAATCTTCAGCCTGGACAGGGATCGGGGCTGTCACGTTCAACATGCCCATGACCCACTGCCTGAAAACGCCGTGTGATGTTGCAGTGACTTCAAAAGGATTTAAAGTAAAAGATAATGCCACACTTTCAGAGAAGCCAGATGACGCCCCAGTTGTGCCGTCCATAGCTTAAAGCGGTTGATTACGAAGAAAACACATGCTGGGACTTGACTTTTCATATTTACTTTCTGCATGCTAACACACTTTGCGAAAGCGAACTTTTTTTTTTTTTAGTTCTTGCAATATTTGTTTTTCTTTTTATGCTTAAGATACTTTGAGATAATAATAAACAAAATTCTTAAAGCTAACGTCTTCAGCGGTCAGGTGTTTGCCACAAAACCAAAACACCAAAACGCAAAGCAAAGCCAAAACCAAACAAACAAACATAAAACGAAAACTCCAAAACAGCCCAACCAACTCAATAACAACAACAAAACCAACAGAACGACACAAAGCCAAATGTGATGATAAAACTCACAACCACTGGCTTCCTCTACTCACATCGTACAAACAGGGATATTAATGTACCGAGAACTTGGGCCCCATTCCCGTGTCTGCCGTACCTTGATACTGCCCTCTGTCCTCAACACTGCGACTCACCACATGACTCAGAAACGTTTGTTTGCTGGCCAGCACAGTGTTGTTGTTTGTGTTCTCCAGACTTAGGGTGGAATCAGGCCGTCCATTGCTGTTCTGACAGCGAAAATCCACAGACGCGTGTTCGTTCACGGTTCGGTCAACCAGCAGTTGGTTGATTCCCAAAAAAACTTCTGTAGGAGGATCTGAGGGGGGACGAAACGAAATTAAACAAATCAGGAAGTGTCACAAATATGGCGAGGAGTCTCTTTCTTTCTCATGCTCTCCTTTCCCTTCCTTCCGTATCGCTATATCAGAGCCAAACCAGGTTACCTCCTTCTCTGGCCGCACTGGTGATAACCTGGTTTGACTCTAAGATATACACATCTTCGTTAGATAGATAGATAGATAGAGAGAGAGAGAGATAGATAGATAGATAGATAGATACATACATACATACATACATACATACATACATACATACATACATACATACATACATACATAATCATACATACTTACACAGACAGCCAGACAACACAGACAGACAGACAGACAGACAGAACAATAGGTAGATAGATAGATAGATAGATAGATAGATAATAGAATAGATAGATAATAGAGAGATAGAGAGATGAGAGATAGAGAGATTAGAGGAGAGATAAAGAGAAGATAATACGTCTTGTTCTCAGAGAACCGTCATTCATTAAGTACACTTGAAATTGTTTAAACATAATTTGTTAGTCAAAGCAAGGAACCAAACATGTCAAAAGCGTAAAAATCTTTGCAGTGATGTTACCGCTTCCAGGCATCTGCCTGTTTTCGGGCATTGTAGAAGAGTGAACTGGCCATGTGTGATGGTGATGACAGGAGGCAACTAAGCTGTATTAGGAGGGGGGGGGGTGTCAGTTTTTAGCAAGCCATCCTGATGAATGGGATTTTAAATAATAACGCAGTTTTGTTTTGGGGAATATTTGTGTAATGAACGTGATGGTCCCAAGACAATGATTGTTTACAACAATGCATACAAAACAAACCACAAACCCACTACCCAAACAAACAGTCACAGTATGTGCTATAAATAGCAGCAACATCACCAATGAAAGCAACTAAGGTCTTGGATTTAATGACACTTTCTTCCACTGGCACAGAGCCATGCTCTGCTAAGCCGTCGTGGAAAGAGTGTTGGCTGCCGTGTCTGTTTTCACCGCTTTCCTCTATTGTTCTCTTTATTTTTTATTTATTCTTTATATCGAGGATAATGGAATAAGCACTCATGGGCTTATGATGGACTATTAGCCATGTGGGATACCTTTGTGGTGGATCATGAGCAACTCAAGCAGAACATATACGCTTCCTCACAGCATGCTACAAGAAAAAAAAAACGAAACCAAATGCAGATAGGGAACTTCCTGAAATCATGACAACAAGAACCATTGCTTGCTGCTGTTCAAGTCCATGTCTGCTCTCTCCAAACCGACAAATCAATGTCATCCCTGGACAATGAAAGGAGCTTTAAGCTCTGTGAAATGTACTAGTAACACTGACCCAGGGATGAACATTCTCACTAGTCCTTTAAATACAAATGGCTGGACTTGCTCACATTCACATACAAAGATTGTTTTTTAGAACAGCAATGCGAAATTTGCTCAAAAGACGTCTCAGTTTGCACTGAGTATATTTCAGAACAGATTCATACAAGTCCTCCGTCAGTAATGTCGCCTTGGAGAGCTAAACCTCACACTTCCAACTCTGTCTTTACAGAAAGCTTCATGCGCACAACTTCCGTCATAACTAATAGAGTGATTGTGATTTTTAAAAGAAAAAATTACTCTCGCACGGCGCGTATGCAAAGTTGAGGTGTGTGTGAAAAGAGAGGAGAGAGAGAGATGAGAGAGAGAGTGTTGTGTGTTGTTGTTGGCTTCAATTTAAAGTCTGTTTCACATCTTAGTATATTAGACGAGGCTGTGTAAAATGAAGAAGGACTTAAAAAACAGAGAAGAAATGGAAAAAAAAGACTGATTAGGTAAACATGTGTGTTGTATTTTCCATGCAACTAAAAGGAGGGGGGGGGGGGTCCTTAAACATGATGAAAATTTAAATTCCAACAAATTGTTATAACAAGCAATAACTATAAAGTAAACTACCCCAAATACTCTAATGGCGTGCAATAGAACATTTGTAACAAGGCAAAGGCTAATTTTCGATTTTTTAAATACTATTTCCCACAACTGCTCACAAAAAGTGGGTAAAAAGGTCTTCCAATGTGGACAATCAAATAAGGATGTGAGGTTGGAAAATATGTTCCCCCACAGATGCACCTGACATTTTTACAAAAATATGTTATAAATGCATTAATATTTATTCTAAATTATAGTGTATTAACTCTTTCTCGTAGTGGCGATACTAAATGTGTTTGAGAAGGATAAACATGAAATAAGGCCCTTACAGGCAACTTCTTTAAAGATCGTTCCTTGAGGTGATCTGCGATTCTCTCCACTTAACTCCACGATGTTTGTCAAATAAACGGTGTCCCGCCGTAAACTAATGGAACATGCAGTTCTGTCGATTCCAAATGATGTCTTGCCCCCCTTTTTGCAGCTCTGTCACCCCACTCACAATTTGAAAAAACTCCAACGTGAGAAAGGTACCCAACAAAAGAACAGGAAATACCTCTTAAACTTAAAAGGTGTATGACATATTTAATTTCAAAAAATGATTCTAGATACTTTCTTTAATGTGGGGATTTGATACATAACAGTACCGACTTAGAGTCTAACACAAAGTAAAGATAGAATATGGAAATACAAAATCAAGAAATATAGATTAAGAGGGAGAAGAGAGGGAGAGAAGAGAGAGAGAAGAGAGTGTTGTGTGTGTGTGTGTGTTGTGTGTGTGTTGTGTTGAGTTGTGTGTTGTGTGTGTGTGGTGTGGTGTGTGTGTGTTGTGGTGGTGTGTGGTTACATTGTAAAACAACTATTTTCTAAGGAGGAATACCTTCCTTACAGTTGATTTTTAAAAACACACCACACCAAACCTTATGTGGAGTCAATATATTACCACACTAAACAACAACAACAACATTACATCCCACACCTTAACAACAACAACAACACTTTACATCACACACTCTTTACACAGACAACAACACTGACAACCCACACTCGTAACAACAACTAAAACCTTACATCCCTCATTCTTAACAACAAACAAACTTACATCCAACTCTCTTACAACAAACAACAACACTTACATCCCACACTCATAACAACAGACAACAACACTTACATCCCACACTCTAACCACAACACAGAATTACACCCAACACTCTGAACAACAAACAACAACACTTACATAAACCCACACACTCTTAACATCAAAACAACGACACTTACAAAACCCCACACTCTTAACATCAAACAAACAACACCTTACACCCCACACTCTTAACATCAAAAACAACGATACTTCACCCCTGCCACATCGATCACTTAACACAAAACAACGACACTTACACCCCCACACATCTTAACATCAAAACAACAAACACGTACAAACAATCACCGCCTACACCTTAACATCAAAACAACAACACATACCACCCCCTCACTCAAAACATCAAAACAACAAACCTTACACCCCCACACCTCTTAACTCAAAACCAACACCACTTACACTTCCACACTCCTATCATCAAAACAACAACACGTACACCCCCCACACTCTTAACATCACAACAACAACACTTACACCCCCCACACCTCTTAGAACATCAAAACAAACAACACTTACATACCCCCACACTCTAACATCAAAACAAACAACACTTACACCCCACACGTCTTAACATCAAAACGACGACAATTACACCCCCACACTCTGAACATCAAACAAACAACACTTAAACCCCCTCAACTCTTAACATCAAAACAAACAACCACTTACACCCCCACACTCTTAACATCAAAGCAAACAACACTACACCCCCACACTCTTAACTTCAAAACAAACAACACTTACAACCCCCACACTCTTACATCAAAAAAACCCATAACACACCACCCCACACTCTTAACAATAAAACAAACAACACCTACACCCCACATTGACTTGACTACATTTCCATCACGGCTGTTTTTTGTCCACTGCACGTTACATCGGAACCGGTGGACTGATGTCTGAACGAAAGCAACCTCTGTGACACGCCAGGCTGCTGACTGCCAGTAGTCCCCCTCAGCAGGACATGAGTCGCCCAACCTACAGCACTGCAGACGACCTGCTGCGGACCAAGCGTTTTCCGTGTTGCACTGCAGGTGACAGTTGTTTCCGGATGTATCCTCTCCCTCCACAGCCTGAACAGGGTAGAGGGCCAGTGTTTGGCTGGAGGACATGGATTAGCATAGGAGACCTCAAATAATGCTAAAAGTGTGAGTGACACTGCGTTTAGAAAGTTTACTTTTTTTCGCGTTTCAATTCTCTTTATGAACATACTTTCAGCGATTCTAATGCTGTTTAATTTTGTCTTTCCTACCCATTTGAAGGGATTTATCTTTGTCACGGCTTTTTGACATAATGTGAAAATAGTTCTAACTCAAACTGTCTCCATCGCTGCTTCCTCGTAGAAGCTCCACGCAATGCAACACACACAGGGTTGGCCATCTCTCTCTGTCTCTGGCTGATCTACCATCTCCTTAAGCCCTCCTCCCAACCTCCAGTCTCAGTGATGTTTGGCAATGTAGGATTTGTGGTCTCCATCTTTTCCGTTCTTGCACCAACCTTACCTTGAGAACTGTCATCAAGGTTGATTGGTGTTTTCTGTTTGCAACAACCACCATATCTCAATCTGTGCTTATCAGTTCAACCAATATTTGTCTTTCTCGAGAGTTCTTCAGAACTCTTGATTTATTCTTCTTCTGAAACCATTGACTCTAGAAGTCACCTGTACGTCACATTTCGGCGGTTGTGTTTATTTTTCTCTTTCCGTTTTCGTACTGTCCAAACTCCTGACCACACAACAATTACAGGCCAGATATTGTTTTTGACAATTTTAATGCTGAATACCTAGTATGCCTCTGCCTTCCCAAATGTAGTTT
This sequence comes from Rapana venosa, assembly GCA_028751875.1. Classification (NCBI taxonomy): domain Eukaryota; kingdom Metazoa; phylum Mollusca; class Gastropoda; order Neogastropoda; family Muricidae; genus Rapana; species Rapana venosa. The sequence goes on along the minus strand of CM054160.1, from coordinate 39,393,629 downwards.
TAACTGGATCCTCTTTTTCCTGTCATATCGATTCAAGCCTTTACGTCCTTGTAGACCAGTGCTATTATTCTTGTTTGTAAAAGCCTTAAGAATTTGAAATGTAACGCTGTCCGTATCTGTTCCACGGCTTTTGATATTCTGACGGTGTGACTGTACCGTTAATGTGTATAGCACTTTGTCTTGTAGCATTCAGCTTAAAGCCAGCACACTGTCACATGCAAAGAAACTGAGAGAATTCTCTCATAGGCGTGTGATATCACTGGGCCATGATTGCTGTGTCATCAGTGTACCTGAGTTAGGGATGTTTCCTTCTCCTCCTTATCAAAGTCCTATAGTCACCAATGATCATTTCCTGTGTATACTGAACAGACTCGGGATCGTTGAACAACCCAGATGGATTCCGTTTTTCATACATCAAAAGAACCCTCAGTGCTCGCCATTCATAGAATGGCTGCCTTCTGACTGAATACAAGTTTCTTATCGAGTAACCAACTGGCTTTGGAAAACCCATACATACCATTTTGACAACGTCAAAAGCCTTAATTGCAGTCTATGAAAGTATGAAAAATATTAACTTCTTATTTCTAGTTTCGCTAACATTATCTGAAGCACTGCGTTACTCTCTTCCAGGACGTCTTTATCCCTGCCTGACTATTAAGATCTCTCTTTATCTACTTTATTCATTGTGTTTCAGAGGATGCCAGAAGAATGTACCTTGGTGGTTCACCCAGGGGCCCCCCCCCATTGTTCTGTGATTCCACAGTGTTAGAGTCCCATGCCCTTGCCGACATGACACGGTGCTGCTGACTGAGCAAGCAAAGGCTAGTAGCGCCCTCATGCAAGTAGACAGGTGGCCGGACGTGAAACACTGCCACTGAGAGGTTGCCGTGCCCTGAAAGTTGCTAATAACAGTACACAAAAGGATTTACTCAAGTCAGTTCGAGGCTGTTCAAAGAAAAAGCGTTTGCTTTTATCTACCCTGTAAGCAGCCATACTGTCTCCTCAAGGAAATCTATCAGTAAAAGATGGAACGCTTTATTAATCTCTAAAGCACTCTGGTCCATGGTTGGTTTTTCGCAACTAGGACTGTGCTTGCTCAGTGAATGGTGCACTAACTATTGCCCATAACTAAAAGTGATTGCCACCACTGTTTATACCGTATTACGATTATCAATATCACTCATCACTACCAACAGTCCCCTATTACGATTATCACCATATTTCCACTACCACCACCACACCAGCAATCCACCTCAGCGAAGCAATCAGCATTCACATCAACCAAATCAACAAACCACATAACGTGCAAACAGACACACAACACAACACAACACAAGCACAACACAAAACACATCACACACACATCCACAACCAACACACAACATCAAACACCACATCAACACAAAACAAACCAAACATCCATAACTATACACACAAACATCAAATCTAACACACCAACACAACAACACAGACAACCAACTACACTACCAACAAAACAACAACGACATCACACACACAACTCGATATCACCATCATCTACACAACACTAACATCAACAAACAAACAAAATCAAACAGCACATCAAATCACCACAACCCACATACGACAAAAACAACACGAACACATCACATCACCACACACAACAACATCACAAGCAAACATCACATCACAAAACGGCACAACACAAACTGATTAACATCAACAAAAAACAATCAAGCCCACCCACGGTCCTCCCTACCCATCTCACTACCAATACGTACGGTGTCCAGCATCACATCCTCTCCCCTACACCATCCTCACGTTACCAAAACGTACGGTGCCACAGCACCATCCCCTCCCCATACCCATACCTCACTACTCAATACGTACGTGCCACACACCAACCTCCTCCTCTACCAATCTCACTTACCAATACGTACGGTGCCAGCATCACCATCCTCCTCCCCTACCCATCTCACTTACCAATACGTACGGTGCCAGCATCACCATCCTCCTCCCCTACCCATCTCACTTACCAATACGTACGGAGCCCAGCATCACCACCTCTCTCCCCTACCCAACTCCCTTACCAAAGTACGTACGGTCAGCATCACCATCCTCCCCCCTACTCCATCTCACTTACCAAGACGTACGGTGCCAGCAGCACCTCTTCCTCCCCTACCACACCACTTACCATACGTACGGTGCCAGCATCAACATCCGCCTCCCCTACCCACTCACATACCATACGTACGGTGGCCAGCAGCAACATATTACTCCAGGGGTCAGCTGAACATGTAGGTGTAGTCCCGTTCTCCCGGGGCATCCTTTCATATCAGCACACAGCTACTGGTAAGTACTTGCTGAAAGGTCCACTTGGCGCTCCCATGAAGTCTGAAACAAGATTGGAGTTGGGGGGCTGATCCACCCATCACCCACTTTCCCATCTGTCGCAGTCTTGCTACCACAACTCCATGATGGATTTGGTGGAGAGTAGGCGCTGTCAAATCTGTCTGCATGCAGAGAAAGAAGTTCTCCTGCTTAGAACTCACAGACAAAGCAAAGTTTTCCCATCTGTCTTTTTATTTTTTTTTTCCCTGCAACGGTGATTGAAGAGTTGCTGTAAGCAGCACTGAGTAGAGGTTGTCCATGTCTGCTCACCATGAGAGTTCTACAGCCTCAAACTATTGTGAGTGGGAAAAAAAATCATTTTGTTTCTGATTGTCTGATAACATGATATATGGCATAGCTTTTAAAGGATGCTGTATCATGAAATAAAACGTAAAGATTTGATGGAGGGACTGGGGAAGGGGGGGGGGGTTGCTGCCTTACCTTCTTTGACGTTCCTGTCCTGCTGTTCCAACGCCGCTCATTTCAATCTCCCCCCCCCACCCCACACCCAGATTCGCTATGTCGCCATTTTCAGATTGCAAGACTACAGGGAGCCCATCAAATGTCAGCCCCTGCCGTGAGTCCACCAGGCAGAGGGGCCCTGCACAGCTGCTGGGTCACTTTGATGGTATTCTGCTGTGCCTGTTCTGAGCTAACATAAAGCAAGATACCGCCACCTACTAAGCCCCACACTAGCCACAGGGTTAGCTCAGTCGCTGAGCCAGACTGAGCGAGTCGCCAACCCAGTGTGGCTACAAACGCAACGGCCCTCCAACGACCGTCCTTCGTGAACCTCCAACCCCAAAGGCTTTGGCACAAATCCACCGCAAACAAAAGTACATAGGTCAACCGAATCTGAGGTCACCATGAGACCAGAGCAACCGGGACCACCGAAACCAGAGACATTTTTTTTCCCATTTATTTTATTCTTTTATATCGAGGATAATGGAATAAGCACTCATGTGCTTTTTTTACATCCAGTCCCCGTGTGTATGCGGTTTTGTCAATTCTGTCATCTGTTTCCACCGACACACAATGGCCTACTCTTCCGAAAAGCGGAACAGGATTTAACGTGTGCGCAAGATGTCCTGCATGCGTTCGAACACGGGGACTCGGTTTATAGTCTCATCCGAAGGACTTCGAGAGGAGGTGAGGAGGATGTTGATCCCATTGCATGACGAGGATGTTGTAATGGTGCTTGCGCTATGAAAGTGCACGTTGCTTGAAGCTGCGTGACATGGATGCACTCTACGCTTACTACCATGATACGCCCTTACGCCAACCAGGCCCGAAAGATCCTACACCTGCAGTGTTGGTCAGGTAATTTGAACAGCACTCCCAAAACCACATCCGTAAAGCGGAAGAAGCTCGACTGTGTGGTCCCGGTCTTCCTAAGGATTCCATAGCGCCACACCACTCTGATAGGACCAGCCCGGAGTCCGATAAAATCACCTACGACACTTATGTAAGTAAACGTCATCCATGTGCATTAACTCAACCACTGCATCAAGAGGTTCTCATCTCTTCTTCTTCTTCTTCTCTTCTTCATCTTCTCTTCTTCTTCTTCTTCTTTCTTCTGACTTCCTCGTCCGAACACTCAGAACAGCAACATGTTTGTCCTGTTTTTTTGGAGCGAAAATGCGTCGCGCTGCCGTTAACGCCTTCAAGTCAGGCCCAGCCCGCCACATCGGCACAAGAAGAATTGTTTATCTTTTAGTCTTTCAGGGGGAGAATGGACCAATGAAGGCAGAAAATAGACAAGAAAGGAGGTGTCCGAAAGAAAGACCAAGGCAGAAACAACAAGTGATAGAAAAGAGGAAAATGTTTAGCACAGAATTTCCAGATTGGTGGGAGCTACTGAAACCGAACCCCCGCAGCCCCACGGGAAGACTGGGACACTACAGACTTGCGGCTTTAAAACAGCACACAGCTTGTAGATGGCAGGAAGGAAGGTGGCAGGATGGTTAAGACGTTCGCCTGCCAACAAGTTAACCGTGAGGTTCTTGGTTCGATTCCCAGCCTCGCCCTTTCTTCCCAGTTTGACCCCCAAAAAATCGAACTGAATGTCAAAGTCCTATCGATGTGAGACTAAAAACCGAGGCCCCTGTTCGAACACATGCAGAACATCTTGCCACAACTTTCAATCCTGTTCCGCTTTTTTATCGAAGAGGTACAGGCCATTGTTGCCGGTGGAAACAGTGACAAAATTGACAAAACCGCATACACACGGGGACTGCTGTAAAAAAAAAAGCACATGATTACTTATTCCATTATCCTGATATAAAAGAAATAATAAAAAAGATTTTTCCATTTGGTGTGCATGCTGTCAGAGTCACTTGTATCATGTACAACATCAACGTCCCTGATAATGATGACAAAAATGGGGTGTGTGGTTGTGGTGTGTTGTTTGTGTGTGTCTGTTGTGTTCTGTTGTTCTGTGGTGTCTGCGTGGTCCTGTGTGTCTGTTCTTCTGGGTGTCTTGTCTGTGTGTTGTCGTGTCTGTGGGGTGTGTCTGTGTGTGTGTGTTGTTTGTTGTGAGTGTGTCTGTGTGTGGTCTGTTGTCTTGTGTCTGTGTGTTTTGTTCTTGTGGTGTTGGTGTGTGTGGTATGTCTGGTTGTTGTGGTGTCCTGTGTCTTATCTGTGTGTGTTTTTGTGTCTGTGTGTGTGTCTGTGTCTGTGTGTGTTTTGTTTGTGTGTGTGTGTGTGTGGTGTCCTGTGTGTTGTTGTGTGTGTGTGTGTGTGTCTGTGTATGTGTGTTTTGTGTCTGTGTCTGTGTTGTTGTGTATGTTTGTGTCTGTGTCTGTGTGCGTGTGGCTGTGTGTAGGTGTTGTCCTGTGTGTGCTGTGTGTTGTGTCTGTTGTGTGTCTGTGTCCTGTGTGTTTTGTGTCTTGTTGTTTGTGTGGTGTTGTGTTGTTTTTGCGTGTGTGTGGTGTGTGTGTTCGTGTTGTCTGTGTGTGTGTCTGGTCTTGTGTGTGGTTCTGTGTGTGTGTCGGTGTTTGTGACTGTTGTGTGTCCTGTGTGTGGTGTCTGTTTTGAGTCTGTTGGTGTCTGTGTCTTTGTGTGTGTCTTTGTCTGTGTCTGTGTGTGTTGTTTGTGTGTGTTTGTTTGTGTGTGTGTGTGTGTCTGGGTGTGGCCCTTGTGTTCTGTGTTCTGGGTGTCTGTGTTCTTGTGTCCTGTGGCTTGGGTCTGTGTCTTGTGTAGTGTTTGTTTGGTGTGTGTGTTGTTTGTGGTGTTGGTGTGTGTGTGTGGTGTGTGTGTGTGTGTGTGTGTGTTGTGTCCGGTCTGTGTGTTGTGTCTTGTCTGAGTGTGTGTTGTTGTGTGTGTCTTGTGTACTGTGTGTGTGTTTGTTTGTGTCTGTGTGGGTCCTGTGTGTGTTGTTCTGTGTCTGTGTTGTTGTCTGTGAGTGTGTGTTATTTTGGTGTTGTGTGTCTGTGTCTGTGTGTTGTTTTGTGTCGTGTTGTGTCTGTGGTGTCTGTGTCGTTGTATGTGTCTGTGTGTCTGTGTATGTGTGTGTTCTGTGTTGTGTGTGTGTGTCTGTGTCTGTGTGTGGTTGTGTGGTGTGTGCTGTGTGGGTGTCGGTGTGTGTGTCGTACTGTGTTGTGTTTGTATGTGGGTCTGTTGTCTTGTGGTTGTCGTGTCCTGTGTCGTCCTGGTGTCTGAGTGTCTGTGGTGTCTGTGTGTCTTGTGTGTCCGTGTGTGATGGGTGGTCTGTGTGTGTGCTGTGGTGTGTCTGTTTGTGTCTGGTGTTTACTGGTGTGGTGTGTGACGGTGTCTGTACTGTGTTTGTCTCTGATTGTTGGAGTGTTGTGTGTCTGGGTCTTGTGTCCCTGTGTCTGTTGTGTGGCCTTGTGGCTGTGATGTCTGTCTGTCTGTTTGTGTCTCTTGGTTGTTTTTTGTGTCTATGTGTTGTATTTGGGCTTGTTTTGTTTGTCCCTGTCCTCTGTCTGTGTGTGTGTGTCGAGTGTGCCAGCAAACTCAAGGTTGCTACTTACCCATCACCACTCCTCATCCACAGACAACTAAATCTGCCACGAAGGACGCGGCACTGTCAGGTGAGCATTCCCATCCAAGGAAACCGGAATGATCCGTCCTGTTGTAATCTCAGCTGCCTCGTGTTCGTACTCTGCAACACACACACACAACACACACACACACCGCCACATGCACTCACACACACACACACAACTACAGCCACACACAACACACAGCACACATCATCCACCAAACACACACACACAAACAACACACACAACACACACACACAACACAACACACAAAACACATAATGCACACACACACACACACACCAACACACACACACAACACACACACACGCACACTCACGCAACCACACACACACACATACACACACACAAAACACACACACACACACACACACTTTGTCCCTCCAGCTTTTTTGAGTTCTTTACCGCAACACTTACAACAACTGAAGTCTACAGCTAGTGACACAAGAGTCCCACAGAGGGAAGAGACGCTTGAAACACAAGAATCAGTCCACAAATAGAACAGGGCGCAGAACTGTTTTCCCCTAAGGCGAAACATCAGGTGTGTCACGGAAAACTGCGTAAAGGAACAGATCAAAACAAAAAGTACTGTACTGATGAGGACTATAAACCGAGGCCCCAGTGCGAACAGCACGCAGACATCTTGCGCACAAACGTTAAATCCGCTCCGCTTTCGAAAGAGAAGGCCATTTGTGCCGGTGGAACAGATGACAATTTGTATTTAAAAACCGCATACACACCATTTTTTTTTTAATAGAGCGCATTGATTTGTCGGCTTTACAAGATCAGCGCTATATAAATTCCATACATTAGGATAAGTAAAAGGGCAAAGTGATCCCATAACCTATAGTCGTAGGACGAGCGTCAGAACCTCACTTCTCTAGGGGCCACATATTGAGGCGAGCGCCCATCTCCTCTCCCTCGCTGCTTACCTTCCCTGACCCCTAAAGAGGCAGGTAACCCATTTTACAGCTTTTGGTGAACTGGGGGAACTGTACGGAAGCCAAGCCCGCGCCAAACGTCACCCATCCAAGTGTTAACCACGCTCGACGGACTGCTTAACATGCTGGGAAAAGCGAGTGCTCCGACCACTGACTAGATCCCGTCCCCATACATTATGATTATTATATTAGTTAATAATCTTATTATTATATACATTACTATCTGTGTTGTTTACCTGCCCAAACCAACCACGAGGCTGACTGCACCTCCTTCAGTTCAGGGCTCCAGTAACTTTTCACTTGGGTTCAAAACAACACCGCCTATACCTTCACGTAGCAACTCCTCCTTCGGGGGAAAAAAATAAAATAAATCCAACCCTACACATTTCATTTCTTAAGGCTAGACGACTGGCTTTCTAAGACACCAGTCATTCCCGCCTTGATTCACAACCCCAGATTAACTTGACAGAAAAAAAGTTATTTAAACAAATCGACGTTTTTAAGTGCAACAACGTACATAAAATGTCACATGGGCAAATCACACTGCAAATGGACCTCTTGTGCCTAGCCCAGTGTTTACAATATCACGACTACCTGGTGTAGCCAGAACAAAAGAACCAGGGGAAATGTAAACATTACCAAAACATCCTCGTCTGCTTCATAACCCCCTCCAGGTCGTAGGTGCACTGCATGGACGAACGTTGCACCAGGTGTCCCATTGCTTAGCGGATCATTTCAATACCTGGGTTTGTGGAGAACTCTTCCTGTCCATTCATGATGGTTGTCTTCTGCCATTCTTCTCTGTCTGTCTCGCCTTCGCTTCCCCTGCACTCTAAATCTCTTCCCTCAGTATGTTTTGAGAAGAGCCCATCTGAATCTGTCACATTCGTACCATCTGACTTCCTTTTCTTGACTGTGGTAGCAGTTACTCGTAGTGCGTTACTTTTGGGTAAGGTTTTTGTAAGGGACTTGTGTGGTAAGTCTCCGTGAAATGTAATGCCAAGCGTCTTCCTGAGGCATTCATCTCCAAAGCCTGGATCCTCCTTTGTAATCTGCGTTCAATGTCCAGGATTGCACGCATACCGATATGGTGAGGTTACCAGTGCATGCAGGTAATGCATATCTGGAATGGAAACTTTTTTTAAGATATGCTTTTTAAAAGAAAAAAAACAGAGTGACCTCGGAAAGCATAAAATAAGCGAGAGAGAGAGAGAGAAGAGAGAGAGAGAGAAGAGAAAGAGAGAGAGAGGGGAAGAGAGAGAGAGAGAGAGAGAAGAGAGAGAAGAATAGACAGAAAGGTAAGGAGAAAGATAGAGAAGAGAGAGAGGAGAGAGAGAGAGAGGGAGAGAGAGAGAGAGAAGAGAGAGAGAGAGAGAGAGAGAGATGACAAAAGGTAAGGAGAGATAGAGAGAGAGAGAGAGAGGAGAGAGAGAGAGAGGGAGAAGAGAGTAGAGGGAGAGAAGAGAGAGAAGATGACACGAGAGAGAGAGAGAGAGAGAGAGAGAGAGAGAGAGAGATAGGGAGAGAGAGAGTAGAGAGAGATAACACAGAGAGAGAGAGGAGAGAGAGGAGATGACACAGAGAGAGAGAGAGAGAAGAGGAGAGAGAGAGAGGGAAGAGAGATAGAGAGAGAGAGAGAGCGGAGGAGAGATGACAGAAAGTAAGGTGAGATAAAGAGAGAGAGAGAGAGAGAGGGGAGAAGAGAGAGAGAGAGATGACACAGAAGAGAGAGAAGAGAGAGGGAAGAGAGAGAAGAAGAGAGAGAGAGAGAGATGACAGAATGGTAAGGGAGAAGAGAGAGAGAGAGAGAGAGAGAAGGGAGAAGAAGAGAGGGAGAGAGAAGAAGAGAGATGACAAGAGAGAGAGAGAGAGGGAGAGAGAGAGAGAGAGAGAGGGAGAGAGAGAAGAGATGACCCACAGTTTAGAAAGAGAATAGATACAGAGAGAGAGAGAGAGAGGAGGAGAGAGGGAAGAGAGAGAGAGAGAGAGAGAAGAGAGAGAAATGACAAAAGTAAGGAGAGAGAAGAGAGGAGAAGAGAGAGAGAGAGAGGAGAGAGAGAGAGAGAGGAGTGACACAGAGAGAGAGAGAGAGAGAGAAAGAGATGGACAAAGAGAAGAGAGAGAGAGAGAGAGATGAGAGAGAGAGAGAAGAAAGAGAGAAGAGAGAGAGAGAGAGAAAGAGAGAGAGAGAGAAGATACAAGAAAGAGAGAAAGAGGAAATAGAGAGAAGAGTGAGATGACACAGAGAAAGAGAAGAGAATGACACAGAGAGAAGAAGAGAAGAGAAACAACAGAAGAAGATAGAGAGAGAAAGAGAGAGAGAGAGAGAGAGAGAGAGATAGAGAAGATGAAGAGAGAAGAAGAGAGAGAAAGAGAGAGAGAAGAGAAGAAGAGAGAGAGAAAGAGAAGAGAAAAGAGAAAAGAGAGAGAGAGAGAAGAGTGACACAGAGAAGAGAGAGAGAGAGAGATTGACACAGAGAGAGAGAGAGAGAGAGAGAGAGGAACACAGAGAGAGAAGAGAGAAGAGAGAGAGAGAGAGAAGAAGACAAGAGAGAAGAGAGAGAAAGAGAGGATAGAGAGAGAGAGAGAGATGACCCAGAGAAAGAAGAGAGAGAGAGAGCGAGAGAAAGAGAAGAGAGAGAGAGATACACAGGAGAGAGAAGAGAGTGAGATAAGAGAGATTAAAAGAAGAGAGAGAGATGAAAACAGAGAGAAGAGAGAGAGAAATACAGAGAGAAAGAGAGAGAAAGAGAGAAGAAAGAGAGAGAGAGAGAGAGATGACACAGAGAGGAGAGAAGATAAGAGAGATAAGAGAGAGAAGAGAGAGGAGAAGAGATGACACAGAGAGAGAGAGGATAGAGAGAGATAGAGAGAGAAGATAGAGAGAGAGAGAGAGAGATGACCCAGAGAGGGGTAAGGCGGTGACATAAAGGTTGGACACACCCTCTTGTTGAAGTTGACTTCTCCAACGACCCGGTCCTCTTGGAGAACCTGGCCATACATTTCCAGCAGAGACTTTCAAACATCAGTCAACAACAAAATAATTGTAGATGTAAATAACCTACCTGCAAAGGAAAAAACCCAGCTAAAGATGAACCATATAAACATTTTTTAAAACAAACCAAAATAACTACCATCCATCTGTTTGCATTACGTATGGTCACCTCGGGTGACTGTGAGTACCCACATTCTCCCTGTGCTTGAGACTCTGCAGGAGGTCCTGCCTGCTGGCCTCACCGACACATTCCTGATTTCAGGCAGAGATCATCAGAAAAATCTATCAATTTTGTGTGAAATAAAAGAGATGATTAGGTCAGCTATACTGATGGTATGATGGTATGAGGAATCAGCAACCACTCTTCAGCCCTGATCAGGATCGGGCTGTCACGTTCAACTTCCCATGACCCACTGCCGAAAACGGAAGCCGTGTGATTTGCAGTGACTTCAAAAGGATTTAAAAGTAAATGATAATCACACTTTCAGAGAAGTCAGATGACGCCCCCCAGTTGTCCGTCCATAGCTTAAAGCTTGATTACGAAAAAAACACATCTTGACTGACTTTTCAGATTTACTCGTTCTGCATGCTAACACACAATTTGCGAAAGCGAACTTTTTTTTTTTTAGTTCTGCAATATTTGTTTTTCTTTTTAGCCTTAAGATACTTTGAATAATAATAAAC
>CM054160.1:39356939-39379439 GCA_028751875.1 Rapana venosa | reverse complement strand
TCACTAGCTGTAGACTTCAGTGTTGTCAGCTGTTGCAGTAAATGAACTCAAAGCCTGGAGGGACAAAGTGTGTGTGTGTGTGTGTGTGTGTGTGTGTGTATGTGTGTGTGTGTGCGTGCGTGTGTGTGCGTGTGCACTTATAGGCTATCCAAAGAGAGAGAGAGGAGAGAGAGAAGAGAGAGAAGAGAGAGAGAGAGAGAGAGAGAGGAGAGAGAGAGCGAGAGAGAGAGAGAGCGAGAGAGAGAGAGAGAGAGAGAGAGAGAGAGAGAGAGAGAGAGAGAAAGAGAGATGGCAAACCATGCGTGGTATTGTGTGGAGCTCCTATAATAATAATAATAATAAATAATAATAATAATAAAAATAATAATAAAGTATGAAAATTACATAGCGCTGAATCTGTAAAGCAACAAATCAAAATCGCTCAGATGAACCATGATTTTACACACCTAGTTTTGTTTTGTTTTGTACATTGTTTAACGTCCATGTCACTACTTGGGTGAAAGGAAAAAAATCTAGTTATTATTTATCATTTATATTTTAGGATAACGGAATAAGGCCCTCACGCGCTTTCTATTTAAATTTTTTATAAATTTTACAGCAGTCCCCTTATCCAGCGATATGGCGGTGGAGAGAGAGAGCTCGAGTTGACGTCTGTCTGTCTCCATAAGAGGACATCGGAAGCACCGAAGACAACACTGTCATGACGTTATCCTGACGGTTCCTGGCTAAAAGAGCAGAGCCACCATGAAAACAGCGGGATTTTTGTTCTGAAAAGGAGTCCCATATCCTAATACAGTTCTTAGGGGAGCGAGGCTCAGAGACCACACTTCTCTAGCGCCAGCATATTGATGCGGGTGGCGCCCATCCCTCTCCCTCTCAGTCCTTAACCATTCCCTGACCCTAAAGAGGGCAGGTACCCATTTTTTACAGCTTGGGTTGAACTGGGGGGAACCGTACTGAAGCCAAGGCGGGCGGAAACGGTCACCCATATCCAACGGAAACCAACACGCTCAGACAGCTGCTTAACCATTGCTGGGGGAAAGCGAGAGCGTCCGACAACTGAGCTCACCCCTCCCCAAGGGAGTCTAAAACCCTCTTGGCAGGCTGTGAGAGCCGGGGCTTGCCATAACGGCACGCTGTTTGTTGGACCCCCCCCCCCACCTGCAGACCACAACTTTCATAAATAATAATAATAATGAATGGAATTTGTAATAGCGCAATATCTTGCAAAGACAAACAGAGCGCTTGCATTCCAACCTATTCCTTAGAGACATGCAGCCAATAACTATCAAAAGCTTAAACAAAATTCAAAATGTACGCACACTATAACACACCCTCAAACAAACCCACACACCCACCCACCTACCCACACACACACACACCCACACACACACACACACACATCGTGTTAGGGCTTTGGCAGGTAATTGGATTTTGTGCTGTTGAAGGCAGGGCAGTTTGATATGAAAAGGGAAAAAGTTAGGTTTGAAACAAATATGTCTGGGCTGAATTTAAATGTGTCATATGTAGGCATCTTTCGAAGAGAAGATGGAAGGTTTGTTCCAGATGGATGGACCAGAAAACAGGAACGAGTTACGACCAACCGTGGACTGGTTGAATCTAGGTATTCGTAAGCACAAGTATCTGCATCAGAGCGGAGGGAACGAGAAGGAGTGTACAGGTGAAGACATTCACAGGGTAGGAGGGTGCTGTTTGGTAGACATTTGAATCAGAGGGTACTGATCTTATAGTTTACTCTCGTGCACAGGGAGCCAGTTTGAGAGATCGCAAGAGAGGAGTAATAGTGTTCCAGGATTTTTCTTTCTGAGGACTAGGATAGCTGCAAAGTTTTGTATTCGATTGAAGGGAGTGGATAGATGATGCCTGCATACCAATAAAAGAGAATTAACAATAGTCCAGGACTTTAGAGAACGCGAGAAGCAACAAGTTGGCTGTTGCATCGGTGGAACAGGTACTTTTCGAAACAGCACTGATACACCGTACTTGATAGTAGCACGACAGGCAGGTCTGGTGATGAATTTGCATAGACAGTGTGTTTGTCCGATTTTTTTAAAACAATACTAAAGATACTTCACAGCAAGCGGACAGAGGGACGATGTATTACCGATTCTATTAGAAGAAGTTGTAGTAATGGAAGAGAGTTAGAGTTTTGGTCCCTACGATCATGGCTTCGGTTTTAACTGGCGTTCACTGTAACCTGTTTTGTATCATCAGTTTTGGATGGGATAAGCTCAGTGGTCGAAGCCACTCGTTTTCTTTCCCCCAGCCAAGTTAAGCCTCCGTCAGAGCGTGGTTTACCAGTTGGAATTGGTGACCGTTTTGCACGCCTGTCTTCAGTACAGTACCGCCCCCGTTTCACCCAGCTGTAAATGGGTACCTGCCTCTTTAGTCAGGAAGGTAAAGCAGCGAGGGCGAGGAGATGGACGCCAACCGCCCACAATATGCTGGCCCTAGAGAAGTGAGGTCTCTGACACCCAATCGCTCCCCATATGCACCATTATAGGTTATGGGACTCCTTTACTTTGTTTTTTTAGTTTTGGATATCTTTGAAAGCATTAGGCCAGTATCATATCTTTCAGTCTTCCCCCCGTTTTCACCACTCCCAGCCCCTGCTCACTAATCCTATCCATGCCACCCTAGCCCAGCTGGACTAATTCTAGCAGGAACTGTCCACGCTGGGAGCCAGATAAAAAACATAAAATAAAAAAAAATGTATGGAATTATATAGCGCTGGAATCTTTGTAAAAGCATCAATCAAAGCGTTCAATGACAATTTTTTCTTGGGTCCATTTTTTTTTTTTCCTTTCTCTCTCTCTCTCTCCATCTTCTCTCTCTCACCTCTCTCTCTCTCCTCTCGTCTCAACGTCTCATCTCCCTCTCCTCGCTACTCTCTCTCTCTCTCTCATAAATGAATAAGCGCTCACGATGTACTTTTTATTTTTTATTTTTAAAAAATAAAATATCCAGTCCCCATGTGTATAATGCGGTTTATTTGAAAATTTGTCATCCTGTCCCCACCAGCACACAATGGCCTACCATCGAAAATAAAAGTTTGACTTTGACTTGATTACTCTTTGGAAAAGCGAACAGGATTTAACGTGTGCGCAAGATGTTCTGCATTCGTTCGCACACGGGACCAGTCGTTTTTAATGGTCTACCTCCGAATGACAGAGGGGCACGCTCCATTTCAGCCTGGTCTCGCTGTTGATAAGACGAGAGTTTATGCTGGATATGTGTGTGTGTGTGAGTGTGTGTGGTGTGTGTGTGTGTGTTGTGAGTGTGTGAGTGTGTGAGTAATGTGTGGTTGTGTGTGTTTGTTGTGTGTATGTGTGTGGTGTGTGTTTGTGTATGTGTGTTTGTGTGTGTGTGTGTTGTATGGTGTTTGTGTGTGGTGTTTGTTGTGTGTGTTGTGAGTGTTGGTTGTGTGTGTGTGTGTGTGTGTGTTTTGTGTATTGTTGAGTGTGTGTGTGTGTTGTGTGTGTGTGTGTATGTGTGTGTGTGTGTGTGTTTTTTGTGTGTGTGTGTTGCGTGTGAGTGTGTGTGTGTGAGTGTTGTGTGCGTGTGTGTGTTGTTGTTGTTGTTATTGTTGTCTTCAATTTAACGTACTGTTCACTCTCATTGATATTATCGTGTAGTATGCATTTAAGTAAGTGTAGGTGTGAGTGGTGTGTGTGTGTGTGTGTGTGTGTGTGTGGTGTGGTGTGTGTGTTGTGTGGTGTGTCTGTGCGTGTTGTGGTGTGTGTTGTGTGTGTGTGTGTATGTGTGTGTGTTGTATTGTGAGTGTGGGTGTGTGTTTTGTATGGTGAGTGTGTTTGTTGTGTGTGTGCGCCGCGCGCGCGCCGCGCGCGCTGTGTGGGTGTGTGTGTGTGTGGGGGGGGTGGTTAGTGCATGAGTGTGATTCTGATCAGATTCAGAATATGTTATGCCATTTAAAGTCATTTAGACTATTTGACCGACAACCAAACATCGTATAATAAATATTATCGTGTACACTAAAAAAAACATGTTTGCGCTCTACTGTGTTGTGTGAGTGTGTGTGGTGTGCGTGTAGTGTCGCTGTGCGTGCGCTGTGCGTTGGGTGTGTGTGTGTGTGTGTGTGCTTGCTTGTGTGTGTGTTTGTGTGTGTGTATGTGTGTGCTGTGTGTGGATGTGTATGATGTGTGTGTGTGTTGAGTGAGGTGTGTGTGTTTCTGTGCTTGTGGTGTGTGCGCGCTTGCTTGCTTTGCTTGTGTTTGTGTGTGGTGTGTGTGTGTGCTGTGTGCAGGAGATCCCCTCCCTATTCTGGATTCAGCGAGGTCCCGGGGTGGAGGAGCAACTCGAGCCTTCAAGGCGTTGAGACCCTGGCCTGGCTGCAACTGTGGCCAGATGCTGGCTCTGTGCGTCCGCTATGTGCAGGCTGGTTCTCTGGAAAGGCGTGGACGCTGCCTTGCTGCTGGTGAGTTGAGGAAGTGTGTAGTGTGAGGGGGTCATAGCTCAAGCACCATTACAACATCCTCGTCATGCAATGGGATCAACATCCTCCTCACCTCCTCTCGAAGTCCTTCGGATGAGACTATAAACCGAGTCCCCGTGTTCGAACGCATGCAGGACATCTTGCGCACACGTTAAATCCTGTTCCGCTTTTCGGAAGAATAGGCCATTGTGTGTCGGTGGAAACAGATGACAGAATTGACAAACCCGCATACACACGGTGGACTGGATGTAAAAAAAGCACATGAGTGCTTATTCCATTATCCTCGATATAAAAGAATAAAATAAATGGGAAAAAAAATGTCTCTGGTTTCGGTGGTCCCGGTTGCTCTGGTCTCATGGTGACCTCAGATTCGGTTGACCTATGTACTTTTGTTTGCGGTGGATTTGTGCCAAAGCCTTTGGGGTTGGAGGTTCACGAAGGACGGTCGTTGGAGGGCCGTTGCGTTTGTAGCCACACTGGGTTGGCGACTCTCTCAGTCCCCTGCTCAGCGACCTGAGCTTAACCCTGTGCTAAGAGTGGGGGCTTAGTAAGTGGCGGTATCTTGCTTTATGTTAGCTCAGAACAGGCACAGCAGAATACCATCAAAGTGACCCAGCAGCTGTGCAGGGCCCCTCTGCCTGGTGGACTCACGGTGGGCTGACATTGATGGGCTCCCTGTAGACTTGCAATCCTGAAAATGCGACATAGCGAATCTGGGTGTGGGGTGTGGCGGGGGAGATTGAAATGAGCGGCGTTGGAACAGCAGGACAGGAACGTCAAAGAAGGTAAGGCAGCAACCCCCCCCCCCTTTCCCCCCAGTCCCTCCATCAAATCTTTACGTTTTATTTCATGATACAGCATCCTTTAAAAGCTATGCCATATATCATGTTATCAGACAATCAGAAACAAAATGATTTTTTTTCCACTCACAATAGTTTGAGGCTGTAGAACTCTCATGGTGAGCAGACATGGACAACCTCTACTCAGTGCTGCTTACAGCAACTCTTCAATCACCGTGCAGGGAAACATAATACAAAAGACCAGATGGGAAACTGCTATGTCTGTGAGTTCTAAGCCAGGAGACTTCTTTCTCTGCATGCAGACAGATTTGACAGCGCCTACTCTCCACCAAATCCATCATGGAGTTGTGGTAGCAAGACTGCGACAGATGGGAAAGTGGGTGATGGGTGGATCAGCCCCCCAACTCCAATCTTGTTTCAGACTTCATGGGAGCGCCAAGTGGACCTTTCAGCAAGTACTTACCAGTCAGGCTGTGTGCTGAATGAAGGACTGCCCACGGAGAACGGGGACTACACCTACACTGTTCAGCTGACCCCTGGACGTAACTCTGTTGCTGCTGGCACCGTACGTATTGGTAAGTGAGATGGGTAGGGGAGGAGGATGGTGATGCTGGCACCGTACGTATTGGTAAGTGAGATGTAGGGGAGGAAATGGTGCTAGCTGAGGCACCGTTAACGTATGGTAATTGAGAAGGGAGGGGAGGAGGAATGGTGATGCTGGCACCGTACCGTATTGTATGTGAGATGGTAAGGGGAGGAGGAATGGTGATGCTGGCACCCGTACGTATTGGTAAGTGAGATGGGTAGGGGAGGAGGATGGTGATGCTGGCACCGTACGTATTGGTAAGTGAGATGGGGTAGGGGAGAGGATGTGATGCTGCCCCGTACGTATTGGTAATTGAGATGGGTAGTGGAGGAGGAAGTGGATGCTTTGCACCGTACTAATTGTAAGTGATATGGGTAGGGAGAGGATGGTGATGCTGTCACCGTACGAAAATGGTAAGTGAATGGTTAGGGGAGAGAAGGTGATGCAGGCACCGAACGTATTGTTAAGTGAGATGGGTAAGGGGAGGAGAATGGTGAGCTGATTGTCCTTTGCTATGAGGATCTTGGAGTGGTGGTGTATGGAATAATGGAGATAATCGTAAAAGGGGGACTGTGGTATATGAGTATATTTGTTAAACGAATCACGGAATAAACAGTGGTGGCAAACACTTATAGTTATGGCAATAGTTAGAGCACCATCACTGAGCAAGTCCTAGCTGCTGAAAAACCAACAATGGACCAGAGATGCTTTAGAGATCACATAAGCCGCTCCATCTTTTACATGATAGATTTCCTTGCAGGAGAAGTATGGCTGCTTTACAGTAGAATAAAAGCAAACGCTTTTTCTTTGAACAGCCCTCAGACTGTCTTGACGTAAATCCTTTTGTGTACTGTTATTAGCCAACTTCAGGGCAAGGCCAACCTCTCAGTGCAGTGTTTCAGTCCGGCACCTGTCTACTATGCATGAGGGCGCCTACTAGCCTCTGCTTGCTACAGTCAGCAGCACGTCGTCATGCTCCGCAAGGGCATGGACTCTAAACACTGTGGCAATCACAGAACAATGGCCTGGGTGAACCACACAGGTACACTTCTTCTGGCCATCCTCCTGAACACAATGAACATAAAGTAGAAAGAGAGATCTCTAATTGTCAGGCAGGATAAAGACGTGGAAGAGAGTAACGACAGTGCTTCAGATAATGTTAGCGAAAACTAGAAATACAGAAGTTAATATTTTCATTACTTTCATAAGACTGCATTAAGGCTTTTGACTGTGTCAAACATGGTTTGTATGGGCTTTCCAAAGCAGCTGGTATCGATCATAGAAAACTTGTATTCAGATCAGAAGGCAGCCATTCTATGGAATGGCGAGCACTGAGGGTTCTTTGATGTATGAAAAAGGAATCATCTGGTTGTATCACTCATCCCCCGAGGCTGTTTCAGTTACACAGAAAATGATCATTGGTGACATGACATTGATAACAGGAGGAAGAAACATCACTAACCTCAGGTACACTGATACACAGATAAGCACTCATGGCCATTGATATCACAAGCATGAGAGGAATTCTCTACAGTTTCTTTGCAGTGGACAGCAGTGCTGGCTTTAAGCTGAATGCCTACAAGACCAAAGTGATATACACATTAACGGTACAGTCACCGCTCAGAATATCAAAAGCAGTGGAACAGATACGACAGGCGTAAACATTTTCAAATATCTAAGTGCATAACAAAACAAGGAATAATAGCAACTGTCAACAAGTACGTAAAGCTTAATCGATATGACCATGAATAAGAGGATTCCCCCCAGTTAAACAACATTTTGGAAAGACAGAGGCATATACCAAGGTTTTATATAAAAAAAAAAAAAAGTACTCAGCATTATAATTGTCAAAACAATAACTGGCCTGATTGGGATGATGTGGGTCAGAAGTATGGAACAGGTACGAAAACCCGGAAATGACAAAATAAACACTACCGAAATGTGACTGTACAGGTGACTTCTAAGAGTCAATGGTCAGACAAAGAATAAATCAAAGCGTTTCCTGATGAACTTCTCAGTGCAAAGACAAATATTGGTTTTAAACTGATAACACAAGACTGAGATATGTTTGGTTGTGCAAACAGAAACACACAAACAAACCTATTGAATTTCTCCAGGTAAGTGGTGGCAGAATGAAACAGAGCAGAACCACCAACATCCTACAATGTCAACCAACACTCGGAGAACCCCCCTGGGGGGAGGTTCTGGGAGGAGGGCTACAGGAGATGGTAGAACTCAGCAGATACAGAAGAGATGGCCAACCCTGGTGGTGGCATTGCGTGGAGCTTCTACCGAGGACAGCAGCGATGGAGACAGTTGAGTTAGAACTATGTTCACATTATGTCAAAAGCCGCTGACAAAGATAAATCCCTCAAATGGGAGGGAAAGACAAAATAAAACAGCATTAGAATCGAATGAAATTATGTTCAAATAAGAGAATTGAACGCGAAAAAAAGTAAACTTTCTACAACGCAGTGTCACTCACATTTTAGCATTTTGAAGTCTCCCTATGCTGAATCCATGTCCTCCCCCAGCCAAACCACTGGCCCCTACCCTGTCAGGCTGTGGAGGAGAGGACTACATCCCGGAAAACACCACTGTCACCTGCACGTGCAACACGGAAAACGTTGGTCAGCCAGCAGGTCGTCTGCAGTGGCTGAAGGTTGGCGACATCAGTGTCCTGCTTGAGGGGGACTATGGCGTCAGCAGCCTGCAGTGTCACAGAGGTTGCTTTCGTTCAGAAACCATCAGATCCACACGGTTCGATTAACGTGCAAGGTGGACAACAACGTGACAGGAAATGTCGTCCAGTTCATGAGGGGTGTAAATGTTTGTTTGTTTTACAATGTTAAGAGTGTGGGGTGTAAGTGTTTGTTTTGTTTTGATGTATAAGAGGTTGGGGGTGTAAGTGTGTTTGTTTTGATGGTTAAGAGAGTGGGGGTGTAAGTGTTGTTTGCTTTGATGTTAAAGATGAGGGGGTTGTAAGTGTTGTTTGTTTTGATGTTAAGAGTGTGGGGTGTAAGTGTTTGTTTGTTTTGATGTTAAAGTGTGGGGGAGTAAGTGTCGTCGTTTAGATGTTTAAGAGTGTTGGGGGTGTAATGTGTTGTTTGTTTTGATTTAAGAGTTGTGGGGGTGTAGTGTTGTTTGTTTTGATGTTAAGAGTGTGTGGGGGTGTAAGTGTTGTGTTTTGATGTTAAGATGTGGGGGTGTACGTTTTGTTTTGTTTTGACTGATAAGAGTGTGGAAGTTAAGTGTTGTGTTTTTGTTAGTTAAGATGTGGTGGTGTAAGTGTTGTTGTTTGATGTTTAGAGTGAGTGGGGTTTAATGTTGTTGTTTTTGAGTAAGATGTGGGGTGTACGTGTTGTTGGTTTTGATGTTAAGATTGTGGGGCTGTCAGTGTCGTTGTTTTGATGTTAAGTGTGTGGGGGTGAAAGTATCGTGTGTTTTGATGTTAAGAAGTGTGGGGGTGTAAGTTTTTTTGTTTTGATTTAAGAGTGTGGAGGGGTGTAAGTGTCGTTGTTTTGATGTTAAGAGTGTGGGGGAGTAAGTGTGTTGTTTGTTGTTAAGAGTGTGGCATGTAAGTGTTGTTGTTAGGAAGTGTGGATGTAAGTGTTGTTGTCTGTTGTTAAGGTGTGTGGATGAAGTGTATGTTGTTTTTGTTAGAGTGGGGATGTAAGTGTCGTTTGTTGTTTAAGAAATGTGGGATGTAAGTGTTGTTATTTGTTGTTACTAGTTGTGGGATGTAATGTGTTTGTTGTCTGTTTTAAGAGTGTGTGATTAAGGTTGTTTGTCAGTTGTTAAAGGCGTGTGGGATTGTAAATGTTGTTGTCTGTTGTTTTAGTGTGGGAATATATGACTCCACATAAGGTAATGGTGCTAGGTGTGTTTTTAATAATCAACTGTAAGGAAGGTATTCTCCTCCTAGATTAGCTTGTTTTACAATGTAACCAAACACACACACACACACACACACACACAACACACACACACACACACACACACACACACACCCTACACACACACACACACACACACACACACTCTCCTCTCTACTCTCACTCTTCTTCTCTCTCTCTCTCTCTCCATCACGCCCTCTTAACTATATTCTGATGTTTTATTTCCCTATCATTCCTAATCTTACTTTTGTGTAGATACTCTAGAGTCGGTACTAGTATGAGCTATCAAATCCCCAAATTCCAAGAAAGTATCAAAGAATCATTTTTGAAATTAACTATGTCATACACCTTTTTAAGTTTAAGAGTATCCTGTCTCCTTTTTGTGGGTATTACCTTCGAGACGTTGGAGTTTTTTTTTCAATGGTGGCGGACAGAGCTGCAAAAAGGGGGGCAAGACATCCTATGGGAATCGACGAACGCATGATTCCATTATCTCACAGGAGGACACCGTTTATTAGAACAAACATCGTGGAGTAAGTGGAGAGAATCCAGATCAACTCAAGGAACGATTAAAGAGGTGCCTGACTAAGGGCCTTATTTCATGTTATCCTTCTCAAACACATTTAAGTATCGCAAACTACGAGAAGAGGTAATACACTATATTTTAGAAAAAACTAAATGCATTTATAACAAAATTTTGTACAAAGTCAGTTGCCTTCTGTGGGGCACATAATCCAACACTCACATCCTATTTGATTGTCCAATTGTAAGACCTCCCTTTTACCCCACATTTTGTGAGCAGATCTGTGGAATAGTATTAAAAAATCGAAAAATATAGCCTTTGCCATTGTTAATGTCTATTGCAACAGGCCCATTAGAGTATTTGTTGTAGTTACTTTATAGTTATTTCATGTAACAATTTGTTGAATTTAAATTTTTTTCACTCATGTTTAAGACCCCCCCCCCCCCCCCTCCCTTTTAGTTGCTTGAAATATCCAACAACATGTTACCTAAACCAGCTTTTCTCTTTCCATTCCCGTTCTACTGTTTTAAACTTCCTCTTACATTTTACACATCCCCTCTCAAATATCACTAAGAGTGCGACTTTAAATTGAAGACAACAACAACACACACACACTCACACCTAACACTCTCTCTCTCTCTTTCACACACAGACACACACACATTTGCATACTTCCGCACAGTGCGCCTAAGGTATTTTTTCTTTAAAATCACAATCACTCTATTCGTTAAGACGAAGTTTGTGGCGCATGAAGCTTTGCTGTAAAGACAGAGTGGAAGTGCTAGAGGTTTAGCTCTCCAAAATGCACATTAATGCAGGACTTGTATGATCTGTCTGAAATATACCTCCAGTGCAACTTAAGACGTATTTTGAGCAAATTTCCCAATCTGCTGTTCTAACCAATCTTAGGTGAATGTGACAAGTCCAGCCTTTTGTTTTAAGGACTAGTGACTGTTCATCCCCTGGGTCTGTGTCCTAGGTACATTTCCACCACAGAGCTTAAGCTCCTTTCCATTGTCCAGGGACTGACAATAGTGTCCGGTTCTGGAGAGAGCAGACAGACTTGCAACAGCAGCAAGACAATGGATCCCTTCGTTGTCATGATTTCAGGAAGTTCCCATCTGAATTTTGGTTTTCGTTTTTTTCTTGTAATCATGCTAGTGAGAAAGCGTGATATGTCCTGCTTGAGTTGCCATCATACCACACACAAGGAACCCACAAGGCTAATATTCCATCATAGCCCAAGAGTGCTTATCCATTATCCACGATATAAAAGAATAAATAAAAATAAGAGAACAAATATGAGAAAGGCGTGAAAACAGACACGAAGGCGCAGCCAACCCACTTTCCACCACGGCACTAGCAAGCAATGGCTCCCTGTGCACAGTGAAGGGAAAGTGACTAATCCCATACCGTTAGATTTGCTTCCCCTAGGTGATGTTGCCATGCAATTTTTAGCCAACATACCTGTGACCGTTTGGTTTGGGTAGTGGGTTTGAGGTTTGTTTTGTATCCATTGTGTAAACAATTCATTGTCTTGGACCATCACGTAACATTACACACCATATTCCAAAACAAAAACTGCGTTATTATTTAACAATCCCCATTCATCAGGATAGGCTTGCTAAAAACTGACACCCCCCCCCCTCCCAATCCCAGCTGAGTTTGCCCTCCTTTCATCACACTCACACATGGCCATTCAGCTCATCTACAGATGCGCGAAACAGGCAGATGCCTGGAAGCGTGTTAACACACTGACAAAGAATATGTACAGCTTTTTGACATGTTTGGTTCTTGGCCTACTGACAACACAAAATATGTTTAAAACAATTCAAAGTGTACTTAATGAATACGACCTCTGAGAACAAGCCGTATCTACCACCTCTCTCTATCTCTCACACTACTCTCTAACTCTCTATCTCTCTATCACTTATCTTATCAATCAATCTCTCATCCTATCTAACTATCTATCATCTATCTCCCTATCTGTCGTGTCAGCTCTGTCATTTGTCTGTGTCTGTCTGTCTGTCTGTGTTATGTATGTAAGATATGTATAGTATGTATGTAAGTAAGTATTAGTATGTATGTATGTATGTAGTATGTATGTATCTATCTATTCCCCCCTAAATCCCCTTATCACCTCTCTCATCTCTATCTAACTATCTATCAAGACGAAGAATGTGTATAATCTATAGAGTCAAACCCAGTTAACACCAGTGCGGCCAGAGAAGGAGTAACCTGGTTTGGCTCTAAATAGCGTAACGGAAAGGAATGGAAAGGAGAGCCTGAGAAAGAAAGAGACTCCTCGCCATATTTGTGACACTTCCTGATATGGGTTTAATTTCGTTTCGTCCCCCCTCAGATCCTCCTACAGAAGTTTTTTTGGGAATCAACCAACTGCTGGTTGACCGAACCGTGAACGAACACGCGTCTGTGGATTTTCGCTGTCAGAACAGCAATGGACGGCCTGATTCCACCCTAAGTCTGGAGAACACAAACAACAACACTGTGCTGGCCAGCAAAGAAAACGTGTTCTGAGTCATGTGGTGGTCAGCAGGTGTGAGGACAGCGGGCAGTATCAATGTACGGCCCCCCAGACAACGGAATGGGCCCAAGTTCAACCGGTACAACTAATTCCCTGATGTACGAGTGAGTAAGAGGAAGCCAGTGGTTGTGAGTTTTTATCATCACATTTGGCTTTTGTCGTTCTGTTGGTTTGTTTTGTTTGTTACTTGAGTTGTGGGCTGTTTTTAGTTTGGAGTTTTCGTATTTTATGATTGATTGATTTGGTTTTGGGCTATGCTTTGCGTTTTGGATGTTTTGGTTTTGTGGCCAACACCTGACCGCTGAAGACGTTAGCTTTAAGAATTTTGTTTATATTATCTCAAAGAATCTTAAGCATAAAAGAAAAACAAATATGCAAGAACTAAAAAAAAAAGTTCGCTTTCGCAAAGTGTGTTAGCATGCAGAAATGTAAATCTCTGAAAAGTCAAGTCCAAGCATGTGTTTTCTTCGTAAATCAACCGCTTTAGCTATGGACGGGACAACTGTAGCGGGTCCATCTGACTTCTCTGAAAAGTGTGGGCATTATCTTTACTTTAAATCCTTTGAAAGTCCACGCAACATCATCAACGGCGTTTTTCAGGCAGTGGGTCATGGGCATAAGTTGAACGTGACAGCCCCGATCCCTGTCCAGGCTGAAGAGAGGTAGCTGAAAGTCCTCAAGCCATCCATACCATCAGTCATAGCTGACCTAATCCTCTCTTTATTTCACACAAATCTGATAAGATTCTTTCGATGAGCTGCCCTGAAATCAAAAAGGTCGGCAGAGGCCAGCAGGCAGACCCTCCTGCAGAGTCACAACACAGGTGAATTTCGGTACCGGTCACAGTCCACCCGAGGTGACCATAGTAATGCAAACAAGATGGTAGTTATTGGTTAGTTTAAAAATGTTTTAGATAGTCATCTTAGCTGGGTTTTTTTCTTGCAGTTTTATTTACATCATACAATTATTTTGCTTGTTGACTGATGTTTGAAAGTCTCTGCCTGAAATGTATTGGCCCAGGTTCTCCAAGAGGACCCAGAGGACATGGAGAAGTCAAATCAACAAGGAGGCCGTTGTTCCCACAACCCTTTTATGTCACCGCCTACCCTGGTACCACCCGTGTCACCTTTTCAGTAACCTGGGACCATGGGGAAACGAAACACAGTCATCTCCTGTTTACGACAACGAGATCCAAGTGAGGGAACGTGTAAGCGAAAGCAGGCTCGTCTACCAGTCTGGTGTACCGTGGACAGTGACAAGGCATGGATAGACAGCGCAGGTTTCTATAGAGGTGACGTCACCAACAGAGAGGCAGCGGAGATTTCCGTTTTACCAGGTCCTGTTCAGAAGTGAGACAAATCAATACACTTTTAATTTCAATAATAGATCCATCCCCCCAGTGTATGTGATAAAGGATTGTTTGTTTTTGAGCTCTGCATAAATGAATGTGTCACCTACAAAGCCCATAACAATCTTCACAACTAGACGCAGGCATGTATGAGCACATGCGCTAGGAGAGGCGAACATTTGAAGAGAAGATGGAAGAGGGAAGGCTGGAGTGTATGATACGAACATGAGGCGACACATACCGAGCAGAGGTGTACAAATTTAACAGTGTGTGACCACATCCAATCCTAAATCAATTTGAAACCAGCTGAACCTCCACAGTAGCAATCCGTTCTTCAAGACAGACTTCTGGACTAAAAGACTGGCGTCATCCTTTACTGAAGTAGACAACCCTCGCAGAAAGAATGAATACGATGCTCATCCACCTTTGACACATCCTCATGTCCCCTAATTTGGTCAGGCCAATGTTACCTGCCAATTGAGTAGCTAATGTTGGCCCAAGAGCGGAATTAACACCTGGACCATGTCAAGATTTGTGGCTCACTTCAGTCAGTGAGGCTACTAGTAAGCCACATCGACGACGGCGCAGATTTAATCATGTACCGTTGATGATGAGCCTCATATGCACTAGCAGTTTGTCTGTAGCATGGTGTTACAGTGAGGTGGTCTGCCTGGTAACCCACTAGTAAACCCTTTGGGAAGATATTGATTTAGCTTGCATAGGCTGAGATGAACACTTTGGAACGCGCCTCGCAATGCTTTGCCGGTTTGTTTCCATGGTTCAGACGACTACCTAAGCGCACTGTGATAATTATCTATCTACCTATCTATATTCTATCTATCTGTCTATCTACTATTATCTATCTATCTATCTCTCTATCTATCTATCTATTCTATCTACGTACTAGCTATATCAATCAATCTCTATACAAATTTGCCAGCATGAAATGCCCTGTCTGTATACTGGCTCATATCCAATCCGAACAGCACAGGTAGGCTTCAGGAATATCTGTTTGCATCCCTCAGACACAGAATCCTAAGAAACAGTCAGAGCCATAGGACCAAACCCAACGACCCGCCTAAAGAGGCCCACACACAAATAACCCTGTGCAGGAACATTAGTGATCATTAGCTATATCTGTTTGTGAACAAGGTCACACCAAATATGGTCTTCCTCTCGCTCCCTGCTGATAACAGTAATGCCATTACCAGGGGAGCCAGACAGTGAGGTGTCTGCCTTGGGGTAGTACCGCCTTTCAGCGCCTTGGGCATTATCACAGTTCTTGATTAAAACATTGTACGCTGGGGGCAACAGCAAGTGCTAGCTGTATACCGTTGCTTATCCCACTCATGGAATTTCACTTTACACTTCGTCTTTAGTGATCGACAATGACTCTCTGACTAGGAGGCTTGACGTCGCACAGTCCTTATAGTGCTGCAAGCCCTGGGGTCTGGTTGGCCTTTGGAAACATCTCCAACGCTGACTGTCCCTTATGCCCACTTGGCCGAGAGAAGTGGGGATGTAACTGTGGGCAAGGCATCCTCCACTATAATCAATTTCTGCCCAGTTTCCAAAAACACGAAGCGCCTCCTCTGCTGTTTTTGGAGTCAATGGTCGGACAAGCACGGACAAACAAACCAGCCTCCAAACCCTTAACCAGCAGTTCCGCCCTTGAATTTCCATACTTAGGAGATTCGACACTTCCATCTTTTCTATCAAACCTGGTGCTTACAGCATCTTTTCTTCGCACATCGTTAACCTGTGTGAGTTCGTTTCAATGCGCGTCTGAGAAGCTGCTCGTAGTCAGCCCAGCATGCCGTTGACACTGACATCCTCTATAAGATGCAGAATCAGCACAGTTCCAAAATGTGACGCAGTTTCAGTCACATCACTGCAAGTGACCCCTTCTGGCTTAGAGATAAAAGCCCAAAAAGTTGATGCTCAGTTATGAAGGTCGTAGAAACTCAAGCAATATTTTTATTTATTTAATTTATTTATTCTTATTATATCGGGGATAACGGAATAAGCACTAATGTGCTTTTTTCTTAACATCCAGTCCCCGTGGTATGCGTTTTTGTAAATTGTCATATCGTTCCCACCGGCACACTACGAACAATCGGTAACGGGTTTTAACGTTGCGCAAGATGTTCAGCGTGCGTTCGCACACGGGCCCTCGGTTTAATTAGTCTCATTCCGAAAGACTTTGGGGCGAGTTGAGTCTCACTAGATGTTAACTCCAGGGAAAATATCATCCCTTGAACGGAATCGAACCCGGGTCGTCAGATTGCGATCCGCAATGATTCTAACCACTTATAGGCTATCCAAAGAGAGAGAGAGGAGAGAGAGAAGAGAGAGAAGAGAGAGAGAGAGAGAGAGAGAGGAGAGAGAGAGCGAGAGAGAGAGAGAGCGAGAGAGAGAGAGAGAGAGAGAGAGAGAGAGAGAGAGAGAGAGAGAAAGAGAGATGGCAAACCATGCGTGGTATTGTGTGGAGCTCCTATAATAATAATAATAATAAATAATAATAATAATAAAAATAATAATAAAGTATGAAAATTACATAGCGCTGAATCTGTAAAGCAACAAATCAAAATCGCTCAGATGAACCATGATTTTACACACCTAGTTTTGTTTTGTTTTGTACATTGTTTAACGTCCATGTCACTACTTGGGTGAAAGGAAAAAAATCTAGTTATTATTTATCATTTATATTTTAGGATAACGGAATAAGGCCCTCACGCGCTTTCTATTTAAATTTTTTATAAATTTTACAGCAGTCCCCTTATCCAGCGATATGGCGGTGGAGAGAGAGAGCTCGAGTTGACGTCTGTCTGTCTCCATAAGAGGACATCGGAAGCACCGAAGACAACACTGTCATGACGTTATCCTGACGGTTCCTGGCTAAAAGAGCAGAGCCACCATGAAAACAGCGGGATTTTTGTTCTGAAAAGGAGTCCCATATCCTAATACAGTTCTTAGGGGAGCGAGGCTCAGAGACCACACTTCTCTAGCGCCAGCATATTGATGCGGGTGGCGCCCATCCCTCTCCCTCTCAGTCCTTAACCATTCCCTGACCCTAAAGAGGGCAGGTACCCATTTTTTACAGCTTGGGTTGAACTGGGGGGAACCGTACTGAAGCCAAGGCGGGCGGAAACGGTCACCCATATCCAACGGAAACCAACACGCTCAGACAGCTGCTTAACCATTGCTGGGGGAAAGCGAGAGCGTCCGACAACTGAGCTCACCCCTCCCCAAGGGAGTCTAAAACCCTCTTGGCAGGCTGTGAGAGCCGGGGCTTGCCATAACGGCACGCTGTTTGTTGGACCCCCCCCCCCACCTGCAGACCACAACTTTCATAAATAATAATAATAATGAATGGAATTTGTAATAGCGCAATATCTTGCAAAGACAAACAGAGCGCTTGCATTCCAACCTATTCCTTAGAGACATGCAGCCAATAACTATCAAAAGCTTAAACAAAATTCAAAATGTACGCACACTATAACACACCCTCAAACAAACCCACACACCCACCCACCTACCCACACACACACACACCCACACACACACACACACACATCGTGTTAGGGCTTTGGCAGGTAATTGGATTTTGTGCTGTTGAAGGCAGGGCAGTTTGATATGAAAAGGGAAAAAGTTAGGTTTGAAACAAATATGTCTGGGCTGAATTTAAATGTGTCATATGTAGGCATCTTTCGAAGAGAAGATGGAAGGTTTGTTCCAGATGGATGGACCAGAAAACAGGAACGAGTTACGACCAACCGTGGACTGGTTGAATCTAGGTATTCGTAAGCACAAGTATCTGCATCAGAGCGGAGGGAACGAGAAGGAGTGTACAGGTGAAGACATTCACAGGGTAGGAGGGTGCTGTTTGGTAGACATTTGAATCAGAGGGTACTGATCTTATAGTTTACTCTCGTGCACAGGGAGCCAGTTTGAGAGATCGCAAGAGAGGAGTAATAGTGTTCCAGGATTTTTCTTTCTGAGGACTAGGATAGCTGCAAAGTTTTGTATTCGATTGAAGGGAGTGGATAGATGATGCCTGCATACCAATAAAAGAGAATTAACAATAGTCCAGGACTTTAGAGAACGCGAGAAGCAACAAGTTGGCTGTTGCATCGGTGGAACAGGTACTTTTCGAAACAGCACTGATACACCGTACTTGATAGTAGCACGACAGGCAGGTCTGGTGATGAATTTGCATAGACAGTGTGTTTGTCCGATTTTTTTAAAACAATACTAAAGATACTTCACAGCAAGCGGACAGAGGGACGATGTATTACCGATTCTATTAGAAGAAGTTGTAGTAATGGAAGAGAGTTAGAGTTTTGGTCCCTACGATCATGGCTTCGGTTTTAACTGGCGTTCACTGTAACCTGTTTTGTATCATCAGTTTTGGATGGGATAAGCTCAGTGGTCGAAGCCACTCGTTTTCTTTCCCCCAGCCAAGTTAAGCCTCCGTCAGAGCGTGGTTTACCAGTTGGAATTGGTGACCGTTTTGCACGCCTGTCTTCAGTACAGTACCGCCCCCGTTTCACCCAGCTGTAAATGGGTACCTGCCTCTTTAGTCAGGAAGGTAAAGCAGCGAGGGCGAGGAGATGGACGCCAACCGCCCACAATATGCTGGCCCTAGAGAAGTGAGGTCTCTGACACCCAATCGCTCCCCATATGCACCATTATAGGTTATGGGACTCCTTTACTTTGTTTTTTTAGTTTTGGATATCTTTGAAAGCATTAGGCCAGTATCATATCTTTCAGTCTTCCCCCCGTTTTCACCACTCCCAGCCCCTGCTCACTAATCCTATCCATGCCACCCTAGCCCAGCTGGACTAATTCTAGCAGGAACTGTCCACGCTGGGAGCCAGATAAAAAACATAAAATAAAAAAAAATGTATGGAATTATATAGCGCTGGAATCTTTGTAAAAGCATCAATCAAAGCGTTCAATGACAATTTTTTCTTGGGTCCATTTTTTTTTTTTCCTTTCTCTCTCTCTCTCTCCATCTTCTCTCTCTCACCTCTCTCTCTCTCCTCTCGTCTCAACGTCTCATCTCCCTCTCCTCGCTACTCTCTCTCTCTCTCTCATAAATGAATAAGCGCTCACGATGTACTTTTTATTTTTTATTTTTAAAAAATAAAATATCCAGTCCCCATGTGTATAATGCGGTTTATTTGAAAATTTGTCATCCTGTCCCCACCAGCACACAATGGCCTACCATCGAAAATAAAAGTTTGACTTTGACTTGATTACTCTTTGGAAAAGCGAACAGGATTTAACGTGTGCGCAAGATGTTCTGCATTCGTTCGCACACGGGACCAGTCGTTTTTAATGGTCTACCTCCGAATGACAGAGGGGCACGCTCCATTTCAGCCTGGTCTCGCTGTTGATAAGACGAGAGTTTATGCTGGATATGTGTGTGTGTGTGAGTGTGTGTGGTGTGTGTGTGTGTGTTGTGAGTGTGTGAGTGTGTGAGTAATGTGTGGTTGTGTGTGTTTGTTGTGTGTATGTGTGTGGTGTGTGTTTGTGTATGTGTGTTTGTGTGTGTGTGTGTTGTATGGTGTTTGTGTGTGGTGTTTGTTGTGTGTGTTGTGAGTGTTGGTTGTGTGTGTGTGTGTGTGTGTGTTTTGTGTATTGTTGAGTGTGTGTGTGTGTTGTGTGTGTGTGTGTATGTGTGTGTGTGTGTGTGTTTTTTGTGTGTGTGTGTTGCGTGTGAGTGTGTGTGTGTGAGTGTTGTGTGCGTGTGTGTGTTGTTGTTGTTGTTATTGTTGTCTTCAATTTAACGTCTGTTCACTCTCAGTGATATTAGGCGTGTGTATGCATGTATGTATGTGTGTGTGTGTGTGTGTGTGTGTGTGTGTGTGTGTGTGTGTGTGTGTGTGTGTGTGTGTTGTGTGGTGTGTCTGTGCGTGTGTGTGTGTGTGTGTTGTGTGTGTGTGTGTTGTGTGTGTGTTGTATGTGTGAGTGTGTGTGTGTGTGTTGTATGTGTGAGTGTGTGTGTTGTGTGTTGTGCGCGCGCGCGCGCGCGCGCGCGCGTGTGTGTGTGTGTGTGTGTGGGGGGGGGGGGTTAGTGCATGTGTGTGATTCAGATTCAGATTCAGAATATGTTATTGCCATTTAAAGTCATGTAGACTTATTTGACACAACCAAACCATCGATTATAATTATTATCGTGTACACTAAAAAAACATGTTGCGTTCTACTGTGTGTGTGTGTGTGTGTGTGGTGTGCGTGTGTGTGCGCTGTGCGTGCGCTGTGCGTGGTGTGTGTGTGTGTGTGTGTGCTGTGCTTGTGTGTGTGTTTGTGTGTGTGTGTGTGTGCGTGTGTGTGGATGTGTATGGATGTGTGTGTGTGTTTGATGTGTGTGTGTGTGTGTGTGCTGTGCTTGTGTTGTGTGTGCGCGCTTGCTTGCTTGCTTGTGTGTGTGTGTGTGTGTGTGTGTGTGTGTGTGCAGGAGATCCCCCCTATTCTGGATCAGCGAGGTCCGGGGTGGAGGAGCAACTCGAGCTCTTCAAGGCGTTGACCCTGGGCCTGGCTGCAACTGTGGTCCTGATGCTGGCTCTGTGCGTCGCTATGCTGGTCTGGTTCTGGAGAAGGCGGTGGACGCTGCCTTGCGCTGGTGAGTGTGAAGTGTGTAGTGTGGGGTGTGGAGTGTGGAGTGTGTAGCGTCGTCTTCTGGTGTGTGTGTGTGTGAGTGTGTAGTGTGTGTGTAGTGTGTGTGTAGTGTGTGTGTAGTGTGGAGTGTGGAGTGTGGAGTGTGGAGTGTGTAGCGTCATCTTCTGGTGTGTGTGTGTGAGTGTGTAGTGTGTGTGTGTGTGTGTGAGTGTGTGAGTGTGTGTGAGTGTGTGTGTGTGTGTGTGAGTGTGTGGTGTGTGTGTGTGTGTGTGGAGTGTGTAGCGTCATCTTCTGGTGTGTGTGAGTGTATAGTGTGTGCGTGTAGTGTGTAGTGTGGAGTGTGGAGTGTGTAGTGTGTGTAGTGTGGAGTGTGGAGTGTGTAGCGTCATCTTTTGGTGTGTGTGTGAGTGTGTAGTTGTGTGTATGTAGTGTGTGAGTGTGTGAGTGTGTGTGTTGTGTGTGAGTGTGTGTGTGTGTGTGGTTGTGAGTATGTGTAGTGTGTGAGTGTGTAGTGTGTGTAGTGTGTAGTGTGTGTGTGTGAGTGTGAGTGTGTGTGTGAGTGTGTGTGTGAGTGTGGAGTGTGGAGTGTGTAGCGTCATCTTCTGGTGTGAGTGTGTAGTGTGTGAGTGTGTGTGTGTGTTGTGTTGTGTGTGAGTGTGTGTGTGTGTGTGGTTGTGAGTATATGTGTAGTATGTGAGTGTGTAGTGTGTGTGTGTGTGTGTGTGAGTGTGTGTGTGTGTGGTTGTGAGTATGTGTGTGTGTATGTGTGAGTGTGTAGCCTCGTCCTCTGGTGTGTGTGTGTGTGTGTGTGTGTGTGTGTGTGTGTGTGTGTGTGTGTGTGTGTGTGTGTGTGTGTGTGTGTAGCATCGTCTTCTGGTGTGAGTGAGTGTGTGTGTGTAGTCTCGTCTTCTAGTGTGAGTGAGTGAGTGATGTGTGTGTGTAGTCTCGTCTCTGGTGTGAGTGAGTGTGTGTGTGTGTGGGGGTGTGTGTGTGTGTGGTTTTGTTTTGTTTGTTTTTTGTTTAATGTCCATTCACTACTTGGTGATAAGGACACACCCGCATTCAAACCAACATCTCTCTCTCTCCCCTCTCCTCACTCTCTCTCTCTCTCCTTAATAATTATATGTGTATTTATATTCTCACAACTATCTACAGTAGAGGTCTTACTGGGAAGAATATATAACCTCAGCAACTGATGTTATGAACTGCTGAGAGTCATATAAAACCTCTTGAAACAGTGGAATATTTTTTATGAATATCTATTCCTCTCCTTTTAAACAGGTCAGTTAGGATTGGGCAATCAACAATAAATGGTAGATTGAAAGAGATTGGGAACAGCAACAGTCACATTTTTAGAATATTTGGGTGTTCTATGCATTTAGTCTCATTTTATATATTAAAATTTCTACTTTCCGTGAGCAAGAAATGTTTTCAGAGGGGTGGTTTTCTCCATTTTAGAATGTATACAATTCATCAATTTAGCATTAATTTCATGCGAGGAAAATGCGAGATTGGAACCAAACGTTTCAATGTTGCAATCCGAGGCAGCTTGTTTTGCTAAAGAATCAACCAACTCATTCCAATAGATTCCACAGTGAGAAGGGACCCAGCAGAAAGTTATTTGTATGCCTCTGCTTGCAATACAATGTATCAAGAATTTAATCTCAAATACAATATCTTTCCTTATGTTCCCCTGCCAGT
>CM054160.1:39308403-39345903 GCA_028751875.1 Rapana venosa | reverse complement strand
AGTTTTCACAGCTCTCTCATAGTCATAGCTAGCTGCCAGCACCACTACTTTTATGAATAAAACATTGGATCATTTTGCGAATCGAATCCGTCTTTCGCTTTCTTAAAATGTGTTCTCTTATGTTCTCACCCTCGGTATGGGAGACAGGGTTTTTAAGCTATAAACACTTTGTTAGTTTTGAATATGTATGATGTAAACGTGCCAGATGTTTTCTTAATTTTGTTGTTGGTGTTTTTGCTTTTAGATTTCTTTTTTTACGTATACAATTTTTTGTTGGTTGGTTTTCTTGTTTTTGTTGAGTTTTGTTGGGTTTTTTCCAAATTTTCCCCATTTTTTGTTGTTGGTTTTTGCTTTAGATTTTTTAACGTATATTTTTGTTGGTTGGTTTTCTAGTTTTTGTTGAGTTTTGTTGGGTTGGGTTTTTTTGGGGGGAGGAGGGGTAGTGCTTTAGATCGAAGAAGGAAGAGGACACGATGGTCCCACGGTAGCTTATTTATCTAGAAAGCAAAAGATTGTGAGTTCAATTCTCGTACAAAGCCAGGTTTTTTTCTCTCTCATCCATGTGACTAGGCGTGGTAGTCTTTCTTTGTTGTTGTTGTTGTTGTTGTTGTTGTTGTTGTTTATTTTGTTTTGTGTTTTGTTGCTCGACTAAAGCTCTGAGGTTCACCAATGGTGAGATTTGTAAATACGTGACCGGTTTTGCCCACCATTAAGGTAGCCGCATTCCGACTTCGGGGCTAATGTCTAAGCATGAGACCAGTATGCATGGGTTTTTACTTCTTTTTTGGGGGGAGGGGGCAGGGGGTCATCCAATCTTACTGGCACGAATGGCATACTCTTCCGGAAGGTAGAACGGGTTTAAACATTAGCGCAAGATGTTCTGCGCGCGTTCGCCCACAAAACCTTAGTTTACACACTCATCCGAAAGACTTTCGAGGGATTCAATACAATATAGTACAATACAAGAAGAATATAATGCAATAAAAAATACAAGAAAAAAAATTCAAGAAAAAATGCAAAACAGTATAATGCAAAACAGTGCAATAACATGCAATACAAATACTTATTCTTCGTCGAACGCTCAGACAACTACTCAATGCTGTCTGACATATGACACAACAAAATACAATACAATAACAATACAACGCAATTAAAAAAACCAACCATACAATACCATACAATACAATACTTCTTCGCCGAACGCTGAGAAAACAACTCATAGTTGTCTGTCATATCATGCTATATCAACATACAATAATTATTCAATGAAAACACACGACGCAATACAATAGTAAGAGGGCTGTGTTGGTTCTAAGAATCAGCGGTGTTTATGATCTAAATACACCAAGAGAGAAGGGGAAGGGGGGAGAAGAAAGCAGGGAGGGAAAGATGGGCGGGGGAAAGGGGGGGGGGGTGGTAAGGGGGGGAGGGAGGGAGGAAAAAGAGGTGGGGGATGGGGAAGGGGGGGGGGGGGCTTGGGATGAAAAGATTCCTTCTCTTTTCTGTCTCACGGCTGAGTGTGAGTGAGTGTCATCGTGTCTTATCCATTCAGTCCTCCCACCGCCCCATTCGTTATTTCTTTTAGTCTGTCTGCCTGTCTGTGTGTCTGTCTGTCTGTGTGTCTGTGTGTGTGTCTGTCTGTCTGTCTGTCTCTCTCTCCACCGCCTCATCGTTATTTCTATAGTGTGTGTTGCGTGTGTTGTTTGTGTGTCTGTCTGTCACTGTGTCAGTCTCTCTCTCCACCGCCTCATCGTTATTTCTTTAGTGTGGTGTGGTGTGGTGTGGTGTGTGGTGTTGTGTGTGTTGTGTGTGTGTGTGTGTGTGTGTGTGTGTGTGTTGTGGTGTGGGGTGTGGTTGTGTGTGTGTTTGTGTGTGTGTGTTTGTTGTGTGTGTTTGTGTTGTGTGTGTCTGTCTGTCTTTCTGTCTGTCAGTTTTTTATCTCTCTATGTCTCATTCTCTCTTTCTCTCTCTTTCTCTCTCTTTCTCTCTCTCTCTCTCACAGAGACACGTGCAAGCGCGCGCACGCGCACACACACACACACACACATATACATATAGACACACACCACCACCACACTACAACAAACGCATACTCTCTCTCTCTCTCCCTCTCCCTCTTCTCTTTCTCCCCCCCCACTCTCTCTCTCTCTCTCTCTCTCTTCTTTCCCCCCCTCTCTCTCCTCTATCTCTCTTTCTTCCCCCTCTCTCCCCTCTTTTCTCTCCTTCCCCCTCTCTCTATCTCCCGCTTCCTGTCCCTTTTTCCCTCCTTTCCCTTTCCCCCCCCCCCATTTTTTCTCCTTTATTGTAAGAGTGTATTGGTATTGGGCTATTTCCTTTTTCCATGACATTCATTTGTACGAGTATATTCGAAAAACAATTTTGATGGTGTCCAGTGCTGTCTTGAGAATTATATATTAGTATGTATCTTAAACACACACACACACTCACACACACAACACACACCACACACACACACATACACACAAAAAAACACACCTCTCTCACTCTCTCTCTCTCTCTCTCTCTCTCTCTCTCTCCTGACCTTTAGATTTGTTTTTAATCCCCTCTATCTCTCATCCTTGTTTTAAATAGTGTGAGTACAAACGGTATTGGAGTTTATTTTCATTATCATACATATAACCTGCAGGTAAGGTAAAGGTAAAGGTCCATAACCTTATATTAAGGTCGTAGGGGAAGCGAGGCGTCAGAGACCTCACATTCTCTATGGCCAGCGATTGAGGGCGGGCGGCCATCTCTCTCCCTCACTGCTTTTACTTCCTGACCCTAAAGAGGGCAGGTACCCATTTACAGCTGGGTGAACTGGGGGAACTGTATTGAGCCAAGAGGGCGGCAAACGTCACCCTTCCAAATTGGACCCACGCTTCGAAACGCTGCATAACATGGCTGAGGAAAGCGAGTGCTTCCGACCACTGAGCTACCCGTCCCCTGCCGTCTGCAGAGTATAATCAAAATAAGGGTTGAACGTGATTGTGCACTGTTTTGAGAATTATATATATATTTAGTGTTTTATCCCTGAAACCCACACACACACACACTCTCTCTCTCCCTCTCTCTCTCTCTCCCTTCCTCTCTCTCTCTCGTCGATCTCTCTCTCACTCCTAAATCTCTCTCTCTCACTCTCTTTCTCTCACCATGACCTTATAGATTTGGGCTGGATTTTGTTTTTCCTTCTTTCTTCCCTCCTTGTTTTTATTTGTGTGAGAGTATGGGTATTGAATTATTTGATAATCATGAAATAAAATTTGTATGAGTAATCAAACTAAGAGTTGAAGTGATCGTGTACTGTTTTGAATGAATCAAAGATTTAGTACCATCTCAGAAACATCACACCACACACACATTCACACACACACAGAACACACACACACACACACACACACACACCCATCTCTCTCTCGTCTCTCTCTCGGTCTCAACATCTCTCTCTCTCTCTCTGGTCTCCTCCTCCCTCTCTCTCTCTCTCTCTCTCTCTTCTGTATTTGTTGGCCTAAGGCCGATATGCCAATTAAATAATTCCTCTCTCTCACCGTCTCTCTCTCATCTCATCTCTCTCTCTCTTCCATCTCAACTCTTCTCTCTATCTCTCTCTACTCTCGTCCTCTTCTCTCTCTCTCTCTCTTTTCTTTAAAAAAAAGTTTTTTTCCTTTGCTTCTTCTGCTGAAAGGAGAGTACTGAGTGCATTTTTAAATGTACCCCATGGCGGCGACTGGATGTAAAAAGAACATGAATACTTATCAATTATCCTGGAAAAAAGAATTTGTTTCTATTACTTACAATGTGTCATTTCTTTTTATACTTATTGGCTTTTCCCCCCCTCTTTTATTATGAGAGTGTATGGGTATTTGCTCCTATTTTTATTACCATGACATTCAATTTGCATGAACATAATTAAAAGTTTTGTGTTGATCGTGTGCTATGTGAGTATTACATATTTAGTATTAACCTGAAACACCCCCCCCCCCACACACACACACTCAAACACACACACACACACAACGCCGCGCGCTCCAACACACACACACACACACACACACACACATACTACTGCACTCACGCCACCCATATTCCTCCCTAAACGACTGATAAGTTTTTAATTCTTCTTGTCTTGTTTCTTGTTTTTTATTGTGTGATGGTAAATGGGTATATAAATTTTATTTCATTATCATCAGACATATAATTTGAAACGAGTATAATCTAAATAATGAGTGATGATGGATCGCATACTGCATTGGGATTTATATAGGCTATTATCTCTGAATACTCCACACACACTCTCTGTCCTCTGTCTCTCTCTCTCTCCTCTCACCTTTTATCGTCCCTGCTTATATCCATAGTAGCTCTGATGAAGGATTCATATTTATATATTTTCATACTTTATTGGACTTGCCTCTGACTTAATTTTAATGATGGCCCATTTCAATATCTTATAATTATGTGTAACAATAATGGGACCAATTTACAATGTGTAGATGTTTATTCTTTTATGACTTATAGTTTGGTTGTGTTTTATTTTTCTTGGCTTTGTTGTTGTTGTTTGTTCTTGTTGTTGTTGTTTGTCTGTTTTTTCTCTTTTTTATCAGCTTTAGTTGGTTTGGTTTTTCCTTCTCTTTTGTTTGTTTGTTTTTGTTTTGGTTAGGGTTATTGGGGGGCTGGGGTAGGGTGGGTAATTCTTAGGATTTTCTTTAAAGTGCTTTCTTTTGGGGGGGGGAGTTTGTTGGGGGGGATGCTGTTTTGAAAAGGGTTTATTTCCCTTGTTTTATTGCGAGAAGACTGTATAAGTATTGGGTTATTATTATTAAGATGTATCCTAACGGGCGGGGACTGGATGAAAAAAGCACATGTGGCTTATTCATTATCCTCGAAATAAAAGAATTTGTCCATTGTCATTGTCATTGTCATTGTCTCTCTCTCTCTCTCCTCTCTCCTCGTCTCTCTCATCACCATCTCTCTCTCTCTCCAATCATCCTCATCTCTCTTCTCCATCTCTCACTCTCTCTCGCACTCCTTCTATAGTTTTGTGTCTTCTAATAAAGGGCTTTTCCATACGTCTATTTCAAATACATTTTGGGCTTGTTGACCTGTACTTGAGCTCCATAATGTCCTATTTCAAATATCTTATTATGTACGTGTAACAACTATGTGTACTATTCTGCAATATGAAGGTGGTTATTTTATGATCTAAAGTTTGGCTTACTCCTCTCTCTCTCTCTTACTCCTCATCTCTCTCTCTCTCTCTCTCTCTCCTCTCTCTCATCTCTCTTCTCTATCTCCATCACTCTCTCTCTCATCTCTCTCTCATCTCTCTCTCTCTCCTCCCTTGCTTTGAAGTTGTTACTTTGTTTCTTCGTTGGTATTATGTTGGGTTTTTCGCTTGTTTGTTTTTTTGTTTTGGTTGTAAGTATGTGAGTTGTGTGCGTGTGTGTGTTGTGTGTGTGTGTGTGTGAGTGTGTGTGTGTGTGTGTATGTAAGGGGGGAAACGATGCTATTTTTGTTTAATTGTTTTTTTGATCTGTTTTTTTTGGGGGTTTTTTATTGGTTTTTTTTTCATTATTTGTTTGTTGTTGTTTTTTCTGTTGTCTATTGTTTTTTGTTTGTATGTTTGTTTTGTTTTTTCTTCTTCTCTCTTTTTTCTTTAGAAAAAAGTTTTTTTTTCTCCTTTGCTTCATTCTGCTTGAAAGTCCAGATAACTGAGTACATTTTTAAATGTGACCCCATGGGCGGGAGACGGAATTAAAAAAGCACATGAAATACTTATTCATTATCCTGGAAAAAAAGATTTTGTTTCTATTACTTACAATGTGTAGATGTTCTTTTAATGGACTTTATTGCTTTTTCCCCCCTCTTTATTATGTAAGTGTAGGGTAGTTCACTTATTTATTACCATGACAATTCAATTTGCATGAGCATAAAAATTAAAAAGTGGTTTTGTTGATCGTGTGCTATGTGAGTATTTTACATATTTAGTATTATCCCTGAAACACTCCTCCCCCCACCCACCCCCCCACACAACTACGCTAAAACAAACACCAAACAACACACACACACACACACACACAACACACAACACACAACACACACAATCATAAAAATGCACACACACACACGCTACACACAGACACACACAGACAAAACACACACACACCACTCACACACACACACACACACGACACACACACTCACTCAGTCACTCACTCACCCAACTCTATTCCCTCCCTCAAGCGACTGTATAGTTTTAAATTTATTCTAGTTTGTTATCTGTTTTTTATTGGTGGATGATGGGTATTAAATTTATTTCATTATCATGACATATAATTTGAAACGAGTATAATCTAAAATGAGTGTTTGCATAGGGATCGCATACTGGTTATTGTTAATTATAAATTGGATATTATCTCTGAAATACACACACACAAAAGACCCTCTCTGTCTCTCTGTCTCTTCTCGCTCTCTCACCTTTTATCGTCCTGCTTATAAGTCATCTAGTAATATCCTGATGAAGGATTCATATTTTATATTTTCAATACTTTATTGGACTTGCCTCTGTACTTAAGTTTTAATGAGAGCCCTATTCAATATCTTATAATTATTGTAACAATTATGTGTTAACCTTTACAATGTGTAGAATGTTTATCTTATGACTTATTAATGTTTGGTTTGTGTATTTTCTTTGGCTTTGTTGTTGTTGTGTTGTTGAGTTGTTTTTGTCTTTTTTATCCTCTTTTTTATATCTTTTGGTTGTCTGGTTTTTTCTCCTGTTTTGTTTTGTTTGTTTTGTTTGTTAGGGATTTTTTTTGGGGGGTGGGGGTAGGGGTGGGGTATTTTTAGATTTTTTTTTTAATTACTTGCTTGGGGGGGGGTTTGTTGGGGGGGGGGGGGGCTGATTTAAAAGGGTATTTCCCCATTGTTTTTATTAGTGAGACGTATAAGTTATTGGGTTATTATTATTAAAGATGTATCCCTAACCGGGCGGGGACTGGATGTAAAAAAGCACATGTGTGCTTATTCATTATCCTCGAAATAAAAGAATTTGTCATTGTCATTGTCTCTCTCTCTCTCCAAATGAGACAATACACCGAGGACCTGTGTGCCAACCAACAGATAACACGTTACACCTGTTCCCCTTTTTGTAAGAGCATGCCATTGTGTGCCAGTAGGAACGAATGACAAACTTGACAAAATCGCGTACAAACGGGGACTGGATGTAAAAAAGCACACGAGTACTTACTCCATTATCCTCAGAATAAAAGAATAAAATAAACAGATAAAACTGAATAGATAAGTTAGGTCAAATGTGTTACCACTTGATGACAATTTTCGCAGGTAATTATGGTGTTGATGATGAAGAAAAGTTGTGTCCAAGTCACACAAGGAACTTTGAGAAATCAAGTTTTGCCAGACTGCTATGCGACCTCAATAGTGCTCTAAGGATAGCGGATTAATGCGAATTCTTCTAAAATAATAGTATTCTAGTTTTTTATTTTGCGAGAACCCTCCTGCTAAGGGATAAGTTCTTCACTGAATGTATGACCTACATAAACCATTATCAGATTTGATAATAATGATAACAACAACAACGATAATGAGGATACTATTTATTCATTTATTTATTTATTTACTTATCCATTTCTCTATCTTTTCTTCTATTTCAGGGATAATGAAAAAAAGCATTCATGCGCTTAACTTTTTTTTTACATTAATTACAGTACAGTACAGAACATTACACTGCACGCGCGCATACCTGTCTCTTTCAAACAAACACTACTGTCCACACTATGGAATGAACCCTGCTTTCGTCACTGTCATGATCCACCTGATGCTACAATGGCCTCTCTTTTACATTGCTGTGCAGGTTTTACTCTGACTCCATGTGGCAGAGATAACACAGCGGAGATAGTCAAGGGGCAGACTGACAATGCCTTCATCTGTACAAGTCAGGGGGATGGACAAAGGGTGGACTGGACAGTGATACATAATGCAAACACCTATATTGCTGCTACCTGTTCTGCGGGGGGGGCAAAATCCACTAGTGGTAGCTTACAGGAGATCCCTTGGTGCAGCCTTTCCACAGCCAGCCGTGTCAGGCACAGAGACCAGGGTGATCGCACACCTGAAGAGCTGAGGTCCAAGGAGCAATGTGCAGTCTGGGACTTTGAGGTGTGAATCAGGACAGTGCAGACACTGTCAATGGACTACGTTTGGTGAGATTTTCTTTGCAAATGATCTGTGTACTTTTCTATCCGTCTGTTTCGTTTATCAGTATGCAGCTTTCATCCGTTCTATTTGGACACCGTATTTGAGAAGATCAAACATATGAATTAAACCCCGTGGGTTGTATTTTCCACGAAGATGAAGGGTTTAAAGGTTGTTAGCATCAATTACGGGCTAGGCACAGAAGTTGGGATGATTTTGGTTTTGATTTTGACGTGTGAGGATTTGTTTTTGTGCCTTTTCAATTCATTTTGTCCGTCTGGTTGTCTTGTCTCATCTTGCCTTTATTGTCCACCGATCTCTTGAAATATTTTGAAGAATATCTGTTTGTCTATCTGGATAACACACACAGAGAGAGAGAGAGAGAGAGAGAGAGAGAGAGAGAGAGAGAGAGAGTGTGTGGTATGTAATGTGTGTGTGTAATGTTGTTATGTAAGTGTGTATGTAATTATATGTGATGGGCGTGCGTAGGTAAAAATCTGAATATTTGTTATTTTAGAGACAAATCCAAACTCTAAAATTTAAAAAAGCTCAAGAAGCGACTGTCAAATATGCAACATTATGGTGTCGAGGATTGATTGACAGTTGGCAAATGGTTGCTTTGGAGCTTTCTGAACATGGAATAAGCACAAGTTTGTGAATGCGTGGTTTGGGGTTATTTGTTTGTGCTCAACCGTTCGCTTTTACTGCTGATGTTGTTGTTTCTTTCTGTTTTAAAGGCCCAGTGTGTTAACCTTTCTACAGGTCTATATATTTATGTGCTGCATTAGTTTGCTTGTTTGTTGGATTGCTTTCACTTGTCTTTGTCATTTCATGTGATTTCAACCCTGAGTAGGCTCACACCTGTCGTTTTATCACGTCATTAATTAAACTATGAGAGACTTTCAATTTTTTTAAAAATAACTTGAGTTTTAAAAACTTCTTTTGGAAATCCTATCTTAGAAATAAATATGGTTTGAGTTTTAAACGGCTATCTATCTGATTGAAATTTTGTTTGATTATCACTACTGTGTCTATTTTTCTGGAGGATGTTCCTCCAGATATGGCATGGAGATCAGTGCCGAGAAAACAAAACTCATGACAAATAGTGCCCAGCCAATCACTACCAAGATCAAAGTCAGTGGAAAAGAACTTGAGGTTGTAGATCACTTCAAGTACCTTGGAGCTATTATTATTGAAGGAGTTCAAAACTGGAAATTCCTCGCAAGAGCTGCAACAAACAATAGCATGCGAAGGCAAAGCTCAAGACTAGCTGGAAAGACCGAAACATCTCTTCTCAGGACCAAGGTCAAGCTACTGCATAAACTAGTCATCTCTACATATCTGTATGCATGCGAATCCTGGAACATTGAATGGCAGAGCTAACAAAGATGATCCAGCTCTAGAGATGAGATTGCCTCAGAATCCTTGGCATTTCATACACGGACCACATTACCAACCAACGAAGTCCTACAAACCATCACCCAACAAGTAAAGCACTAAGAAAACCTGCTGACCCCCCCAACCCATTCAAGAAAAGGAAGCTCAGATGGTACGGACATGTGACTAGATCAGATGGGCTGTCCAAAACCATACTGCAGGGAACAGTGCAGGGGAAAAGAAGGCGAGGCAGAGGAAGAAATGGGCAGACAACATCACTGAATGGGCGGGAAGAGCTTCTCCACAACCCAGGCACTTGCACACAACCGCCGCAAATGGAGCCAGCTGGTGCAACGTTCGTCAATGCTTTGCCCCTATGACCCCGGAGGGGGTCATGGGAGCAGATGAGATGATGGGAGCAGATGATCTATTTTTTAAGTTTGCAGACTAAATTTTCCTGCATGAGTGATTTTCCTCAAAACGGCAGAGTGATAGTGGTACTCAGTTTTATATGGCAAAATAGCAAAAGCTGAACTACTTTTCTTGCAATGTTTTTTTCCCCCAATGTGTAAAACAAAGAACCCCCCCCCCCCCTCCCCCATCACAAAGTCTCTTCTCTGCGATGAAACAGTTGGCCGAGGGATTTGTTTTCACGGAAGAAAAAAAAAGTCACTTATGATTCTCCAGGCAGTTTATCCTGTTTATTCACTGCATTTTAAAAATACGATCAAGCTTAAGACATCCCTAAGAACCATGCCCGTGAATTTTCATCAAGTTTCTGTTTATTTTGTCACTTTTGTCTCTCCCTCTATGGGGCCGCTGGGAGCTCTTTCAGTGCAAGTAGCATCCCCACCTTCTGGAATTTTTTCTTCTTTTTTTTCTTTTGGGCTGTCTCATTTTCTGTGATGTCCCCCGTCCTGCTGTTCCCACGCCGCTCGTTCCAATCTCCCCGCCACAGCCATACTATCCAGATTTGTTATGTCTCATCCTCAGAGTCGGATGTCCACAGGGAGCCCATCACTATCAGGTCGCCGTGGGGCCACCAGCCTTCTGGAAATTCTGTGCAAGACATTTCCACTTCTCTCTCTCTCTCTCTCTCTACAACACTCGTCATCTCAAACTCATCTCTCTTCTCTCTCTCTCCTTCTTCTCTCTCTCTCTCTCTCATCTCTCTCTCTCTCTCTCCTCCATCTCTCTCTCTCTCTCTCTCTCGCTCCTCCTCTCTCTCTCTCTCCTCTCCTCTCTCTCTCTCTCTCTTCTCTCTCCTCTCCTCATCACTCTCTCTCTCCTTACTTTCTGTCATCTCTCTCGCTTATTTTATGCTCCCTAGTTCACTCACACTGCTTTTTTTTTCTTTTAAAAAAAGCATATCATAAAAAATGTTTCCATACAGATATGCATACACTGCATGCACCTGGTAACCCTCCCATATCTGTATGCGTGCGATCTGACATTGAAACGCAATCTACAGGAGAGAGATGCCTCAGAAGACTCCCTTGGCATATTCATTCACAGGACCACATTACCAACAACGAAGTCCGACAAACCATCACCAACAAGTAAAGCACTACGTAAAACCTGCTGTACCACAGTCAAGAAAAGGAAACTCAGATGGGACGACATGAGACAAGAATCAGATGGGCTGATTAAAACCATACTGCATGGAAAGTGCAGGGAAGAGAAGGCGAGACAGACAGAAAGAAGAAATGGGCAGAAGACAACATCACTGAATG
Organism: Rapana venosa; assembly: GCA_028751875.1. Lineage (NCBI taxonomy): Eukaryota > Metazoa > Mollusca > Gastropoda > Neogastropoda > Muricidae > Rapana > Rapana venosa. The sequence goes on along the minus strand of CM054160.1, from coordinate 39,334,582 downwards.
ACAGGGAAGAGCTTCTCCCACATACCCAGGCACTTGCACACACCGCGCAAATGGAGCCAACTGTGCAACGTTCATCACTGATGCCCCTTACGACCCTGGAGGGGGTTATGGGAGCAGACGAGATGTTATCGAAATGTTACATTTCCCCTGTGTTCTTTTGTTCTGGCTACCACCAGTCGTGAATATTGGTAAACACTGTATAGGCACAAGATTGCCCCTTCTGCATGTTATTTGCCCGTGGCACTTTTTATGTACGTTGTGCACTTAAAAACGTCGATTTGTTTAAATAAACTCTTTTTTTGTAAATGTAATCTGGGTTGATGATCAGCGGAAATGACTGGTGTCCCTTAGAACATGGCCGGTCTTCTAGCTTAAGGAATGAAATGATGTAAGGTGTTGGCCATTTATTTTTCTTTTTTTTCCCCCCGAAGGAACGGAGTTTGGCTACGTGAAGTATTAAGACGGTGTTGGTTTTTAACCAGAAAGTGAAAGTTACTGGAGCCACTGAAACTGAAGGAGGTGACCAGACAGCCCTTCGTGTTGGCGGGCAGTTAACAACACAGAAATAGTAATAATAATAATAATAATAATAAAATAATAATAATAATAATAATAATTATAGAATTTATATAGCGCTAATTCTTGTAAAGCAAAGCAAATCAAAGCGCTCAATTTTCTTTTAAAATGCGTGTTATCGGTTTTAAAAAAAATACAATTGTCATCTGTTCCCCACCAGGCACACAATGGCCTACTCTTTCGAACAGCGGAAAGATTTAAACGTGTCCCGGCCAAAGATGTTCTGCATGCGTTCGCAACATCGGCCTTCGGGTTATAGTCTCATCCGTACAGTACTTTTATTTCTGACTGTCCTTCCGCAGCTCTTCAGTGACACACAGGCTGTTTCGCCTTAGGGGAACAGTTTCGCGCCCTGTTCCTTTCTGTGGACTGATCTCTTGTGTCTTCAAGCTCTCTTCCCTCTGTGGGATCTCTTGTGCCTAGTGACACTTCAGTGTTGTCAGCTGTTGCAGTAAATGAACTCAAAGCCTGAAATGGACAAAAGTTGTGTTTGTGTGTGTGTGTGTGTGGTGGTGTGTGTGTGTGTGTGTGTGTTGTGTGTGTGTGTGTGTGCGTGTGTGGTGTGTGTGTGTGATGTGGTGTGTGTGTGGTGTGTGTGTGTGTGTGTGTGTGTTGTTGTGTTGTGGTTGTGCGTGTGTGTGTGTGTGTGTGTGCGTGTGTGTGTTGCAGTACGAGCACGTCAGGCCAGCTGCAGCAACAACCAGGAACAGGATCACTCGGTTTCATCGGATGGGAAAAATCTCACTGACCAGTCCGAGTCCTCCCGTGCAGATTAGTTGTCTGTGGAGAGGAGTGGTGATGGGTAAGTAGCCAACCCATGAGTTTGCTGGAACTACACCGACACAAGCAGACACAGACAACAGACCACACACACACACAATACAGACACACACACAACACAAACAACACACACACAGACACACACACAAACAACACACACAGACACACACACAGACACACACAGACACACAGACACACACACAGACACAGACACACAGACACACACACAAAACAGACACAAAGACATACACACACACCACACACACAGACACACAACACACACAACACAGACGCAGACACACCACACACACACACAACACACACACACATAAAAAGAATGACACACACACACACAACACACAGACACACACAGACACAGACACACATACACACTACAGAAACAAACAACACAACACACAGGACACGAGACACACAGACACAGGACACACACAAAACAACACACACCTCAGACGCAGACACAAAACACAAACTAACAACACAGACACAGAACACTGACACACACACAGACACAGACACAGACACACACACAGACATCACACACACACAACACACACACAAACAACACAAGAAGACACAACAGAGACACAGACACATACACACAGACACACACAGACACACACAACACACACACAGACACACATAAGACACACACACGCACACAGACCCACACACAGACACAAGAACACACAACACACACAGACACACACACAGACACACACACACAGACACACACAGACACACACAACACACACATACACATCACAAGCACAACACAAGCACAGACACACACACAGACACACACACAGACTCACACAGACACACACACACACACCACACACAAACAAACACACACAGACACACACACATCAGACACACACAGACACACACAAGACACACTCACACAAGACACACACACAAACACACACACACAGACACACACACACAAACAACACACACACAAGACACCACACACACACAAACAACACACATCACATAGAACACACACACACACAGACACAGACGCAGACACACACACACAGACTCACATACAACACACACACCCACACACACACACCACACACACAACACACACACACACAAGCACAGGACACCGACACAACAGACACAGACACACACACACAGACACAGACACAAAACGCAGACACACACACATAGACACACACACACAAACACACAGACCAGACACACACACAGACACAAACACACACACACACACACACACAAACAAAACAATCAAGAGACACAGACTCAGACACACAGACACAGACCACACAAACACACACATACACACAGACAACCACACACAGACACACACACACACACAGACACACACTACTCAAACCACACACACAACACAGACATGGACACACACACAGACAACACACACACACAGACACACACACACACACAGACACACACACACACAGACACACACAGACACACAGACACACACACAGACACACCCACAGACACAGACACACACACACACACGGCAACACATACACATAACACACACAAACACACACAACACAAAACACACACACACAGATACAGACACACAGACACACAGACAACACACACACTGATACACAACAGATAACACACACACACAGATAACACACAGACACACACACACACACACAAAAAACACCACACAAGACACAAACACACACAACACACACAGACACAACACACCCAAAACACACACACACAAAACAACACACACACACAGACTACCACACACACACACACACAAACAACACTCACACACACCACACAACACACACACACACACAACACATACACACCCCCACAACACTTCACACACACATTTTGTCATCATTATCAGAACACGCTGTAACTGTTGTCCACACGTACAAGTGACTCTTGACAGCAATGCACTAAAAAAAAAACATGGAAAATCTATTTTATTTATTCTTTTATATCCAGGATAATGGAATAAGCACTCATGTGCTTTTTTTTTTACATCCAGTCCCCGTGTGTATGCGGTTTTGTCAATTTTGTCACCTGTTTCCACCGGCACACAATGGCCTACTCTTCCGAAAAGCGGAACAGGATTGAACGTGTGCGCAAGATGTTCTGCATGTGTTCGAACACGGGGGCCTCGTTTTTAGTCTCACATACGAAGGACATTGGACATTCAGCTCTATTTTTTTGGGTCAAACTGGAAGAAAGGGCCGAGCTGGTATCGAACCCAGAACCTCACGGTAACTTGTTGGCAGGCGAACCGTCTTAACATCCCTGTCCACCCTTCCTTCCTAGCCATCTACGAGCTGTGTTGCTGTTTTGAAGCGCAGTCTTTAGTTTCCCGGCCTTCCTGGGGAATGCCGGGCCTATCGTATCAGAAGCCTCCCCACATTCTGGAAATTCTGTGCTTAACATTCCTCTTTTCTATCACTCTTTTTGTTTCTGCTGGTCCTTTCTTTCCCCGGTCAACTCTCCTTCTTGTCTATTTTCTGCCTTCTTGGGTCCATTCTCCTGCTCCCCCCCTCACCCCCCCCCCCAAAAGACATAAAAGATAACATTTCTCTTCTTGTGGTCGGGTGGTGCAGGGCCTGACTTGTCAGGCGCTTAACGGCAGCGCGACGCATTTCGCTCATATAACAGACAACAATAGTTGCTGTCTGAGCGTTCGACGAGGAAGAAGAAGAAGAAGAAGAAGAAGAAGAAGAACAAGATGATGAGCAGCCGCCTTGATGCAGTGGTTGGTTAATGCCATGGATGACGTACTTCCATAAGTGTCGTAGGGATTTTATCGGACTCCGGCTGGCTCCTATCCAGAGTGGGTGTGCGCTATGGAATCCTTAGGAAGACCGGGACCACACAGTCGAGCTTCTTCCGCTTTACGGATGTGGTTTTGGGAGTGCTGTTCAAATTACCTGACCAACACTGCAGGTGTAGGATCTCTCGGGCCTGGTTGGCGTAAGGGCGTATCATGGTAGTAACGCGTAGAGTGCATCCATGTCACGCAGCTTCAAGGAACGTGCACTTTCATAGCGCAAGCACCATTACAACATCCTCGTCATGCAATGGGATCAACATCCTCCTCACCTCCTCTCGAAGTCCTTCGGATGAGACTATAAACCGAGTCCCCGTGTTCGAACGCAGGCAGGACATCTTGCGCACACGTTAAATCCTGTTCCGCTTTTCGGAAGAGTAGGCCATTGTGTGTCGGTGGAAACAGATGACAGAATTGACAAAACCGCATACACACGGGGACTGGATGTAAAAAAAGCACATGAGTGCTTATTCCATTATCCTCGATATAAAAGAATAAAATTAATGGAAAAAATGTCTCTGGTTTCGAGTGTTCCCAAGTTGCTCTGGTCTCATGGTGACCTCAGATTCGGGTTTGACCTAATGTACATTTGATTGCGGTGGTTTGTCCAAAGCCTTGGGGTTGAGGTTCACAAGACGGTCGTTCGTACCACAACTACTGGGGTTGGCGCTCGCGCAGTCCTGGCTCACGAACTGAGCTAACCCTGTGGCTAGTGTGGGGCTTAGTAGGTGGCGGTATCCTGCTTTATGTTAGCTCAGAACAGGCACATCAGAATACCATCAAAGTGACCCAGCAGCTGTGCAGGGCCCCTCTGCCTGGTGGAGTCACGGTGGGCTGACATTGATGGGCTCCCTGTAGACTTGCAATCCTGAAAATGCGACATAGCGAATCTGGGTGTGGTGTGTGGCGGGGGAGATTGAAATGAGCGGCGTTGGAACAGCAGGACAGGAACGTCAAAGAAGGTAAGGCAGCAACCCCCCCCCCTTCCCCCAGTCCCTCCATCAAATCTTTACGTTTTATTTCATGATACAGCATCCTTTAAAAGCTATGCCATATATCATGTTATCAGACAATCAGAAACAAAATGATTTTTTTTCCACTCAGAATAGTTTGAGGCTGTAGAACTCTCATGGTAATCAGACTTGACAACCTCTACTCAGTGCTGCTTACAGCAAATCTTTCTAAACACCGTGCAGGGGAAGCAAAATACAAAGACCAAGATGGGAAACTGCTATGACTGTGAGTTTCCTAAGCCAGGAGACTACTTTCTCTGCAATGCAGACGATTTGGACAGAGCGCCTACCCGCCACGCAAAATCCTCATGGAGTTGTGGTAGCAAGACTGCGACAGATGGGAAAGTGGGTGATGGGTGATCAGCCCCCCAACTCCAAATCTTGTTTCAGAACTTCATGGGGAGCGTCAAGTGGACCGTCAGCAAGTACTTACCAGTCAGCGGTGCTGAATGAAGGAATGCCTCGGAGAACGGGAAACTACACCTACAACTGTTCGGCTGACCCCTGGACGTAACTCTGTTGCTGCGGCACCGGTCGTAGTGGTAAGTGAGATGGTAGAGAGGAGGATGTGCTGCTGGCACCGTACGTAATTGGTAATTGAGATGGTAGGGAGAGGATGGTGCTGCTGCAACGGTACGTATTGGGTAAGTGAATGGGCAGGGAGGAGGATGTGATGCTGGCACCGTACTATTGGTAATGAGATGGGTTAGGGGAGGAGATGGTGATGCTGCACGTACGGTATTGGTAAGCTGGAGATGGTAGGGAGGAGGATGGTGATGCTCGGCACCGTAACGTATTGTAAGTGAGATGGGTAGGGAGGAGGATGGTGCAGCAGCGCAGTACGTAATTGGTAAGTGAGATGGGTAGGGGAGGAGGAGGTGCTGCTGGCCCCGTAACTATTGGTAAGTGAGATGGGTAGGGAGGAGGATGGTGATGCTGGCACGACGTATTGGTACGTGAGGAGGGTAGGGGAGGCGATAGGTGAAGCTGGCACCGTACGTATTGGTAAGTGAGATGGGGTCGGAGGAGGATGGTGCTGCTGGCGCCGTACGTGTGGTAAAGTGAGATGGGTAGGTCGGAGGATGGTGATGCTGGCACCGTACGTATTGGTAAGTGAGATGGTAGGGGAGGAGATGGTGCTGCTGGCGCCGTAACTAATAGGTAATGAGAAGGGTAGGGGAGGAGGATGGTGCGGCTGGCGCGAACGTATTGGTAAAGTTGATGGGTAGGGAGGAAGATGGTGATGCTGGCACCGAACGTATTGGTAAATGAGAGGGGTAGAGGGAGGAGGATGTTGATGCTGGCAACCGTAACGTATTGGTAATTGAGATGGTGGTGCAAAGTCGGATGGTATGCTTGGCACCGTACGTAATGGTAATGAGATGGGTAGGGGAAAGATGGTGAGCTGGCACCGTACGTATTGGAAAGTGAGATGGGTAGGGGAAGAGGATGGTGAGCTAGCACCGTACGTATTGGTAAGTGAGATGGGTAGGGGAGGAGGATAGTGATGCTGATTGCTTGCTGAGGAGGATGCTGGTAGTGGTGGTGGTAGTGGAAATATTGGAGATAATCGTAATAGGGGGACTGTGGTAGTGTGAGTGATATTGATAATCGTAATCACGGTATAAACAGTGGTGGCAATCACTTATAGTTATGGCAATAGTTAGAGCACCATCACTGAGCAAGTCCTAGCTGCTGAAAAACCAACAATGGACCAGAGATGCTTTAGAGATCACATAAGCCGCTCCATCTTTTACATGATAGATTTACTTGCAGGAGAAGTATGGCTGCTTTACAGTAGAATAAAAGCAAACGCTTTTTCTTTGAACAGCCCTCAGACTGTCTTGACGTAAATCCTATTGTGTACTGTATAATAGCCCACTGCCTTCAGGGCAAGGCCCACCTCTCAGGCAGTGTTTCAGTCCGGCCACCTGTCCACTATGCACGAGGCGCCTACTAGCCCTCAGCTGCTAAACAGTTTCCCCCCCAGCAGCACGTCGTCATGCCTCCCGCAAGGCATGGACCTAAACACAGTGGCAATCACAGAACAATGGCCTGGAAGTACCACTCACGGTAACACTTCTTCTGGCCATACCTCCTGAACACACTGAACAAATTTTTTCTCCTTTATTGTAAGAGTGTATTGGTATTGGGCTATTTCCTTTTTCCATGACATTCATTTGTACGAGTATATTCGAAAAACAATTTTGATGGTGTCCAGTGCTGTCTTGAGAATTATATATTAGTATGTATCTTAAACACACACACACACTCACACACACAACACACACCACACACACACACATACACACAAAAAAACACACCTCTCTCACTCTCTCTCTCTCTCTCTCTCTCTCTCTCTCTCCTGACCTTTAGATTTGTTTTTAATCCCCTCTATCTCTCATCCTTGTTTTAAATAGTGTGAGTACAAACGGTATTGGAGTTTATTTTCATTATCATACATATAACCTGCAGGTAAGGTAAAGGTAAAGGTCCATAACCTTATATTAAGGTCGTAGGGGAAGCGAGGCGTCAGAGACCTCACATTCTCTATGGCCAGCGATTGAGGGCGGGCGGCCATCTCTCTCCCTCACTGCTTTTACTTCCTGACCCTAAAGAGGGCAGGTACCCATTTACAGCTGGGTGAACTGGGGGAACTGTATTGAGCCAAGAGGGCGGCAAACGTCACCCTTCCAAATTGGACCCACGCTTCGAAACGCTGCATAACATGGCTGAGGAAAGCGAGTGCTTCCGACCACTGAGCTACCCGTCCCCTGCCGTCTGCAGAGTATAATCAAAATAAGGGTTGAACGTGATTGTGCACTGTTTTGAGAATTATATATATATTTAGTGTTTTATCCCTGAAACCCACACACACACACACTCTCTCTCTCCCTCTCTCTCTCTCTCCCTTCCTCTCTCTCTCTCGTCGATCTCTCTCTCACTCCTAAATCTCTCTCTCTCACTCTCTTTCTCTCACCATGACCTTATAGATTTGGGCTGGATTTTGTTTTTCCTTCTTTCTTCCCTCCTTGTTTTTATTTGTGTGAGAGTATGGGTATTGAATTATTTGATAATCATGAAATAAAATTTGTATGAGTAATCAAACTAAGAGTTGAAGTGATCGTGTACTGTTTTGAATGAATCAAAGATTTAGTACCATCTCAGAAACATCACACCACACACACATTCACACACACACAGAACACACACACACACACACACACACACACCCATCTCTCTCTCGTCTCTCTCTCGGTCTCAACATCTCTCTCTCTCTCTCTGGTCTCCTCCTCCCTCTCTCTCTCTCTCTCTCTCTCTTCTGTATTTGTTGGCCTAAGGCCGATATGCCAATTAAATAATTCCTCTCTCTCACCGTCTCTCTCTCATCTCATCTCTCTCTCTCTTCCATCTCAACTCTTCTCTCTATCTCTCTCTACTCTCGTCCTCTTCTCTCTCTCTCTCTCTTTTCTTTAAAAAAAAGTTTTTTTCCTTTGCTTCTTCTGCTGAAAGGAGAGTACTGAGTGCATTTTTAAATGTACCCCATGGCGGCGACTGGATGTAAAAAGAACATGAATACTTATCAATTATCCTGGAAAAAAGAATTTGTTTCTATTACTTACAATGTGTCATTTCTTTTTATACTTATTGGCTTTTCCCCCCCTCTTTTATTATGAGAGTGTATGGGTATTTGCTCCTATTTTTATTACCATGACATTCAATTTGCATGAACATAATTAAAAGTTTTGTGTTGATCGTGTGCTATGTGAGTATTACATATTTAGTATTAACCTGAAACACCCCCCCCCCCACACACACACACTCAAACACACACACACACACAACGCCGCGCGCTCCAACACACACACACACACACACACACACACATACTACTGCACTCACGCCACCCATATTCCTCCCTAAACGACTGATAAGTTTTTAATTCTTCTTGTCTTGTTTCTTGTTTTTTATTGTGTGATGGTAAATGGGTATATAAATTTTATTTCATTATCATCAGACATATAATTTGAAACGAGTATAATCTAAATAATGAGTGATGATGGATCGCATACTGCATTGGGATTTATATAGGCTATTATCTCTGAATACTCCACACACACTCTCTGTCCTCTGTCTCTCTCTCTCTCCTCTCACCTTTTATCGTCCCTGCTTATATCCATAGTAGCTCTGATGAAGGATTCATATTTATATATTTTCATACTTTATTGGACTTGCCTCTGACTTAATTTTAATGATGGCCCATTTCAATATCTTATAATTATGTGTAACAATAATGGGACCAATTTACAATGTGTAGATGTTTATTCTTTTATGACTTATAGTTTGGTTGTGTTTTATTTTTCTTGGCTTTGTTGTTGTTGTTTGTTCTTGTTGTTGTTGTTTGTCTGTTTTTTCTCTTTTTTATCAGCTTTAGTTGGTTTGGTTTTTCCTTCTCTTTTGTTTGTTTGTTTTTGTTTTGGTTAGGGTTATTGGGGGGCTGGGGTAGGGTGGGTAATTCTTAGGATTTTCTTTAAAGTGCTTTCTTTTGGGGGGGGGAGTTTGTTGGGGGGGATGCTGTTTTGAAAAGGGTTTATTTCCCTTGTTTTATTGCGAGAAGACTGTATAAGTATTGGGTTATTATTATTAAGATGTATCCTAACGGGCGGGGACTGGATGAAAAAAGCACATGTGGCTTATTCATTATCCTCGAAATAAAAGAATTTGTCCATTGTCATTGTCATTGTCATTGTCTCTCTCTCTCTCTCCTCTCTCCTCGTCTCTCTCATCACCATCTCTCTCTCTCTCCAATCATCCTCATCTCTCTTCTCCATCTCTCACTCTCTCTCGCACTCCTTCTATAGTTTTGTGTCTTCTAATAAAGGGCTTTTCCATACGTCTATTTCAAATACATTTTGGGCTTGTTGACCTGTACTTGAGCTCCATAATGTCCTATTTCAAATATCTTATTATGTACGTGTAACAACTATGTGTACTATTCTGCAATATGAAGGTGGTTATTTTATGATCTAAAGTTTGGCTTACTCCTCTCTCTCTCTCTTACTCCTCATCTCTCTCTCTCTCTCTCTCTCTCCTCTCTCTCATCTCTCTTCTCTATCTCCATCACTCTCTCTCTCATCTCTCTCTCATCTCTCTCTCTCTCCTCCCTTGCTTTGAAGTTGTTACTTTGTTTCTTCGTTGGTATTATGTTGGGTTTTTCGCTTGTTTGTTTTTTTGTTTTGGTTGTAAGTATGTGAGTTGTGTGCGTGTGTGTGTTGTGTGTGTGTGTGTGTGAGTGTGTGTGTGTGTGTGTATGTAAGGGGGGAAACGATGCTATTTTTGTTTAATTGTTTTTTTGATCTGTTTTTTTTGGGGGTTTTTTATTGGTTTTTTTTTCATTATTTGTTTGTTGTTGTTTTTTCTGTTGTCTATTGTTTTTTGTTTGTATGTTTGTTTTGTTTTTTCTTCTTCTCTCTTTTTTCTTTAGAAAAAAGTTTTTTTTTCTCCTTTGCTTCATTCTGCTTGAAAGTCCAGATAACTGAGTACATTTTTAAATGTGACCCCATGGGCGGGAGACGGAATTAAAAAAGCACATGAAATACTTATTCATTATCCTGGAAAAAAAGATTTTGTTTCTATTACTTACAATGTGTAGATGTTCTTTTAATGGACTTTATTGCTTTTTCCCCCCTCTTTATTATGTAAGTGTAGGGTAGTTCACTTATTTATTACCATGACAATTCAATTTGCATGAGCATAAAAATTAAAAAGTGGTTTTGTTGATCGTGTGCTATGTGAGTATTTTACATATTTAGTATTATCCCTGAAACACTCCTCCCCCCACCCACCCCCCCACACAACTACGCTAAAACAAACACCAAACAACACACACACACACACACACACAACACACAACACACAACACACACAATCATAAAAATGCACACACACACACGCTACACACAGACACACACAGACAAAACACACACACACCACTCACACACACACACACACACGACACACACACTCACTCAGTCACTCACTCACCCAACTCTATTCCCTCCCTCAAGCGACTGTATAGTTTTAAATTTATTCTAGTTTGTTATCTGTTTTTTATTGGTGGATGATGGGTATTAAATTTATTTCATTATCATGACATATAATTTGAAACGAGTATAATCTAAAATGAGTGTTTGCATAGGGATCGCATACTGGTTATTGTTAATTATAAATTGGATATTATCTCTGAAATACACACACACAAAAGACCCTCTCTGTCTCTCTGTCTCTTCTCGCTCTCTCACCTTTTATCGTCCTGCTTATAAGTCATCTAGTAATATCCTGATGAAGGATTCATATTTTATATTTTCAATACTTTATTGGACTTGCCTCTGTACTTAAGTTTTAATGAGAGCCCTATTCAATATCTTATAATTATTGTAACAATTATGTGTTAACCTTTACAATGTGTAGAATGTTTATCTTATGACTTATTAATGTTTGGTTTGTGTATTTTCTTTGGCTTTGTTGTTGTTGTGTTGTTGAGTTGTTTTTGTCTTTTTTATCCTCTTTTTTATATCTTTTGGTTGTCTGGTTTTTTCTCCTGTTTTGTTTTGTTTGTTTTGTTTGTTAGGGATTTTTTTTGGGGGGTGGGGGTAGGGGTGGGGTATTTTTAGATTTTTTTTTTAATTACTTGCTTGGGGGGGGGTTTGTTGGGGGGGGGGGGGGCTGATTTAAAAGGGTATTTCCCCATTGTTTTTATTAGTGAGACGTATAAGTTATTGGGTTATTATTATTAAAGATGTATCCCTAACCGGGCGGGGACTGGATTAAAAAAGCACATGTGTGCTTATTCATTATCCTCGAAATAAAAGAATTTGTCATTGTCATTGTCTCTCTCTCTCTCCAAATGAGACAATACACCGAGGACCTGTGTGCCAACCAACAGATAACACGTTACACCTGTTCCCCTTTTTGTAAGAGCATGCCATTGTGTGCCAGTAGGAACGAATGACAAACTTGACAAAATCGCGTACAAACGGGGACTGGATGTAAAAAAGCACACGAGTACTTACTCCATTATCCTCAGAATAAAAGAATAAAATGAACAGATAAAACTGAATAGATAAGTTAGGTCAAATGGTTTACCACTTGATGACAATTTTCGCAGGTAATTATGGTGTTGATGATGAAGAAAAGTTGTGTCCAAGTCACACAAGGAACTTTGAGAAATCAAGTTTTGCCAGACTGCTCTGCGACCTAGTGCTCTAAGGATAGCGGATTAATGCGAATTCTTCTAAAATAATAGTATTCTAGTTTTTTATTTTGCGAGAACCCTCCTGCTAAGGGATAAGTTCTCACTGATGTATGACCTACATAACCATTATCAGATTTGGAAATAATGAAAACAACAACAACGATAATGAGATACAAATTATATCCATTTATTTTTATTTACTTATCCATTTCTCTATCTTTTCTTCTATTTCAGGGATAATGAAAAAAAGCATTCATGCGCTTAACTTTTTTTTTACATTAATTACAGTACAGTACAGAACATTACACTGCACGCGCGCATACCTGTCTCTTTCAAACAAACACTACTGTCCACACTATGGAATGAACCCTGCTTTCGTCACTGTCATGATCCACCTGATGCTACAATGGCCTCTCTTTTACATTGCTGTGCAGGTTTTACTCTGACTCCATGTGGCAGAGATAACACAGCGGAGATAGTCAAGGGGCAGACTGACAATGCCTTCGTCTGTACAAGTCAGGGGGATGGACAAAGGGTGGTCTACTGACAGTGACACATAATGCAAACACCTATATTGCTGGTTCCTGTTCTGCGGGGGGGGCAAAATCCACTAGTGGTAGCTTACAGGAGATCCCTTGGTGCAGCCTTTCCACAGCCAGCCGTGTCAGGCACAGAGACCAGGGTGATCGCACACCTGAAGAGCTGAGGTCCAAGGAGCAATGTGCAGTCTGGGACTTTGAGGTGTGAATCAGGACAGTGCAGACACTGTCAATGGACTACGTTTGGTGAGATTTTCTTTGCAAATGATCTGTGTACTTTTTTATCCGTCTGTTTCGTTTATCAGTATGCAGCTTTCATCCGTTCTATTTGGACACCGTATTTGAGAAGATCAAACATATGAATTAAACCCCGTGGGTTGTATTTTCCACGAAGATGAAGGGTTTAAAGGTTGTTAGCATCAATTACGGGCTAGGCACAGAAGTTGGGATGATTTTGGTTTTGATTTTGACATGTGAGGATTTGTTTTTGTGCCTTTTCAATTCATTTTGTCCGTCTGGTTGTCTTGTCTCATCTTGCCCATATTGTCCACCGATCTCTTGAATATTTTTGAAGAATATCTGTTTGTCTATCTGATAACACACACAGAGAGAGAGAGAGAGAGAGAGAGAGAGAAGAGAGAGAGAGAAGAGAGTGTGTGGTATGTAATGTGTGTGTGTAATGTTGTTATGTAAGTGTGTATGTAATTATATGTGATGGGCGTGCGTAGGTAAAAATCTGAATATTTGTTATTTTAGAGACAAATCCAAACTCTAAAATTTAAAAAAGCTCAAGAAGCGACTGTCAAATATGCAACATTATGGTGTCGAGGATTGATTGACAGTTGGCAAATGGTTGCTTTGGAGCTTTCTGAACATGGAATAAGCACAAGTTTGTGAATGCGTGGTTTGTGGTTATTTGATTGCGCTCAACCGTTTCGATTTTTTTACTGCTGATGTTGTTTTTCTTTCTGTTTTAAAGGCCCAGTGTGTTAACCTTTCTACAGGTCTATATATTTATGTGCTGCATTAGTTTGCTTGTTTGTTGGATTGCTTTCACTTGTCTTTGTCATTTCATGTGATTTCAACCCTGAGTAGGCTCACACCTGTCGATTAGAATCACTCATTAATTAAACTATGAGAGACTTTCAATTTTTATAAAAATAACTTGAGTTTTAAAAACTTCTTTTGGAAATCCTATCTTAGAAATAAATATGGTTTGAGTTTTAAACGGCTATCTATCTGATTGAAATTCTGTTTGATTATCACTACTGTGTCTATTTTTCTGGAGGATGTTCCTCCAGATATGGCATGGAGATCAGTGCCGAGAAAACAAAACTCATGACAAATAGTGCCCAGCCAATCACTACCAAGATCAAAGTCAGTGGAAAAGAACTTGAGGTTGTAGATCACTTCAAGTACCTTGGAGCTATTATTAGTGAAGGAGGTTCAAAAACTGAAATCCTCGCAAGAGCTGCACAAACAATAGCAGCGATGGCAAAGCTCAAGACTATCTGGAAAGACCGAAACATCTCTTCTCAGGACCAAGGTCAAGCTACTGCATAAACTAGTCATCTCTACATATCTGTATGCATGCGAATCCTGGAACATTGAATGGCAGAGCTAACAAAGATGATCCAGCTCTAGAGATGAGATTGCCTCAGAATCCTTGGCATTTCATACACGGACCACATTACCAACCAACGAAGTCCTACAAACCATCACCCAACAAGTAAAGCACTAAGAAAACCTGCTGACCCCCCCAACCCATTCAAGAAAAGGAAGCTCAGAGGTACGGACATGTGACTATAATCAGATGGGCTGTCCAAAACCATAACTGCAGTGAACAGTGCAGGGGAAAAGAAGGCGAGGCAGAGGAGAAATGGCAGACAACATCACTGAATGGCGGAAAGAGCTTCTTCTCCACAACCCAGGCACTTGCACACAACCGCCGCAAATGGAGCCAGCTGGTGCAACGTTCGTCAATGCTTTGCCCCTACGACCCCGGAGGGGATCATGGGAGCAGATGAGATGATGGGGGCAGATGAATCTATTTTTAAGTTTGCAGACCTAAATCTCCTCTTTTTTTCCTGCTATGAGTGGATTTTCCTCAAAACGGCAGAGTGATAGTGGTACTCAGTTTTATAGCAAAATAGCAATAGCTGAACTACTTTTCTTGCAATGTTTTTTTCCCCCAATGTGTAAAACAAAGAACCCCCCCCCCCCCTCCCCCATCACAAAGTCTCTTCTCTGCGATGAAACAGTTGGCCGAGGGATTTGTTTTCACGGAAGAAAAAAAAAGTCACTTATGATTCTCCAGGCAGTTTATCCCAGTTTAATTCACTGCCTTTTAAAGAAAATACGATCAAGCTTAAACATCTAAGAACCAGCCCCGTGAATTTTCATCAAGTTTCTGTTTATTTTGTCACTTTTGTCTCTCCCTCTATGGGGCCGCTGGGAGCTCTTTCAGTGCAAGTAGCATCCCCACCTTCTGGAATTTTTTCTTCTTTTTTTTCTTTTGGGCTGTCTCATTTTCTGTGATGTCCCCCGTCCTGCTGTTCCCACGCCGCTCGTTCCAATCTCCCCGCCACAGCCATACTATCCAGATTTGTTATGTCTCATCCTCAGAGTCGGATGTCCACAGGGAGCCCATCACTATCAGGTCGCCGTGGGGCCACCAGCCTTCTGGAAATTCTGTGCAAGACATTTCCTCTCTCTCTCTCTCTCTCTCTCTCTACAACACTCGTCATCTCAAACTCATCTCTCTTCTCTCTCTCTCCTTCTTCTCTCTCTCTCTCTCTCATCTCTCTCTCTCTCTCTCCTCCATCTCTCTCTCTCTCTCTCTCTCGCTCCTCCTCTCTCTCTCTCTCCTCTCCTCTCTCTCTCTCTCTCTTCTCTCTCCTCTCCTCATCACTCTCTCTCTCCTTACTTTCTGTCATCTCTCTCGCTTATTTTATGCCTCCCTAGTCCACTCTCCTGCTTTTTTTCTTTTAAAAAAGCATATCTTAAAAAATGTTTCCATACAGATATGCATACACTGCATGCACTGGTAACCTCCACATATCTGTATGCGTGCGAATCCTGACATTGAACGCAGATCTACAGGAGATGAGATGCCTCAGAAGACTCCTTGGCATTTCATTCACGGACCACATTACCAACAACGAAGTCCGACAAACCATCACCCAACAAGTAAAGCACTACGAAAACCTGCTGACCACAGTCAAGAAAAGGAAACTCAGATGGTACGGACATGTGACAAGATCAGATGGGCTGTTTAAAACCATACTGCAGGGAAGAGTGCAGGGAAGAGAAGGCGAGACAGACAGAAAGAAGAAATGGGCAGAAGACAACATCACTGAATGACAGGGAAGAGCTTCTCCCACATACCCAGGCACTTGCACACACCGCGCAAATGGAGCCAACTGTGCAACGTTCATCACTGATGCCCCTTACGACCCTGGAGGGGGTTATGGGAGCAGACGAGATGTTATCGAAATGTTACATTTCCCCTGTGTTCTTTTGTTCTGGCTACCACCAGTCGTGAATATTGGTAAACACTGTATAGGCACAAGATTGCCCCTTCTGCATGTTATTTGCCCGTGGCACTTTTTATGTACGTTGTGCACTTAAAAACGTCGATTTGTTTAAATAAACTCTTTTTTTGTAAATGTAATCTGGGTTGATGATCAGCGGAAATGACTGGTGTCCCTTAGAACATGGCCGGTCTTCTAGCTTAAGGAATGAAATGATGTAAGGTGTTGGCCATTTATTTTTCTTTTTTTTCCCCCCGAAGGAACGGAGTTTGGCTACGTGAAGTATTAAGACGGTGTTGGTTTTTAACCAGAAAGTGAAAGTTACTGGAGCCACTGAAACTGAAGGAGGTGACCAGACAGCCCTTCGTGTTGGCGGGCAGTTAACAACACAGAAATAGTAATAATAATAATAATAATAATAAAATAATAATAATAATAATAATAATTATAGAATTTATATAGCGCTAATTCTTGTAAAGCAAAGCAAATCAAAGCGCTCAATTTTCTTTTAAAATGCGTGTTATCGGTTTTAAAAAAAATACAATTGTCATCTGTTCCCCACCAGGCACACAATGGCCTACTCTTTCGAACAGCGGAAAGATTTAAACGTGTCCCGGCCAAAGATGTTCTGCATGCGTTCGCAACATCGGCCTTCGGGTTATAGTCTCATCCGTACAGTACTTTTATTTCTGACTGTCCTTCCGCAGCTCTTCAGTGACACACAGGCTGTTTCGCCTTAGGGGAACAGTTTCGCGCCCTGTTCCTTTCTGTGGACTGATCTCTTGTGTCTTCAAGCTCTCTTCCCTCTGTGGGATCTCTTGTGCCTAGTGACACTTCAGTGTTGTCAGCTGTTGCAGTAAATGAACTCAAAGCCTGAAATGGACAAAAGTTGTGTTTGTGTGTGTGTGTGTGTGGTGGTGTGTGTGTGTGTGTGTGTGTTGTGTGTGTGTGTGTGTGCGTGTGTGGTGTGTGTGTGTGATGTGGTGTGTGTGTGGTGTGTGTGTGTGTGTGTGTGTGTTGTTGTGTTGTGGTTGTGCGTGTGTGTGTGTGTGTGTGTGCGTGTGTGTGTTGCAGTACGAGCACGTCAGGCCAGCTGCAGCAACAACCAGGAACAGGATCACTCGGTTTCATCGGATGGGAAAAATCTCACTGACCAGTCCGAGTCCTCCCGTGCAGATTAGTTGTCTGTGGAGAGGAGTGGTGATGGGTAAGTAGCCAACCCATGAGTTTGCTGGAACTACACCGACACAAGCAGACACAGACAACAGACCACACACACACACAATACAGACACACACACAACACAAACAACACACACACAGACACACACACAAACAACACACACAGACACACACACAGACACACACAGACACACAGACACACACACAGACACAGACACACAGACACACACACAAAACAGACACAAAGACATACACACACACCACACACACAGACACACAACACACACAACACAGACGCAGACACACCACACACACACACAACACACACACACATAAAAAGAATGACACACACACACACAACACACAGACACACACAGACACAGACACACATACACACTACAGAAACAAACAACACAACACACAGGACACGAGACACACAGACACAGGACACACACAAAACAACACACACCTCAGACGCAGACACAAAACACAAACTAACAACACAGACACAGAACACTGACACACACACAGACACAGACACAGACACACACACAGACATCACACACACACAACACACACACAAACAACACAAGAAGACACAACAGAGACACAGACACATACACACAGACACACACAGACACACACAACACACACACAGACACACATAAGACACACACACGCACACAGACCCACACACAGACACAAGAACACACAACACACACAGACACACACACAGACACACACACACAGACACACACAGACACACACAACACACACATACACATCACAAGCACAACACAAGCACAGACACACACACAGACACACACACAGACTCACACAGACACACACACACACACCACACACAAACAAACACACACAGACACACACACATCAGACACACACAGACACACACAAGACACACTCACACAAGACACACACACAAACACACACACACAGACACACACACACAAACAACACACACACAAGACACCACACACACACAAACAACACACATCACATAGAACACACACACACACAGACACAGACGCAGACACACACACACAGACTCACATACAACACACACACCCACACACACACACCACACACACAACACACACACACACAAGCACAGGACACCGACACAACAGACACAGACACACACACACAGACACAGACACAAAACGCAGACACACACACATAGACACACACACACAAACACACAGACCAGACACACACACAGACACAAACACACACACACACACACACACAAACAAAACAATCAAGAGACACAGACTCAGACACACAGACACAGACCACACAAACACACACATACACACAGACAACCACACACAGACACACACACACACACAGACACACACTACTCAAACCACACACACAACACAGACATGGACACACACACAGACAACACACACACACAGACACACACACACACACAGACACACACACACACAGACACACACAGACACACAGACACACACACAGACACACCCACAGACACAGACACACACACACACACGGCAACACATACACATAACACACACAAACACACACAACACAAAACACACACACACAGATACAGACACACAGACACACAGACAACACACACACTGATACACAACAGATAACACACACACACAGATAACACACAGACACACACACACACACACAAAAAACACCACACAAGACACAAACACACACAACACACACAGACACAACACACCCAAAACACACACACACAAAACAACACACACACACAGACTACCACACACACACACACACAAACAACACTCACACACACCACACAACACACACACACACACAACACATACACACCCCCACAACACTTCACACACACATTTTGTCATCATTATCAGAACACGCTGTAACTGTTGTCCACACGTACAAGTGACTCTTGACAGCAATGCACTAAAAAAAAAACATGGAAAATCTATTTTATTTATTCATTTATATCCAAGGATAATGGAAATAAGCACTCATGTGCTTTTTTTTTGTACATCCAGTCCCCGTGTGTATGCGGTTTTGGTCAATTTTGTCACCTGTTTCCCAACCGGCACACAATGCCCTACTCTTCGAAAAGCGGAACAGGATGAACGTGTGCGCAAGATGTTCTGCATTGTTCGAACACGGGGGCCTCGTTTTTAGTCTCACATACGAAGGACATTGGACATTCAGCTCTATTTTTTTGGGTCAAACTGGAAGAAAGGGCCGAGCTGGTATCGAACCCAGAACCTCACGGTAACTTGTTGGCAGGCGAACCGTCTTAACATCCCTGTCCACCCTTCCTTCCTAGCCATCTACGAGCTGTGTTGCTGTTTTGAAGCGCAGTCTTTAGTTTCCCGGCCTTCCTGGGGAATGCCGGGCCTATCGTATCAGAAGCCTCCCCACATTCTGGAAATTCTGTGCTTAACATTCCTCTTTTCTATCACTCTTTTTGTTTCTGCTGGTCCTTTCTTTCCCCGGTCAACTCTCCTTCTTGTCTATTTTCTGCCTTCTTGGGTCCATTCTCCTGCTCCCCCCCTCACCCCCCCCCCCAAAAGACATAAAAGATAACATTTCTCTTCTTGTGGGTCGGGTGGTGCAGGGCCTGACTTGCAGGCGCTTAAACGGCAGCGCGACGCATTGTCGCTCATATAACAGACAACAATAGTTGCTGTCTGAGCGTTCGACGAGGAAGAAGAAGAAGAAGAAGAAGAACAAGATGATGAGCAGCCGCCTTGATGCAGTGGTTGGTTAATGCCATGGATGACGTACTTCCATAAGTGTCGTAGGGATTTTATCGGACTCCGGCTGGCTCCTATCCAGAGTGGGTGTGCGCTATGGAATCCTTAGGAAGACCGGGACCACACAGTCGAGCTTCTTCCGCTTTACGGATGTGGTTTTGGGAGTGCTGTTCAAATTACCTGACCAACACTGCAGGTGTAGGATCTCTCGGGCCTGGTTGGCGTAAGGGCGTATCATGGTAGTAACGCGTAGAGTGCATCCATGTCACGCAGCTTCAAGGAACGTGCACTTTCATAGCGCAAGCACCATTACAACATCCTCGTCATGCAATGGGATCAACATCCTCCTCACCTCCTCTCGAAGTCCTTCGGATGAGACTATAAACCGAGTCCCCGTGTTCGAACGCAGGCAGGACATCTTGCGCACACGTTAAAGCCTGTTCCGCTTTTCGGAAGAGTAGGCCATTGTGTGTCGGTGGAAACAGATGACAGAATTGACAAAACCGCATACACACGGGGACTGGATGTAAAAAAAGCACATGAGTGCTTATTCATTATCCTCGATATAAAAGAATAAAATTAATGGAAAAAATGTCTCTGGTTTCGAGTGTTCCCAAGTTGCTCTGGTCTCATGGTGACCTCAGATTCGGGTTTGACCTAATGTACATTTGATTGCGGTGGTTTGTCCAAAGCCTTGGGGTTGAGGTTCACAAGACGGTCGTTCGTACCACAACTACTGGGGTTGGCGCTCGCGCAGTCCTGGCTCACGAACTGAGCTAACCCTGTGGCTAGTGTGGGGCTTAGTAGGTGGCGGTATCCTGCTTTATGTTAGCTCAGAACAGGCACATCAGAATACCATCAAAGTGACCCAGCAGCTGTGCAGGGCCCCTCTGCCTGGTGGAGTCACGGTGGGCTGACATTGATGGGCTCCCTGTAGACTTGCAATCCTGAAAATGCGACATAGCGAATCTGGGTGTGGTGTTGGCGGGGGAGATTGAAATGAGCGGCGTTGGAACAGCAGGACAGGAACGTCAAAGAAGGTAAGGCAGCAACCCCCCCCCCTTCCCCCAGTCCCTCCATCAAATCTTTACGTTTTATTTCATGATACAGCATCCTTTAAAAGCTATGCCATATATCATGTTATCAGACAATCAGAAACAAAATGATTTTTTTTCCACTCAGAATAGTTTGAGGCTGTAGAACTCTCATGGTGAGCAGACATGGACAACCTCTACTCAGTGCTGCTTACAGCAAATCTTTCTAAACACCGTGCAGGGGAAGCAAAATACAAAGACCAAGATGGGAAACTGCTATGACTGTGAGTTTCCTAAGCCAGGAGACTACTTTCTCTGCAATGCAGACGATTTGGACAGAGCGCCTACCCGCCACGCAAAATCCTCATGGAGTTGTGGTAGCAAGACTGCGACAGATGGGAAAGTGGGTGATGGGTGATCAGCCCCCCAACTCCAAATCTTGTTTCAGAACTTCATGGGGAGCGTCAAGTGGACCGTCAGCAAGTACTTACCAGTCAGCGGTGCTGAATGAAGGAATGCCTCGGAGAACGGGAAACTACACCTACAACTGTTCGGCTGACCCCTGGACGTAACTCTGTTGCTGCGGCACCGGTCGTAGTGGTAAGTGAGATGGTAGAGAGGAGGATGTGCTGCTGGCACCGTACGTAATTGGTAATTGAGATGGTAGGGAGAGGATGGTGCTGCTGCAACGGTACGTATTGGGTAAGTGAATGGGCAGGGAGGAGGATGTGATGCTGGCACCGTACTATTGGTAATGAGATGGGTTAGGGGAGGAGATGGTGATGCTGCACGTACGGTATTGGTAAGCTGGAGATGGTAGGGAGGAGGATGGTGATGCTCGGCACCGTAACGTATTGTAAGTGAGATGGGTAGGGAGGAGGATGGTGCAGCAGCGCAGTACGTAATTGGTAAGTGAGATGGGTAGGGGAGGAGGAGGTGCTGCTGGCCCCGTAACTATTGGTAAGTGAGATGGGTAGGGAGGAGGATGGTGATGCTGGCACGACGTATTGGTACGTGAGGAGGGTAGGGGAGGCGATAGGTGAAGCTGGCACCGTACGTATTGGTAAGTGAGATGGGGTCGGAGGAGGATGGTGCTGCTGGCGCCGTACGTGTGGTAAAGTGAGATGGGTAGGTCGGAGGATGGTGATGCTGGCACCGTACGTATTGGTAAGTGAGATGGTAGGGGAGGAGATGGTGCTGCTGGCGCCGTAACTAATAGGTAATGAGAAGGGTAGGGGAGGAGGATGGTGCGGCTGGCGCGAACGTATTGGTAAAGTTGATGGGTAGGGAGGAAGATGGTGATGCTGGCACCGAACGTATTGGTAAATGAGAGGGGTAGAGGGAGGAGGATGTTGATGCTGGCAACCGTAACGTATTGGTAATTGAGATGGTGGTGCATGTGTAGCGTCATCTTCTGGTGTGTGTGAGTGTATAGTGTGTGCGTTTTGTGTGTAGTGTGGGTGTGGAGTGTGTAGTGTGTGTAGTGTGGAGTGGGAGTGTGTAGCGTATTTTTTTGGTGTGTGTGTGAGTGTGTAGTGTGTGTATGTAGTGTGTGAGTGTGTGAGTGTGTGTGTGTGTGTGAGTGTGTGTGTGTGTGTGGTTGTGAGTATGTGTAGTGTGTGAGTGTGTAGTGGTGTGTAGTGTGTAGTGTGTGTGTGTGAGTGTGAGTGTGTGTGTGAGTGTGTGTGTGAGTGTGGAGTGTGGAGTGTGTAGCGTCATCTTCTGGTGTGAGTGTGTAGTGTGTGTGAGTGTGTGTGTGTGTGTGGTGTGTGTGAGTGTGTGTGTGTGTGTGGTTGTGAGTATATGTGTAGTATGTGAGTGTGTAGTGTGTGTAGTGTGTGTGTGTGAGTGTGTGTGTGTGTGGTTGTGAGTATGTGTGTTGTGTTATGTGTGAGGTGTGTAGCCTCGTCCTCTGGTGTGTGTGTGTGTGTGTTGTGTGTGATGTGTGTGTGTGTGTGTGTGTGTGTGTGTGTGTGTGTTGTGTGTAGCATCGTCTTCTGGTGTGAGTGAGTGTGTGTGTGTAGTCTCGTCTTCTAGTGTGAGTGAGTGAGTGAGTGTGTGTGTGTGTAGTCTCGTCTTCTGGTGTGAGTGAGTGTGTGTGTGTGTGTGTGTGTGTGTGTGTGTGTGGTTTTGTTTTTGTTTGTTTTTGTTTAATGTCCATTCACTACTTGGTGATAAGGACACACCCGCATTCAAACCAACATCTCTCTCTCTCTCTCTCTCTCTCTCTCTCTCTCCTTAATAATTATATGTGTATTTATATTCTCACAACTATCTACAGTAGAGGTCTTACTGGGGAAGAATATATAACCTCAGCAACTGATGTTATGAACTGCTGAGAGTCATATAAAACCTCTTGAACAGTGGAATATTTTTTATGAATATCTATTCCTCTCCTTTTTAAACAGGTCAGTTAGGATTGGGCAATCAAACAATAAATGGTAGATTGAAAGAGATTGGGAACAGCAACATGTCACATTTTTAGATATTTGTGTTCTATGCATTTAGTCTCATTTTATATATTAAATTTCTACTTTCCGTGAGCAAGAAATGTTTTCAGAGTGTGTTTTCTCCATTTTAGAATGTATACAATTCATCAATTTAGCATTAATTTCATGCGAGGACAATGCGAGATTGGAACCAAACGTTTCAATGTTGCAATCCGAGGCAGCTTGTTTTGCTAAAGAATCAACCAACTCATTCCAATAGATTCCACAGTGAGAGGGACCCAGCAGAAGTTATTTGTATGCCTCTGCTTGCAATACAATGTATCAAGAATTTAATCTCAAATACAATATCTTTCCTTATGTTCCCTGCCAGTGCTTTAGTGCCATCAATACTGCTTTTGAGTCAACGCAAAAAAAGAATGTGGCGAGTGACAAGCGCAGTATTTGACAAAAAATTCAAGGCCATAAGGATTGCAAACAATTCACACGTAAAAATAGAAAAATGTTTTCCTAAATGAAATAATTTTTGTACTTTAAAAACAGGAATCACAAATGCTGCCCCATTTCTTCCTGATTTCCAGAACAGATCCATCAGTATACACTTTTAAATGATTAGAATAATTACTTTCAATGTGACTTTTTACATCAACGGTGAGCAAATTTTGATCTTCATTCTTTTTGACATCCGTGTAGTCAGTGTCAAAGTTAGCCGATATATGTTCCCAAGGAGGCATTTGAGGAACCATCGGAAAAATTGGAATTGTTGTTAGGTCAATACTAATGTCTTTCATTAATGAATCTGTATAATTTTTAATTGGCAGGAGAAATGAAACATTGCTTGCTCGTTTTGGATAGTCAGTGTCTTGATTCATAAAAAAATCATCTTTTACTGAATTTGGAACAGAGAGACTTCGAATCACATACTTTGATACGGCCAATCTTCGTTGTTCAGAAAGAGAGAGTAAATGTGCTTCTTTATAAGTATTATTTATGTTAGCATGTACTGGAACACCAAGTGCTATTTTTATGGCTTTACTGTCTAAACTTTGTAAGTGTGTGGCCTCGTCTTCTGGTGTGAGTGTGTGTGTGTGTGTGTAGCATCGTCCTCTGGTGAGTGTGTAGCCTCGTTCTCTGGTGTGAGTGTGAGTGTGTAGCTTCGTCTTGTGGTGTTTGAGGTGTGTGTGTGTGTAGCCTGTCTTCTGGTGTGTGTGTGTGTGTAGCTTTGTCTTCTGGTGAGTGTGTGTGTGTAGCATCGTCTTCTGGTGAGTGTGTGTATGTGTGTGTGTGTGTAGCATCGTCTTCTGGTGAGTGTGTGTATGTGTGTGTGTGTGTAGCATCGTCTTCTGGTGTGTGCGTGTGTGTGTGTAGCATCGTTTTCTGGTGAGTGTGTGTGTGTGTAGCATCGTCTTCTGATGTGTGTGTGTAGGTTCGTCTTCTGGTGTGTGTGTGTGTGTGTGTGTGTGTGTAGCATCGTCCTCTGGTGTGTGTGTGTGTGTGTGTGGAGCATCATCTTCTGGTGTGTGTGTGTGTGGAGCATCATCTTCTGGTGAGTGTGTGTGTGTGTGTGTTAGCATCGTCTTCTGGTGTGGTGTGTGTGTGTGTAGCATCGTCCTCTGGTGAGTGTGTTTGTGTGTGTGTAGCATCCACTTCTGGTGAGTGTGTGTGTGTGTGTGTGTGTGTGTAGCCTCGTCCTCTGGTGAGTGTGTGTGTATGTTAGTTCCAGGTGTTGCCAGCGGTGACGAAACTAAAGCAGACGGCAGGTAAGGGGCGTGGCATGCCCTTGAAATACACTTTGGCTCGCTATTTCCTATCATTTTGTTGTTGTTAAGGAACAGACGATGTCGCTGTCTCTGCCTGCCTGTCTGTCTGTTCTCTGTAACTGTCTCTATCTGTCTGTCCCGTCTGTCTGTGTCCCTGTCTGTCTCTGTTTCTCACCCCCTCCTTCTTTCTCTCTCTCTCTCTCTCTCTCTCTCTCTCTCTCTCTCTCCTCTTCTCTCACTCTCTCTCCAGCAGGT
Source organism: Rapana venosa (assembly GCA_028751875.1). NCBI lineage: Eukaryota > Metazoa > Mollusca > Gastropoda > Neogastropoda > Muricidae > Rapana > Rapana venosa. The sequence goes on along the minus strand of CM054160.1, from coordinate 39,308,605 downwards.
GGACAAAAAACACGAACAGTCTTAGGTTCAATTCCACCCCAACACACACACACACACCACACACACACTTACAATACACACACACACACACACACACACACACACTCTCTCTCTCTCTCTCTCCTCCCTCTCTTCTCGTTATATATCCCTTAGGGCGGGGACTGGATGTAAAAAAGCACATGGGTTCTTATTCATTATCTCG
>CM054160.1:39297763-39300403 GCA_028751875.1 Rapana venosa | reverse complement strand
ATTTTAAGACTTGTAAAACAAGGAAAGAATCTTTTTGTCTACAAAAAAATGAGTTCAGTTTCCTCAGAAAATACAGACGTTGTTGTCCCTTGTTAACGTCCCAGTTTAACTTGTGGTCAAAAACAGTTCCCAGATACTTATAGTTCAAAACGTTTTCAACTTCTTGATTATGGATAATCTTATCTTAGGAGTATGCCCTACAATATAAAAGAGCAAACAAAAACAATGTGCGTTTAACTCATTGAGGTTGTGCCGAATCTTAAGCTTCAGCACTTTTTTCCTTTACTGTGACGTGCCGAAGCTTAAGATTCGGCAGACTTACGATTTTTTTTTAAAACACAAAGTAATGGTTAACTCAAGGGTAATTACTCTGGCCTGTAGGGCAATCATTTTTCTAAACACAGTTGCTTTCCTTGACCATAAGCTTGCCTAGTTTTTATCTGTTGGCCAATTTTCTTTGACATGTCAACAAGTGATATCTTTGGGATTTCAGGCACCCCAGTGTTATGATTCTTTTTAAAAAAATGAAAAGCGTTCTGGTCACACACACACATGCGCGCATACGTCATGTCATGCCCATACACACATGCCCGTTGGGTAGAAGCTGTTTTATCTCTAATATATACTTTTCCGTAGTAACAGAGTGGACCTGTTTGATGTACCATCTCTGCACACATTCTCGGGTACAAGGTACAGTCTCAGTCTCGCAATTGGGATGTGGCTTCTATAAAGAGGCCACATAAATTCTACATGTTACTATATTGGCGAAGTGCACGCACTGAACCTCGGTCAAACCACCACCCAAAGGAAACAGAGCACTGCACAATTTGCAGGTGTGTCCCAAAATAGTAACACATCACTCTGATCGTATGGGAGGCAATCAAAATAACTGCACCATCACGCATAACATCTGACTCATGTTTGTTTCTTCTGTTTACTTATGTTAAGTGATGTTGATATGTTTGTCCGTCATATTCCGCGATGACCACTTGGCCGAGAGAGTGAGGATGAACTGTGGGCAAGGCATCTCCACTATAATCACATTTCTGCCCAATTTCTGAAACAGCAGCTGCCTCCTCTGCTGTTTTGGAGGTCATCGTCGGACACGACGGACAAACATACATACTCATAGATTGTCTTTGCCCAGGCCCCATAACAATCTCTATAAGTCAAGCCTTGCTTATTCAGGAAGAAAATGGTGGAATAATCTACTTCCCTTTTTAAAATTAGCTAATTCATAACAAACGTTTAAGAAACTTTTGAAGAGACACCTGGTGGACAAATTGTAATTTCACTTTTATGCTCAAGGTTACCTGACATCTGGCTGGTTTGTAAATTGTTACTCTTACCCTTGCTATTTTGTATTTTTATTATTTGTCTGTATGACTTGCTATTAAGGATTTTGTTTTACCTTGTACTGTGAGGTCTGGACTTATATATTTTTTAAAACCTCTTTTATTTTTGTTCTTTTCAACATATATCAACATCGTCTTTTGAATGGTTTTACATGTCAACTTTCTTGATCATTTTGTGAGGGCAGGATGAAAAGCCAGTTGCGTACAACTTTTTGCCCTCAACAAAGATAATTTTGACTTAACTTGACTCACACTCACTCTCTCTCTCTCTCACTCACTCACTCACTCACACACACACACACACTCACACACACACACACACACACACACATATTCTCTCTCTCCCTCTCTCTCTCTCATACACATACACTCACTCACACACCTCTCTCTCACACACTCACTCACTCACTCATCACCACCCACAACCACCCACCACCACCACCACCACCATCACCATCACCACCACCACAACAACAACAACAAATCAAGAAGAACACACTCACCGTGCACATTCTGTACACAAGTACAGAGAAGAAACACAGCCAGGGCTTGGCAAAGCACGGCCATTTTCCTCTGCCTTCAAGCCAGAAGCAACTCAGTCCGTTTTAAAAAATCCAACCCACACCACAACACCACGAACAACCCTTTGCTCCTGCACAAAGAAGGAAGTGATATAGCCTACCCTATTTGCTGGCCTTGTCTTTTATACACACAGCTTTACAATTGTGCCCACTATTCCAATGTCAAGGCAGCGCGTGTGCATGCGCGCGACACACACACACACCACACACCCACACAGAGAGAGAGAGAGAGAGGAGTGAGGAGAGAGAGAGAGAGAGATGGAGAGAGAGGGAGAAGAGAGAGAGAGAGAGACTTTGCCCTAACTTCGTTTCCAATACACAAACACACACACACACAGGCACGCGCGCGCGCGCACACGCGCGCACACGCGTGCATCACACACACACACACACACACACACACAGAGTTACTTACACACCACACCACCAACAGTACTCACAACACTACAACAGAGCACTCACACACACGCACACACACACACACACACACACACAATGACAATGGACAAATTCTTTTATTTCGAGGATAATGAATAAGCACACATGTGCTTTTTTACATCCAGTACCCGCCGTTAGGATACATCTTAATATAATAACCAATACTTATACAGTCTCACAATAAAAACAAGGGGAAATAACCTTTTCAAAACAGCTCCCCCCAGCAACCCTCCCCCCCCCCCAAAGCAAGCAATTAAAGAAAATCT
>CM054160.1:39282763-39295263 GCA_028751875.1 Rapana venosa | reverse complement strand
GTTTCAGTGATAACTCTAAAATTATATAATTCTCAGACAGTGCTCGATCACCGACCAACACCAAGTCTGATGATACTCATGCAGATTTATTTGTCAGATAATGAAATAAAACTCAATACCCGTTATACTCTTACAATAATAAATTTAAGTGAGTGGAGAAAGGGGAGAAAGCCATATCTATAAGGTCATGGAGAGAGCGAGAGAGAGAGAGAGAGAGATGAGAGGGAGAGAGAGTGAGTGAGAGAGAGAGAGAGTGAGAGAGAGAGAGATGAGAGAGAGAAGAGAGGCGTGTTTTCAAGGATAATACTAAATGTATAATTATTCTCGAGTCAGACAGATTCACCTCAATATTCTTTTCGAAATATTAACCCCTCATACAAATTGAACGCCATGGAAAAAGAAAAGCCCAACGTCAATACACTCAAGCAAATAAGGAGAAAAAAATTCGCTAAAGTCATAAAATGAACATCTATACATTGTAAGTAAGAGAGAGAAGAATGGGGGGGATGGGGGGGGAAGTAAGAAGAGAGAGTGGGAGGCAGTGCGTGTGTTTGTGTTTGGTTGTGTTGTGTTAAAGATTTTTGCTTTTTGTTTGTAAACAAGCAAGACAAATAAGCTAGGAAAAAAAATTACTGAATATCATTCTCAAAACACAGATCATCACTATAAACACTCTATTTCATTATATCGTACGATAACACATATTATTGTTATGAAGATACATTTCGTATAACTAAAGTGTACTTTAAAAAAAAAAAAAAAAAAAAAAGTTACATAATAATAATAATTTTATTTAAAAAATAAATAAATAAAAAATAAATAAATTTTATAAATAAAAAAATAAAATAAGCTTACACTTTGCTATAGGTCATGGAGAGAGTGAGAGAGAGAGAGGAGGAGGACGAGAGAGAGAGAAGAGGAGGAGAGAGAGTGAGAGAGAGAGTGAGAGATGAGGTGAGAGAGAGAGTGAGAGGGAGCGTGTTTCAAGGATAATACTAAATGTATAATACTCGAGACAGCACAGGAATCCACATCAATATTCTTTTAGAAGATTCTCATACAAATTGAAGCATGAAAAAGAAAAAGCCCAACGTCAATACACTCACACGGCAATAAGGAGACAAAAATTCGCTGAAGTCATAAATGAACATCTATAAATTGTAGTAAGGAGTGAGAGATGGGGGGGAGAGGGGGGGGGAAGAAATGAGAGAGAGTGGGAGAGTGCGTGTGTTTGTGTTTGTGTGTTTGTGTAATGTTTATGCTTTTTGTTTTGTAAACAAGCAAGACAAAAAGACATAGGAAAAAAATAGATTATCATTCTTCAAAACAGCAGATCATCACTATCAACACTATAATTTCATTATAACGTACAGATTAACACATATTTGTTATGATTGATACTTCTTATAACTAAAGTTTACTTTAAAAAAAAAAAAAAAGGTACAATTAATATAATAATTTTTATTTAAAAAAATTAAAAAATAAAAATTAAAATAAATTTAAAAAATAAAAAAAATAAAAAAAGCTTACACTGTGCTAAACTCACTTTCTCAACAACAATGAAAAATTTGAAAGAGAGAGAGAGAGAGAGAGAGAGAGAGAGTGAGAGAGTGACGAGAGGAGGAGTGAGAGAGAGAGATGAGAGGGAGAGAGAGAGAGAGAGAGAGAGAGAGGTCAACAGTCTGACAGAAAGACAGGTGAAGGGAAAGGGAAGGCAGATAGGTAGGATGGAAAAGCAGATAGTAAGGGAGGATATGCAATTTGCTTTTAAGGGCTATGGACTGTGGTTGTTATTGTTGATGTACATAGTGAGTTGTGATAATTGAGTTTTGTAGATTGTTATTGAATTGATGTTGTTTAACTGAATCTGGAAGGGGAGTTCCACAGCTTAGGCTGAGTTAAGTAAGTAGACTAGTTTGTATAAGTCTATTCTCGGAATAATAGGGACACTGGGCTTTTTAGTATTTCTGGATTTGGTTTTAAGGGGGAATTTGTCTTTTAAGTATGATGGAACAGTCCCTGTCCATGATCTTGAACTCATGACTCACTTTGTTATATTTTAGTTCGTTGGACGTAAGGGGTGGAGAATTATTTAATTGAGCTTGTCCTTTTTTAAAAATGGGCACCATTTTGATAGCACGTTTGTACAGACTCAGTAAACGGTTTCAAGTGTTTGCAATAGCAGAATCCCATGGGTAGAAGGCCTAGTTATTGAGGATTGTATATAAGCATTGGAAGATGTTTCCTGAATGGAAAGTCAAGAATGTGCTTGATTTTAGAAAAGTGGTTACTCTTTGGGACATGTATTTGATAGTTGAGATAGTGGTGAACCAACTGAGAATTTTCATCAATTGAACCCCTAAAACCTTGTGGTGATGGGTTTGTTCAATTACTTCCTTTTTAATTTTGATGGGAGTAAGTTTGTGGGTTAAGTTTTGACGCTTTTGTCTAGTGGTGAGAGGAAGGGAGGGACCGGGAGAGACAGACAGACAGACAGGCAGGCAGAGAGCTCTTGCCTCAAAATGTCGTTTCACCTTAAATGCATGCAACACACACCACACACACACACCAACACACAGGGATGGAGAGGGACCTGGAGAGACAGACAGACAGACTGCAGGCAGGCAGAGAGCTCTTGCCTCAATATCCGTTTTCCTTACATGCACACACACACACACAGAGTTACTTACACACACATAGTTACTCTCTCTCTCTCTCTCTCTCTGCATGTGCTGAACAGGAATTACATCGTGACCTGATCCGGTTTTACATGGGCTCACTTCACTGGCTGCAGACTGGAAAAGGAAAGGCTGTTTTGAAAACTGAGACACAAACAATAATGTATAAAGTATAGATGTACATACCGTTACTGCATGGTTTCCATGTCACTGTAATCACGTCGCCTTTGATATCGTTTGTTCCTGGGCTGAAGCACTATATGGCTTGATTGCTATCACATGGATTCAAAATGTATTGTGTACTCTCTCTCTCTCTCTCTCTCTTCTCTCTCTCTCTCTTTCTCTCTCTTCTCTCTCTCTCTCTCCTTTTATTGTTTTGCTTATAGATGTAATTGTCGTGGTAACGATTTGTTTCCTCTTGAATACTTTATTCAGATTTAATATTTCAATTTGATTGCGTAAGTTGACTGTATTTGAGATTTAGTGAATGTTTTATTCCAATATCTTGCTTTGAGTTTATCAATTATATATAGCTTATTTCAATGTGTAGATGTCATTTTCTATGACTATATATGATATTCATAAAGATTTGATTGGGCATTGATGCATAGTGTGCGTGCGTGCGCGCGCGCGCGTGTGTGTGTGTACGTGTGCATGGGGATGTAAATTGCTTTTGATAATCTAAGTGTGCATATATGATATTTGTTTTTGTGTAGTTTACTAATGCTGTTGCTTTCCCATACAAGTAAAATGAATTTGTTGACGATTCTTTCTGTTACCTATTTACATGGTTTTTATGTTATGGAGGTTTTTGTTTTGGTTTGGTTTGATTTGGGGGTTTTGTTTTGGATGGGGAGATTGTTCGGTTGTCCCCTCTTCCCTTGTTGTTGTTGTGTTTTTCTTTTTACGCTTTTATTTTGCTCTTGATTTCTATGTTATTTTTGGGGGGGTTGTTTCTGTGTTTTTTTTGTGTTTGCTCTCTTTTTTTCTTTCTTTCTTATTACTTGTTGTTTTGTTTTTTCTCTCTTTTCGGTGATTTGTGTGTGTGTTGTGTGTCTGTGTGTGGGGGGGGGGGGGGTGTAGTTATTTGTCTTCTAGTTGACTGTGTGATTGCCATTGGTTATGGGCTTTTATTTATTTTTTTATCATATATATATTACTAAGGGCGTCGGTCTGGATGTAAAAAGCACATGGAGTGCTTATTCCACTATCCTCGCAAATAAAATAATTTGTTATTGTCCTTGTCTCTCTCTCTCTTCTTTCTCCTCTTTTCCCTCCTCTCTCCCCTCTCTCTCTCCCTCTCTATCTTCTCTCTATCTTTCTCTCTCTCTCTCTGCTCTCTCTCTCTCTCTCTCTCTCTCTCTCTATCTCGCTCTCTCTCGCGCGCGCGTGTTATCTTCCGTGACAAGTCAAGTGACAATGATCTACGTTATTTAGAACAATATGTCGAATTAAAACAAATTACATTCCTATTCAAACTACTGCCAACGACAAGCATAGACGTGTTTAAAAGCCTATCTCTCCAAACAAACTCCAGAACAGGAGACTTAGATAATCTGGATGGAAGAATAAGTCAGCTTTCTGGTCCAGTTATAGCTGGAACACTGACATATTTATATAACTTATGCATAGACAAAAGCTACTTTCCCCTCATGTTTAAAAAAGCAAAAGTATATCAGTCCACAAATCAGGTGAATCACATTGTCCTTCAAATTACACCCCAATTTCAATTCTGTATGTCTTATCTAAACCCATTGAAAAACGCATCCAAAAATCTGTATACTCCTTCTTTGTAAACAGCAATTTAATAAATGAAGATAAGTCATGTTTTCGTAAAAACTATTCCTGTCACACAGCTTTTACTCAACTTATGGACAGTCTCCTACACAACATAAGTGAAAATAAATGGAAAGGTCTTCTTTCGTTTGACTTTGAAAAAGCATTTGAAGTAATTAATTATTCCATGCTATTGAGAAAACTTCACTTGTATAAACTTTAACCAGAAATTATCCATCTTTTAAAAAGTGTTTTGTCAGATAGGAGGCAGCTAGTAACTGCAAATAATTAAACATCAGAACTACTATCTATTAAACATGGAGTACCACAAAGGTCAGTACTGGGTCCCCTTTTATATTCAATCGATGTAAATGACTTACCCTTATTTCAAGAATGTAGGTGTGAAATGTTTGTTGATGACAAATCCCTCTATTGTAGTGATTCTGACCCCCACTAACTTACACTCAAACTTGGAAACAGTATTCACAGATTGATTATTTGGACTCTGTTAAACCATATGTCCTTAAATGCACATCATATTTGAGTGCCCAATGTAAAACCTTTTTTTTTACCCACATTATGTAAGAAGCCTCCCGAAACTGTATTTGAAAATCCAAAACTAGCCTGTGCCATTGTTAAACGTCTATTGCACAGTATATTACAATATTTGTTGTAGTTACTTTATGGTAGTTTCATGTTAACACTTTGTTGAATTTAAATTTTACTCATGTTGAAGATTTTTCCTTTTAATTGCATGAAAATACCAAATGCACATGTTACCTAATCAGTCTTTTCTCTGTCCATTCCCTCCCTACTTTAACTTCCACTACATTTTCCACATCCCTGGTCTAATATCACCGAGAGTGAACTGATGTTAAATTGAAGACAACAGCAACACACACACACACACACATACACAAGAACCGACCTCTGAAAACTTCCTGATTGTCCAGGTTTTTCTAGCCTAGCGGCTAATGCAAGGATTTTGGGCGTACCCTGCAAATGAGTGACAGCAGGTAGGGAGGAAAATATAATTTGCTGGGCTTTGAAATTAAATAACAGTAGATGGAAACTGAAAGTAACAAAGATCACTCATCTCGTCTGCTTTCATGAAGTACGAAATCAGTCGATAAGATTGTTTTAAACGAGTGTTGAGCACCAACTGAATGTTTTAAACGAGTTTTGAGCACCAGTTGAATGTTTTAAACAAGTGTTGGGCACCAGTTGAATGTTTCAAACGAGTGTTGAGCACCATTTGAATGTTTTAAACGAGTGTTGGGCACCAGTTGAATGCTTTAAACGAGTGTTGAGCACCATTTGAATGTTTTAAACGAGTGTTGAGCACCAACTGAATGTTTTAAACGAGTGTTGGGAACCAACTGAATGTTTTAAACGAGTGTTGGGCACCAGTTGAATTAGTTTAGTTATTTGTCACGGACTGGTGGTGACATGAGAGTCTGTGTGAATATTTGCAAAGGCGTTTTCACATTTACCAACGCACCAACAAATATAACATAACACCAGAACTTAGGGGCCATATAATATAAAGAAAATTATCATTCTGTTATCACCCCCCCCCCCCCAACAAGTTAAGTATTTTCTTCAGTCCAAAAACAAAATCATAGAAAAGATTCGTAGATCTTTAGTCTAATTAGCCAAATCAGTTTTCAGCAAGAAAAATTCCTCACTCGTCTAATCATAATCGCACGCATGGCCAGCAGAACAAATCAGTATGTTTTTTTTTTTGTTCTTGTACATCCCAGGTACACACTTGACTACAGACAGACCTGCACCTCAATCTCATTGAAGAGCCTAATGCTGCCTCATCCTGTCATCATTGTGAAGGAAGGTGGCAGGATGGTTAAGACGTTTGCCTGCCAACAAGTTAACCGTGAGGTTCTGGGTTCGATTCCCAGCCTCGCCCTTTCTTCCCAGTTTGACCCCAAAAAATCGAACTGAATGTCAAAGTCCTTCTGATGAGACTATAAACCGAGGCCTCGTGTGCGATCGCATGCAGAACATCTTGCGCACACGTTAAATCCTGTTCCGCTGTTCGATAAGAGTAGGCCATTGTGTGCGGGTGGGAACAGATGGGCAATATTTTAAAAAACCCACATACACACGCAAAATAATCTGTGCGCTTTGGATTTGTTGATTTACAAGAATTCAGCCCTATATAAATTCCATACATTATTATTATTATTATTATTATATTATTATTATTATTATTATTAATTTTTATTATTGATAATTATTATTATTATTATCTATACAACTCTAGATAACTAGACAGTTCCACCACAGGAGCAGAGATGATCCTGAGCCTCAGGTTTGAACTGCCCACCCCAGGGTCAAAACGCTCACAGCCAGAGCTTCAGCCTTTAAAGAAATGCAACGAATTCTTTAGACATCTTTCCTACATTTACTTCTTCGTCATTCTTTTTTTTTCTTTTTTTTTTGATATGCTGTCCTTTTCAAAAACTTCATTTTCTTTCTTTTTAATCTTTTCTTTCAATCATGTTATCATTCCTCCCCTTCTCTTGAAATAATATTATTTTCTTTCAATATTTAATCACAACACCTTTCCTTCTTGCTTAGCTCAATTCTTTTCCATTTGTTTACGTTTATTTACACATGAATTATTTAGCTCTTTCCCACTGTCAAATTATTTCCCTTCACTGTTTACAACAAGCGTTATTCATACATTCTATTCCTGAATTATGTATCTGTCATATTTTACTAGACTTAGCAGATTAAGCATTCAAGTTTCCAACATTCCTAAATTGTTTATCATATTTCACTCAACTCAGAAGATTAAGCATTAAAGTGTTCAAACAATACCTGTTCAACTCAAGAAATTTCAACAAAGAATTTTTTTTTTTAAACAAAGATCTTTACCACTGACTCCTTCTCAGCGTAATATCAAGTTGTACCTGCGACTAAAAATGGGAACAGAAATTCCACATAAGCTTACCCAACTCAACTACTGCCTCAAGAAACATACCTGAAGTTGGCCTACAGAAAACTAACTGTTTCTTCAAAAACAGCTGGGATGGGAGAAGACACCCCAACAGGACTCCAGTCGACCAACTCCATGCATCTAACAAACACCTAGCCCTATGAAGATACCTTCAGTAAAAAAAAATTTTCAATTCTTTTATATCGAGGATAATGGAATAAGCACTCATGTGCTTTTTTTTTACATCCAGTCCCCGTGTGTATGCGGTTTTGTAAATTCTGTTCCCACCGGCACACAATGGCCTACTCTTACGAAAAGCAGAACAGGATTGAACTTGTGCGCAAGATGTTCTGCATGCGTTCGCACAAGGGGCTTTGGTTTATAGTCTCATCCGAAGGACTTTTGGGGACTTGTAGCACTGAATTTACCTTTGCATGTGTAATGCAACATCCACAAGTAAAACAAACCTATGTTTTTAAAAAAAAACACCACACCAAACAACAAACAAAACATATCTGTGCAGCACGGGATTTTTTGTGACTGTGGTTTCCTCACTTTGCTAGTTTTACAAGAAGAAATAAAATCCTCAAGAGAATGATTCAGACCTTTGTGTGTGGTTGGTCCACGAGCACGTGTGTGTATGTGTGTGTGCTTGTGGATGCCTTTTTTGCATGATGTGCTGAGAGAGAGTGAGAGAGAGAGAGAGAGGGGAGAGAGAGAGAGAGTGAGAAGGAGAAGAGAGAGAGAGTATGCAGTTGATTGCTGGTAATGTATTCAGGCATCATGTTAATATGCCATGCCTTTCCTGTATTGTGAATGGCCTTTTGCTTTTCATGTCCATAGTTTGTGCTTTCCATTTTGGGGTGAGTGTGTTGTTGTGAGTGTTTTTCGCACGCTCACGTCCGCAAGTTGTGGCTTTGTTGGATTTCATGTGCCCCTTGGGGTTTACTTGAAATAACTCTTGAATCTTGTGACATTGCTTTTTATTTGGTTTATAGCAAAGGAAGTCCGAAGTGTCAAATCAGAGCTGGGCTGCATCGGCACTTCCTAGCTGACCACAGCTTCACATCTGTCCACTACTGCCTGCAGCTTGATTCTGTTTATCACAATGTTCAGCAGCGTCTAGCTAGCGTGGTTACCAAGTGCCATGGTTTCTGGCAATTGAGCAGTCCCCCAGTTCACCGAGCTGTAATGGGTATGCTCTTTAGTGTCAGGGAAGGTAAAGCAGCGGGAGGTAGGAGCGAGCGAGAGGAGAAGGAGGAGCAGAATGAGAAGTGGAAGAGTGGTAATGAGGAAAAGCGGGAGGGAAAGAGGAGGTAAAGAGGGTTCGAGGGAGTGAAGGGAAGCGAGAGATGAGTGGAAGTAGAATTTTCGACGATGAGTGAGCAGCGAGGGAGAGGAGATGGACGCCGCCCTCAATATGCTGGCCCCCCTGGAGAAGTTGAAGTCTCTGATGCCTCGCTCCTCTAAGACCACATAGGTTATGAGACAGCTTTACCCCTTACCTTTTCTTCGGTATTCTAGTTTCTAAACTCTGCTTGCATCAGTTACACATTAAATGTCCAGTTCAAGCCAAGCTTCATTGCTTTGAACTTCGACAGAATAAATCCATACAGATAAGGCGATCGATACATGACTTCATGCGCATGCCCACTCAGTCATTGCCTCCCCTGACTAATATTATGGTCTGCTTTTGTCCGCACATTCTCATCAGCGCCAATATAAGTGTAGCCTACTTGCATGCATTTCCATCGGGGGCAATAAACAAGAATTTGAATTTTATGGCAGCTGACAGGGCGAGAGCAAGAGAGTTGGAATTGGAATGCTATGCCAAAATGGTAGCAGTAAATACCTCTGGACTTCTCTGATGTGCAGTGACGTCATTTTTTTGTCTGTGGTGCAAAATTCTAAAACTTGAATCCCACAGGTACAGAGTGCAACAGAAAGTATAACTGTGCCTCCTTAAGACTGACTGACCAATGTATGGAAAAATCCTCCTTGTGTACTGACAACAAGCTGGGTGACAGGCACTGGTAACCAACACACACATTGACGAAATACTCCTTATACACTCTATTTTTCTTTTCATTTTTGGTTGGACTGTCAGAAACCAGAAAAATATTCCTGGATACTGGTAAAAATTCTAGGGAAAAGGGAATGGCTGGCAGCTAATGTAATGTATTTGTCCGTCGTGTCCGACCCGACCCGGGTTCGATTCCCGTTCAAGGGAATATTTTCCCCTGGAGTTAACATCAGTGAAGACTCCACTCTCTCCAAAAGTCCTTGGATGAGACTATAAACCGAGGTCCCGTGTGCGAACGCACCCAGAACATCTTGCGCACACGTTAAAATCCTGTCCCGCTGTTCGTGAGAGTAGGCCATTGTGTATGCCGGTAGGAAAACAGATAGATGCAAATGTCAAAACCGCATACAGACGGGGACGGGATGTAAAAAACATTTTTTTAAGCACCGTAAGTGCTTATTCCATTATCTCGAATATAAAAGAATGAAAATGTATAATATAAATAAAATAAAAAGCATTTGATTTATAGTCTGATGGACCTTTTGGGCGAGAGAGCTGCACAAACAATTACAGCATTGGGCAAAGACTCAAGACTATCCGGAAAGACTGAAAAACATCTCTTCAGGACAAGGTCAAAGCTACTGCGTGCACAAGTCATCTCTACAGAATCTGTATGCGTGCGAATCTGGACCATTGAATGGGCAGATATACCAACGGAGGATCCAGGCTCTAGAGATGAGATTGCCTCAGAAGATCCTTTGGCATTTCATACATGGACCACACAAACAACAAACGAAGTCCTACAAAACCATCACCACAAGGTAAAGCACTACGAAAACCTGCTGACCACAGTCAGAAAAAGGAAGCTCAGATGGTATACGACATGTGACTTGATCAGATGGCTCTCCAAAACATATGCAGGGAACAGTGCATGGGAAAAGAGAAGGCGAGAAGACAGAGGAAAGAAATGGGCAGGCAACATCACTGAATGGACCGGGAAAGAGCTCTCCACACAACCCAGGCACTTGCACACAACCGCTGCAAATGGAGCCAGCTGGTGCAACGTTCGTCAATGCAGTGCCCATACGACCCTGGAGGGGGTTATTGAAGCAGATGAGAGAGTCCAGTTGGCACTGATATTAATTCCCCAGGGGAAAAATCCCCTTGAAGGGGCCTCTCGGGGGTGGCTCGGGCATTCAAATCATAAGCTGCAGCACAACGCCCCTTCAAGGGGATTCCCCCCCCCCCCCCCCCCCCCCCCCCCCCCCCCCCCCCCCCCCCCCCCCCCCCCCCCCCCCCCCCCCCCCCCCCCCCCCCCCCCCCCCCCCCCCCCCACCCCCCCCCCCCCCCCCCCCCCCCCCCCCCCCCCGGGAGTTAACATAAGTGCCCACTGGGAAGGTCGAAAATTACGAAATACGAAATTTTATTCAAAGAGGGTGATAGATTAAGTACAATGACTTTTTTTCATCCAGCCCTCAAAAGGGAAAAAAGTATAAACACCAAACCAAAGCAATATGTTTGAAAGAAGAAGAAAAAGAAAAAAAGATGGAAAGGAAAAGAGTAAAGGAAAGGACAAAAGAGAAAATACACCAAGAATTTACGTCAAGAACAAGAAGGTAGTAATGTCGTCGCTATCGTCGACGCCAATGTTGTAGTAGTAGTAGTAGTAGTAGTAGTAGTAGTAGTAGTAGTAGTAGTAGTAGTAGTAGTAGAAGTAGTAGTAGTAGAGATAATTATGTTCTACTATGCGGGGTAGTGATGACAAGAGAGAGAACTCTCTCTGAACTCTGAACGTTTAATTGTACTTCAGCCTTGGGCCACAATACAGGTAAAGGGGACAAAAGGGAACAAACTGAAATATGTAAATCAATAGTTTTCTGTATACTGTCTAGTGATGCACACATTCTTCAAACACATAACACACGACTGAGAGCATCGTTCCTTATCACTAATCCTAAACACATGATGTCACCCTTTATCAGTAATTACATCAATACAATCATCGTTATTAACCTTCATCTTCTTCATCTATATCCTTGTTTGGTATATGTTATCAATTCCGACCGAAAGTGACATCTTGATCATACTTTAGTTTACATCTATATAAGCTGGCACTTTCATCATTACTTGTTTTAGCAATTCAATATTGCACACACACACATTATGAGCTCTCGCACACGCGCTACGCACATACACACATGCACTCACCCTCACGCAGGTGCGCCATACACACACATACACACAGGGACATACTCACAGGCACACAATGACCACACACAAACACACAAACACAACACACACACACACACACACAACCACACACACACACACACACACACACCCCACACACACACACACACACACACCACAACTTACACATACATCACATCAGCATTCAGAAGCAGTACTTAACTCCACACAAAAAAACAAACAAACCTACACCAATCTATCTAAGTAAGTTGTCAAAAGGCCATCAAATGGATATCAAAATTCCAATCAAGTTTCTCTTCTGCTGTTCATGCATGGAAAATGAACCTGGAGACACTGTGCATATGTTTACTACATAGTAAAGTCATTGTAAGAACACATGTTTGGGGGTTTTTAGCTTAACCCCCCCAGGAAACTTTGTTCTTAAATTCAGTATATGTGGTCATACAACAAGAAATTGCTCTTCGTCTTCATTGCTGACCTGCAAATGGGACATGATTTTTCTACGGGAAATTTACTAAATTCGGTGCACATTTACATGATGGCAGCAGAAACATTAAATCTGTGACTTGAGAAATGGCAACTCTGAATCAAGTGGTTTCCATGTCAGTCACATATTTTTCCTTTTCAAAAATTTATTTTAAAGGGATCTATAATTACTATGACCTTCACGGTCTCTAATAGTGCCAGACCCTATTGGATGTACTGAATCAACAAGTCTCTGCTTCAATAACTTTATAAACACTTTGACCTGACCGGACACCTTGCTGCAACCAAACCAAAAACTAAACCCTGTCTCGCATAGAATTTCCCTAATTTTTGATACCCAACAATCTTTTTACCAATTCTAATCTAA
>CM054160.1:39262763-39277763 GCA_028751875.1 Rapana venosa | reverse complement strand
GGGAGAGGGGGGGGGAAGAAATGAGAGAGAGTGGGAGAGTGCGTGTGTTTGTGTTTGTGTGTTTGTGTAATGTTTATGCTTTTTGTTTTGTAAACAAGCAAGACAAAAAGACATAGGAAAAAAATAGATTATCATTCTTCAAAACAGCAGATCATCACTATCAACACTATAATTTCATTATAACGTACAGATTAACACATATTTGTTATGATTGATACTTCTTATAACTAAAGTTTACTTTAAAAAAAAAAAAAAAGGTACAATTAATATAATAATTTTTATTTAAAAAAATTAAAAAATAAAAATTAAAATAAATTTAAAAAATAAAAAAAATAAAAAAAGCTTACACTGTGCTAAACTCACTTTCTCAACAACAATGAAAAATTTGAAAGAGAGAGAGAGAGAGAGAGAGAGAGAGAGTGAGAGAGTGACGAGAGGAGGAGTGAGAGAGAGAGATGAGAGGGAGAGAGAGAGAGAGAGAGAGAGAGAGGTCAACAGTCTGACAGAAAGACAGGTGAAGGGAAAGGGAAGGCAGATAGGTAGGATGGAAAAGCAGATAGTAAGGGAGGATATGCAATTTGCTTTTAAGGGCTATGGACTGTGGTTGTTATTGTTGATGTACATAGTGAGTTGTGATAATTGAGTTTTGTAGATTGTTATTGAATTGATGTTGTTTAACTGAATCTGGAAGGGGAGTTCCACAGCTTAGGCTGAGTTAAGTAAGTAGACTAGTTTGTATAAGTCTATTCTCGGAATAATAGGGACACTGGGCTTTTTAGTATTTCTGGATTTGGTTTTAAGGGGGAATTTGTCTTTTAAGTATGATGGAACAGTCCCTGTCCATGATCTTGAACTCATGACTCACTTTGTTATATTTTAGTTCGTTGGACGTAAGGGGTGGAGAATTATTTAATTGAGCTTGTCCTTTTTTAAAAATGGGCACCATTTTGATAGCACGTTTGTACAGACTCAGTAAACGGTTTCAAGTGTTTGCAATAGCAGAATCCCATGGGTAGAAGGCCTAGTTATTGAGGATTGTATATAAGCATTGGAAGATGTTTCCTGAATGGAAAGTCAAGAATGTGCTTGATTTTAGAAAAGTGGTATACTCTTTGGGACATGTATTTGCATAGTTGAGATATGTGGTAGAACCAACTGAGATTTTCATCAATTGTTACCCCTAAAACCTTGTGGTGATGGGTTTGTTCAATTACTTCCTTTTTAATTTTGATGGGAGTAAGTTTGTGGGTTAAGTTTTGACGCTTTTGTCTAGTGGTGAGAGGAAGGGAGGGACCGGGAGAGACAGACAGACAGACAGGCAGGCAGAGAGCTCTTGCCTCAATGTCGTTTCCCTTACATGCATGCAACACACACCACACACACACACCAACACACAGGGATGGAGAGGGACCTGGAGAGACAGACAGACAGACTGCAGGCAGGCAGAGAGCTTTTGCCTCATATATCCGTTTTCCTTACATGCACACACCACACACACACACACAGAGTTACTTACACACACATAGTTACTCTCTCTCTCTCTCTCTATCTGCATGTGCTGAACAGGAATTACATCGTGACCTGATCCGGTTTTACATGGGCTCACTTCACTGGCTGCAGACTGGAAAAGGAAAGGCTGTTTTGAAAACTGAGACACAAACAATAATGTATAAAGTATAGATGTACATACCGTTACTGCATGGTTTCCATGTCACTGTAATCACGTCGCCTTTGATATCGTTTGTTCCTGGGCTGAAGCACTATTTGGCTGATTTGCTATCACATGGATTCAAAATGTATTGTAGTACTCTCTCTCTCTCTCTCTCTCTTCTCTCTCTCTCTCTTTCTCTCTCTTCTCTCTCTCTCCCTCCTTTTATTGTTTTGCTTAAGATGTTATTGTCGTGGTTACGATTTGTTTCTCTTGATACTTTATTCAGATTTAATATTTTCAATTTGATTGCGTTAGTTGACTGTATTTGAGAAAGATTTAGTGAATGTTTTATTCCAATATCTTGCTTTGAGTTTATCAATTATATATAGCTTATTTCAATGTGTAGATGTCTTTTCTATGACTATATATGATATTCATAAAGATTTGATTGGGCATTGATGCATAGTGTGCGTGCGTGCGCGCGCGCGCGTGTGTGTGTTTACGTGTGCATGGGGATGTAAATTGCTTTTGATAATCTAAGTGTGCATATATGATATTTGTTTTTGTGTAGTTTACTAATGCTGTTGCTTTCCCATACAAGTAAAATGAATTTGTTGACGATTCTTTCTGTTACCTATTTACATGGTTTTTATGTTTGGAGGTTTTTGTTTTGGTTTGGGTTTGATTTGGGGGTTTTGTTTTGGCATGGGGAGATTGTTCGGATTTGTCCCCTCTTCCTTGTTGTTGTTGTGTTTTTCTTTTTACGCTTTTATTTTGCTCTTGATTTCTATGTTATTTTTGGGGGGGTTGTTTCTGTGTTTTTTTTGTGTTTGCTCTCTTTTTTTCTTTCTTTCTTATTACTTGTTGTTTTGTTTTTTCTCTCTTTTCGGTGATTTGTGTGTGTGTTGTGTGTCTGTGTGTGGGGGGGGGGGGGGTGTAGTTATTTGTCTTCTAGTTGACTGTGTGATTGCCATTGGTTATGGGCTTTTATTTATTTTTTTATCATATATATATTACTAAGGGCGTCGGTCTGGATGTAAAAAGCACATGGAGTGCTTATTCCACTATCCTCGCAAATAAAATAATTTGTTATTGTCCTTGTCTCTCTCTCTCTTCTTTCTCCTCTTTTCCCTCCTCTCTCCCCTCTCTCTCTCCCTCTCTATCTTCTCTCTATCTTTCTCTCTCTCTCTCTGCTCTCTCTCTCTCTCTCTCTCTCTCTCTCTATCTCGCTCTCTCTCGCGCGCGCGTGTTATTCTTCGTGACATGCAAGTGACAATGATCTTCGTTATTAGAACTTTATGTCGAATTTAAAACATTTACATTCCTATCAAACTACTGCCAACGACAAGCATAGACGTTTTAAAAGCCTATCTCTCCAGCAAACTCCAGAACAGGGACGTTGATAATCTGGATGGAAGAAATAGTCAGCTTTCTGGTCCAGTTTAGCTGGAAACACTGAATATTTATTAACTTAGGCATAGACAAAGCTACTTTCCTCATGTTTAAAACGGTTTTTACTCGCCCCGTTGTCGGACTGCAGTTGTCCCCACTGCACTTGTGCGACGCAGTTGTCCCCATCGCAGTTGGCGGGGGCATTTGTGCGCTGAGTTGTGCGACTGTACTTGTACGACTGCAGTTGTCCACTGCACCACTAGTTTTCCGACTCAGTTGTCCCGGCTGCACTTTTGCACCCGCAGTTGTCCCGGGCTGTACTTGTCCCATGACTTGTGGACTGATTGTCTAAACTGCAGTTGTCCGACCCCGTCTTGTGCGACTGCAGTTGTCCGCTGCACTTTACAATGCAATTTTTGTTGTGACGCACTTTGCGACTGGTTGTTCGACTGCAGTTGTGGCCCCCCAGTTGTACAATGCACTTGTGCGAAGCAGTTGTCCGATCGCATTGTCCGACCCCAAAATTTTCCGACTTTCACTTTTGCGACTGCAGTTGTCGACTTGCACTTTTTGGGGCGGGAGTTTTGCGTGAGTTGTCCGACTGCACTTGTCAATGCAGTTGTTGACTGCAATTTTTGCGATGCAATTGTCCGACTAATTGTGCGACGCAGTTGTACGACTGCTTTTTCCGAAATTGCCTTGTGCGACTGAGTTGTGGTATTGCCTTGTCCGACTGCGGTTTCCGATGCAGTTGTCTATAAAATCAGCTCAATGAATTCATGAAGGGCCGATAATCCTCCCAACAGTTGCCGATTCACAACATGCCCTTTCTAAAAGTACTGCGTTCTCCCCCAAAGACAAATCACAATAACAGCAAGAGCAATGAGATCCAGATAATATCAATGAAAAGTACCGTTTAACTAAAAACTAAGCCCCCCGTACCGTAGAAAGGCGTATTCAAGTAATTATGCATGGTTAAATCAAGATTATCTCCTCCTTGTTGTTTAAGTAATTGTTTTGTGTTGTTGTGGTGTGTGTGCGTGTGGTGCGTGTGCGTGCGTGTGTGTGTGTGTGTTTGTGTGTGTGGTAGTGTTAGAGAGAGATATTAGCCAGATTAGAGAGCTATTTTTGAGTAGAGAGTTATAGAGAGAAGAAGAGAGAAAGAGGAGAGAGGGAGGGGGTAGAAGAGTAGAGAAGGAGAGAGAGATGAAGAGCAAGAGAGAAGAGTAGGGAGAGAGAGGAGATTAGATAGAGAAGTCTAGAAGAGAGAGAGAGAGAGAGAGAGAATGAGAGAGAGAGTGGACTTTGAGAGAGAGAGGATGAGAGGATGGTGAGAGTGCGAGATGGAGAATGAGAGAAGAGAGAGCGAGAGAGAGATTTTATTTATTTTATTCTTTTATTTCGAGGATAATGGAATAAGCACTCATGTGCTTTTTTTCATCCAGTCCCTGTGTGTATACAGTTTTGTCATTGTTGTCATCCGTTCCCACCGGCACACAATGGCCTACTCTTCTGAAAAGCAGAACTGGTTTTACCGTGTGCGCAAGGTGTTCTGCGTGCGTTCGCACACGGGACCTCGGTTTATAGTCTCATCTGAAAGACTTTTGGGGAGAGTGGAGTAAGCACTGATGTTAACTCCAGAGGAGAAATGTTCTTGAACGAGAATCGAAACCCCAGTCAGCAGATCACAAATACAATCACTCTAACCACCAGGCTATCCCGTCCCCTACCCCCCCCCCCCCCCAGAGAGAGTAGAGAGAGAGAAAAGGTCGCATATGCAAAAATTCACCATTGGGTGAACCTTGGGGCTTTAGCTGAAAAAAAAGGGAAGCAAACAAAAAACTTAATTAATTAATCTACATTTAAATAAAAAAAAAAATTTTCACATATCCACGACTGTGAAGGCACAGTTGCAGAGAGGCCCCAGGCATGAAAAAATAATACACCATTTTTCAAGAAATGACATGGATTTATTTATTCAAATCTAAACACTAAAACTGAACAAACACACAAACAATGTTTATACAACAGTTGTAAGTCAAATAAGATTTGAATACCAAAAAAAACAATGAACAAAACGTTTTTAAAAATTAAAAAAAAAGGGGGGGACTTAACTATTCTTGATCTTGTTAACAAATTCCAAACATCCACCACCTAAACTAATGTAAAATGCAGCAGTAACAATCTCAAAACAACAACCACATAAAATAATATAATCCAAAGCAGACACAAACTATTACTCTCATACATACAGATATATGTAAATGATGTAATAATATCACTGTGAATAAACACATTTAAAATAAACCCCCCAAACAACAAACCACCTACAATCAATATCGAAACAACTCTAAACATGATATAAAACCACAGCAGAAACAACACAACACAGGGATATAAACATAAAAGCAAAAACAACTCGAAAAGCGATACAAAACATAAAGCAGAAACCAACACAAAACAGGTATCTACGGTGAAAGTGCGCATTTGTGGCCGCATGTATATGTTGAGCTAGAGGTACTGGCAAACTCGTGTGATGGTGTAGCTAAGTGTCCTCACTGTAGGCCTATGGGCTCTCGCCTTTGTCTTTAGCAGGTTCTTTGTTAGTTACAGTGGAGCCCTCTCTATTCATGGCCTGAGGCGTTGTTGTAACCTAGAGTGTCCAGTGGAACAATCATGTAATAAACACTTCAGCTACAGCTAGTCTTATTCAACATGTTTGTGAGGCCTCTTTCTCGTTGAATAGCATCCCCTCTTTTACCCCCACCCCCTTTCCTCTACTAAATCAGCAGATTTTGTCTTGTAGTCAGAACATTGGTTAATCTTAACTTGGGAATAAATTTGTATGTCAGCTGATTTGTATGTGTGGTCAGAATTTGCTAATCTCAGTTTCCAAATGTATTCATTGGTCAGTTGGAATTAGTAGTCCTGCAACTGAACCAATATAACAGGGTGGACATGGCATTTTAAAGTCATTCTCTTGCTGGCTGTCTGAGGCAACTTTCTTCTTGAGTTAGACAGGCTGTTGTGTGGTGGAACTTCACAGAATGACTTGGAAGGAAACAGCAGTTTTGTTCTTCTGCTTGAGCTGTAAGTGAGAATTCCTCTTTTTGATAGAGGTTGTTGCATAAAAAGATTTATTAATGTAAAAGCTAATTTGATGAGTGAATTTTATTTGTGTCTACTAGCTGAATTTAGTAATTGATTGAATATTGTGACTGGTACAGTGAAACTGAAAGCGTGTGTAGTTTTACACATGAAAGTTGACTTTAGTCATGAGACTTATTATTCTATTGTGGGATCTTGGATTTATTCTATAATTGGATGTTCAAGCTAAAAGTGATAACTTTATGAGTAAATAATTATTTGATGTGTGTATTATGTTGAGATGGAGTTTGTGAATTACACTATTCAAAATAATGTGGATTTGGTAACAAAGCTATTGGGATAGACTCCTATGGCAAAGTTGAACCGAGATAAGAGTTGACTGCTAAAACTTAAAGTGTGGAAAGACTTGAAGTTGGACTTGAATGCAGTTTCAGGATAGGCCTAGCTAGGCCCTTGTAGTATTTGCCCTGGTAAAAAGTAGGAATTCAACATGTACGGTGTAACTTTGTGGTAAGATGGTTAGTATTTGGTCAAAAGTGGTTAATTTTGGTATTGTGGTTTTTGTGACACACTAGATTCTCTCTCTGCTCTCATGCTTACAATATCCATGAGGTATGATAGGGCCAAGTTGTGAAAGATCTTAGTATAGACTTAAGTTCTGTTGACCATTATTAGGATAATGTCAGTTGAGAGTATTGGAGGAATAGATTTTTTCCTAGTATTTTGTAGTCTTTGGTTGTCTGATTTACAAACGATATACTCTCTATTGGTCCCTAGGATTAACTTGGTAATTTTGGTATGAGTGATGAAAGGAATTCGGTTTTCTTACAGTCAGCTAGACGACAATGTTGCTATTTGCTGTGTGTGCCTTTCATGTACCTGGTTAAATATGGATAGAGTAGTTACCTGAATTTTATCTGTGTTTCAGGTGTGTGTTGTTGGGTAGGTAAAATAAAAAGTGTTACCATAACACCCCTGCGTGGCCTCACAACATTCCTGTGAGTGTGGAGTGCCAGTGTCCTAACATCCCCTTCCCAGAACCTTCCAACATAAACATGAACAGAAACAACTTGAAACAGGATATAAACCAGAGCAGAAACAACATGAAACACGATATAAACCAGAGCAGAAACAACATGAAACACGATATAAACCAGAGCAGAAAAAACATGAAAACACGATTATAATACCAAGAGCAGAAACAACATGAAAACGATATAACCAGAAGCAGAAACAACATGAAACAGGATTATAACATGAGCAGAAAACAACTCGAAACAGGATACACATGAGCAGAAACAATATGAAACAGTATATAATCCAGAGCAGAAACCAATCAAAACACGGTTATTAAACAGAGCAGTAACAACTTGAAACCAACGCCGACCAACACCAGCTTAAAAGTATACGTGTATAAGAGAAAGTTAGGGCCTACGTATTCCTGGATGAAAAAACCTGAGGACTGGAGGGGGGGAAAAGGGGGCAAAACCCAAGATAAAAACACTGATGGGACGTGGCATCCTGCGATCGTGGGTTATACACCTCACCTCTCCAGCATCACCAGTGAGGTAGCTGCAGCACCCAAGGACACTGATCATGAATCCTTTCCTTCCTTCTCCCTTGTGCTCTCTCCTCCGGTCTTCGCTGTACTGCCCTGCTGCTGACTTCGTGGATTCTCAGGCCACAGGATTGGGTGGTGATGTTGCCCATGAGATAAGCTGGCGGTCTGTCCTTTTCTTTTTGCTTCAGTCTTGCCTTGAGAGACAGTCTTAAGGATGTCTGTGTCTTGGTTTCGTAGCGCGTGGCCGACATATCTTAGTTAATGTACGAAGTGTTCTTGTTGGTTCATACGATACACTTTCATTTGTTTACCTTTCCAACTGACTCTGAGCAGTCCTTTCTAAAAACATCCACATCTCAGCTGATTTGATTTTTGAGGTTTTTTTCATCCTCTTTGCTTTGTGTTCAGGATTCACAGTCATACAGAAAACAGCACCCGCCTACCTCTGTGAATATCTTCACTTGTACACACTCCTTCTCGTTCTCTCCGCTCTGCTGCAGATACCTTGTCCTTACGAATACCTAGATTCAACCAATCCACCATAGGCCATCGCTCTTTATTTCTGGTCCATCGATCTGGAATGACCTCCCTCTCTCTCTCCGCCAAAAGCCTTCTTATGACACTTTTAAATCCAGTCTCAAGACATATTTATTTCAAACCTAAGATTTTCCTCTCCTTCATCTCATAGCTTTTCCCTGCCTTCAACAGCCAAGATTCTATAGCCCTGCCAGGGTGTGTGACCTGTGTGTGTATGTGTGTGTGTGTGCGTGCGCGCACGCATGCACATTTGGACTTGATGGAACTATTAATTGTTACTGCGGTTTAAGCCCTGTTAGAGCTTTGAGTTAGTGATCTTGGGGCACGGGCTCGAGGCACTACCCACCTGCCATGTTTTGTGATAAATTGAATACACTAACAACACGTTGTGTGAAAAATCAAACAACCAACCAACACGTTTTGCGAAAAATCAAACATGCCACATGGTTTTGCAAAAAATCAAAAAATGCCACACGTTTTGCGAAAAATCAAACAAACATCGCTGTTGTTGGTGGTGGATCGGTGGTGGTGTTGTTATTATTCATTTATTATTGTTGATATTATTTCACATATTGTTATTTCTTTTACTTATTATTCTTTTAATTTTTAGGATAATGAGGGGTAAAAAGCACTCATGTACTTGTTTTTTACATCCAGTCCCTGTGTTCCTGTGGTTTGAGAAAGAGGGACCAGGCTATACTGAAACAGCATTCGTTTTCTCTTTCCAATGATATGAGTCACTGAACTTTACATTTCATTTTTCTCACAGTCACTGAACTCTATATGTCATTTAACTCACAGTCACTGAAACTCTATATTTCATTTAACTCACAGTCACTGAAACTCTATATTTCATTTAACTCACAGTCACTGAAACTCTATATTTCATTTAACTCAGTCACTTAAACTCTATATTTCATTTAACTCACAGTCACTGAAACTCTATATTTCATTTAACTCACAGTCACTGAAACTCTATATTTCATTTAACTCACAGTCACTGAAACTCTATATTTCATTTAACTCACAGTCACTGAAACTCTATATTTCATTTAACTCACAGTCACTGAAACTCTATATTTCATTTAACTCACAGTCACTGAAACTCTATATTTCATTTTTCTCACAGTCACTGAACTCTGTATTTCCATTTTTTTCACAGTCACTGAACTCTATATTTGATTTTTTTTTTGGTTATCATTATTCATACAGTCAATCATTTTAATACCATGTCCCCTGAAAACAAAAGAAAATAACAAAATTATTGTGTTTTTATATACAGCTATAAAAACAAAAGAAATTTATTCTTGAAAAAGAACTGATAAGTTTTCTTACAAAGCCACAGAATCCAGAAACAAATTCTTGCATAAACAAACCAATCAACCAACCAACCAACCCAAGGCGAAACCAATTTTCTTCCCATATCTACAGAACCAATAATTC
Organism: Rapana venosa; assembly: GCA_028751875.1. Classification (NCBI taxonomy): domain Eukaryota; kingdom Metazoa; phylum Mollusca; class Gastropoda; order Neogastropoda; family Muricidae; genus Rapana; species Rapana venosa. Next base: position 39,268,071 of record CM054160.1, on the reverse strand, counting down.
TTCAAAAAATACAAAAATATAATATAGTGATATTAAGCTGCATTACTAATTTTCTTCCCATATCTACAGAACCAATAATTCTCAAAAAAGCCCCAAAAACAAAAACCAACCCTACAAAAAAAGAAAACCCAACAACAACCCCAATCTTTTCCATCCCATTCAACCCTTCCCCAAAGTACAAATTTCCAATATTATTATTAGTAATGACAGCTTAATATCGTTCTTTTCTCACCACCCCGAAACACGCAAAGAAACCGTATCAAGCTTTCTGTACAAAGATCAACAGTTTCTTGCCAATCTGAAGCAGGTACAATAATAATCATCATGATCATGATCATCATGATTATCAGACAGCAGACGGGGAAACCAGGATAGTCCAGGCGCTCATTGACCCTCGTTCTGTGACGCGATGAAGTTGAGCAGATCAATGCGCGTGGCAATGCCGAAAATCATCTGCTTCTTCTCCATGGAGGTAGTATTGCCCGTGTCTGTATATAGACCACACAACCATCACAACACAGCTAAGCAGAATGAAGGTGGAATGAAGGTGGCAGGATGGTTAAGACGTTTGCCTGCCAACAAGTAAACCGTGAGGTTCTGGGTTCGATTCCCAGCCTCGACCTTTCTTCACAGTTTGACAAAAAAATCGAACTGAATGTCAAAGTCCTTCGGATGAGACTATAAACCGAGGCCCCGTGTGCGAAAGCATGCAGAACATCTTGCGCACATGTTAAATCCTGTTCCGCTGTTCGAAAGAGTAGGCCATTGTGTGCCGGTGGGAACAGATGACAAAATTTTTTTAAAAAAACATACACACGCCCCCAAAAAAAGTCATCCGAGCGCTTTGATTTGTTGCTTTACAAGATTCAGCGCTATATAAATTCCATACATTATTATTATCATTATTAAGCCTTCTTCTTGCTGACGTTCTGGTATCACTTAAAGTGGAAAGACGTTAAAATTGAAGACTTCTTGCTGACGTTATTATTATTATTATTGGGTTGGTTGTTGTTGTTTTTTGTTATTTCGAGGATTAATGGAATAAGCATTCATTCGGGATGAGGCTATAAACCCGAGGCCCCGTGTGCGAACGCAAGCAGAACATCTTGCGCACACGTTAAATCCTTCCGGCTTTTCGGAGAGTAGGCCCATGGTGTTCGCCGTAGGTACGGATGACAAAATTTACAAAAGACTTCATTCAAACACGCGGGGAATGGATGTAAAAAAGCACGATGGTGCCTTTTCCATTATCCTCGATAGAAAAGAATAAAATAAATAAATAATGTGCTTTTTTTCATCCCAGTCCCCCGTTTGTATGCAGTTAGTTTTGTCATTTTGTCATCCGTTCCCACCGCTACAATGCCCGTCTTCTGAAAAGCGGAGGAACAGGGTTTTAAACGAGTGCGCACGATGTTCTGCATGTATCCCGCACACGGGACCTCGGTTTATAGTCTCATCCGAAAGACTTTTGGGGAGGGTGGAGTTGGCACTGATGTTAACTCCAGAGGAAAAATCCTCTTGAACGAGATTATACAGCACCCGCCTACCTCTGTGAATGTCTTCACTTATACACTCCTTCTCGTTCTCTCCGCTCTGCTGCAGATACCTTATCCTTACGAATACCTAGATTCAACCAATCCACCATCGGCCGTCGCTCTTTCTCAATTTCTGGTCCATTGATGTGGAATGATCTCCCCCTCTCTCTCCGCCAAAAGCCTTCTTATAATACTTTTAAATCCAGTCTCAAGACATATTTATTTCAAACCTAAGATTTTCCTCTCCTGCCTCATCTCATAGCTTTTCCCTGCCTTCAACAGCCAAGATTCTGTTGCCCTGCCAGGGTGTGTGACCTGTGTGTGTGTGTGTGTGTGTGTGTGCGCGCGTGTGTGCACATTTGGACTTGATGGAACTATTACTTGTCATTGATATAGCGCTATATAAATTCCATTTATTATTATTATTATTATTATTATTATTATTATTATTATTGTTGTTGTATGAGACGGTCCAGCCCATCATGAGCCACACTGCGCCAGAGGTCAAGCTTAAGTTGTTGACTCTTAGTCTCATAAAGAAAACTGACACCATCAACTTCCTGTTCATGGAAGAATGTGGCCAAAACGAGCTGAAATGGGGAGATATATTTAAAATGTAATATCTCTCATAAAAAAAGGTAAAGGGAGTCCCCAAAACCTAAAAGGTCGTGGGGGAGAAAGGGCGTCAAAAGACTCACTTCCTAGGGCCGCATTTGAGGGGGGCCCCCATCTCCTCTCCTCCCTCTTTACTTCCCCTGACCCAAAAAAGGGCAGGTACCCTTTTACAGCTGGGTGAACGGGGGAACTGTACTGAAGCCAAGGGCGCAAACGGTCACCCCCCCAAGTCGAAACACGCTCGAAGCTGTTTAACTTGGCTGGGGAAAGCGAGTGCTCGACACTGAGTACCCCCCGTCCCCCGATATTCTCATCAACAACAGATCGCAGACATGTCAGAAACGATTGATACATATGTTGCATTTTTTTTTGACATGGTTTTTCATACGTCAAAGTTGAAAAAAAGGGGAGGGTGTGCGTTTCATTGGTTTTGAGCTAGATTTAAATAACAAAAATAATTTAAAAAAAAAAATTGTTCATAAAATTAAAAAAGTCACAAAAAAAAAGGCTTCTCAATACAGAAAGCGAATGAAAAAACGGATAATCTGCGAACAGTTTTCACAGACGAAATGACAGGGCTGCAGGAATTTACAAAGGAGATATTGACCAGGTTTGCAAAACCTCACGGGTGGTCGAAAAGATGGCATTACCGCAGACCACCCATCCCCCAGTTTAGCAGAAGCAAAGACAAACTTAGAAACATTTTCAACACCACTTTTCAACAGGGCCTTGGCAAAATTTTCTTTACATCCTGCAGACAAAACATTTTACGACATTAACATTTTAATGGAGGTTTCCATTCACATCAAACGCTCGACTTGTTTTCGTCATATGAGGAAAAAATTTTTGCGCAAAGCCGTTAAACCATGACATTAGCATCAGACCCGTTTCCGTTAAAATTCGGAGAGTGGGTTTTTCACAAAAACGTCGAAAAGTTCGTTGAAGAGCGTGAAAACCCAAAAGCTACGCTACGAAAAAAGCAAATGGGGAAGACAGGCAGAATGAAGAACATGAAGAATGGCAAAGTTGAGATCTAATCTGTAGTAGTAGCAATAGACTGCGCTGGTTTGGGGGACTTTTTTAATGGAAGCAGACCACCACATCATAAAAAGAGCAATGAACTTCGTAGCGGATGGAAAGAGACCAAAGGGAAGACCTAGCAAAACCTGGGCTGCCTATATTGCAGATGATCTTAGAGAAAGGGGCATAAATAAGGAGGAAGCTCAAAACAGAGAGCGATGGAGAAGGCTCATCAATGTCAAACCTCCCTTGGGAGAAACATGACAAAAAAGGAAGAAAGAAGAGTTAAGCACATGACAAGTAAAAACCAGCATAAGAGAGAATTATCATACTTTCAGTCTTTCTGGGGGCAAAAAAAAGAAAATTTTAACAGGCAGGAGAATGGACCAAAAAAGCAGAAAATAGACAAGAAGGTGATGACAGCAAGAAAACAAGGAACACAGAGAGGGATAGAAAAGAGGGAATTCATAGCACACGGAACTTCCAGAAGGTGGGGTGGGGGTGGGGGGGATGCTATCTCTACTGACGGGCCATCCCAAACGGGACAGAGGGGGGGGAGGGAGTGAAAACCCAACGAGTGTCATGACCACGAGAACAAGTGGCAGTTTCCAAAACATCCGAGACAGCTACCCAGCCGAGTTCCACCCCCCCCCCTTGATTCTGACCAAACACAAGACAGACAAAAAAAACAATGTCACCACAAAACCAAAGAGATTATCCCCCCCCCCCCCCCCTCAAAATTACGGCTACCAAACACACAGACAGGACAAAAAAACAATGCCCACCACAAATCAAAGAGATATCCTCCCCCCACCCCACCCCACCCCCTCCCCTCCTCCGAAGTCGGAATGTGGCTACCTTCACAGAAAGCAAAAATCGGTGTAGCGACGTACGCCAAAAAAAAAAAAAACCCCAACTCAGCGTTGGTGAACTTTTGAGCTCTAGCTGAGGAACTCCGAACGAGACTTTATACATAAACCGAGGCCCCGTGTTCGAACGCATGCGGAACATCTTGCGCACACGTTAAATCCTGTTCCGCTTTTCGGAAGAGTAGGCCATTGTGTGCCGGTGGAAACGGATGACAAAATTGACAAAACTGCATCATACACACGGGGACTGGATGTAAAAAAAAAAAAAGCACGTGAGTGCTTATTCCATTATCCTTGATATAAAAGAATAAATAAACAAATAATTATTAAAAAAAACCAGAACAATTACACGGGACTTATGGGGAAGGTATTTTGTTCCACTGTTCCGAGTTCCGATGGTTTATCAATGGTGAGGTTTTGACCGCGTGACAGTTTGTCCACCATTAAGGTAGCTGCACTCCAATTTCAGGGGATGAAACACGGCACCAGTATGCATGCAGGTTGATTTTTTTTTTGGATGTTGTTGGTAACTTTGTCATCCATTCTTACCGGCATGCAATGGCCTATTCTTCTGAAAGGTGGAACAGGTTTTAGCATGTGCGCAAGATGTTCTGCGTGCTTTCGCACAGTCAGAGGACTTTGGTTTATACTCTCATCCGAAGGACTTTGGGGAGAATGGGACTGGTACTGATTAATTGTTTTTTGGTGTAAGAATGAGTTGAGTTGAGTGCAAGCACTTTGTTTTGTCTTTGCAAGGTATAGCGCTAGATAAATTCCATTTATTATCATCATGATCATCATCGTCGTTGTCGTCATCATGATAATAATAATAATAATAATGTATGGAATTTATATAGCGCTGAATCTTGTAAAGCAACAAATCAAAGCTTATTATCATCATCATCATGATCATCACTATAATCATCATTATTATCATTATTAACTTCAGGGGGGAAAAATCCCCTCGAGTGGGTGTTGCAGCGAAGGCTCGAACTCAAGCCGTCAGACGGCAAGCTCAGCGCTCTAACCACTAGGCGATCCTGCCCCCTAAAACTGACTTCTCTGTGACAGTTAACTTCTTGAGCCCTAAGGAGTTGTTGGTGTGCTGCACTGAATCTGCACTGAATCCATCAGCTGTGTCAAGAGTCGAGTTTAAACCCCTTTGCTCTCCTTTCCGATGAGACTATAAACTGAGGTCCCGTGCGCGAACGCACGCAGAACATCTTGCGCACACGTTAAATCCTGTTCCGCTTTTCGTAACAGTAGGTC
>CM054160.1:39179839-39262263 GCA_028751875.1 Rapana venosa | reverse complement strand
TTCCCTTTCTTTTCCCCCCCCCGGGTTTTTTTGGGACCAAAAAAAACCAAAAACAAGTCAAAAAAAAAACCCCCAAAAAAATTAATTCTTTTTAAAACCCTTTTCCCCAAAAAAGGGGAAGGGGGGGAAAAGGAAGGGGGGAAAAAAGGGGGTTTTTTAAAAAAAATTTTTTAAAAACAGCAGAAAAAAAAACCCCGGGGGAAAAAAGAAAGAAACATAAAAAGGGGGGGGTTTTAAAAAAAAAGGGGCATTCAAAAAATTCCCAAAAAAAAAAAAAAATTCGTTTCCCTTTAAATTTTTAAAAAAAAAGGGTCCCCCCCCCCCCCCCCTTTTTTTGGGGGGGGGGGTTTTTGGGGGGGGGGGTTTTTCTTTTTTTAAAAATTTAAAAATTTTCCCAAATGGTTTAAAAACCCAAACCCCCCCCAAAAAACCCCCCCCCCCCCCCCCCCCCCCCCCCCCCCCCCCACCCCCCGGGGTTTTTTCAAAAAAATTTTTTAAAAATTTTGGGGGTTTTTTGGGGGGGGGGTTTTTTTTTTTCATTTTTTTAATAAAGGAAAAAAATTTTTTTTTAAAAAAATTTAAAAAAGGGGGGGAAAAAGAAAAAAAGGGTGAAAAAAATTTTTTTTTTAAAAGGGGGGGGGAAAAAAAAGAAAAAATTTAAAAATTTAAAGGTTTTTTTTGGGGGTTTTTTTTATGAGTTCTTGAAAGGGTTTTTTTTAAGTTTGTGATTTTTTTTTAAAATTTTTTTTTCCCCAAAAAAAATAAAAAAAAAAATTGTTTGGGGAAAAAAAAAAAAATTTAAAAAAAAATGGGGATAAAAGAAAAGGGGAAAGGGGGGAAAAAAAAAAAAAAAGGATTGGGAAAAAGGGGAAAGGGGGGGGAGGGAAAAGGAAAAAAAAGGGAAAGGAGGGGGGGGGGGGGAAGTGGAGAAAAAAAGGGGGGGGAAAAAAAGGGGGGAAAAAAAAAAAAGGGGGGAAAAGAAAAAAAAAGAAAAAAAAGGGGGAAAAAAAGGGGGGGAAAATTTGGGGGGAAAAAAAAAAAAAAAAAGGGAAAAAAAAAAAAAAAAAAAATTTTTTTTATAAAAAAATTTTAAAATTTAATTGGGGAAAAAAAAAAATTTTTAAAAAAAAAATTGGGTTTTAAAAAAAATTTTAAAAAAGATTTTTTAAGGGGGGAAAAAAAAGGGGGGAAAAGTTTAAAAAGAGGGGAAAAAAATGGGGGGGGGGAAAGGAAAAGGAAGGAAAGGACAAAAGAGAAATACACCAAGAATTTACGAAAGAAAGAAGGTAGTAATGTCGTCGCTATGTGACCCCAATGTTGTGTAGTAGTGTAGTGTAGTAGTGTAGTAGTAGTAGTGTAGTAGAAATGAGTAGTAGTGTAGTAGTAAAGTATAGTAGTAGTAGTAGTAGTAGAGTAGAAGTAGTAGTAGGTAGAGAATAAAGTGTTAGACTATGCGGGGTATGTTGAAAAGAGAGAGAGAGAGAGAGAGGAGAGAGGGGAGAGAGAGAGAGAGAGAAAGAGAGAGAGAGAGAGAGAAGAGAGATGAGAGAGGAGAGAGGGAGAGAGAGAAGAGACAGACAGATAGACAGACAGACAGAGACAATGAGGGAGAGTTTCCAAATACAAGATGACATAATTATGTAGAAATAACTGCTGGGCAAAAATCAAGTTTAAAAAAAATTGGTAGGAAAGTACACATAACATAATTATGCTCTCTACAAAATGTCGCACAGATTAATAGACAAACTGGCAGTTAGGAAAGGACATACAACAAGCATGTCAACACTAAAGATTAGCAACAGAGAGAGAGAAAGAGAGAGGGGGGGGGAAGGGGAGAGAGAGGAGGGGGGAAGAGTGAGAGAGAGAGAGGGAGGGAAGAGAGAGAGAGAGAGAGAGAGGTGAGAGAGAGAGAGGGGAGAGAGAGAGAGAGAGAGGAAAAAGGACTGCCCAGCATAGAAAAAAGACACAGAAGAGAAAACTACATACATGAATACAAAATACATAGGACAGACAGAGATACATACATTACATACTTTACATGCATAGATACATATAATAGATAGTACAAACATACAAAATATAAAAACAGAGGGTTATACTAAAAATTTAATAAAAACACACACCACACTAATACATTATACACACACACATAATACATTTATAGTGACGTAGGGGAAGGGAGAGAGAGGGGAAGAGAGAGAGTGAGACAGACAGACAGACAGACAAAGAAGAGAGAGAAACAGAGAATGGGGGAGAGACAGAATAGAAACTAAGAAAAACGAAACAAAGAGAATGATAGAAAAGGGACAATTTTGAGCTCAGAATTTTCAGGTGGTGGGGATGCTATTCATTCTGTGAGAGCACCCCCCCCCCCCCCCCCCCCCCATCCCACCAACACCCACCCAAACCCATGGGCCCCCACAAGGGGACCAAAAATTCAATCAGCACGGGGAACCAAAAACAACACACCCCCCGGGCCGGCGAACACAACACAAAGGGCATCGCTTTTCCCCCAAAATGCCCAACATACTGAGGCCACTGGGTCAATTACACGAGTTTTTTTTCATTTCACCATTTTCAAACCACAAACAAAGGGCCACGGAACGTACACCAGGCGTGCCGTTTAAATGAAGGCACGCATTGTCGACTGGAAATTGCCCAACTGCACTTGTGCGACGGGCTAGTTGTCGACTGTTACTTGTCCGCTGCATTGTCGACTGCAGTTTTTCCTGCAGTTGTCCGACTGCCTTGTGCGACTGCAGTTGTCCGATGACTTGTCCAATGCAGTTGTGCGACGATTGCAATATTGTCCGACTGCACTTGCAACTGCAGTTGTCCTGAACTGCATTGTGCGATGCAATGTCCGACTGAAACTTGTACAACTGCAGTTGTCTGACTGCACTTGTGCGACTGCAATTGTCCGACTGCACTTGTGCGACTGCAGTTGTACGACTGCAGTTGTCCGACTTGCACTTGTGTGACTGCAGTTGTGCGACTGCACTTGTGCGACTGCGGTTGTGTGACTGCACTTGTGCGACTGCGGTTGTCCGACTGCAGTTGTCTGATAAAATCACGCTCAATGAATTCATGGGACTACAGATAATCCATCCCAACGGTTGCGCGAATCTCACAACATGCCCTTTCTAAAAGTACTGCGTTCTCCACCAACGACAATATCACACATAACAGCAAGAGACAATGACTGATCCAAGATAATATCAATGAACGTTACCGTTTACACATAAAACTAAGCCAGTACCAGTAGAAAGAGACGAACGTTTAATTCAATGTAATTACTCCTTGGTTTAAATAAGTTTTTTTTGTTGTGTGTGGGTTTGTGTGTGTGTGTTGTGCTTTGGTGGTGCGTGCGTGCGTGGGGGTGTGTGGGGGTGGGGTGTGTTCCGGTGTGTGTGTGTTTGAGAGAGAGAGAGAGAGTGAGGAGAGATTTTATTTATTTTATTCTTTTATTTCGAGGATAATGGAATAAGCACTCATGTGCTTTTTTTCATCCAGTCCCAGTGTGTATACAGTTTTGTTATTGTTGTCATCCGTTCCCACCGGCACACAATGGCCTACTCTTCTGAAAAGCAGAACGGGTTTTACCGTGTGCACAAGATGTTCTGCGTGCGTTCGCACACGGGACCTCGGTTTATAGTCTCATCTGAAAGACTTTTGAGGAGAGTGGAGTCGGCACTGATGTTAACTCCAGAGGAGAAATGTTCTTGAACGAGAATCGAAACCCCAGTCAGCAGATCACAAATACAATCACTCTATCCACCAGGTTATCCCGTCCCCCCCCCCTCTCCCCCAGAGAGAGGAGAGGGGGAGAGGGGAGGGGGGGAGAGGGAGAGAGAGAAGAGATAGAGAGAAAAGGTCGCATATGCAAAATCTCACCATTGGTGAACCTTGGGGCTTTAGCTGAAGAAACAAACAAAAAATTAATTAAAATAATCTACATTTAAAATTTTTAAAAAATCTTTCACATTTCACTGACTGTGAAGGCACAGTTGCAGAGAGGCACAGGCATGAAAATACTCCCATCAAGAAATGAATGATTTATTTATTCAAATCTTAACACGTAAAACTGAACAAACACACAAACAATGTTTATACAACAGTTATAAGTCAAATAAGATTTGAACCAAAAAAACAATGAACAAAACGCTTTAAAAAAAAAAAAGGGGGACTTAACTATTCTTGATCTTGTTAACAAATTCCAAACAGCCACCACCTAAACTAATGTAAAATGCAGCAGTAACAATCTCAAAACAACAACCACATAAAATAATATAATCCAAAGCAGACACAAACTATTACTCTCATACATACAGATATATGTAAATGATGTAATAATATCACTGTGAATAAACACATTTAAAATAAACCCCCCAAACAAAAAAACCACCTTAAAAAATCCTAAAAAAATTCCCCGAAACCCAAACCAAAAAAACATTTATATAAACCACCAGCAGGAAACAACACAAAAGGGGTATTAAACATAAGCAAAAAGAAACAAAAACTCGAAACAGGATACAAACATAAGCAGAACCAACACAAAACAGGATATAAATATTATAGTGCGCACTTTGTGTCCAGCATGTCTATGTGAGCTAGAGGACTGGCAACTCAGTGTGGTGGTGTAGCTAAGTGTCCTCACTGTAGGCCTGCTATGGCTCAGCCTTTGTCTTTAGCAGTCCCTTTGTTAGTTACAGTGGAGCCCTCTCTATCATGGCCTGAGGCGATTGTTGTAACCTAGAGTGTCCAGTGGAACAATCATGCAATAAACACTTCACAGCTTGCTACATACAGCTAGTCTTTTTCAACAGGTTTGTGAGGCCTCTTTCTCGTTGAATAGCATCCCCTCTTTTACCCCCACCCCCTTTCCTCTACTAAATCAGCAGATTTTGTCTTGTAGTCAGAACATTGGTTAATCTTAACTTGGGAATAAATTTGTATGTCAGCTGATTTGTATGTGTGGTCAGAATTTGCTAATCTCAGTTTCCAAATGTATTCATTGGTCAGTTGGAATTAGTAGTCCTGCAACTGAACCAATATAACAGGGTGGACATGGCATTTTAAAGTCATTCTCTTGCTGGCTGTCTGAGGCAACTTTCTTCTTGAGTTAGACAGGCTGTTGGGTGGTGGAACTTCACAGAATGACTTGGAAGGAAACAGCAGTTTTGTTCTTCTGCTTGAGCTGTAAGTGAGAATTTCTCTTTTTGATAGAGGTTGTTGCATAAAAAGATTTATTAATGTAAAAGCTAATTTGATGAGTGAATTTTATTTGTGTCTACTAGCTGAATTTAGTAATTGATTGAATATTGTGACTGGTACAGTGAAACTGAAAGCGTGTGTAGTTTTACACATGAAAGTTGACTTTAGTCATGGGACTTATTATTCTATTGTGGGATCTTGGATTTATTCTATAATTGGATGTTCAAGCTAAAAGTGATAACTTTATGAGTAAATAATTATTTGATGTGTGTATTATGTTGAGATGGAGTTTGTGAATTACACTATTCAAAATAATGTGGATTTGGTAACAAAGCTATTGGGATAGACTCCTATGGCAAAGTTGAACCGAGATAAGAGTTGACTGCTAAAACTAAAAGAGTGGAAGACTTGAAGGTTGGACTTGAATGCAGTACAGGACTAGGCCTAGCTAGGCCCTTGTAGTATTGCCCTGGTAAAAAGTATGCAATTCAACAATGTAGGTGTGACTATGTGTATGGTTAGTCATTTGTGTCAAAAGGGGTTAGTTTGTATGTGGTTTTGTGACACACTAGATCTCTCTCTCTTTCATGCTACAATATCCATGGGGTATGCTAGGGGCCAATGTTGTGAAAGATCTTAGTATAGACTAAGTTCTGTTGACATTATTAGGATAATGTCAGTTGAGAGTATTGAGGAATAGATTTTCCTAGTTATTTTGTAGTCTTTGGTTGTCTGTTTTACAACTGTATACTCTCTATTGGTTCCCTAGGATTAACTTGGTATTTTGGTATGAGTGATGAAAGGAATTCGGTTTTCTTACAGTCAGCTAGACGACAATGCTGCTATTTGGTGTGTGTGCCTTTCATGTACCTAGTTAAATATGGATAGAGTAGTTACCTGAATTTTATCTGTGTTTCAGGTGTGTGTTGTTGGGTAGGTAAAATAAAAAGTGTTACCATAACACCCCTGCGTGGCCTCACATCATTCCTGTGAGTGTGGAGTGCCAGTGTCCTAACATCCCCTTCCCAGAACCTTCCAACATAAACATGAGCAGAAACAACTTGAAACAGGATACAAACATGAGCAGAAACAACATGAAACACGATATAAACCAGAGCAGAAACAACATGAAACAGGATATAAACCAGAGCAGAAACCAACTCAAAACACGGTATAAACCAGAGCAGAAACGACTTGAAACAGGATATAAACTGAGCAGAAACGACTTGAAACCAACCGACCGACCAACCACCAGCTTAAAGTATACGTGTATAAGAGAACAGATAGGGCCTACAGATCCTGAATGAAAAACCTGAGGACTGGAGGGGGGGAAAAAGGGGGCAAAACCCAAGATAAAACACTGATGGACAGTGGTCACCTGCGATCATGGGTTAACACCTCACCTCTCAGCATCACCAGGTGAGGTAGCTGCAGCACCCAATGACACTGACATGATCCTCCTTCCTTCCTTCTCCATGTGCTCCTCCTCCGGTCTTCGCTGTACTGCCCTGCTGCTGACTTCATGAATTCTCAGGCCACAGGATTGGGTGGTGATGTTGCCCATGAGATAAGCTGGCGGTCTGTCCTTTTCTTTTTGCTTCAGTCTTGCCTTGAGAGACAGTCTTCAGGAGGTCTGTGTCTTGGTTTCGTAGCACGTGGCCGACATATCTTAGTTAATGTACGAAGTGTTCTTGTTGGTTCATACGATACACTTTCATTTGTTTACCTTTCCAACTGACTCTGAGCAGTCCTTTCTAAAAACATCCACATCTCAGCTGATTTGATTTTTTGGGGTTTTTTTCATCGTCTTTGCTTTGTGTCCAGGATTCACAGTCATACAGAAAACAGCACCCGCCTACCTCTGTGAATATCTTCACTTGTACACTCCTTCTCGTTCCCTCCGCTCTGCTGCAGATACCTTGTCCCTACGAATACCTAGATTCAACCAATCCACCATCGGCCGTCGCTCTTTATTTCTGGTCCATCGATCTGGAATGACCTCCCTCTCTCTCTCCGCCAAAAGCCTTCTTATGACACTTTTAAATCCAGTCTCAAGACATATTTATTTCAAACCTAAGATTTTCCTCTCCTGCTTCATCTCATAGCTTTTCCCTGCCTTCAACAGCCAAGATTCTATTGCCCTGCCAGGGTGTGTGACCTGTTGTGTGTGTGTGTGTGTGTGCGTGCGCGCATGCATGCACATTTGGACTTGATGGAACTATTAATTGTTACTGCGGTTTAAGCCCTGTTAGAGCTTTGAGTTAGTGATCTTGGGGCACGGGCTCGAGGCACTACCCACCTGCCATGTTTTGTGATAAATTGAATATACTAACAACACGTTGTGTGAAAAATCAAACAACCAGCCAACACGTTTTGCGAAAAATAAAACATGCCACAAGTTTTGCAAAAAATCAAACATGCCACACGTTTTGCGAAAAATCAAACAAACACGCTGTTGTTGTTGGTGGTGGTGGTGGTGTTGTTATTATCATTATTATTGTTGTTATTATTTCACTATTGTTATTTCTTTTACTTATCTATTCTTTTATTTTTAGGATAATGAGGGGTAAAAAGCACTCATGTACTTGTTTTTTACATCCAGTCCCTGTGTTCCTGTGGTTTGAGAAAGAGGGACCAGGCTATACTGAAACAGCATTCGTTTTCTCTTTCCAATGTTATGGGGTAAAAACTAAAACTTTTCATTTTTTTTAAACCCCTTAAAAAAAAAACTTATTTAAATTTAAACTCACAGTCCGGGAAAAAACTTTATTTTCTTTAAAATTTCCCAGTCATGAAAAATTTTATATTTCTTTTTTTCTCACGGGTCACTAAAAAACCCCGTTTTTTCCTTTTTTTTCCCAGTATTTGAAAAAAATTATTTTTTTTTTTTTTGGGTTGTTTTTCCATTTTTTTCCCTACGGGTAATTTTTTTTTTAATCCCCATGTCCCCGGGAAAAAAAAAAAAGGAAAATAAAAAAAAATTTATTGGGGTTTTTTTTTAAAACGGGTTTAAAAAAAACCAAAAAAAATTTTTTTTTTTGAAAAAAAAATCTGAAAAGGGGTTTTTTTTTACAAAGCCACAGAATCCGGAAAAAAAAAAATTTCCCTTGGGCATAAAAAAAACCAATAAACCCCCAAAACCACCCCCAACAAGGCAAAAAACCAAAATTTTTTCCCATTTTTCTTACAGAAAAAAATAATTCTTAAAAAAAAATTTCAAAAAAAAATTTAAAGGATTTTAAAGCTCCCATTACAAATTTTTCTTCCAATTTCAAACAAAAAACCAAAATTTTTAAAAAAAACCCCCAAAAAAAAAAAAAAAAAAAAAAACCCTAAAAAAAAAAAAAAAAAACCCCCAACAAAAACCCCCAAAATTTTTTCCTTTTGGAATTAAAAAACCCTTTTTTTAAAAAGTCCCAAATTTTTTCCAATTTTTTAAATTAGTAATAAAGTTTAAAATGGGTTTTTTCTCACCCCCCCAAAAACCCCACGCAAAGAAAAACCGTTATCAAGTTTTTCCCTTTTAAAGTTAAAAAACGGTTTTCCCAAAATTTTTAAAAGCAGGTACAATAAAATTTTTTTTCATGTTATGTTTCATCAGGGATTTTTCAGCCCAAGCCAGCCGGGGGGAAAAACCCAGGATAGCCCAAAAAGGCTTTCATTCCCCCCTCGTTTGGGACGGTAAAAAAATTTTTGGGGGGGGGGGGGGGGCCGGGGTTTTTCCCCAATTTGGCGGGGGGAAATTGCCGAAAAATTCTTTCTGCTTCTTCCCTTTGGGAAGGTAGTATTGCCCTTTGTCTGTTTTTAAAAAACCCCCAAAAACCATCAAACAAAAGCAAAGCAAAAAGGGAAGGGGTTGGAAAATGAAGGGGGGGCCAGGAGGGTTTTTAAGAGGTTTGGGCGGGCCAAAAAAGGAAAACCCGTTGGGTTTTGGGGGTTCGTTTCCCCGCTGGGCCCTTTTTTCCCCTTTTTGGACCCAAAAAAAAAAAAACAAAATGAGGGCAAAAGCCCTTTTGGAGGGGGACAAATTAAAACCAAGGGCCCCCCGTGGGGCAAAAAGGCCATCCCAGCATTTTTGGGGCCCCCCAAGGGTTAAAATTTCCTGTTCCGCTTTTCCCGAAAAAAGGAGTGGGAAATTGGGTGTCCCGGGGGGAAACAGAGGGAACAAATTTTTAAAAAAAAAAACCAAAAACCCCACGCCCCCCAAAAAAAAAGCCCTTTCCGGAGGGGTTTTTGTTTTGTTGTTTACAAGTTTAAAGCGTTTTATTTTTTTATTTTTTTTTTTTATTTTTTTTAACATTATTATTTTTCTTTTTTTAAGGGCCCTTCTTCTTGTTACGGTTCTGGAAATCATTTTTAAAGTGGAAAAAGACGTTTAAAAAATTGGGGGATTTCCCTTGTGGGAATTTTATTTTTAATTTTTTGGGTTGGTTGTTGTTGTTTTTTGTTATTTCGAGGATTAATGGAATAAGCATTCATTCGGGATGAGGCTATAAACCCGAGGCCCCGTGTGCGAACGCATGCAGAACATCTTGCGCACACGTTAAATCCTGTTCCGCTTTTCGGAAGAGTAGGCCATGGTGTGCCGGTGGGAACGGATGACAAAATTTACAAAACTTCATCAAACACGCGGGGACTGGATGTAAAAAAGCACATGAGTGCTTATTCCATTATCCTCGATAGAAAAGAATAAATAAATAAATAAATGTGCTTTTTTTCATCCAGTCCCCGTGTGTATGCAGTTTTGTCAATTTTGTCATCCGTTCCCACCCGCATACAATGGCCCGCTCTTCTGAAAAGCGGAACAGGGTTTAAACGTGTGCGCACGATGTTCTGCATGCATCCCGCACACGGGACCTCGGTTTATAGTCTCATCCGAAAGACTTTTGGGGAGGGTGGAGTTGGCACTGATGTTAACTCCAGAGGAAAAATCCTCTTGAACGAGATTATACAGCACCCGCCTACCTCTGTGAATGTCTTCACTTATACACTCCTTCTCGTTCTCTCCGCTCTGCTGCAGATACCTTGTCCTTACGAATACCTAGATTCAACCAATCCACCATCGGCCGTCGCTCTTTCTCAATTTCTGGTCCATTGATGTGGAATGAGTGTGTGTGTGTGTGTGTGTGTGTGTGTGTGGTGTGTGTGTGTGTGTGCGGGTTTTTGTCTGTGCACATTTGGCTTGAGGAAAACTATTACTTGTCAAGGGTTTTGTATGACTGTGTAAGAAGAGTGAGGCAAGCGTTTTTATGTGTCTCTGCAAGATTTAGCGCTATATTAAATTCCTTTTAATATTATTATTATTATTATTATCATCATTATATGAGACGATCTACCCCATCATGAGTCACACTGCACCACAGGTCAAGTTTAAGTTGTTGACTCTTAGTCTCATAAAGAAAACTGACACCATCAACTTCCTGTTCATGGAAGAATGTGGCCAAAACGAGGTGAAATGGGGAGATATGTTTAAAATGTAATATCTCTCATAAAAGAAAGGTAAAGGAGTCCCATAACCTATAAGGTCGTAGGGGAGCGAGGCGTCAGAGACCTCACTTCTCTAGGGACAGCATATTGAGGGCGGCGCCCATCTCCTCTTCCTCGCTGCTTTACCTTCCCTGACCCTAAAAGAGGCAGGTACCCATTTACAGCTGGGTGAACTGGGGGAACTGTACTGAAGCCAAGGCGCACAAACGGCCACCCATCCAAGTCGTAACCACGCTCGAAGCTGTTTAACTTGGCTTGGGGAAAGCGAGTGCTCTGACCACTGAGCAATCCCCGTCCCCGTAATATCTCTCATACTATACAACAGATCTGCATGACATGTCAGCAAACGATTGATACATATGTTGCATTATTTTTCTGACATGGTTGTATCATACGTCAAAGTTGATAAAAGTAGGGGATGATGGTACTGCGTTTTCATGTGGTTTTTGAGACTAAGAGTTAATAACAATAATAATTTAAAAAACAATTGTTCATAAATATTAAAATGTCTACAATAAAAAGGCTTCTCAATACAGTAAGCAGAATGAAAATCGGATAATTCTGCGAACAGTTATCACAGACTGAAATGACAGACTGCAGGAATTGACAAAGTGAGATATTGACCAGGTTTGCATCCTCACGGATGGTCAGAATGATGGCATTACCTGCAGACCACCGATCCACCAGTTTAGCTGAAGTCAGAAGACAATCTTAGCAGAACACTTTTACAACACCACTTTTCAACAGAGGCCTTGGCACTTACTTTACATCACTGACCGACAAAAACATTTTACGACATTAACATTTTAATGGAGGTCTTCTCATTCATCATCAAACGCTCAGACATTGTTTTCCGTCATATGAGCGAAAATATATTGCGCAGCCGTTAAGCACATGACATTAGCATCAGACCTGTTCTCCTGTATAGTTCGGAGACGTGGGTTTTCACAAAAAACGTCGAACGTTCGTTGAAGAGCTGTGAAAACCGAATGCTACGCTACATGACAAAGATCAAATGGGAAGACAGGATCACGAATAAAGAACTATGGAGAATGTGCAAAGTTGATTATCTGAAGTCTGTAGCTAGTAGCAACAGACTGCGTGGGTTTTGGGGACGTTCAATGGAAAGCAGACCACCACATAAAAAAAAGAGCAATGAACTTCGTAGGGATGGAAAGAGACCAAAAGGGGAAGACCTAAAAAAAACCTGGGTGCTATATTGCAGATGATCTTGAAAAGGGGGGCTTAAAATAGGAGGAAGCTCAAAACAGGGCGATGGAGAAGGCTCATAAATGTAAAAACCCCCCTTGGGAGAAAAATGAAAAAAAAAAGGAAGAAAGAAGGAGTTAAAGACATGCAAGTAAAAACCAGCATAAGAGAAAAAATTTATCTACTTTAAGTCTTTCTGGGGGCAAAAAAAAAAAAAAAAAAAGGGGCAGGAGAAGGGGACCAAAAAAGCGAAAATGGACAAGAAGGTGTGAAGAAAGAAAAAAAGGGGAAAACACAGAGAGGGTAAAAAAAGAGGGAATTCCTAGCACGGGTTCCCAGAAGGTGGGGTGGGGGTGGGGGGGATGCTTTTACTACAGGCCTCCCAAAAAAGGGGACAGGAGGGAGGGGGGGTGAAAAAAATCACATGCGTGATATGAACCCGGGAACGAAGTGGTCGTGTCCAAAAAAATCCGAGACAGCTACCCAGCCGGTGTATTTTATCTGACCAAAACACAGCACGACAAAAAAAACAAGGGCACACAAAACAAAGGTTATCCCCCCCCCCCCCACCCCTCAGAATACGACTGACCAAAAACAGCACGACAAAAAAAAAAAACAAAAGTCACCACAAAAATCAAAGGATTTTTCCTCCCCCCCCCCCCCCCCCCCCCCATCAGAATAGGGGTGACCAAAAAAACCCAAAGACAGGACAAAAAAAAAAAAGTCCTCAAAATCAAGGATTACCTCCCCCCACCCCCCACCCCCTCCCCTCCCCCCGAAGGGAATTGGCTCCTTCACAGAAAAAAAAAAATCGGGTAGCGATGCGCCAAAAAAAAAAAAAAAAAAAAAACTCAGCGTTGGTGAATTTGAGTCTAGCTGAGGAAAATCAAACGGGATTTATACATAAACCGGGGGCCCGTGTTCGAAGCCCTGCGGAACATCTTGCGCACACGTTTTAAAACCTGTTCCCCTTTCGGAAGAGTAGGCCATTGTGTGCCCGGGGGAAAGGGTGACAAAAATTTCAAAAAACTGCATTATACCCCAAAGGGGGGCTGGTGTAAAAAAAAAAACACGTGAGTCTTATTCCTTTACGGTTTTTCCCTTGATAAAAAAAATGAATAAATAAATAATTATAAAAAAAAAAAACACAGACAATTAAAAGGGGACTTTTGGGAAGGTATTTTGTTCCATGTTCGAGTCCGATGGTTTTTATCAATGGTGAGGTTTTGACCGCGGGGGACATTTTTGTCCCCCTTTAAAGGGTTGCTGCACCCCAATTTGGGGATGAAAACGGCCCCGTATGCATGAGGTTGTTTTTTTTCTTTGGATTTTTTTTTGGAACTTTGTACCCTTTCTTCCCGGCATGCAATGGCTTTCTTCAAAAAGGTGGAACGGTTTTAGCATGTGCGCAAGATGTTCTGGTGTTTTCGCACAGTCAGAGGACTTTGGTTTATACTTCATCGAAGGATTTTGGGGGAGAAGGGGACGGTACTGATTATTTTTTTTTTGGTGTAAGAAGGGTTGAGTCGAGTGCAAGCACTTTGTTTGTTTTTGAAAAGGATGCGTAGATAAATTTTTCCATTTTTATCATCATGATCATTATCTGTTGTCTTTTTTCTGTCATGATATAATTATCTTCTTCATCATATAATTTTAAATATTTTAAAATTCAGGGGGGGGGAAATCCCCCCGAGGGGGGGTTGCAGCGAAGGCTGAAATCAAGCCCTCAGCGGCAAGCCAGGCTTAACCACTAGGGGATCCTGCCCCAAAAAAAAAAATTTTGGGGGGGAATAACTTCTTGACCCCAAGGGTTTTTTTTAATTTATAAAATTTTTTCAGAGTGTTTAAGAGTCGAGTTTAAACCCCTTTGTTCCTTTCGTGAGATAAAACTGGGTCCGTGCGGAACGCAGCAAAAAATCTTTCGACCGTTAAATTTGTTCCGCTTTTCGTAAAGTAGGGATTGTGTGCCCGGGGGGAAAAAATGCAATTTACAAAACGATACACACGGGGCCCTGATTTAAAAAAAAAAAAAAAAGCACATAAGCGCTTATTCCCTTATCAGGAATAAAAAATAATGAAATAAAAATAAAATTTAAATAAATTATTTTAAAAATGAGTGTTACACAAAAAGAGAAAAAGACCCCGTTTTCAGAAGAGGGGAACCCTGTACTTAAAGAAGGGAACCCTATTTCTTACAAGAGGGGGAGCCCCTGTTACTTATAGGAGGAACCTTGTACTTACAGAAGAGAGAAAACCCATTATTACAAAAGGAGAGCCTGTTATTTTAGAAGGAGAAACCCCATTTCTTACAGAAGAGAGGGGCCCCATTATTAGAAAAGAAGGCCCCGTTATTATAGAAGAGAGAACCCTTTTACTTAAAAGAGGGGAAATTATTCTTAAGAAAGGGCCCCGTTATTACAGAAGAGGAAAAACCCGTTACTTCCGACGAGTGAACCGTAACTTACAGAAGGGGAACCCTGTTATTTTGAAGGGGAACCCCGTTAAAATTAGAAAAGAGAACCCTATTACTTAAAGAAGAGAGAACCTGTAGACGAAAAGGGAAACCCGTTTAAAACAGAAAAAATAACCCGTTTTAAGAAGAGGAAAACCCCCTTTTTTATAGAAAGAGAAACCCCTTTTTCTTACAGAAGGGCGAAACCCTGTTATTTCAGAAGAGAGAACCCTTTTCTTTACAAAAAACAGACCCTGTTACTTATGGAGAACCTGTTTTCTTTAGAAGAGAGAACCCCTTCATTAAAGAAGAAAACCCCGTTCTTTCAAAAGGGGGAGCCCTGTTTTTTACAGAGGGGGAACCCTTTATACAAACGAGAGAGCCTGTTCTTATAGAAGGGAACCCGTTATTTCGAAGAAGAACCCGTTATTTTTAAGAAAAGGAACCCGTTACTTATAGAAGAGAGACCCCGCGTGCCAAAAAGAGGAACCCTTTTTACAACGAGAGAGCCCCCTTACTTCAGAAGAGGACCCCATTACTTTCGAAGAGAGAACCCCGTTACTTACAAAGGAGAACCCGGGGATTTTAAAAGACAGAGAGCCCTGTTACTCGCAAAAGAGAAAACCCTGTTACGCACAGAAGGCAGAACCCTGTTACGTACAGAAGAGAGAACCCCTTTACGCACAGAAGAGAGAACCCTGCTACGCACAGAAGAGAGAACCATGTTACTTACAAAAGACAGAACCCTGTCACTTATAGAAGAGAGAGCCCTGTTACTTATAGAAGAGAGAACGCTGTTACTTAAAGAAGAGACAACCCTGCTATGCACAGAAGAGGGAACCTGTTACATACAGAAAAAAGAACCCTGTTACTTACAGAAGAGAGAACCCTGTTACTTATAGAAGCGAGAACCCTGTTACTTACAGAAGAGAGAACCCTGTTACTTAGAGAAGAGAGAACCCTGTTACTTACAGAAGAGAGAACCCTGTTACTTATAGAAGAGAGTAACCCTGTTTATAGAAGAGAGAATCCTGTAACTTACAAAAACAGAACCCTGTTACTTATAGAAGAGAGAACCCTGTTACTTACAGAAGAGAGAACCCTGTTACTTATAGAAGAGAGAACCCTATCACTTAAAGAAGAGAGAACCCTGCTGTGCATAGAAGAGAGAACCCTGTTACTTACAAACGAGAGAGCCCTGTTACTTACAGGAGGGAGAACCCTGTTACTTACAGAAGAGAGAACCCTGTTACTTATAGAAGAGAGAACCCTGTTACTTATAGAAGAGAGAACCCTGTTATTTACAGAAGAGAGAACTCTGTTATTTATAGAAGAGAGAACCCTGTTACTTATAAAAGACAGAGCCCTGTTACTCACAAAAGAGAAAACCCTGTTACGCACAGAAGGCAGAACCCTGTTACGTACAGAAGAGAGAACCCTGTTACGCACAGAAGAGAGAACCCTGCTACGCACAGAAGAGAGAACCCTGTTACTTACAAAAGACAGAACCCTGTTACTTATAGAAGAGAGAACCCTGTTACTTAAAGAAGAGAGAACCCTGCTATGCACAGAAGAGGGAACCTGTTACATACAGAAAAAAGAGCCCTGTTACTTATAGAAGAGAGAACCCTGTTACTTAAAGAAGAGAGAACCCTGTTACTTACAGAAGAGATAACCCTGTTACTTATAGAAGAGAGAAACCCTGTTTATAGAAGAGAGAATCCTGTTACTTACAAAAACAGAACCCTGTTACTTATAGAAGAGAGAACCCTGTTACTTATAGAAGAGAGAACCCTATCACTTAAAGAAGAGAGAACCCTGCTGTGCACAGGAGAGAACCCTGTTACTTACAAAAGAGAGAGCCCTGTTACTTACAGAAGAGAGAACCCTGTTACTTACAGAAGAGAGAACCCTGTTATGTGCAAAAGAGAGAACCCTGTTACTTATAGAAGAGAGAACCCTGTTACTTATAGAAGAGAGAACCCTGTTACTTATAGAAGAGAGAACCCTGTGACTTATAGAATAGAGAACCCTGTTACTTATAGAAGAGAGAACCCTGTTATTTACAGAGAGAGAACCCTGTTAGTTATATAAGAGAGAACCCTGTTACTCACAGAAAAGACGAACCCTCTTACTTACAGAGGAGAGAACCCTGTTACTTACAGAAGAGAGAGCCCTAATACTTACAAAAGGCAGAACCCTGTTACTCATAGAAGAGAGAACCCTGTTACTTACAGAAGAGAGAACCCTGTTACTTACAGAAGAGAGAGAGAGCCCTAATACTTACAAAAGGCAGAACCCTGTTACTTATAGAAGAGAGAACCCTATCACTTAAAGAAGAGAGAACCCTGCTGTGCACAGAAGAGAGAACCCTGTTACTTACAAAAGAGAGAACCCTGTTACTTACAGAAGAGAGAACCCCGTTACTTATAAAAGACAGAGCCCTGTTACTCACAAAAGAAAAAACCCTGTTACGCACAGAAGGCAGAACCCTGTTACGTACAGAAGAGAGAACCCTGTTACGCACAGAAGAGAGAACCCTGTTACGCACAGAAGATAGAACCTTGTTACTTATAGAAGGGAGAACCCTATTACTTACAGAAGAGAGAACCCTATTACTTATAGAAGAGAAGACGAACCCTATTACTTACAGAAGAAAGAACCCTGTTACGCACAGAAGAAAGAACCCTGTTACGCATAGAAGAGAGAACGCTATTACTGACAGAAGAGAGAACCCTATTACTTACAGAAGAGAGAACCCTGTTACGCACAGTAGAGAAGACAAACCCTATTACAGGAGAGAAGAGGGAGCCCTGTTACACACACAACACACACACACACAAACGTACACACAACCGAGAAAACCGTGTTACGCACATAAGAGAAGATAAAACCCTGTTACGCACATAAGAGAAAAACCCTGTTATGCACAGAAAAAAGAGCCCTGTTACGCACAGAAGAGAAGAGAGAACGCTGTTACACACACACAAGAGAAAAACCCTGTTACACACAGAAAAGAAGAGAAAAACCTGTTACACACACAAAAGAGAAAAAAACCTGTTATATACAGAAGGGAATCCTGTTACACACACCCCAATAGAAAAAACCTGTTACACACAGAAGAGAAGAAAGAACCTGTTACACACACACAAGAGAAAAACCCTGTTACACACAGAAGAGAAGAGAGAACCCTGTTACACACACACAAGAGAAAAACCCTGTTATATACAGAAGGGAATCCTGTTACATACACACAATAGAAAAACCCTGTTACGCACCAAAGAGAAGGGAGAGCCCTGTTATGCACAGAAGAGAAGACAAACCCTATTACAGGACAGAAGAGGGAACCCTGTTACTCGCCGAGAACGCAGAAAAGAGAGAACCTTGTTATGCATAGAAGAGAAAAGGAAACCCTGTAACACACAGAAGAACCCTGTTGTGCACGAAAGAGAGGACCCTGTTACGCACAGAATTAAAAACGTTGTTATAGGCTGAATTGAAAACCCTGTTACGCACAAAATTGAAAACCCTCTCAGGCACAGACGATACAACCCTGTTACACATAGAGGAGAGAACCCTGTTACACACAAAAGAGAACCCCGTTACGCACAGAAGAGAGAACCCTGTTAAGCATAGAAGAGAGAACTCTGTTACACACAGAAGAGAGAACCCTGTTACACACAGAAGAGAGAACCCTGTTACACACAGAAAGAGAACCCTGTTACGCACAGAAGAGAAGACAAACCCTATTACAGGACAGAAGAGGGAACCCTGTTAATATGTTACACGCAGAAAATAGAGAACCCTGTTACGCACAGAACTGAAAGCCGTGTTACGCACTGAATAGAAAACCCTCTCAGGCACAGACGAGAGAACCCTGTTACACATAGAGGAGAGGACCCTGTTACACACAGGAGAGAACCCTGTTACGCACAGAAGAGAAAATCCTGTTACACACAGAGGAGAGAACCCTGTTACACACAGAGGAGAGAGCCCTGTTACACACAGAAGAGAGAACCCCGTTACGCACAGAAAAGACAAACCCTATTACAGGACAGAAGAGGAAACCCTGTTACACACAGAGGAGAGAACCCTGTTACACACAGAGGACAGAACCCTGTCACATACAGAAAGGCAACCCTGTTACGCACAGAAGAGAGAACCCTGTTACTTACAGAAGATAAGACAAACCCTATTACAGGACAGAAGAGGGAACCCTGTTACACGCAGAAAAGAGAGGACCCTGTTACGCACAGAACTGAAAGCTTTGTTACGCACTGAATTGAAAACCCTCTTAAGCACAGAATAAAAAACCCGGTTACGCACAGAGAACCCTGTTACAACCAGAAAGAGAACCCTGTTACGCACAGAAAGAGAACCCTGTTACGCACTGAAAGAGAACCCTGTTACGCACAGAAAGAGAACACTGTTACACACAGAAAGAGAACACTGTTACACACAGAAGCAGAACCCTGTTACACACAGAAAGAGAACCCTGTTACACACAGAAAGAGAACCCTGTACAGAAAGAGAACCCTGTTACACACACACACACAGAAAGAGAACCCTGTTACACCCACACAGAAAGAGAACCCTGTTACACACACACATACAGAAAGAGAACCCTGTTACGCATAGAAGAACCCCGTTACGCATAAAGAGAACCCTGTACTGAAAGAGAACCCTGTTATGCACATAAAACCCTGTTACACACAGAAAGAGAACCCTGTTACGCACAGAAAGAGAACCCTGTTACACACAGAAAGAGAACCCTGTTACACACAGAAAGAGAACACTGTTACACACAGAAAGAGAACCCTGTTACTACAATGCGTCACACAAAACCTGGTTGGCAAACAGGAAAGGGGAGGAGGGGGAAAGGGGGGAGGGGGGGGAGAGCCCTCACTACTGACCATGTTGAACTTGCTTGTTACATGATCTCGTGTCTCAAATCCCAGTTGGCAAACCAGGAGTGGTGGGAGAGGGGTAACCGACTTTTTTTTAACTGCTTGTTACATTATCACCACCTGTCACAAACGTACCACAGCGCGCATATCCAGTATAACTGGGTCCAGGGCCTAGTCCTAGAATTAGCACTAATAATAATAATAATAATGTATGGAATTTATGTAGAGCTGAATCTTGTAAAGCAACACATCAAAGCGCTCAGATGACCTCTTTTTAAATCGAGGATAATGGAATAAGCACTCATGTGCTTTTTTACATGCAGTCCCCGTGTGTATGCGGGTTTTGTAAATTCTGTCATCTGTTCCCACCGGCACACAATGGCCTACTCTTAATGAAAAGTGGAACAGGATTTTAACGTGTGCGCAAGATGTTCTGCGTGCGTTCGCACACGGGACCTCGATTTATAGTCTCATCCGAAGGACTTTTGGGGAGAGTGGAGTCTGCACTGATGTTATCTCCTGGGGAAAATATCCCCTTGAACGGGAATCGAACCCGGGTCGTCAGATTCCGAGCGCAATGTTCTAACCACTAGGCTATCCCGCCCCCAATAGCAGCTGAAAGTGGGGGTAACCCCTGTTGGCAAGCTGAAAGAGGGTACCCTGCACTCCTGGCCACTTTGAACTGCTTGTTGATATGTTTGTCCAATCGTGTTCGTCCGACGATTTTCATTTCATTTATTCATACCACTTTTAAGTCACGGCAGATTTCTCTTCGTGAAATTCAGGCTGGGGGAGAGCGCGTCGCTACAAGAGCAGCGCCCACCCTTATTTTTTCCCCCGTCTGCAACTGTATCTGTTTCCCTATCAGAGTGGCTTTTTTTTTTTTTTACAGAATTTTGCCTGGGACAACTCTCTTGTTGCCGTGGGTTCTTTTGTGTGCGCTAAATAATTATGTGTAACACACAGGACCTCGGTTTATCGTCTCATCCAAAAGACTAGCGCATAGACCATCACTCATGGTCTAATGGATGGGGGAAAACTTTCGGGTCCAAACGGGATTCGAACCACCGCACACTTCCGACCCGGACTTCTTGCTTTCCAGACAGGCGCGTTACCTCTAGACCACCGATGGCTTCCAAAACAGCAGAGGAGGCAGCTGCTGTTTCAGATATTGGTTAGAAAATTGATTATAGTGGCGATGCCTTGCCTTGCCCACAGCACATCCCCACTCTCTCTGCCAAGTGGGCATAAGGACAGTAGTCAGCGTTGGAAGATGTTCTCCAAAGGCCAACTAGGCCCCAGGGCTGCAGCACATACATAACTGACTGTGACAAGTCAAAGCCTCCTAGTCAGAGAGTCATAGTCGCCTGGGGTTTATCACAGTTCTTGATTTAACCATTGACGCTGGGGGCAACAGCAAAGTGAGAGGCTGTATGACCAGTGGCTTTCCCACTCATGGAATTCCACTTTACAGCTTAGTCTTTAGTGATCGACTATGACTCTCTGACTAGGAGGCTTGACTTGCACAGTCCTTATATGCTACAGTTGGCCTTTGGAGAACATCTCCAACGCCGGCTGTCCTTATGCCCACTTGGCCGAGAGAGTGGGGATGTACTGTGGGCAAGGCATCTCCACTATAATCAAATTTCTGCCCAGTTTCCGAAACAGCAGCTGCCTCCTCTGCTGTTTTGGAGGTCATCGTCGAAAACGACGGACTAACATACATACATACAGTCGATCTACTAAAGACTTGGAATTCCAAAATTTGGAAACTGCTTGTGCATGATCACAAACTGTCACAAACCCCGGTTGGCAAACCAGGACGAGGGGGGGGGGGGAGGAGAGGGGGGGTCGGTTGGGAGAGGAGGATGCTGACCATTTTGAACTGCTTGTACATGATCTTGGAGACAGGGTCACTGGGGTTGACCTTGTTCTTGACCATCTGGGCCAAGATGTTGCCCACAGTCACCATGCCCTGGATGGCTCTGCAACACAGGCAGCATCCACGTTCACAGTCTGCTACACACACAGACACACATAGAGATACATACATAGAGATACATACATAGAGATACATACACACACACACATAGAGTCTGCTACACACACACACATACACACACATAGAGATACTTACATACAACACACACCCACAGACATACACACACACACAGACATACACACTCCGACATACAAACACAGACATTACATACACACACAGACATACACACTCAGAACATACAAACACATACACACACAGACATACACCACAGACATACACACACAGACACCCCACACACACAGACATACACAACATCAGCATACAACCAGACACACACACACAGACATACACACACATACAGAAAATACACACACATACAGACATTTCACAGACTACATACACAGACATACACACACACAGACATACACACACAACATACACACACAGACTTACACACACACAGACCATACACACACAGACACACAACCCCACAGACACACACACAGACATACACAAAACAGACATACACACACAGACATACACAACACAGACATACAAACACAGACAACACATACACACTCAGACATTTCACACACAGGGCACACACACACACACACACAGACCCTACACAACATAAGACATACAATACAGACATACACACTCAGACATACACACACAGACATACACACACGACATACCAACACATACAGACATACACACACGACATTTCACACACAGACATACACACACAGATACACACACACAGACATACACACACCCGACATACCACACATACAGACATACACATACAGACATACAATACAGACATACACACCAGACATACACACACAGACATACACACACAGACATCCACACAGACATACACATACAGACATACACACACAGACATACACCACAGACATACACACACAGATACCCAAAAACACACACAGACATACACATAAAGACATTTACACACAGACATACACACACAGACATACCACACACGACTTACACACACAGACATTACACACACAGACATACACATACAGACATACCCACACACAGACATACACACACCAGAACATACACACACATACAGACATACCACACTACGACCATACACACACATACAGACATACGACACAGGGGGGGAATACACCACGACTTCACAAACAGCATCACACACAAATACAACCCCCCCGACAACACAACCAGACATACAAACTCGTTTTACCAACCGACTACACCCCCAATACAGAATACACACTCAGACATACACACCAGACATACACACACACGACTACAAAAAGACATACACACCGGGCATACAAAAAACGATTCACACCCGACATACCCCCAACAGACTTTAAAACCAATACAGAATTTACACACCAGACATACCACCGACTACACAACCAGAAAATACCACAGCAAAACACCGATATACACACCAAAAAAAACCAGACATACAGACACCCGACATCACACACATACAGACAATACACTTACAGACATACACACAGAGACATACACACAGAGACATACAAACACGGGACATGCACACACCACACAAAAACATAAAACCAAAAAGACATACAAACACAGACATACACACACAGACATACATACGCAGATACATACACACACATACAGACATACACACATATAATAATAATAATAATAATAATATATGGAATTTATATAGCGCTGAATCTTGTAAAAAACAAACAAATCGAAGCGCTTGCACTCAATCATTTACAGGCATGCAACTCTCCTTAAACATAATGAGCAACAGATTTCAAATCCATGCGCGCGCACTACGCACGCACACGCACGCACGCACGCACGCACGCACGCACGCACGCACGCACGCACGCACACACACACACACACACACACACACACACACACACACACACACACGGAACAACACTTAGTAGGTGAAAGATGCTGTTGAAAATTTGGGACAGATATGTGGGGGGAAAGTCTCAGGTAGGAAATAAGTGTGTTTTGAGGCTGGATTTGAAGGAATCAAGTGAAGGCTTTTGACGAAGTGAAAGAGGGAGGTTCATTCAGGTGGATGGACCGAAACAGAGAAGGAGCGACGGCCAACAGTGGTTTGTTTGAATCTGGGTTTTTCGAAAGCAAAAGTATCTGCGGCTGAACGAAGGGAACGGGATGGAGTTACATGTGAAGACAGTTACAGAGATAAGAGGGTGCAGATTTGTGGAGACATTTGAAACAGAGGGTATTGATTTTATACCCCAGTCTTTGTGAGACAGGCAACCAGTAAAAGAGATCGCAGAGAGGGTGATGGGGTTCAGATTTTTTCTTTCTTAGGCCAGTCGAGCTGCAGGTTTTGTATGCGTTGAAAGGTGGATAGATGATGCTGGTAGGCCAGCCAAAAGAGAATTACAGTAGTCTAAACGTGAAAGATTGAGGGATGTGACAAGCTTGGAAGTTGCATCAGTGGACAGATACTTGCGAATCGCGCTTATGCGCCGTTTAAATTTATAGTAGCAAGACTGGCAGGTTTTTGGTGATTAATTTGTTCAAAAGAGAGTGTGTTGTCAAGAACTACTCCTAAATACTTCACAGAGTTCACAAACAGACATACACACAACACACACACACACACACACACACACACACACACACACACACACACACACACACACACACACACATACATTTAATATCAAAACTTGTGAAGAAACGCTAAGTTAATTTGAACACCCCATACATACACACACAAGACACATCTAATATCACTTTAAGTGAACAGACGTAAAATTGAAGACACACAAGGGCACACCAACGCGCGCACACGCGAACACACACATTTCACACACACAAACCCCACAAACCAATACACACGCGCACGCGCGCACACACACACCACGCAAACCAATACACACAACACAACCAACACACCACACACACAGATGCACATACACACACATCTAATATCACAATTTGTGAAGAGACGTTAAATGAAATTGAACGAACACACCACACAACACACACACACCACACACACATACACAAACATACACACAAGACACGCACGCGCACACACACACATTCACACACAACCATTTAGGTAGCCGATTTCCGAAAAAGTGGGCAGGTACCTATTTACAGCTGGGTAAACTGGGGGACTGTACTGAAGCTAAGGCGCGCATCTGGTGACCTGATTCAACTGTCCTGCCATAGTTCTGATGACCTCATTCAACAGTACCTACCATAATTCTGATGACCTTCTGATGCAACAGTACCTGCCATAGCTCTGATGACCTTCTCATTCAACAGTACCTGCCATAGCTCTGATGACCTTCTCATTCAACAGTACCTGCCATAGCTCTGATGACCTTCTCATTCAACAGTCCTACCATAGTTATGATGACCTTCTGATGCAACCGTACCTGCCAAGGTTATGATGACCTTCTCATTCAACAGTCCTACCATAGTTATGATGACCTCATTCAACAGTACCTACCATAGTTCTGATGACCTTCTGATGCAACCGTACCTGCCATAGTTCTGATGACCTTCTGATGCAACAGTACCTGCCACCTTCCTGCCCTTTGGCTCTCTCTTTCCAGACTCACCCAGTCTCATTCACCACAGGCACTTGGTCGAAGCCTTCTTTGTTGAGCAGGTCCAGCGTTTCCTGCAAGGTCACGGTCGGAGTCACAGTCAGAGGCACGTGAAGTTTCAGCGCGCTCACGCACAAGTTGTACCACCTGCGTGTGTGTATGTGTGTGTGCGAGTGTGAGAGAGAGAGACACACCACACACACAAGTTAACAACAGGCTAATGTTAATGGTAGGTATCCAAGTTAAATCAATCTCTGTCTCTCTGTCACTCTCTCCCCCCCCCCCCCCCTTCTCTCTCTCTCTCTCTCTCCCTCTCTCTCTCTCTCTCTCTCTCCCTCTCTCTCTCTCTCTTCTCTTTCAGTCTCTGTCGCTCTCTCTAATTGGTTGGTATCTAAGTCTTCCTCGCTGTTCCCTTCAAGAGGGGCAAAGGCCTGGTGATGATCTGAATCTGGATCGCTTCATAAATGGGTTTTATTTTGTGTTGGTGAGTTTTTTGCTGTATGCCACCGATTTTTTGCCCACGATGAAGGTAGCCGCATTCCGACTTCAGGGATGTATGCAGGGTACGTCTGTATTTCCGTAACCCCACCGAACGAACGCTGACATGAATTACCGCGGGACGTGCATATTTGATCTTCTGCATGTATATATATATGTGTATGTATGTATATATATATAATATATATATAAATTTTATATAAAATATATATTAAAAATATATATTATATTATATATATTATATATATATATATATATATTATATGTATGTATGTATGTATATATTATATATATGTATGTATTTATTATTATATATATATATATATATATATATATTATATATATATATATATGTATGTATTGTGTGTGTGTGTATATATAATATTATGTGTGGTGTTAATTTATAATATTATATATTATAATATATAAAATATTTTATATAAAAAACGAGCAGAATGGAGCCACTGGCAGGTCTGCACTTGAAGTTGACCTAGGAGATTGTTAAAAAAATATATAAAAATTTAAAAACTACCCTTGATTCACTAGACGCTGCCTAGATTCGAACCCACGACTTCATGGACCCACGGGATCGAAGTTGAACAGTCTTACCCACTCGGCTAAAACCCGTCTGGCCAGGCAAAAATTCCTAGGACAAAAGCACACGAGCATCAACCCCCCAACAGCTAAAATCATCTCGAGACGGGACAGCCTAGTGGTCTGATACACCTAAGTTTTGTCAAGGCACTCTTTACATATCTATTCATTGTAATTCCAATGTACATTTCTATTTTATTATTCGACTTAAACATCCTATACTCTACAAATCTATGACTAGTTTCTATGTGATCATGCCACTCCTGCCACCTGCAGTCTATGATTCTTTGTTTAAAACTTATCATAAACTGTGTAATATGTTCTACTCCCTGATTTTCCCAAACATATGCAAAACCATAATATACAACTTTTTTCGAATTCCTGAAGCCAATCTTTTTTCCATTTTGTCCATCTAACAAAGTCCATCTATGCTTTGTACCGTATCTATTACAATTCATTCTAGTCAATTTTAACCAATAACTGAAGCATTTTACATACGAATTTAAATATATAGGGTACCTTCCAAGTTCACCATAAACAAAGTCATTGGGTGTTCTACTGTCTACATTCAAAGAGCCTTTGAGAGAGAGAAAGAGAGAGATGGGGGGGAGGGGGGGGGGGCAGAGAATTCGAACTCGAAAGATTTATTCACAAAAAGGCCAATGGCCCATACATGAATGGGGGTTGCCGAGCTGCTTAATATTTTAGTGGAAAAAACCAGGAAGCACAAAAAAAAACCCAAAATGTTATTGTATAACCACAACCACCACAATAAAAATAAGTTACAAAAAATATTACTTAAATCTCTTATTGTAAAGGCTTTACACAAATATAAAGCAAGGCTGCGCACAATCTCAGGGCGACTAGATGCCATGAGTAGACAGAATCTAAATAAATTAGGCTGTCTACTATACTGGGAAGGGGGGGGGGGAGAGAGAGAGAGAGAGAGAGAGAGAGAGGAGGAGAGAGGAAAAGAGAGAGAGAGGGGGAGAGAGAGAGAAAACCTGACATGGTTTAATGGTACGTCGGCCTTAGGCCACAAAACACCAAACTGGGCGGGGATGAAAGTATGAAACGTTTAAACATGGGAAACATTTCGCCACAAACAACAGCCCAAGACCAACGCCACAAGATTAAATCAGCCACAAAGATATCACACCACACACACACAACACACACCCACACACAACAAAAACAAACAACAGGTTACTAGTTATGACACGTCAAGAACCATAAACCACAGTGATGATGACCAGAAATCAAAAACTTTTTTGTGTGTGTGTGGGGGGGGGGGGGGGGGGGGGGTCTACCGCCCCCCCCCCCTTTCCCCCCCCCCCCCAAAAAAAAAAAAAAAAATTACAAATCCCAGCTCATTCTAACACAACAATGAGATCTTGTTAACTTTCTCATTGCCAGGGCAAACACGTTCAAGGAGTGTTTCCTAAGTGACGAGGCATTTTGAAGAAACGAGGGCCTGTGCAGCACTCCCTGAAGTCGGAATGCAGCAACCTTAATGATAGCTGATGGGGGGGGGGGGGGGAGACGGGACAGCCTAGTGGTCAGAACATTGCGCTCGCAATCTGACAATGACCCGGGTTCGATTCCCGTTCAAGGGGAATATTTTCCCCTGGAGTTAACATCAGTGCAGACTCCTCCATTCTCCCCCAAAAGTCCTTCGGATGAGACTGTAAACCGAGGTCCCGTGTGCGAACGCACGCAGAACATCTTGCGCGCGCGTTAAATCCTGTTCCGCTTTTCGTAACAGTAGGCCATTGTGTGCCGGTGGGAACAGATGACAGAATTTAC
The DNA here is from genome assembly GCA_028751875.1 of Rapana venosa. Lineage (NCBI taxonomy): Eukaryota > Metazoa > Mollusca > Gastropoda > Neogastropoda > Muricidae > Rapana > Rapana venosa. The sequence goes on along the minus strand of CM054160.1, from coordinate 39,234,492 downwards.
AAAACCCGCATACACACGGAGACGGGATGTAAAAAAAAGCACATAAGTGCTTATTCCATTATCCTCGATATAAAAGAAGAAAAATATAAAAGAAAAATAATAAAATAGCTTAAAAACGGTTGCCGAATCTCACCATTGGTGAACCTCGGAGTTCAAGGCAAAGGAACAATAATATAAAAAATTAAATAAATAAATAAATAGAATAACCAACAACAAAACCACCACCAAACAAACATAATCCCCCCCCCCCCCCAAAAAAAAAAGCGCAGCAAAGAAACAATTTTGAAGGAAGGTGAATGATTACTGTTGTTTAATCTGGGCTTATTTCTCGAATTACTTTGACTGCAAAGTCGTATTGTGGACGGGCAAGACTGGGGGGTGGAACTGAACCCTGAACCTCTCACGGTGTTACTGGTTAGGCAAGTGAACGTCTTAACCACCGTGCTGCCACCTTCCTTTCTTTCCTGTTGAGCTTTTAAAATGTTGAGGTTGTCTTCATCCATGACAAGCTCTCGCCACGCCAATCTTTTAAAAAGGAGAAACAAAACCCTCTGAAGTCGGCAGTGTGGCGGGCCTAAAAGGAAAGGCATGTGAATGATAATATTAATAATAATAATAATAATAATGATAATAATAATAATGATAATAATAATAATAATAATAACAATAATAATAATGATGATGATGATGATGATAATAATGATAACCCTCATACACACAAAACTTCTCATCCAGTGTGTACTTTCAATCTCACAGTGATTCCCAGGTGTGATGAGAGGGACATATATAGTGCATATACTGGATGACCCTGGGTGATAGATAGATAGATAGATAGATAGACAGACAGACAGACAGACAGATAGATAGATAAATAGATAGATAGATAGATAGATAGATAGACAGATTGACAGATAGCTAGACAGATAGCTAGACAGATAGCTAGACAGATAGCTAGACAGACAGACAGTCAGACAGACAGACAGACAGACAGACAGACAGATAGATAGATAGATAGATAGATAGATAGATAGATAGATAGATAGATAGATAGACAGACAGACAGAACACAGACAGATAGCTAGATAGCTAGACAGGGCAGACAGATAGATAGATATAGATTATAGATAGATGATAGATAGATAGTTAGATAGATAATAATAGATATAGGTTTGATAGACAGACAGACCGAAGATAGATTAGATAAAATAGGGTAGATAGATATACATACGTAGATAGATAGATAGATAGATAGATAGATAGACAGACAGACAGACAGACAGACAGACAGACATAGATATATAGGTAGATAGACAGACAGACAGACAGACAGACAGATAGATAGATAGATAGATAGATAGATAGATAGATAGATAGATAGATAGATAGATAGATAGATAGATAGATAGATAGATTATAGAAACTTCTGATTGCTAGGTACAGAAATACTTAGGCACAATATTCTGTCTCAATTACTGAACCATAATATGCACTACATGCCCCCCCTCTCACACACACACATCAATTATGTATAATAGATATGTCATCACTCGAGCATTATATTAGTCCGATATACTTCGGTTGGGGGGGGGGGGGGGGGGGGGGGGTTCCAGTCATATATCTAAAATATTCATCATTCAAGCATATGATTTTTTATATTTGGTGAGAAGAAGAAGAAGAAGAAGAAGAAGAAGAAGAAGAAGAAGAAAAAAAAAAAGACATATACCTCAAATACTCATCATTCAAAATAATATACTTTAAATATTTCATCACTCAAGCATAATTTTACATTAGTCTGATATACTTCCGGGGAGGGAGAAGGGGGGGGGGGTACCTAAAATATATTCATCATTCAAGCATTTGATTTTTATATTGGTGATATGCTTCTACCATATTCCTAAAATATTCATCATTCAAGCATTTGATTTTTATATTGGTGATAAACTTCTACCATAGTCCTAAAATATTCATCATTCAAGCAAATGATTTTTTACATTTGGTGATATACTTCCTCCATTTTTCCAAAAATTATTCATCATTCAAGCATATGATTTTTATATTTGGTTATATATTTCCACCATATACTTCAAATATTCATCATTCAAGCGCGCCTTATGTTTGGCGACATACTTCTTTTCAGTCATGTACCTCAAAGTATTCATCATCCAAGCATTATGTTTGGCGATACACTTCTCTTCCGTCACATGTACCTCACATATTCAAGCATATATTATTACATTTGGCGATGCTACTTCCTTGCCACCACATCCCTCAAATATCAGGGATTCCTGTCAAGCAGATAATGTCCAGATGATAACGTTTCTTTCTCTCAAATATACACCTCAAACACTGTTCAATCATCATGCATATACGTATAAATCACACCATGCTTGCAATACATATAACACCAACCGACCACAAATATAACACAAGAGCTGTAGGTAAATGCTTTGATTTGTCGCTTTACAAGATTTTCAGCGCTATATGACTTCCATACATTACTACTATCATTTTATTATCATCCATATTTTGCAAGCCCATAAACGGCAGCGTCGCAAAGTGCACTATATATAACGCAGCCTAGCATTCGCAAACCTTTCCACGAAACAGCACAATCTCCCTGCAAAGAGATCACTCATCTCTTTCTTTTTCTTCTTTCCTTGCCGCAAGAAGCTGGTCATTCCACTGTAGGCTGCTACAAGCTTTAGGCAAGGACTCGGCGCCTTGCTAGCGAGTACTATGTCTGCATCCGATAAAACATGCCACTACTTTTTCAAGCAAAACTGCCTATTTTACCACAACAACAAAACGACGATGAAAAAAAACCGAAGCAACTAAGACGTAAGGGTAGGGGAGGGGGTGGGGGTATTTTGGGTTTTTTTATAGAAGGCTGCTCCGGGTTAGTTGAGCAGATAAAAGAAAACAACAAATTAAAAGCATACTTCAAAAACCTTGAAACAACAACAACAAAACTTCTTACCTTAAAAAAAAACGAAAAGGAAATTAAGATATGCAAGCCATGCTCTACGAAACTGAAATAGGGACCTCATGAGAACTATCTTTCAAGGCAAGACCGAGGCGAAAGGGGCAACAACAACAACAACAAAGTTGACCATCACCTTCTCCTATTTCCAGCATAAGCAAATCCTGTGGCATGAGAATCCATGAAGTCAGCAGTACAGCGAAGACCGGAGGAGGAGCACATGGAGAAGGAAGGAGGACCATGTTGGGTGCTGCAGCTACTGCTGTTCTTGGAGATTTCTTTATTTATTTCGAGGATAATGGAACACACACACACACACACACACACACACATACACAGAGTCACAGAGTCACTCACACACACAAAGTCCCCACACACACAGTCAGAGTCACACACACAGTCACCAAAAACATAGTCACAGAGTCACACACACACACAGTCACAGAGTCACACACACACGCACACATACACAGTCACACACAGTCAGTCACACACAACACACACACACAAAGTCAAAACAACCCCACACAGAGCCCACACACACACACCAAGAGTCACACCCCACACCCCCACCAAGAGTCTCCCCACACCGAGAGTCACACACACACCGAGAGTCTCACACACCACAAACCGAGAGTCACACACACACCACAAACCCACTCACAAACACCCCACACACACACCACACACTCAGAGTCACTCACACACACAGGGTCACACACACACACCGAGATTCACACACCCCCACGAGAGTCACAACACAAAAACCCACACACACACGCCACACCGAGAGTCACCCCACACCGAGAGTCACACACAACACACACACACACCGAGAGTCCACCACACACATCGAGAGTCACACACACACACAACACACACACACACACAGAGTCACACACACACACACACACACAGAGGGCACACACACACTGAGTCACAAAACCACACACACCGAGTCACAAACACACAGTCACACACACCGAGAGTAACACACACGAGAGTCACAACACAGAGTCACACACACACAACACACACAGAGTCATACCAACACACACAGAGTCACACACACCCGAAGAGTCACACACACAACCCAGAGTCACACACACACAGTCTCACAACACACACACACCGAGTCACACACACAACACAGTCTCACACACACACACACCGAGTCACACACACACACACCGGAGAGCACACCACACACACACCGAGAGTCTACACACCCCCGAGAGTCACACACAAAAAACACACACACCGAGAGTCACACCCCACACACACACACGAGAGACACCAAAACACCGAGTCACACACACACCGAGTCACACCACACACCGAGAGACACACACACACAGTCACACACACACCGAGTCACACACAAACACACACCAAGTCCACAAAAACAACACCGAGAGTCACACACACACACCGAGTCACACACACACCGAGCGTCACACACACACACAGAGTCACACACCCCACACACACACACAGTCAACACACACCGAGATTCACACACACACACACAGTCCCCACCACACCGAGATTCACACACACACCACACGTCACACACACCGAGAGTCAAACCACCACACACCACAGTCCCCACACAACCGAGAGTTTACTCAAACCCCACAGTCACTCACACACACTGAGTACACACACACGAGGAACACAGTCTCACACACATCGAGAGTCACACACCAGTCAGACACACAACAGAGTCCACACACGCACAGTCACACACACAAAAACACACACACACGAGAGTCACTCACACACAGAGAGTAAGTACACACACAACCGAGAGTCAAGCACACCCCAACCGAGAGTCACACACACACTGAGAGTGTCACACACACACACACACAAAGTCTCACACACACATAGAGTCTCTCACACACACACAGAGTCACACACACACACAAACACTCACACACACACACATGCACAGATGCCGACAGGTGAGGTCTACCATCCAGTTTACAGTGAGTCTACACTGAGCTGCGGTCTTTGTAGGGAATATTGATACTAAGCAGGCCACTTGCAAGAAAGTTGGGTTAAAGACCGTTTCTTGCAGGAAAGTTAGGTTAAAGACTGTTTCTTGCAGGAAAGTTAGGTTAAAGACTGTTTCTTGCAGGAAAATTAGGTTAAAGATTGTTTCTTGCAGGAAAGTTAGGTTAAAGACTGTTTCTTGCAGGAAAGTTAGGTTAAAGACCGTTTCTTGCAGGAAAGTTAGGTTAAATACTGTTTCTTGCAGGAAAGTTAGGTTAAATACTAAGACTGTTTCTTGCAGGAAAGTTAGATTAAAGGCTAAGACTGTTTCTTGCAGGAAAGTTAGGTTAAAGGCTAAGACTGTTTCTTGCAGGAAAGTTAGGTTAAAGACTGTTTCTTGCAGGAAAGATAGGTTTAAGACTGTTTCTTGCAGGAAAGTTAGGTTAAAGGTTAAGACTGTTTCTTGCAGGAAAGTGCGGTTTAAGACTAAGACTGTTTCTTGCAGGAAAGTTAGGTTAAAGACTAAGACTGTTTCTTGCAGGAAAGTTAGGTTAAAGGCTAAGACTGTTTCTTGCAGGAAAGTTAGGTTAAGACTGTTTCTTGCAGGAAAGTTAGGTTAAAGGCTAAGACTGTTTTTGCAGGAAGGTTAGGTTTAAGACTGTTTCTTGCAGGAAAGTTAGATTAAAGGCTAAGACTGTTTCTTGCAGGTAAGTTAGGTTAAAGACTGTTTCTTGCAGGAAAGTTAGGTTAAAGGCTAAGACTGTTTCTTGCAGGAAAGTTAGGTTAAACACTGTTTCTTGCAAGAAGGTTAGGTTAAAGACTGTTTCTTGCAGGAAAGTTAGGTTAAAGACTGTTTCTTGCAGGAAAGTTAGGTTAAAGACTGTTTCTTGCAGGAAAGTTAGGTTAAAGACTAAGACTGTTACTTGCAGGAAATTTAGGTTAAAGGCTAAGACTGTTTCTTGCAGGGAAGTTAGGTTAAAGACTGTTTCTTGCAGGAAAGTTAGGTTAAAGACTGTTTCTTGCAGGAAAGTTAGGTTAAAGACTGTTTCTTGCAGGAAAGTTAGGTTAAAGACTGTTTATTGACTGTTTCTTCCAGGAAAGTTAGGTTAAAGGCTAAGACTGTTTCTTGCAGGCAAGTTAGATTTAAGACTAATGACTGTAAGATATGTTTTTAAAATTAGGAATGAGGTGAATGATCACATCTTTTGTGACACTCGCATTTGTGTGGTTGTGAACTAGTATGCAAGCTCACGCAGGCATGCACATGCTTACATGTGCACATTCATGCATGTAATTTGTCTTTGCAACATATAGCGCTATATAAGTTGCATTTATTATTATTATTTCACAGACCATGCATGTGCACACATACACAGGCACACATGCACGCACACACATACACACCATCTTGAACATGCATGTGTGTACACACATGCACACACACCCACATGTACACACACACACACAAATACGCACACACACGCACGCTACCTACATTAAAACACAACAACAACAACAACAACAAAAATCACATCCACCAATATTCTCACCTCATATCCAATCACTCAACAAAACAAACAACAAATAACACTGAAAACTCGTATACACTAAACAAACCAACACCGTTTTCAATTTTAAAGGACCCAAACAAACAAACAAAAAACACACGGTTTTCATTTAGCAAAAACCAAAAAATAAAAAAACAAAAAAAGCACACAAAAAACCGTGAGGATCCATATTTGTGCAAAAAGGAAAATCAACGCCAAGATTATAAATTCATGCAAAACAGAACTTTTGACACTTAAAGAAAGCCGTATCAGCCATACCCATCTCCTGTCAGTAGTGGATTATCACTATATTTAATTAAGCCGAGATAGATAGATAGATAGATTATATATATATATATTATATATATATATATATATATATATATATATATATATAATATGTATAAGTATAAGCAGAAGAATATAATATACTAGTAAGCAAAGTCAAGAAGTTCATTAGAAAATCAAAGCCAGCCATATACCCAAACGTTATCTCAAACAAACGCACAACACAAAAGAAGAAAGTATTATTTATGTTACAAACAGGCGAATATCAACACCGAAAGAAACAATAACAACAAAAGTAGTGACAAAACAAGACTGTGGGATAGGATACATACCGGCAAACATTAAGCACCCCACCCCACCCAAAAAAAAAAAAAAGTTAATAAATAAAATAATAAAATAAAGTGCACAAAATGATGTGGTATTAACAACAAGAAAAAATAAATAAATAATGAAAAAAACGATGTGATACATACACACAAACACTTAACAAAACAAAACTTTTTTTTTAAGTTAAAAGAGAAAAAATGATATATTAACAAAAAAGATTGTTTTTTAATTTAAAAAAAAGACAAAATGACAAATAAGATACATACACACAAACATTAAACAAAACAATAATGATGTCAAAAAATTTTGAAAAAATGAAAAAAATTTTTTTATTTATACTTTGAACAACAAGGAAAACATAAAAACAAAACAAAAAGACAACACCAGGTAAATGATTTCATACAGGCAACCTTAAACAAAACTAAAAAAAAATACAAACAAAAGCTTTTAAAAAAAAAAAAAAAAGTGTACATGAGGGATAACAGCAAAAATGTAAAAAAAAATAAAAATAAAAATAATAATAATAATAATAAAATAAAAATCCAAACCAAAACGCCATAAAAAAAGAATGAAGACACACACTTTTCAACAACAACAAACATAAACAAAAAATAGTGAAAACAAGACTGTGAGTACACAAACCCAAAAACATTAAACCCAAAAGAAATGATTCATTAATAATAAAATAATGATGATGAGAAGAATGTGATGAGGGTGAGATATGATGAGATGATGATAACAAAAATAAAATAAAAAAAAGCACGAACAAAAATTCTCAAAACAACACAGAGTATGTTCAAAAATTTAAAAAAAAAAAAAGCAAAAAATAAAAAAATAAATATAATAAAACCAAAAAAAAGTATGTGAATCGATTTAGGCAAACATCCCTCAACAAAAATGATAACAAACCAGCCCCCAGGGGCAGTGGTTGCATTTGGATTTTGCACAGGAAGGTCACGGATTTGAGTCATAGGGGTTTTTTTAAAATTCTGCCGCTCCTCCCGAGTGAGTGGCTGTGGGGGCTCAGTTTGAAGACTGGGCCACACGTCGGCTTCTCCCCTTAACATTTGCAACCAAATTTCGGCCAAAACTGCAGGTGTCTGTATCTCTCAAGCCCGGTTGAGCCAGGATATTTTTTGAAAGTAAGCGTAGAGACAACCCTATCAAAAGTTTGAAGCCTTTCCCCTGCAATTAAATTTTTATATACATAAAATATTTAATGACCCAAAAAACAAAAAAAACCGGACAACATTTCAGGGTGTACAAAAGGGAAAGGAAAAAGGGGTCCATAACCTATAAGGCTAGGGGGGGCGTGGGGTCGAGACCTCACTTTTCTAGGGCCAGCATATTGAGGCGGGCCCATCTCCCCTCCCTCGTGTTTACCTTTCCCCACCCTAAAGAGGGCAGGTACCCCCTTTACAGCTGGGGGAACTGGGGGAACTGTACTGAAGCCCAAAGGGGCGCAAACGGTCCCCCACCCAACGGTAACCACCTCGCGCTGTTAACTTGGCTGGGGGGGAAGGGCGAGTGCTCCCCACCATGATATCCCGTCCCGTGAAGTGTGATATATATGTAAAAAAGAATGTGGGTAAAGGGGAATAAAAATAATAATAATAATAATAATAATAATAATAATAAGTAAAAAAAAAATAATAAAAATTATAATAATGATGTGATGGGGTGGTGTGAACATGAGATGTGATGCGATGATGATGGTGGTGAGGGAAATGAGATAATGATGATGAAATGTGTATTGGGGGGGTGGGGTGGTGAAATGATAACAACCACAAAAACAACAATAAGAGAGATGTAATAAAAATTTAAAAAAAAAATAAAAAATAAAAAACAAAAATCCATTAGTGCCGCGGGTTGAGTGTTCTTTCTATAACGAAAAAAAAACAAAAGAGTTTTTGGGAAAAGACTGTCCCCAATTTCTCTGGTGGCAAATTTCACAACACTTTTTGACAAACTTTTAAAAAAGATATTGACTCCATGTACCCAATAATATCGTCAGAGTTTGTACAGACACAGGTACTTGTGTACATATGCAGACATTTAACGTCCGTTTCTGATTAATATCAAAAACACACATACGCACGTGCACGCACACATGCACGCTTGGCATGCACGAAAGCAAGCACACACACACACACAAACCCACACACGCAATCACACACACACACAGGCACATGCGCAATCAACACACACACACTCTGTACACACACACACACACACACACACACAATATCACTTAGAGTGAACAGACGTTAAATTAAAGACACACACACAAACTCTGTACATACACACACACACACACCACACAGCACGCACGCACGCACGACGACACACACAACACACCCCACCTCCATCCCCATCCCCACACACACACACACATACACACTCCACCTCCCCCCCCCCTCCACACACACACATACACACTCCACCTCCACCCCCCCCCCCCCCACACACCCACACACACACTTATGGAAACAACCTAAACTGATAAAACTATAAGACAGCAACAACAACAAACCAACACCAAAAAACTATACCAAACAAAAAAAATTTTAAAAATCAAGAAACCAAAAAAAAAAGCCACACTCGAAATTTGGACAGCCTGTTGTCCAAACTCTTCACACACACCCCCCTCCATCACAACTCACCAGTTTTCTTGACCCCTATAAATTGTACAGGAAAACAACAACAACAAACAAACAACATAAAAATGGCTCCGATACCATAATTATGACAAATTTCTATGGTCCTACCAAAACATCCATGATTCTGCTTTCTTTTTGTGGGGTTTTTTTCTTCTTTTTTTTCTTTTTGGGGTTGTTTTTTGTTAACGGCTCAAACTCTCGAGGTTCTTCAATGATGATATTTAGGTAGCCACTTTCCGACTTCAGGGACTAAAACACCACACACCTGTGTGCATGCGGTGTTGTTGTTTTTCAAAACGTTGTCATCCGTTTCTACCAGCAACCAAATAGCCTACTCTTCTCAAAGGCACAAAAGGATTTGAAATCTGTGCGCAAGATGGTCTGTTTGCGTTCGCACACACATGACCTTCGTTTGTGGTCTCAGGTGAAGGAATTTTGGGGAAGGAGGAGGTGGGGGGGAGGAGGGGAGGCAGTGCTGATGTTATCACCAGTTCAGAATTTCCCCTAAAAACGGGTGCCGACTTGGTGGGTTCGATCCCCGACTTTAAAGATCACAAGTGAAAACACTTAACCACTAGGCTACACCACTCCCAGTTTGTTCTGTTGAGGTGTGTGTGTGTGTGTGTGTGTGTGTGTGTGTGTGTGTGTGTGTGTGTGTGTGTGTGTGTGTGTGTGTGTGTGTGTGTGTGTGGGGGGGGGGGGGGGGGGGGGTGTATGTGTGTGTGTGTTGTAAGTGTGTGTGTGTGTGTGGGGGGGGGGGGGGTGTGTGTGTGTGTGTGTGTGTGTGTGTGTGTGTGTGTGTGTATGTGGGTGCGTGTGTGTGTGTGTGTAAAGTGTGTTGTGTGTGTGGGGGGGGGGGGGGTGTGTATGTGTGTGTGTGTTGTGTGGGTGTGTGTGTTTTGTGTGTGTGTGTGTGTGGGTTGTGTGTGTGTGGGGGGTGTGTGTGGTGTGTGTGTGTGTGTGTGTGTGTGTAAGTGGTGGGGTGTGTGTGTGGCGCGGCGTGTGTGTAAGTGTGGTGTGTGGTGTGTGTAAGTGTGTGTGTGTGTGTAAGTGTGTGTGAGTGTGTGTGTGTAAGTGTGTGTGTGTGTGTGAGTGTGTGTGTGTGTGTGTGTGTATGTGTGTGTGTGTGTGTGGTGTGTGTGTGTGTGTGTGTTGTGGTGTGTGGTGGGTGTGTGTGTGTGTGTGTGTGTGTGGTGTGGTGGTGTGGTGTGTGTGTGTGTGTGTGTGGGGGGGGGGGGGGGGTGTATGTGTGTGTGTGTGTGTTTATCTTTCTGTCATTATGCGACAGACACAACACAACAACGTAAACATTTTGGCAGATTGAAATTTTTTTTTTTTTTTGGGGGGGGGGGGGGTTCCTTCATATCAAACCTTAGTGACAAAAACATATAACAGATAATGGTAACACTTTACCTGAAAAACTGTTAAGATTACCAAAAAAAAATTTCCTCATACACACGCACACACACTTACACGCACACATTTTTCCTCTATTATCACTTCAAGTGAAGAGACGTTAAAATACAAAAAGGACACAAATACATAAACACATACAATCTGTCACCCTCTCTCTCCCAGCCTTTTTGCCATGCATGCATGTACAACACACAGCACCACAACACATTGTGATTTTTCAGGTATTTTTAGTTTTTCTCTTCCTGCTGTCTCAAATTTGCTTTCTGCATAGAGCATTTGTTGTGCATTGTTGTCTGTTGTGTTTTTTGTTAATTTTCTATTTAATTTTTAGTCTTATTTCTTTTATTTCTCTGAGGATAATCGGAAGGTGTGAAGTTAGTGTGTGTGCATTGCTGAATGTGATAAGTGTTCACAAAATCACTTACTAATACGGGTGGTGAGGGGAGCGAGGTATCTTCTCTATGCTAGATGGTCAGAATTTTAACAAAAAGAACTTTCCTACGCCTTTCATATCTTAATCCTGGAATCATTTTATTTATTTATGTATTTTATTATTCTTTTATACGAGGATAATGGAATAGAACTCATCTTGCTTTTTTACATCATAGTCCCCGTAGGTATGCGGTTGTTTGTAAATTTTGTCATGTTTCCATGGCACCAAATGCCTACTCCTTGGGAGAAAAAGCGGAACGGATTTACCGTTGTTTTTCAAGTATTTTTTGTGCGCTAAGATACGGTTCTGATGCATTCGACCACGAGGCCTCGGGTTTATTAGTCCATCTCGAAGGAACTGCTGAGCAGCTTGTACCTACATTTAAGTTTCTTACAGTAAACACAAATATATAATACAGTTTTGTTGCAACGCGTAAGCGGAAACACATTACAAATGGTCAAAAAGAATTGAACGAAATATAAAACTAACCCCACAGCGGAATTTTTTTCTTCAATCCACCATTTTAACGGCATATCTGACCACGGACGACTAGAATTTTGCCGAGGATCTGGCACTGCTCTACATACCACCTTCTCATTCAAGAGAGACGCATCCCGTTAGCACTTTCGCACAGCAGTAGGCCTGAAAATCAGTCAGAAGACGCAGAGGTGATGACACTGAACGTTCCGAACCTCACGGTCACATTGTATGGAGAAGATTTACCAACACTGAAGAGTCATAACTGGAGAGCACCTGTTAGGCATGACAGGGAAGGTCCGGAAGCAGGCCAGCTACATAAGAACGGATTAGCACAGCACCGAAATGCTTTATAGAAATCTGAACAATGAGTGGAAATGTCCAGCACAGCCCCAGAACATACCTAAGACTATACCAGAGCTGTGTAATTTCCACCCCTTTTGTACGGCTCCGAGTGCTGGAGGATGATGAGAGTGACCTCGGACAAACTATCCACTTCACACGAAGCCTCTCAGACGAATCTTGCACATTTCTGGCCTGAGACCATCCTCCAACAAGAACGTTTTGCCCCGTGAACCAAGGACGAATGAACGGCCTCATCATGATAGGCGCTGGGGCTGGATAGTGTCATATCTGCCCGTTGGGAAAGGGAAACATCGCTCATACTTTCCGGGACTTTCCGCCCGCGTTGCCCCCGCATTCCCCCCGGAACTGGCCGAACCCCCTGAAACAGCCCTTCCACTGGACAACTGACAGAGGGAAAGGGACGAAAGGGAAAAAAGAAAAAAAAAGCAGGAAAAAAAAACGCAAACCGAACCAAAACCAAACGGAGGACGACCAAAGAACACTTTGGGCGGCGTTCGAGAGACCCGGAAAACCTTGACGAAACAGAGCTGATGACCCTTCCAACATCACCTGGGGAACCAACCAATCGGGGAATGCTGTTGGCCCCAGGACACACTTGTGTAGTTGGCCCCCAGGAGGACAGACAGGAGTGTCTGGGAACATTTGTTGCTTCTGCCGCCTCTATTGTGCCAAGAAGGCACAAAAGGCATTGATGAGAATTTGATGATGATGATGATGATGATGATGCCGATGATGATGATGATGATGTCGGGTGATGATGATGATGACGACGATGGATGATGATACTGACCACATCTGACTTAACCAACATTCTCAGGACTAACAGGGGCAGCATTGTGACTATTGGCCACACAAGCATGCCCGCCCTCCCCCCTCTCCCTACTTCATGTTTACTTTCTGGGGACCCACAAAGTCACTGAAAATCGGAGACGTGCTTTGACCACCGCCCCCTCTCCCCCCCCCCCCCCCCCCACTCCCCCCCCCCCACCCCAACACCCACACCCCCTCCTTCCTGCCCTCCTGACCCCCCCCCCCCCCCCCCCACCCCCAACACCCCACCCCCCCTCTCTGACAATCACGCAACCAAACCACAAACCACACCTCTTTCGCGGAAAACGTTCTCAAAATCTCACATGCTTTCTTCTTCAGGCGATTATTTTCTGGGATCATAGAAAACATTTGTCAAAGGCACGTGCGTTAGGCCTATGACTGCAAAAATCGGAGGGCGATGATCTTCATTCTTTTCTGTCAGGTACTGGATACAATGTGTTGCTATAATTTGGCTCCAAAGGAAATGGACACCCGAGATTTTTACTTTCCAGGGAGGCACAGTTAAAAGAAATCCGATTTCTGCGACATTCAACCAATCTGACATTTTCTTCTTCTTCTGCTTCTTCTTCTTCTTTTTTTTTGTGTCACGGTTTCTCCCAAGGGTATGAGAGGTAAGGTTTGGATTGACGAGCTTGCCATCTCTCTCTCTCTGTTTTGTGCTTCCTCCTTTACTTTTCCGGAAACAGATACGGTCATTCTGAGACGGTGGGGTAGGTAAGGCATGCCACACCCGAAGGGGTTTGTTGTTTTTTTTCCCCGTACTCGGGCCAGAATTGCCAAGGTTCACCAATAGGTGAAAACTTTTGCCGTTATGCTACCATTCCCACCCCCATACCCACCCTTCCCCTACCATTTAGGTATCCACCTTCCGGCTTCGGATGGAAGATAGATGCACTGATTTCGTAAGTCAGATTGTGGTGGTAGTAGGGCGGTAGAAGTATTAACGGTGTAAGACAGTATATATAGTGTATAGAGTTAGAAAGTTTATATGAGTATAGTGTGAGGGAAGAGGATTTTGTTTTCCAGTGCCCACTTTCAGCCTAGGCGCACTTATTACTACGATGATTTAAAATGAGGACTATAAACCGAAGGCCCTGTCCCGTGTGCCATCGCACGCAGGAACATCTCGCAACGAGTTTTAACATCCTGTTCGCTTTTTCGAAAGAGTAGGCCTTTTGTGTGCGCTGTGGGAACCAGACGCCAGGAATTGACAAAAAAAACGCGCCATACACACGGAGAGACTGGATGTTTTATATATATATAAAAAAAGCACATGAGTGTTTATTCCATATATCTCGATGTAAAAGTAATGAATGAAATTTAATGTTCAAAAGATGAATTTGAAATAAATTTATAAAATAGGACTTGTGCAAAAGCTGGCTCTCTGACTGACATCCTTTCTGTTGTGAGATCTTACTCCTGGTCAGATGATTATGTGACACTCCACACATCATACGTCTCACTGCATCAATTTTTAGATGTTCGTTAACATGTTTGTAACTTGGTCTCTGCAATTTTTTTTTAAAAAGCTATTCCATACCACACACACACAAAAACAGTATTGGTTTAAATCAGTTCAATGACAGTTATTACAAACTGAAATGGCCGACACAGAGGAAAGCGACACCAACATGAGGAAAACTTTGACAATATTGTGCCCTAGATGAGTGGCAAAATGAGGTTTATGGAAGGTTGGGTGTTTTTTTTAATGTGTTTATAAAGCAAAACGAAAACAAAATTACGCCTCGTTTACTTCCGTACAAGGTAGAAAAAAATGGTTGTAGTTTTTTATATCCCCATCAAAATCTCAAATGGGACAATCTGGACACCCCCCCCCCCCCCCCACCCCATCTGCCTCAAATGGCTCCTTGCCAAAAGTGAGTCATGTTGTGCAGCAAAAAGTGACTCATTTTCATGGCTGCAGTGATGTCATTTGTAAGTAATGGGTGCAGCTTTATAAAAAAAAAAAAACCTACGCTCAACAACAAAACTAGCCAACAACACAACAACAAAAACAAACAAAAACATCACCAATGTCAAAGCACCACAAGCGGTTCAGTGCACCATCGACCCGCATCAAGAAAACTGTAACAACGGTATAGCAACAGCAACTGTGCACAACTTGTACAGAAACAAGCATCAAGAAACTGTTCTCCACTGTACAGCAACAAGCGATCAGAAACTGTCTCAACACGCTGTTTTTAAAAAAAAAACACCCAAAAAAAAACACAACCAGCCTAACAAACATACCACAGTGCTTTCTCTGGACTGTCATGGAAACAGAAACACTGCACTGCTTAGAGTGTGCAGGGGCTAATGATTTTGAATTGCATGTGCTTTTTACAGTACTTATGCCATTTATCCTCGATAAAAAGATAAAAAAAATAAAATAAACACCCACACACACACCACACCAACACACACCACACACATGGGGGGATGGGGGGATGGGGATAGCCTGTGTGTTAGAACATTGCCTCCGCACTCTGAGACCCGGGTGTTCGTTTCCCGTTCAAAGGGGGGATATTTTCCCTGGAGTCTAAAACATCTGCTGACTAACTCTCCCCATAACGTCCCGTCGGATTGAGACTATTAAACCGAATAGATGGGCCATGTGCGAACGCACGCCGCAGGAACAATCTTGACGCACACTGTTTAAAATCTGTTCCGCTTTTGTGATGAGTAGGCCCACTGTGTGCGGCGGGTGGGAACGATGACAGAATTTACAAAACCACAGACCAAGGGGACTGGATGTAAAAAAAAGCACATAAGTGATAATGTGCTTATTCCATTAGCCTTGATATAAAAAGAAAATTAAAATAAATAATATTAAAATTAAAAATAAAATAGAAAACAAACACATACTCTACGAGTGTTTTGTATCTCACATTTATATGTCTGTCCGTCGGGTTTGTCGGGACAACAACAGAGGAGGCAGTGAGCTGCTGTTTCGGAAATTGGCCCAAGAGGCATCATTTAAGGACAGTCAGCGTTGGAGATGTTCTCCCAAAGGCCAACCAGCCCCCAGGCCTGCTGCTGCACATAACGACTGTTTGCGAGTCAAGCCTCCTAGTCAGAGATAGTCAGAGAGTCATAGGCGATCACTGAAAGACTAAGTGTGAAGTGGAATTCCTGACGTGGGAAAGAAAGCCACACTGGTCTATACAGCTCTCACTTTGCTGTTGTTGCCACCAAGCGTGGTATTGTTTTGGTTTAATCAAGAACTGGGATTAAAGCCCCCCGGCGCATCAACACCATGCTTCTTCTTCAGAATTTCCCTGCTTTCTTCAAAATCCAGTATATTTCAGCGTGATCCTTCATTTCACAAGGTCAAACCTAGCAGACGAATCTAGATCACTTTTATAAATACTTGTTCTTGACATTTCCTCGCCAAAAATACTTTCACCCTCTATCAAAAGTTGTACCATGATAGTCTGGTGGTTGGAAGTAATGCGTCTCTGTGATCTGATTGACCCGGGTTTCAAATCTCGAGATCAAGAGGATTTTTCCTATGGAGTGAACATCAGTTGCAGACTCCACTCTCCCAAAAAAGGCCTTCGGATGGGACCTATAATCGGAGGAAGGAGTGTCCTGCGTGCAAACACATGAGATCATCTTGCACCAATTTTAAGACTCATTCCACATTTTTGGTACGAGAAGGCCTTGTGTGCCGAGTGGGAGATGATTAATATTTACAAAAAACTGCATATACACAGGGGACTGGATGTAAAAAAAATAAAAAAACCCAATCAAATGCTTATTCCATTATCTCGAACTGAAAGATAAAAGGTTTTAAATGTTTAAACAATCAAAATAACAGATTTGCTTAACAAGGAGAGTAGAGTAAGTAAACTTGTTTAAAGTTCAAAAAGAAGTCCAACAACAAGAACGGAGTTTTGTCCCTTGCACCAGCAAATTCTACAATCTGGACAGGAGGATCACTTACCAAAACGTTCAATTCAGGTACCCTGCCTCGATCGAACGATGTTATCATGTTGCGGATATTTCATGTTGAGATTGCCTTCATCTGTAACACCTGCCACTCTTTAAAAAACACCCATTTTTTTTAAGGGTAAATAAAACCTTTGATGTTTGCAGTATGGCTTGCATATTGGCGATGTGTAATTGAAAAACAATCCACACTCACACGCACAAGCTTCTCGTCTCAAATTTTCTCTTATGTTCATACTGGAAAAAATATAAAAAATCTTTGGTATAAAAAAAAATTAACCTTTCTTTTTTTAAAAATCCAATATGTCCTGTTTGAAACTCATCTTTCACACTTAACTTTTCATTATCACAAGATTATTACCACATCATCTGGATTCAAGAAAAAACCAATGTGGCCAATAAGAGCGTTAAACAATTTTTTTTGTTTAAACGCACATACTACATCATCAATTTACATTTAACTACACTTCACTCCTACGATGAACTTCTCCGTATCAGATTTCAATTTAAAAAAAATTTTTTTTTTTTTTTTTTACCAGGCATTATGAGTCATAGTGAATTTCTTGATACGACTCAACACCACCACAATCTGAATTGTTAACAGGGGGAAAGTAGACTACTATTCCCGTGTTTTTTTTATACGATGAACAAAAATTTATCTTCACAATCTGAACGTATATACAGTAACAGGGCGGAAATCAACTGTTAAGCCAGGGGTGGCATTTCACCAAAATAAACAAATTTATCTTCTTACATTAAAACAAACGATCTTTTCTGAAAACTAACTAACTAACCAGCCTCTCCAGTTAAAGTTGGTCCCGGCTCGTTCAAAAAAAAAAAATAAAACTAAATTCCATCGCTTCCCCTCCCTGGTTTAGTCCAGCTAGCTGTTTCACTTTGTGTCTCATTCTTTTTGGTTCCCCGAGCCACGAGACAATTTAAAAACAAGTCTAGTGTCAGCAACCATTTTAAATACATTTGCTTCCCTCTTTTGCTTGTGCAGGAGAGTAGATCGATTCTTGTAAAAACTCGTTTTGAGAGTGTCTCTGAAGGTTTAATTTGGGAAGGTTTACTTTTGTGTGTGTGGGTGTGTGTGTTGTGTCGTTTGTGTGGGTGTGTGTGTGGTGTGTGTGTTTGTGTGTAGGGGGGAGGGGGAAAGAGTGTGATTGTCTATTTGTTGAGAGAGGAGAGAGGAGAGAGTGAGAGAGTGAGAGCGTGAGTGTGTGTTATGTTTTGTGTAGTGGATTGCTGTTGCACGGTGTACATGCATGTACCACACATGTACGTGATTAAGTCGAGAGCTGAGGGAGAGAGGAGAGTTGAGCGAGGAGAGGAGGGGAGAGAGGAGATGAGGATGGTGGAGAGGATATGTTGTGTGTACACATACATGCATGGTTCGAGGTGTGTGCAGGCCAGCGAGTGAGTATACATGGGTTGCTGTGTTTTCTGTTTATCTTGTGTTGTTAATCACGCCAGCATTTTCACCCCTCCTCCCTCCCTTTTCCTTTTCTCCAAATGGTTTTTTCTGATCAATGCATTCACGCAGGCGGACAAAATACTTTCGAACAGTTTAGGTTCATTCCACCCTAACACACACTACACTCTCTCTGACTCTCTCTGTCTCTCTCTTATAAATACTCCCTAGGGGGCGGCAAGTGGGGCGGGGGTCGGGGTGGGGGGGGGGGGGGGGGGGAACGGGGGGGGGATGTGGCGGGGGGGAGTGGGGGGGGGGGAGGGCGGGGGGGGGGGGGGGGCGGGGGGGGGGGGAGCTGGGGGGATCTCGCGGGCGGGGTGGATGACGGCGGGGAGGCAGGGAGCCGGGGGAGGGGGCGGGCTGGGGAGGTGGCGGTGGGGGGGAGCCTGAATGGGGGGCGGGCGGGGTGGGGGGGGGGGCGGTGGACTGATTGGGGGGAGCCCGGGGACTGGGGAGGGGATGGGGACTGAGGGGGGCGGGGGGGCGGGGATCGAGGGGGGGGTGGGGGGGGGCTGGGTGGGATGATTTGTAAAAAAAAAAAAAAAGCACCCCATGCACATGGGGTTTTGTTTTTTTTGCTTTCGTTTGCTTTTGTTTTTTTTATTTGTTTGTTGTTTTGTTTGCTTATTCATTATCCTCGAACTAAAAAATGGAAAATTTGTCAGTGTCAGTGTCATTCAAGCAATCAAGAAGTGGGCCCTCCCCTTGTCCTCTGGCTTATAGCTGTACAAGCTACGCACGCACACACTCACTCATTCGTGGTTCGTTCATCGTTCGTTCAGTGGTCCGTTCATTCGTTTTCGTTCGTTCATTCACCTCACTCGCTATATTACTGCTGGAAGTCAGAAACAGTTCGTTCCATGCTTTGGTGTCTGGCTTTTTTCTCCTGCTCCAAAAGTCTCGTCGGACTCATCCAGTTCGTCGTCGACCTAAGAAACTGGGCCTTTGTCACAGAGAAAAGCATAGAACATTACACGTGTGGGTAGTTGTATAGGCTGCTGGCTGCTTGCTTGGTTTGTTGGGTGGTTGGTTGGTTGGGCCCTGGTTGGTTGGTTGGCTGCTTGGTTGGTTGGTTTTTGGCTTGGTTGGTTGGTTGGTTGTGTTGCTGGCTGGCTGGCTGGCTGGTTTGTTTGGGTGGTTGGTTGGTTGGTTGGTTTGGTTGGTTGGTTGGTTGCTGGTCTGGCTGGGATGGCTTTTTGTTTGTTTGTTGGTTGGTTGGTGGTTGGTTGGTTGGTTGTTTGTTGTGGGTTGTTGGTTGGTTGGTTGGTTTGGTTGGTTGGGTTTGGGTGGTTGGGGTTTTATTCCTTTTTATTTCATGGATATGGTATTTGCATTCACATGCTTTTTTCTTCATCCAGTCCCCGTGTGTTGTGCAGTTTTGGTAAATATCGTATCCGTTCCCTCGGGCACACCATTGGCCTGCTCTTCTAAAAAAAAGCGGAACGGGTTTTAATGTGTGTGCGAGAGTGTTCTGCATGCGTTCGCTAACGGGACTCGGTTTTTTTATAGTCTCATCTGAAGGACTTTTTGAGGGTGAGGTTGCGTTGGCGCGGATGTTGTATCTGAGGAGTGGGTTGGTAATCATGGGTTGGTTTGTCTTTTTTCTTTTTTCTTTTCTTTTTTCTTATGTTTTTTGGGGGGTTGGGGGGGGGTGGGGGGGGGGGGGGGCGGTGGGTTCTTCAGCTACGCAGGTCCAAAGCTTTAACACAAGTTAGATGTATTGTCGTTAGCGAATGTTGGTTTTGTTTGTTTGTTGTTTTTGGGGTGGGGGGGGTGGGGGGGGAGGGGTGGTGGGAGGGAATAGTTCCATTCTTCAGGTTCAGCTCTAGGTTTACATGCGGGTGTTGAAGTTTTTGGTTATGCGACCGTTTTTCCCCCACTATAAATATGGTAGCCGCATTCGTCCTTCAGAGATTTATGTCCAAACACGACCACCAGATGTGCCTGGGGTTTGGATTTTTTTTTTTTTTTAAGATTTTTTTTTTTTGTTTGGGCTAATCAGTTTTACCGGTTATGATTGGCTACTCGTCCGAATGAACGGCAACAGAATGGGTTTCACCTGTCACAAGAGCTCTCTGCGGTGAAGAAAAAAAATTGAAAAAACAAACCCAAAACCAAAGATGTTTCTGAGTTGGTTTGGCACGGGGCCTCTCGATGGTGGTCTAGAGGTGACGCGCTGTCTAGAAGAAAGCGGAAAAAAATGTCCGATATGTCGGAAGTAAGGTTACAGTGGTTTCGAATCCCGTTTGGGCCCGACCGGACCGAAAAAAAAATCGTTTCCCCCTGTCCATTAGACCATGAGTGGTGGTCTGGGCGTTGTCTTTCGGAATCCTGAAACGAGTTTAAACGAGGTTCCGATATGTTGTTAACACATAAATTATTTAGCGCTCGTTAAATTAAAAAAGAACCCACGCCAACAAGAGAGTGGAGAGTTGTCCCTGGCAAAATTCTGCAGTAAGAAAAGCCAACACTCTGATTTGGAGGGAAACAAATACCGTTGCAGACCAGGAAAAAAAATATGGGTGGCACTGCTTTGTGGAGCCCCAATTTCATGGAGAGAAATCTTATCGTGACTTTAAGTGTATAAAATACAACAACAACACAAAACAACAAAAACCAGAAGCTGCGAGTATTCGAACCCATAACTTTGGCCCCCAAGGGACCTTGAAGTTTCGAAGGAGTGTTAAACCTCTTGGCTACAACGTTCTGACATACATACAATAGAACTTCCTCAAATTAAACAAGGCATCATGAATGACGAAAAAGAATCGACAAAATGTTGCAGACAGACAGAGACCGACCAGACTAGACATTTGAGACGACAGACAGAAATAGGACATTGAGACAGACCGACAGACAGACTAGACATTGACACAGACAGACAGAATTAGACATTGTGAGACAGGAAGACCAGACAGAATCGACATAACACAGACCAGACAGACTAGACATATTGAGACAGACAGACAGAAGAATAGCCATTGACACAGGACCGGACAGATTAGACATTGAGACAGAAGACAGTAATAGACATTGAGACTAGACAGACCAGAGCAGAAAGACATTGAGACAGAAGACAGACAGAATAGACATTTTGAGAGACAGGACAGACAAGACAGAATTGTCTTGAGACAGACAGAATCTACATTGAGACAGACAGACTGAATAGACATTGAGAGGGACAGAAGGAACAGACAAGTTTATTCCGACACTGAGGACAGGACTGTATAGACATTGAGTACAGACAGACCACATAGACATTGAGACAGACAGTCGGGGACGGACAGACAGTGACAGACAGAAAGACGGATAGACAGAAGGACGGAGAAGAGGCAAGAGACAGAGGACAGACGGGAGAGGACAGATGGTATAGAACAGGACAGATGGATAGACAGACCAGGACAGACGGCCTGCCTGGACACACAGATAGACACACAATAGACAAGACAAGACAGAAAAAACAGACAGACGGATAGCCACACAGTCAGCCAGACAGACAGAGTCCAATTGAACGGGCATGTCTCACATGTAATTTCGGACGGATCGGGACAGAGATTAAGAACAGCGCTTGTAGCCTCAAACACCAGTCCCGGATGGCTTGTAGAGCAGTACATTGCTGAGCCGCTGCTTCCCCCTGTCACACACAGACACACACCACACCACACACACTCACACACACACAGACACACAGACACACAGCCACACACACACACAACACACACCCAAAACACACACACCACACACACCACAAGAACACACCACAACACACACACACACACAAACCACACAACACACACAACAACCACCACAGACAGGCCACACACACAAACACACACACAACACACACAACCTACACACACACACACATTTAACACACACACCCAGAGGGACCACACACCCACAAACACACACAACACCACACAACACACACTTTACCACACAACCCACAGACTGACACACACCACAACACACGCACAACACACACAACAAACACACACACACACCCACACAGACACACACACCACACACACACTTAACACAACACAACACACAACACAAACACACATCATACACACACAAACCACACACACAACATTTACAACACACCAACAACACCACACACAAACACACAAAACACTCACATACAACACAACAAACACAACCACACACATACACACACACACACTAACACACCACACAACACACACAACACACACACACACACACAACACACACATTTACAACAAACACACACTCACTACACACACACATACTACCCACAACACACACCAACACACACAACCCCACACACACAAACAACACAACACACCACACAACAAAACACACACATACCACACAAACACACACCACACACAACTACCACACACACCACACACACACACAACAAACCACATACACACACACAAACACACACAACACACACCATTTACAAACTCATCCACAACACACACACACCACAAAACACACACAACACAAACACACAAACCCACACACAACCACACACATACACACACACACACACAAACACACACACAAAAAGTAATAGACTCATTTGACTTTCTAATTATGTGTCGTCGCCTTCATCCTACGAGTTCGTTCTGTTTAGGCCGACACCACATATAAAAAGAGCGACCGAACTTCATAGTGGATGGAATGAGACCCAAAGGGAGACCTAGCACAACATGGGTGGCCATTATGATTGCAGATGATTGAGGAATGAGAAAAGGGGCGGTAACTAAGTAGGAAGCTCAAAACAGAGAGAGATGGAGAAGGCTCATCAATGTCAAGCCTCCCCTGGGAGAAACATAACAAAACAAGAAGAAGAAGATTATTATTATTATTAGATGCTTCACCACATAATGAGTCCCACTGTCCCAGAGGTCAATTTTCAGTTGTAACATGTTATCAATTTGCAATGAAAAGGCTGTACAATACAACTAACAACAACAACAAAAACCAGAATGAAAATTGGACAATGCTATGAAAAGTTATAACAAGTTTTGTATGGATCGACAGCAGGAAAAGTTAACAAAATATTAATTGACCAAGTTTCGGTTGCAATAGATAGTCAGAATGAGGTTTGTGGGGGGGTTTTTTCATTGCATTTTTAAAGCAAAAGGAAACAAAAAATGATGCCCTTGATACTTCAGTACAAGGTAGAAAAATGGCTATAGTTTGATAATCAATCAAAATCTCAAAGTCAAACAACTGACACCAACCTGCCTCCTTAAAATTGCTCCTAGCTGAAAAGTGGGGGTCAGGTGCAAGCGACCATTTCGGGGTGGAGATTTTTTTGGTGGAGTTCTTAAGTGTCACTTGTGTCACATATACCATATCATGCAGGCCTTGGGCACTGGGGCTTTACCACAGTTCTTGATCAAACCATTGACATGGGGGCAAACAACAGCAAAGTGACAGCTGTATGACCAGTAGGCTTTCTTTTACCCACTCATGGAAATTTCCACTTTAACCAGCTTAGTCTTTCGTGATTGCTATGGACTCTCTGATAGGGGCTTGAACTCGCACAGTCTTATGTGCTGCTTGCAGCCCTGAGGGGGCTGGTTGGGCCTTTGGAGAAACATCTCCAAGCTGACTGTCGACATAATTGCCCTCTTGGTGAGATAGGAGGTGGGTGGTGTGCTTTAGTGGGCAAGGCTATTCATAAAATGAAATTTTTGCCCATTTTCCGACAACAGCAGCTGCCTCCACTGCTGTGTAGGAGGTCATCATTGAACACGGAGGGATTGTACATATAAAAAAAATAGCCCCAAAAAAAAAATGCATGTGTGTGTGGGATGTTTTGGTGAGTGTGAGTGTGTTTGTTGTGTGTGTGTGTGTGTGACACGTGATGATGTGAGGGTGAGTGAGTGCTTGTGAGTGAGTCCCCAGTCTTACCCTTTCTTTTTCAGTTGACAAAAAAAAAAATCAAAACTAAATGCGAAAAGTACTTGGATTGAGACTATTAAACCAATGGACCCTTGTGCAAATGCAAGCAGAACATCTAGTGCATACAATTACTAACCCGAGTCTGCTTTTCAGAAGAGTAGGCCATTTCATGCCTAGTACTTTTCTTTTGATATTGGCTTTTTTTGGGGGGGAAGGGGGGACGCTTATAATTTTTTTGATTACTCTGGCTGTGTGTGTGTGTGTGTGCGTGCGTGCGTGCGTGGTGTGTGCTTGCGCGTGTGTGTGCGCGCGCACGTGCGTGTGTAATGACTGATCTTTTATTCATCTGATTTTGTTGATGCCAGACAAATACGAACCTTAACAGCTGCTTTTTCTTCACAGATAACAAAACGAGAGAGAGAGAGAGAGAGTCAGACAGACAGACAGACAGACAGACAGACAGACCAGACGGCAGACGGACAGAGAGGGAAAGAGGGGATGAGAGGGGAAGACGAGAAGAAGAAGAGAGAGAAGAGAGAGAGAGAGAGGAGAGAGAGGAGAGATAGAGGTGAGAGAAGAGAGTGACAGACAGACAGACCAGACAGGACAGAGGGAGGACAGACAGAACAGAACAGAACAGACAGGAGACAGGAAGAGAGAAGGAGAGATAGAGTGTGAGAAAGAGAGTCGGACAGACAGAACCAGACCAGACGACAAGAGGAGGTGGAGAGGGAAGACAGACAGAAGACAGGAGCAGGAAGAGAGAAAGAGAGATAGATAGAGAGATAGAGAGCGAGAGAGAGAGAGAGAGAGAGAGAGAGAGAGAGAGAGAGAGAGAGAGAGAGAAAGGGAGGGAGAAAGGGAGGGAGAAAGGGGATGAGGGAGGGAGAGACAGACAGAGAGATCATGTGTTTTATTTCCTTTGATACTGACCGCTGATCTCTAAGAGAATGTGTGCAAGTATTTATTTTATTAGCTTTTGTATTGCAATAGGCTGCCACCTCAACAACAAAAAAAACCTCTTGTCAAAAGGCTGTCATAGTGATGACAATGAACATATTCAGGATTCATTGCTTGCTCTCTCTCTCTCTCTCTCTCTCTCTCTCTCTCTCTCTCTCTCTCTCTCTCTCTCTCTCTCTCTCTCTCTCTTCTATTTTGGGGTTGGGTTTTTGTTTTGTTTTTTGTCGCTCGGCCAGAACTCAATGTGCAAAGTTGATGATCTGAAGTCTGTAGCAAGTACCAATAGACTGCGCTGGTTTGGGCACGTTCAACGGAAAGCAGACTACCACATCACAAAAAGAGCAATGAACTTCGTAGTGGATGGAAAGAGACCAAAGGGAAGACCTAGCAAGACCTGGGCTGCCTGTATTGCATATGATCTTAGAGAAAGGGGCATAAATAAGGAGGAAGCTCAAAACAGAGAGAGATGGATCATCAATGTCAAACCTGCCCTGGGAGAAACATGACAAAAAAGGAAGAAGAAGAAGGCCAGAACTCCAAGCTTCACCCATGGCAAGATTTTGCGTATGCGACCATTGTTTGCCTACCGTGAAGGTAGGCACATTCAGACTTCAGGGATATACGCTGGGTGTTTATGTTTCCGTAACCCACCAAATTTCGAACGCTGACACGAATTACGAGATCTTTAATGCGCATATTTTGATCTTCTGCGTGTGTTTTATTATTATATACACGAAGGCACTAGCAAGTCTGCACTTGAGATTTGTAAAAAATCCCCACTCTTAAATTCACCAGACGCTGCCGAGATTCAAACCCACAACTTCCATGGGATTGAAATCAAACGGTTTTAACCGCTCAGCTGTCTGGGTCCGCCAATGTGGTTTGTTTCTATTGTTTGGGGGTTGTTGTTTTTTAAACTTTTCTGGGGGGACGGGATAGCTCAGTGGTCAGAGCACTCACTTTCCCCCAGCTAAGGTTAAGCAGCATCGAGCGTGGTTACCAAGATGAGCAAGGGTTTGCGCGCCTTGGCTTCAGTACAGTCCCCCAGCTGTAAATGGGTACATGCCTTCTTTAGGGTCAGGGAAGGTTGGCTTCAGTACAGTGCCCCAGTTCACCCAGCTGTCAATGGGTACCTGCCCTCTTTAGGGACAGAGAAGGTAAAGCAGCGAGGGAGAGGAGATGGGCGCCACCGCCCTCAATATGCTGGGCCCTTAGAGAAGCTGAGGTTTCTGACTTGTTCCCCAACAACTGCATACGTTATGGGAACACCTTTACCTTTTTTATATTTTTTCCCCTTTTCTATCTCGGCTTTGTTCTGTCCTGGCACACCTGCTTGTTTCTTGTGTGCAGCGGTCTCTTGACACTTGGTTTTCCTTTAAAAATTTATTTTATATTAACTACCTTTTGGCTATTCCCAAAGTGTATAATCCCTATTCAGGGCAATATATATCCATTTATCACTTATTTATGTATGTATCTATTTATTTACTTTTATATCGAGGATAATGGAATAAGTACTCGTATGCTTTTTTTTTAAACATCCAGTCCCCGTGTGTATGCAGTTTTGTAAAGTTTGTCATCTGTTCCCACCGGCACACAATGACCTACTCTTTCAAAAAGCGGAACTGGATTTAACATGTGCGCAAGATGGTCTGCGTGCGTAGTTATCTGGTTGAAAGCAGTGTTTTAAGGCTTATTTGTAAGTAATAATCGGCCTTGAAAATTGAGATTACTCTTCATCATCATCATCTCTCTCACACACACACACGCGCGCACACACACACATGTGCACACACACATGTACACAAACACACATGTGCGCACACACACACATGAACACACACATGTGCGCACACACACACATGAACACACACATGTGCGCACGCACACACATGAACACACATGTGCGCGCACACACACATGTACACAAACACACATGTGCGCACACACACACATGAACACACACATGTGCGCACACACACACATGAACACACACATGTGCGCGCACACACACACGCACGAACACACACAAGCTCTTAAACTGAAAGAAATTGGTCCAAAGGTCCCACATACCATAGCAGCACACAAGCGTAGAGGAGTAGTAAAATAGTAGTAGTAGATAGAATAGATAGAGTAGTAGAGTAGTCAGAAAGTACAGCAGCAGCAGTAGTAGTAGTAGTGTAGCAGCGTAGTAGTAGGTAGTAGTAGTAGTAGTAACAGTAGTAGAGTAGTAGTAGTAGTAGTAGTAGTAGTAGTAGTAGTGAGTAGTAGGTAGTAGTAGTAGTAGTCAGTAGTAGTGTAGTAGTAGTAGTAGTATAGTAGTAGTGGTAGTAGTAGTAGTAGTAGTGTAGTAGTAGTAGCATAGAGCAGTCAGAAAGTAGTAGTAGTAGTAGTATGTAGTAGTGTAGTAGTAGTAGTAGTAGTAGTAGTAGTAGTAGTAGTAGTAGTGGTAGTAGTAGTAGTAGTAGTAGTACTAGCAGTAGTAGTGAGTAGTAGTAGTTAGTAGTAGTGTAGTATAGTAGTATAGTAGTAGTAGTGGTAGTAGTAGTAGTAGTAGTATGTTAGTGGAGTAGTAGTAGTGTAGTAGTAGTAGTAGTAGTAGTAGTAGTGTAGTAGTAGTAGTAGTAGTAGCAGCAGCAGCAGTAGCAGGAGTAGTAGTAGTAGTAGTAGTAACAGTAATAGTAGCAGCAGTTGTAGTAGTAATAGTAGTAGCAGCAGCAGCAGCAACAGTAGTAGTAGTAGTAGTAGAAGCAGTAGAAGCAGTAGAAGCAGGAGTAGCAGCTATTAGTAAGAGTAGCGGTAAAAGCATTAGCAGTAATAACAGTAGAAGTAGCAGCAGTAGAAATGGTGGCAGTAGTAATAGTAGTTATAAAGTGGTAGAAGAAGCTGGAGCAATAGTAGGCCATCGCGTGCTGGTAAGAACGGATGGCAAAAATGAAAATGCTGCATTAATTTTGTTTTTTGTCCATGCACACTGGCGTCAGGTTTAGACAACCATTCCCTGAAGTCGGAATGCAGCTACCATAATGGAGAGTAAAAAACAAAACAGTCGCGTACGCAAAAAATGTTACCACTGATGAACCTCAGAGCTCTAGCCAATGAATAAAATAACAACAACATAAAATAAATAAAAGGGGAAAAAAACCGACTCTCCCCGGGGAGAGCAGCCCAAATTTCATGAAGGGAAATCTGTAGGTGACTGACTGACTGTGGTGTACGAGGTAGGATTCAGCTTCTCTTCTCTGTGTTCCTTTGGCTGCACACCGGTATTAATTTGGGAGTCACGTAGTATCTTCTATTAGAGTGCGAGTGGGAAAAACTGTTGGTGATTTTCACAGATTTTTTTTTAAAGCATGAAAAAAATGAACTGTGCACTTGTTTTTTGGGATTGAGGACATAGAGCAATACCAGGTAGTCACGAGAAAGTTGGAAATAACCATCAAATGAGGATTGCCTGTATTCCTACAGCGTTAACCCCCGCGCAAGCATATTGCGGTACGGAAGCTAGCAGACGACAAAGGACTGAGGGGGTACAGTGTTTGCTGAAAAAGTAAAAAATTTCAAACCTTCCAAATTTGTTCAAAATCTCCTGAGTTTTGAGTCAGAGGCTAGTCTTTCACAAAAAAGGGTTTTTTTCTGTCTGTGAATGCCTTAGTACCTGCGGTATGAATATAAGAGTTACATAGAAAAACAGAAGGGAAAGAGTGATTTTTTTAATACGGGTGTGCAGCCTTTACCGGGAGGGGTGCCCAGTGCCTAGTCTTCTCCTCCTGTGCTTCTGACTCTTGCAGCAGGTCTGCCTGCTGGCCTCAGCCGACAAGTTCCCACTTCAGAGCAGCTCGGTTTTTTGTAATCTACAGGATACGTGCTGGGTAATCCTGTACGTTTGTGTTTCCGTAAGCCGCCTCAGTGCTGGCATGAATTACAGGATCTTTAATGTGCATACTTGATCTTCTACAAGTGTATGTTTGTCCGTCGTGTTCGACGATGACCTCCAAACACAGCAGAGGAGGCAGCTGCTGTTTCGGAAATTGGGCAGAAATTTGATTATAGTGGAGATGCTTTGCCCACAGTACATCCCCACTCTCTCGGCCAAGTGGGCATAAGGACAGTCAGCGTTGGAGATGTTCTCCAAAGGCCAACCAGCCCCCAGGGCTGCAGCACATAAGGACTGTGCGAGTCAAGCCTCCTAGTCAGAGAGTCATAGTCGATCACTAAAGACTAAGCTGTAAAGTGGAATTCCATGAGTGGGAAAGAAAGCCACTGGTCATACAGCCTGTCACTTTGCTGCTGTTGCCCCCAGTGTCAATGGTTTCATCAAGAACTGTGATGAATCCCAGGCACTGACGGCACGAGTATAATATAATATATACACTTGCAGAAGATCAAATCATTATAATTATACACGGAAGAGAGCCTACTATCACTTAAGAGTGAACAGACGTTAAATTGAAACTGAACACGGCAGAGATTTGTGGTCCTGGCAGGTCTGCACTTGAAAGTCGACCTGGGAGATGGCCGAAATCCCTTGTTCCTTGTTTCAAATTCACCAGACATCCACCGAGATTCAAACCCACGACTTCACAGACCCACGGGACTGAAGTTAAAACGGTTCTAACCACTCGGCTACCACACACCCCCGTCAGTGATACAGCCTGCATGTTGGATAAAACATGGGATTCAGAGTCCACGGAAAATGGTTTACAACAGAAACCAGTGCTACCTGTCTCATGGAATATGATATTATCATCAGGTAATACTGTGGGCTACTAGGGGGACGGGATAGCTCAGTGGTCGGAGCACTCGCTTTCTCCCAGCCAAGTTAAGCAGCATCGAGCGTGGTTACCAGTTGGATGGGTGACCGTTTGAGCGCCTTGGCTTCAGTACAGTTCCCCCAGTTCACCCAGCTGTAAATGGGTACCTGCCCTCTTTAGGGTCAGGGAAGGTAAAGCAGCGAGGGAGAGGAGATGGGCGCCGCCCTCAATATGCTGGCCCTAGAGAAGTGAGGTCTCTGACGCCTCGCTCCCCTACGACCTTAGAGGTTATGGGACTCCTTTACCTTTACCTTTTTTAATACTGTAGGTAAAGATCGATAATTTGTATTTCCAATCTCTCTTAAGCCCTTAGCGCTTACAAACATTATAATTATGCATACACCATCGAACAATTACTGATGCACCAGTCTACCACTTATCACCTTGTGTGCCTGCATGCATGCACACACACACCACATAACACACACACACACACACACACCACATACACACACACACACACACACACACACACACACTCACAGACACATACACACACTCACAGACACATACACACACACACACACACTCACACACCCACACGCGTCTAATATCACTTAATGTGAATTAGACGTTAAATTGAAGAACCACACACACACACACACTCTCACACACACTCACACACGACACACACACATTCACAGACACATACACACACACACTTACACACACACACACACACACTCACACACACCACACTCTCACACACTCACGCGTCTAATATCACTTAATAAAAATAGGAATAGACGTTAAATTGAAGAACCACACACGTACACACACACACACACACACACTCACAGACACACTCACACACCACACACACACACCACACACACACACACACACACACACACACACAATCTAATATCACTTATTGTGAATAGACGTTAAATTGAAGAACCACACACACACACACACACACACTCACACACACACACACACACACACACACACACACTCACACATACACACACAAACACACATACACTCTCACACACACCACACACACACACACTCACACACACACTCACACGCATCTAATATCACTTAATGTGAATTAGACGTTAAATTGAAGAACCACACACACACACACACACACCACACACACACACACACACACACACACACACAAACACACACTCACATATACATACAAACACATATATACAAACTCACACACACCACTCCATTAAATTTTAGGATTGAACAGGACACTTTCAATTCAGGCTAGACTTACTTTATTATGTTTTTACTTATTTACATTTCATTCTTTGATATCGAAGATAATGGAATAAGCACTCATGCTTTTTTCACATCCAGTCCTATGCAGTTTTGTCAATTTTGTCATCCGTTCCCACCAGCACACTCATACTCTTCTGAAAAGCGGAACTGGTTTTGACGTGTGCGCAAAATGTTCTGCATGCATTTGTACACGGGACCTCAATTTATAGTCTCATCCGAAGGACTTTTGTGGGGAGTGGAGTCGGCACTGATGTTAGCTCCAGAGGAAAAAAATCCTCTTGAATGAGATTAGAACCTGGGTCAAATCCAATAGATTTTTTTTTTTAACTTGTTTATTCTTTTATATCAAGGATAATGGAATAAGCACTTATGTGCTCTTTTTAATAATAATAATAATAATAATAATAATAATAATAATATAATAATAATAATAATAATGTATGGAATTTATATAGCGCTGAATCTTGTAAAGCAACAAATCAAAAGCCCTTTTTTTTTTTTTTAAATGTATGCGTGTGTATGCGGTTTTTTTAATTTTGTAATCTGTTTTCACCGGCACACAATGGCCTACTCTTTCGAACAGAGGAACAGGATTTAACGTGTGCGCAAGAGGTTCTGCATGCATTCGAACACGGGGCCTCGGCTTAAAGTCTCATCCGAAGGACTTTGACATTCAATTCGATTTTTTGGTCAATCTGGGAAGAAAGGGCGAGGCTGGGAATCGAACCCAGAACCTCACGGTTTACTTGTTGGCAGGCAAACGTCTTAACCATCCTGCCACCTTCCTTCCTTTTTACATCCAGTCCCCCGTGTGTATGCGGCTTTGTAAATTCTGTCATCTGATAGATCCAATGAGATGTCTTAGCAGATCCAGACAACAGAGCACGACCCAGGCTCGAGCCAACGACCGTCACGCAATTTTGTTTGTCCTTAAGACCGTCACGCAATTTTGTTTGTCCTAAAGACCGTCAAGCAATTTTGTTTGTCCTAAAGACCGTCAAGCAATTTTGTTTGTCCTTAAGACCGTCACGCAATTTTGTTTGTCCTAAAGACCGTCAAGCAATTTTGTTTGTCCTAAAGACCGTCAAGCAAGTTTGTTTGTCCTTAAGACCGTCAAGCAATTTTGTTTGTCCTAAAGACCGTCAAGCAAGTTTGTTTGTCCTTAAGACCGTCAGCACGTTTCCTAAACGTCACAATTTTGTTTGTCCTTAAGACCGTCACGCAATTTTGTTTGCCCTTAAGACCGTCACGCAATTTTGTTTGTCCTTAAGACCGTCACGCAATTTTGTTTGTCCTTAAGACCGTCAAGCAATTGTGTTTGTCCTAAAGACCGTCAAGCAAGTTTGTTTGTCCTTAAGACCGTCACGCAATTTTGTTTTGTCCTTAAGACCGTCACGCAATTTTGTTTTGTCCTTAAGACCGTCAAGCAATTTTGTTTTCCCTTAAGACCGTCAAGCAATTTTTGTTTGTCCTTAAGACCGTCACGCAATTTTGTTTGCCCTTAAGACCGTCACGCAATTTTGTTTGTCCTTAAGACCGTCACGCAATTTTGTTTGTCCCTAAGACTGTCACGCAATTTTGTTTTTTCCTCAAGACCGCCAAGCAATTTTGTTTTTTTCCTTAAGACCGTCACGCAATTTTGTTTGCCCTTAAGACCGTCACGCAATTTTGTTTGTCCTTAAGACCGTCACGCAATTTTGTTTGCCCTTAAGACCGTCACGCAATTTTGTTTGCCCTTAAGACCGTCACGCAATTTTGTTTGTCCTTCAGACCGTCAAGCAATTTTGTTTGTCCTTAAGACCGTCAAGCAATTTTGTTTGTCCTTAAGACTGTCAAGCAATTTTGTTTGTCCTCAAGACCGTCAAGCAATTTTGTTTGTCCTTAAGACTGTCAAGCAATTTTGTTTGTCCTAAAGACCGTCAAGCAATTTTGTTTGTCCTTAAGACCGTCAAGCAATTTTGTTTGTCCTTAAGACTGTCAAGCAATTTTGTTTGTCCTAAAGACCGTCAAGCAATTTTGTTTGTCCTTAAGACGGTCAAGCAATTTTGTTTGTCCTTAAGACCGTCAAGCAATTTTGTTTTCTTAAGACCAACACACAATTTTGTTTTCCCTCAAGACCGTCACACAATTTTGTTTTCCCTTAAGACCATCACCAATTTTGTTTTCCCTTAAGACCATCACCAATTTTGTTTTCCCTTAAGACCATCACCAATTTTGTTTTTCCGCACAAACTTCCCTCCCCTGAAAGTGTATGGATGAGACTTTTTTTTTTAATTTCCCCTGGGAAAATTTTCCCTCGGATCGGAGCTCCCAAGTTCACCAATGGTGACATTTTTACGTACGCATCAGGTTCCCCCCCCCCCCCCCCACCCCAACCTACCCACCACACAATTTCAACTCAACATTGTACAACGAAACATTTTAGTGTAGGCCTTGGCAATTAGCTGACATCACTTATAATCACCGACAGGGCTTTTGACCTGGGCCCGTTCAAAAGCCTTATAAGAAGAACACTTGTGCCATCGATCGAGTCACATCTGTCACAGTCTTTGGCAATTACGAAACGAGTTTGGTTTTTTTTTGGGGGGGGGTTATGTTTCACACAAACTGAGAACACGATCTTATTCAGACTCCCAGGATGGTGTCTAAACATTAACACCTGTGTGAGTGTGCTGGGAAGGGGGGGGAGGGGGGAGGTTCAATTTTATTTTGTTATTCGTTCCAACTGGCACGAAATGGCCTACTCTTCCGAAAGGTAGAACAGGTCGAAATAGAGAATACAAGGCCACACAAACATCAGACTTTGGGGTTTTTTTCCTTTTCTGTTTTGTTTTGTTTTGTCTTTTGTCTTTTCCATTCCTCAGCTAAGCATCTGAAGCGCTTCAATTTGTTTGTTTTTTACAAGATTCAGCGCTATATAAATTCCATATATTATTATTATTATTATTATTACCGAAGGTGAGATTTTACGTATGCGACAGTTTTTACCCACCACTGAGGCAGCCATAATCCGCCTTTGGGGAGTCTTTGAATTTAACAGACGAATATTCTAGCTGAGAGAGAATAAGGGTGTCGACTTCCTCCATTCCTGTGGGTTCATCAAGCTGTGGGTTCGAATCTCGGCATCAATGTCTGGTGAACTAAAGGGTAAGACATGTTTTATGATCTACCAGGTCAACTTTTTAAGTGCAGACCTGCCAGTGCCTCAATCCCTTTTAAAGTATATGCGCATAGAGAATATCAAATTTGCAAACTGAGCAGCCTGTAGATTCATGTTAGCCTTCGGTGCATTGCAGAAAACAGAAACAAGCCTAGCATGCATCCTACACTGAAGAAGGATGGGCTCCGCCGGGCTCAAGAGACCCACTGTAAAAGTTTAAAGTCACACCCAAATGACTCCTTATGATTTTTTTTTTTTTTTAATTGTTGCTGCCTCATCTTTTGTGATGTTCCTGTCTGACCTTTCCTGCGCGCTTCTTTCAATCTCCCCGCTACAACCATGCCTTCTGTTCCCTATCACCCACTACAACCATGCCTTCTGTTCCCTATCACCCACTACAACCATGCCTTCTGTTCCCTATCACCCACTACAACCATGCCTTCTGTTCCCTATCACCCACTACTGTTTTGCCGTAGCATACTACTGTGCATTTGTGCTTGGGAAAGGCAGCTTCTCTCCCTTAATGCAGGGATAGTGTTGTGCCTGGGAAAGACAGCTTCTCTCCCTTAATGTAGGGATAGTGTTGTGCCTGAGAAAGACAGCTTTTAATGTAGGGATAGTGTTGTGCCTGGGAAAGACAGCTTTTAATGTAGGGATAGTGTTGTGCCTGGGAAAGACAGCTTCTCTCCCTTAAAGTAGGGATAGTGTTGTGCCTGGGAAAGAGAGCTTCTCTCCCTTAATGCAGGGATAGTGTTGTGCTTGGGAAAGACAGCTTCTCTCCCTTAATGCAGGGATAGTGTTGTGCCTGGGAAAGACAGCTTTTAATGTAGGGATAGTGTTGTGCCTGGGAAAGACAGCTTCTCTCCCTTAATGCAGGGATAGTGTTGTGCCTGGGAAAGACGGCTTCTCTCCCTTAAGGTAGGGATAGTGTTGTGCTTGGGAAAGACGGCTTCTCTCCCTTAATGCAGGGATAGTGTTGTGCCTGGGAAAGACAGCTTATCTCCCTTAATGTAGGGATAGTGTTGTGCTTGGGAAAGACGGCTTCTCTCCCTTAATGCAGGGATAGTGTTGTGCCTGGGAAAGACAGCTTCTCTCCCTTAATGTAGGGATAGTGTTGTGCCTGGGAAAGACAGCTTCTCTCCCTTAATGTAGGGACAGTGTTGTGCCTGGGAAAGACAGGATTTAATGTAGGGATAATGTTGTGCCTGGGAAAGACAGCTTCTCTCCCTTAATGTAGGGATAGTGTTGTGCCTGGGAAATACAGCTTCTCTCCCTTAATGCAGGGATAGTGTTGTGCTTGGGAAAGACAGCTTCTCTCCCTTAATGTAGGGATAGTGTTGTGAGGTTCTCTCCCTTAATGTAGGGATAGTGTGCTTGGGAAAGACAGCTTCTCTCCCTTAATGCAGGGATAGTGTTGTGCCTGGGAAAGATTGCTTCTCTCCCTTAATGTAGGGATAGTGTTGTGCCTGGGAAAGACATATTTTAATGCAGGGATAGTGTTGTGCCAGGGAAAGACGGCTTCTCTCCCTTAAGGTAGGGATAGTGTTGTGCCAGGGAAAGACGGCTTCTCTCCCTTAAGGTAGGGATAGTGTTGTGCTTGGGAAAGACAAGATTTTAATGTAGGGATAGTGTTGTGCCTGGGAAAGACAGCTTTTAATGTAGGGATAGTGTTGTGCCTGGGAAAGACAGCTTTTCTCACTTAATGTAGGGATAGTGTTGTGCTTGGTAAGACAGCTTCTCTCCCTTAATGCATGGATAGTGTTGTGCCTGGGAAAGACAGCTTCTCTCCCCTAATGTAAGGATAGTATTGTGATGGGAAAGACAGCTTCTCTCGCTTAATGTTGGGATAGTGCTGTGCCTGGGAAAGACAGCTTTTAATGTTGGGATAGTGTTGTGCTTGGGAAAGACGGCTTCTTTCCCTTAATGTAGGGATAGTGTTGTGCCTGGGAAAGACAGCTTTTAATGTAGGGATAGTGTTGTGCCTGAGAAAGACAGCTTCTCTCCCTTAATGTAGGGATAGTGTTGTGCCTGAGAAAGACAGCTTCTCTCCCTTAATGTAGGGATAGTGTTGTGTCTGGGAAAGACAGCTTATCTCCCTTAATGTAGGGATAGTGTTGTGTCTGGGAAAGACAGCTTATCTCCCTTAATGCAGGGATAGTGTTGTACCTGAGAAAGACAGCTTCTCTCCCTTAATGCAGGGATAGTGTTGTGCTTAGGAAAGACAGCTTCTCTCCCTTAATGTAGGGATAGTGTTGTGAGGTTCTCTCCCTTAATGTAGGGATAGTGTGCTTGGGAAAGACAGCTTCTCTCCCCTAATGTAAGGATAGTGCTGTGCCTGGGAAAGACAGCTTCTCTCCCTTAATGTAGGGATAGTGCTGTACCTGGGAAAGACAGCTTCTCTCCCTTAATGCAGGGATAGTGTTGTGCCTGGGAAAGACAGATTTTAATGTAGGGATAGTGTTGTGCCTGGGAAAGACAGCTTCTCTCCCTTAATGCAGGGATAGTGTTGTGCCTGGGAAAGACGGCTTCTCTCCCTTAAGGTAGGGATAGTGTTGTGCTTGGGAAAGACAAGATTTTAATGTAGGGATAGTGTTGTGCCTGGGAAAGACAGCTTTTAATATAGGGATAGTGTTGTGCCTGGGAAAGACAGCTTTTCTCACTTAAGGTAGGGATAGTGTTGTGAGGTTCTCTCCCTTAATGTAGGGATAGTGTTGTTCCTGGGAAAGACAGCTTCTCTCCCTTAATGCAGGGATAGTGTTGTGCCTGGGAAAGACAGCTTCTCTCCCTTAATGCAGGGATAGTGTTGTGCCTGGGAAAGATAGCTTCTCCTCCAAAGAGACCCACAGTCAATCACAAGAACAGCATTGCACTGGACCCCAGAAGGAAGGAGAGAGAAAGGAAGACCAAAAGCAACGTGGAGGAGGACTGTAGAAAGTGAGATGAAGGCCATGCAGCACTCTTGGGGATCAGTGACTAGGTTGGCCCAGGATAGGCAGGAGTGGAAGCGCTTTGTTCCTGCCCTACACACCACTGGGTGTAATGGTTAATGATGATGATGAGTGTTGTGCTTGGGAAAGACAGCTTCTCTCCCTTAACGTAGGGATAGTGTTGTGCTTGGGAAAGGCAGCTTCTCTCCCTTAATGTAGGGATAGTGTTGTGCTTGGGAAAGGCAGCTTCTCTCCCTTAATGTAGGGATAGCGTTGTGCTTGGGAAAGGCAGCTTCTCTCCCTTAATGTAGCCAGGATAGTGTTAAACACTATCCCTGCGTTAAGGGAGATAGCCGAACCCCTATTTGCCAGTACATACACGTGCACTGTGTGCATTAGTACGCTTCTGTAACCCAGTAGTAGTGGGTGATACAGAGGGAAGGAAGGGTGAGTAGATGGTTGGTGACCCTGTAGCGGGTTACCTGTAGGGAAAAGGTAGAACTTTTTTTGTCTTTTTTTTTCTTTCTTTGTTTTTAATCCTTGGCTAGAGCTCCCAGGTTCTCTCTCCTATGGTGAGATTTTTGTGTATGTGGCCGTTTTGTTTTTGTTGTTGTAGGTTTGTTTGGTTTTTTCCCACTGAGTGTATACGCCTTTCACTTCTGGGTAAAGATCTCTCCATGACTAGAGGGATGACTGTATTTGTCACGGTCCTAGCAAATCCATGAGACACGCTGCATCAACTTGTATTCCTGAGATGTCCGGACACCAAAG
Organism: Rapana venosa; assembly: GCA_028751875.1. Lineage (NCBI taxonomy): Eukaryota > Metazoa > Mollusca > Gastropoda > Neogastropoda > Muricidae > Rapana > Rapana venosa. Next base: position 39,195,963 of record CM054160.1, on the reverse strand, counting down.
TATTGGACACTTTTTTGGGGGGGTTCTCTTTAAAGCCCAGTCTTAGGCTCGATATCCTTTTATTTTCTCTTTCAAATCAAAGTCAAGAGTTTTAGGCTCAAAATCCTTTTTTTTTCCCTTTCAAATCAAAGTCAAGAGTTTTAGGTTCAAAATCCCTTTTTTTCCCCTTTCAAATCAGAGTTTTAGGCTCAATATCCTTTTTTTCCCCTTTCAAATCCAAGTCACTCCGTGTATCGAAGTGGTCAGAAATTCTCAAAATGCTTCTGGAAGTTCAAAGAGTGCCTGACATTTATTTTTTCCATAAAGCCAAGCTCTCAAAGTCAGTACATTAACCAATGTCTCAGCGTTTATCGAAAACAGTTGTCATGGACAAGTTGTCTTTCAATTTTAATTATAGCACTTTTAAGTCCCGGCAGATTTCTCGGCATTAAATTTGGCCTGCTCTCCCCAGGGAGAGCACGTCGTCACAAACGCAGCGCCACCTATTATTTTTTCCCATTTTCTGTCTTCAACCGTATTTGTTTCCCTATCAAGAGTGGCTTTTTTCTACCAAATTTTGCCAGGGACAACTCTCTTGTTGCTGTGGGTTCTTTTATGTGCGCTAAATAATGATATGTAACACACAGGACCTTGGTTTATCATCTAATCCAAAAGACTAGCACCCACACCACCACTCATTGGTCTAATGGATGGGGGAAAATTTGGGGCCCAAACGGGGATCGAACCACTGCACACTTCCAACTCGGACTTTTCACTTTCTAGGCAGACACGCTACCTCTAGACCACCGATTCCTCGTCTCAGCTGCCCTCGTTTCATGCTGAGTTCTACAATCTTCTGTAGCTCTCCTAACCCACTGACCTCAGTGATGTTGGCAATAACGTAGGATGTTGGTGGTCTTGCTTCTTTCTTTACCTTCTGCCCTCAACCTTGCCTTGCAGAGCTGTCGTCATCAGATTTGGTTTTGTGTGTGTTTTGGGGACGGGATAGCTCAGTGGTCGGAGCACTTGCTTTCCCCCAGCCAAGTTAAGCAGCGTCGAGCGTGGTTACCAGTTGGATGGGTGACCGTTTGCGCGCCTTGGCTTCAGTACAGTTTCCCCAGTTCACCCAGCTGTAAATGGGTACCTGCCCTCTTTAGGGTCAGGGAAGGTAAAGCAGCGAGGGAGAGGAGATGGGCGCCGCCCTCAATATGCTGGCCCTAGAGAAGTGAGGTCTCTGACGCCTCGCTCCCCTACGACCTTATAGGTTATGGGACTCCTTTACCCTTTACCCTTGTTTGCATGACCTACACATCCCAGTCTGCGCTTATCAAATTTCCGCACACTGTTGTCTTTGCACTGAGAGTTCATCTTCAATGCTTTCTCAGAGAGCTACCATTGTTGTCTGTCATATGAGTGTAAATGGTTCTAGTTTCCGTTAAGCCCCTGACAAGTCAGGCCCAGCACATCAGACTTTGGAATGGGAGAGAACTGGTATCTTTCAACTCTTTCTGGGGAAAAGGGCAGCAGGCTGGACCAAGAAGGAAGAAAACAGGCAAGAAGGAGGTAGTGACAGGAAGAAAAGGAATAAGGCTGAAACAAAGAGAGGGATAGAAAAGAGGGAATGCCTAGCACAGAATTTCCAGAAGGTGGGGATGTGACTTGTACTGACAGGACCCTTGGGCATCCCCATGGGGAAAGCTGTTGGTTTTAATCTTGGGAGTTTTGATCTTCATATATAGCCAGCTGCAGCATTTCCATCTTTCATGGCTTTCATCTTTCATGTCTTTCATGTCTTTCCTCTTTCATGTCTTTCATCTAATGTCTTTCATCTTTCATGTCTTTCATCTTTCCGTGTCTTTCATCTTCCATGTCTTTCATCTTTCTCATCTAATGTCTTTCATCTTCCATGTCTTTCATCTTCCTTGTCTTTCATCTTTCTCATCTAATGTCTTTCATCTTTCATGTCTTTCATCTCTTTCATCTGTCATTCATCTTCCATGCCTTTCATCTAATGTCTTTCATGCCTTTCATCTGTTTTTCACCTCTCACATCTAATGTCTTCCATGCCTTTCATCTGTCGTGTCTTCCATCTTTCATCTAATGTCTTTCAGCTTTCATGTCTTTTGTTTTTCATGTCTTTCATCTACTGTCTCTCACTTTCCATGTCTCACATCTTGTCTTTCATCTCTCATGTCTTTCATCTAATGTCTTTCATCTAATGTCTTTCATCCTTCATAGCTTTCATTTTTCATGTCTCACATCTAATGTCTTTCAAGTCTTACATCTAATAATGTCTTTCATTTTTTATGTCTTTCATCTAATGTCTTTCATCTTTCATGTCTTACATATAATTTCTTTCATCTGATGTCTTTCATTTTTTATGTCTTTCATCTAATGTCTTTCATCTTTCATGCCTTTCATCTTCATCACCTCACTTTTAACGAAGTGATTGATAGTCCTGACATAAATTATACACACGAACCAGATTTGAAAGTGACATTTTACACTTTCAACTATCATGCTGGATTAGGGCGTGGATTCATTTTGGGCGTGGATTCATTTGCTCTATTAGTGACTGAATTGGGGGGCATTTCCCAGCTTTAACACAGTGACCTAGAATATGCACTCAAATCTCATTTTTCATTACACCTGAAAAATCACCAAGATCAAATCAATGGCCCGACCCAGAGTAGCAAAGGACGACTACCACCATCTCAAAAGAGAAGAACAGGTCATCATTCTAAGACTCCGCACTACTGGGCACACACAACAGGCTAAATCACCACATGTCCACAAAGCTGAAACTCGTTCCCTTTCCCCTGTGGTAAAGAAAACCAGACTGGCGAGCACATCCTTCAGAGATGCACGATGCTATACAGCAGCGACCTGAGGAAGATTGTGTGGCCGACAGAGATAACATAACCCTGCAAACCAAGCTGTACGGCCCACGAGAGGAGCTAGCTGGAAAGGACTTGCCACTATTTCTCCCAAACACATCTGACAGTGTAAAAAACAACGAGAGAAGGAGAGAAGACTAAGACTATTTTATTTTATTTTTATTTAAAAAATAATTGATTAAGCACTCATGCGCTTTTTTTATGTTCATCCAGCCCCTGTGCGCATGCAGTTTTTTGTCAATTTTGTCATCCGTTCCCACCGGCATACTATGGCCTACTCTTCCGAAAAGCGGAACGGGTTTTAACGTGCGCGCAAGATGTTCTGCTTGCATTCGCACACGGGGCCTCGGTTTATAGTCTTATCCGAAGGACTTTTGGGGAGAGTGGAGTCGGCGCTGATGTTATGTTGACTATGTGTGGGTGGGAAGGAGAAACTTTTCAAAAGATCAAATGTGGGCCGGGGCTGGGTGGGTGGAGGGGAGGGGGGAGGCGAGAGGGAGGGGAGGGGGCAGGTGAGAGGGAGGGGAGAGGGGAGAGCAGGGGGGAGGAGGAGGAGGAGGACAGACACAGAGAGGGGCGACTTACCTTTCGCTCGCAGACGGTGGGGATGAAATCGTAACCGACCCCCTCCACTTCGTAAAACGACGTGTCGGTCTTGTTCATCTCCTCAGGCTCCGCGATGATGGAGCCCATAGGATCCACACCAATCACCTGGGCCAGGTGTTAAACAGCAGGTGTCAGTTCACATGCACGCATACCTTCTTTTTTTCCTTTTTTTTGAGGGGTGGGGGGTTTCATTCCTCGGCTAAAGCTCCGAGGTTCACCAGTAGTTTTTGCTTTTTTTGTTGTTGTTTTTATTCTTTTATATCGAGGATAATGGAATAAGCACTTTTTTGCATCCAGTCCCCTGTGTGTATGCGTTTTTTTGTAAATTCTGTCAATCTGTTCCCCACCGGCACACAATGGCCTACTCTTACGAAAAGCGGAACAGGATTTAACGTGTGCGCAAGATGTTCTGTGTGCGTTGCGCACACAGGGGCCTCGGTTTATAGTCTCATCCGAAGGACTTTTTTGGGGAGGGTGGAGTCTGCACTGATGTAAACTCCAGGAGAAAATATCCCCCTTGAATGGGAATTGAACCCAGGTCGTCAGATTGCAAGCGCAATGTTCTAACCACCAGGCTTTCCCGTCCCGATTTTTTTGCACACGCGACCAAGGGCTTTTTTTTTTTATATAATTTTTAACACACCTTTCATTGAGGTAGCCGCATTCTGACTCTGAGGATGGAGTCTAAAAATACCTGTGTGCATGCAGGTTTGTTTCTTGCTTGCTTGTTTTTTGGTTTTTTTTATTTTGTCATCTGGCATGAAATGGCCTACTATTCCGAAAAGGCAGAACAAGTTTTTAGAGTGTGCGCAAGACATTCTGCGTGCATTCACACATGGAACTTTTGAATTTTAGTCTCATCCAAAGGATGCTGACATTCAGTTTGACTTTTTTTCCCCCGTCTAACTGGGAAGAAAGGGCGAGACTGGGAATCAAACCCAGAACCTCAAGGTTTACTTGTTCGGCAGGTGAAAGTCTCAACCGTCTTGCCACATTTCTTCTTAAACTAACATAATTATGCTCATACGTTTTTTTAAGTTGAGATGTATAACAAATCTTACTTCGTGTGACCGATTCACTATGGCAAAGTCAGAGAGACAAAATGCCGATATGATCTAGTAAATATGTGCTTGTGTTTACAATACAATGTAAACACAAATGTACGGCATGCATGAGCACATACACTCACAAACACACATACACTACACACTACACACCCTCCAACCCACACACACACTCTTTGTTTATTTGGACTCTTGTTTGTATGTTTTATCATTGAGTAGGTTTTTATTCTATGTCTGCATATATATTATCTTTTCTCTCTCTCTCTCTCTCTCTCTCTCTCTCTCTCTCTCTCTCTCTCTCTCTCTCCAGATAGATAGATAGACAGACAGACAGACAGACAGACAGATTATTGTTTTCTCTTGTTTGCTTTGCATGGTTTATCATTGACTAGATTTTTATTCTATGTCTGCATATATATATATTTTTTTTCTCTCTCTCTCTCTCTCTCTCTCTCTCTCTCTCTCTCTCTCTCTCTTAGATAGATGGCTTGATGCAAAAAAAAAAAACCCCAAAAAAGCAAATGCACTGCTTATTCGATGTACCATCTGGAAATAAAAGTTTGACTTTTGACTTTGACTTTTGACTCACCTTACAGCTGGGGCATTTTTCTCGGATCTTCCGGGCGATGCCTGTCAGAGTTCCTCCAGTCCCCGCACCCACCACCACCATGTCCACTTTATCTGCAACAACCGCTCGGCCCATGACGTCCGCTTCCCACAACACTTCTTTCTTTCTTTCTTTCCTTCTTTCTTTCTTTCCTCCTTTCACCATCTCAGTAAAAAAAGGGGGGACAGGATAGCCCAGTGGGTTGTTTTGGGTTTTTTAATAGATTTTTTAAATTTTTTTATTTTATTCTTTTATATCGAGGATAATGGAATAAGTACTTATGTGCTTTTTTTACATCCAGTCCCCGTGTGTATGCCGGTTTTGTGTAAATTCTGTTATCTGTTCCCACCGGCACACAATGGCCCTACTCTTACTATGAAAAGCGGAACAGGATTTAACGTGTGCACAAGATGTTCTGCGTGCGTTTCGCACACGGGGGCCTCGGTTTACAGTCTCATCCGAAAGACTTTTGGGGGAGAGTGGAGTCTGCACTGATGTGAACTCCAGGGAGAAAATATCCCCCTTGAACGGGAATCGAACCCGGGTCGTCATCATATTGCGAGCGCAATGTTCTGTCTGACCACTAGGCTATCCCGTCCCCGTTTTAGAGCATTGCGCTCGTTATCTTCTTTTTTTTGTTTTGAAATCGTTCCGAGGTTAGAGCTCCGAGGTTCGTCACCGACAGTGAGATTTTTGTGTGCGAGACCGTTTTTGCCCACCGTGAATGAAGGTAGCCACATTCCGTCTTTGAAGATTACGCCCGTGGTCTGATGGCCCGAGATCAAGCCACTACGAAGGTGCTCGTTTTCAGGAACTTTTCCCTGGATCCAGTACATCAGTGCTATGGGGACGGGACAGTTCAGTGGTCAGAGCACTCGCTTTCCCCCAGCCAAAGTTAAGCAGCATCGAGCGTGGTTACCACTTGGATGGGTGACCGTTAGCGCGCCTTGGCTTCAGTACTGTTCCCCCAGTTCCCCCAGCTGTAAATGGGTACCTGCCCTCTTTAGGGTCAGAGAAGGTAAAGCAGCGAGGGAGAGGAGATGGGCGCCGCCCTCAATATGCTGGCCCCTTAGAGAAGTGAGGTCTCTGACGTCTCGCCTCGCTCCCCTACGACCTTATAGGTTATGGGACTCCTTTACCTTTTTTTTTTTTAATGGTGGGGTGGGGGGAAAAATGGTCGAATATGTAAAATCTCACCACTGTTACACGTCAGAGGTCTAGCCAGGAAAGGAGATAGAGAAAAAAAATCATCATCATTTTTTCATTATTGATATCAGTACTACTGCTGATAGTACTACGACTAATGAAAGCCTCTGGATCAACAGTGTTAAGCTCACTTTAGTGAAATATTGGGCAAGGGAAAATGTGGCAAAACTCAAACCTTATTGGTTTGCAAACACTTTCAGTTACATGAAAAAATATAAATTACAGAGAGAAAACAAACAACAAACAAACAAAATTATTACAACCGTCCTATCATCAACATCACTATCATTATTGGTTTAGATAATCTTTTATTCAGAAAGAAACATACATTTCATACAAATTAATGTTAAAAGCAAATAGCTTATCATAACATGCCCTTACACAGAACTTTATATATACTATTTGGCAACTAGTGGGTACGACCGAATTCAGACGAAGCAATACACATATTTTTCAATACAATACCATGTATGACAAATCCCGATTTTGCTGCAACCGCATTTAAGAATTTTAAGAATTTTTTTTTGAATGTCAGAAAACACACACACTGCAAAAAAACAAGCAAACAACCAAACAAAGCATAGGTACAAATGCAGGAAAAACCAGACTGAAAGGAACACTTAGATGAGAGTAAAAGTAGATAAACAGCAGTAATTAATACATAAATGAAAAGCAAGATGATCCAACGAACAAGGGAAGACCTAGCAAAACCTGCGCTGGCCTGTATTGCAGATGATCTTAGAGAAAGGGGCATAAATAAGGAGGAAGCTCAAAACAGAGAGATGGAGAAGGCTCATCAATGTCAAACCTCCCCTGGGAGAAACATGACAAAAAAGGAAGAGGAAGAAGAAGAAGAAGAAGAAGATCCAACTAAATAACATCTGGAAATACCATAGCATTCCTTACCAGCTGAAAATGAAAAAAGTGAAATATTTAGTAAGGCCCATATTTGCCTGTGAATGCTGAACACAGGCAACAAAAAAAGAGAAAAGAAGCAGCTGAAGTAAGATTTTTTTAAGAAGGCTGCTCAGGATCAGTTGGGACAGATAAAAGAACAAATGAAAGCATACGACACAAACTGGGAACAACAAGAACACCTCTTACTTCAATAAAAGAAAGGAAACTAAGATATGTCGGCCACGCGCTACGAAACCAAGACACAGACCTCCTGAAGACTTGTCTCTCAAGGCAAGACTGAAGCAAAAAGAAAAGGACAGACCGCCAGCTTATCTCATTGGCAACATCACCACCCAATCCTGTGGCCTGAGAATTCACGAAGTCAGCAGCAGGGCAGTACAGCGAAGACCGGAGGAGGAGCACATGGAGAAGGAAGGAAGGAGGATCATGTCGGGGTCATTGAAAGCATCAGCTAGTCCCGAACTCAGTGATGCGGACAGGTGAGGTACCTTACCTTAACCGTAATTCTCTTTGTGCCAGGAGGCACACAAGGCTTGAACATCGTTCCTCCACTGGTTCCGGTCTGCAGCTGTGCGTCGTGCGGCGTTCCAGCCTGCGCCGTTCCGCTCTACTTCTACCATTCGTCGCCATGTTGTTTTTGGGCATCCCCTTTTCCTTCTCCCTTCGGGTGTCCATCCGAGGGCAACAGCACAGTCGTCACTCCTGTCCTTTCTTAGGACATGTCCGATCCAGTTCCATCTCCGTCTTCTAATCTCCTGGCTGATTTTTTCTGCTCCTGCTATTTCCAAGACTGTCTTGATGGAAATGTGTTCTTGCCATCGGATCTTGAAGATCCTCCTCAGACATTTGGTTTGGAAAATGTCTAGTTTCTCTTCTTCTCCTTTCGTTAATTTCCAGGTCTCACATCTGTAGAGAAGAACTGACAAAACAAGGCTCTTGAAAAGGGATGCTTTGGTTTTTCTGCCGATGTCTCCCATTTGCCAGATGTTGGATAATCGTTTCATCTGCGCACTGGCAAGTGCTACTCTCTTCAGACAGGTGAGGTAGGTGCGTTAAATATAAATAAGTAGATATGATCAAGCATGCCTAAAACAGAGAGAGATGGAGAAGGCTCATCAATGTCAAACCTCCCCTGGGAGAAACATGACCAAAAAAAAGGAAGAAGAAGAAAAAGCATGCCTAAGCAACTCAGATTCAGCTTTGATAAGTGCAGTACAAAGTGATATTTGATGATAATGATGATGATAATAATAACGACAAACTCACTGTCACACGCGGACAGGATTTCTTCTGCTGTGCCGTCGTAATGTGCCAAAGGATTACTGGGATTGCGATACTGAAAACACACACACACACACACACACACAATGGACGCATGCATAAACACACATGCATTGAGTCGATGGACACACACACACACATGTATGCATGCACACAAATAAACACACACATGCAGGGATACATACACATGTATGCATGCACACACACACACATGTATGCATGCGCACACACACACACACAAGCATGCACACACACATGTATGCATGCAACACACACATGCATGCATACACACACACATGTATGCACACACTCACAAACACACACATGCATCGACACATACACACACATGCATGTACACATAAATACACACATGTATGCACGCACTCACAAACACACACCACACACATGCATCGACACATACACACACAAACACACACACATGCACACACACACACACACACACACACATGCATGTACACATACATACACACGTGCACACACACACACACAAACACACACACATCACAAACACACATACCATACAAATATCCACACAAAAACATACACACACACATACACACACCAATGTAAATAAACAATATGCAGTACTTATTCTTTATCTCTCAATACAGGATTTCTGAGCATATATCATATATTAACCCTCTTGTTGTTGAATTCCACAGAGCCTGTAGATTTTGAATTCTTTGAAGGTTTTCTACCTCCATCTGACTTACTTTACTCCTAAGACAATTGTGTGTGTGCATGACAAGCTATCAAGCTGAAATTGTGTCACAAGCTTGAAGGCGCAAGTTTATGTGTCTGGTCACCAGATGTCTTGTCATTGTCACCTTATTTGTCACCAATCACAGTAAAAGTATGGTATATATGATGAAACAGCAAATCCTGCATGGATTTGACAATAGTTCAAGCATGTTAGTGTCGAATAAGGAACTGATACCCAGCTGATGTGTTTACCAATGGTTATGTGCAATAGTACTTCAAGGATGTGTCACACAATGTCCCCATAGCACCTGTTGTTTTATGGTATGTCTCGAGGAGACAGAAGTTTTGTTTAACTATTTTTTCTTTTGAAAACAAGTCATATTCAATCAACATGTGACCTTTATACTGTACTTCATATCTGCGTGTGCTACCACATGTGTGTTAAGTGTACAGAAGTGTATTATTGTACATGACTGTCACACTGTCACCAGTGTCACCGCACAGGTGTCACAAATTCGAAACAACACAGAACTTCTGTAACCCTACAAAATTTTAATGTTGGTAGTCACTAAAGTAGTCCTAGTGGTGGCACAGGGTCACATCACAAAAAGCACAAATCATGGATGTGTGGGGGGGGTGTACCCATTGCTGTCACATGTCGAACCTTGGCAGACCCGAGACCTATTTTATTTTCCTTCTTGCTATTTTCATTATCGGCATATCTGTTCATTTCTGCCATTGCAGTTTCAAAGCAGAAGTGTGGTAATAATGAGAAAACAGTCAAAAGGCATGTTTTCAGGCGTCTATGCCGCGGACCGGCCAGGAAGTCAAATTTTTCCACAGTCAGTGTGTGTAACACAGGTCAGGAATGTGCCATGTAGCATGTTATTTTCTGGCTCACTCTTCTCCCTAACTGCAGCATTTCCTTCCTCTTCTTCCCCATAAGCGTTTAATATCGGACTCACTTAACAATTCTCGTTCAAATGTTTCTACTTCTAAGACAATAACATTTTCAATTAATCGTCTCGCTTATCAGATGAATCGTCTGCTACTAAAGAAAACGCCATTTTTTTTCGCCACGCTGCACCATTGAAAAGCGTTCCGGTCACTGGCTGTTATTTCTTCCTTCCCTCCCCACTACACGCATGTTAGTGGTCTAAATTTATCACTGGCACCGTCTGACACCCTCCCTGCATCGCCCCACCAATTTTCAGACACACAGTGTGAAAACCACGAGGTCTGTGTGTGATGGAAAAGTACTGCCCATGTGGGCAGCACCAACTGTCGGCTGCGGTCATATTGGAATCTAGCGGGGGCCACCGTTACTGTCGGCTGCGGCCGTATCAGGGACAAGACGGTTAAAAAAGAACAAAAACTTTTTTTTTAAGTATATACAAATTGAAAAGATATGCATGCATGTCCGAACATGCACAGGTTTGCAAGCATGATCACACACACACACTCACAGACACACACACACACACACACAAAGTGCATGCTGGAAACATGTTAGGAAATTTTTAGAACAAATAGATGCTGGATACTCTTTCTGTAATTCCTCCTTTTCTGACCTCAGATAAATTCTTTCTTCCCACTTTGGATTTTCACAAATTGAACTAAGAACAATTTACAGACTGAAATTAAATGCATTCCAGGCAAAATTTGCTACAAACGTACATTCCGTATGTGGGGAAACGATCTCAAATATTCATTTTCTTTTCGAATGTCAGATTATAAAACAACACCCTCCTGACATTCATGAAAATTCCTTGGATAAAGTTCTCAGCAGCAATATATTGCTATGTGAAATCACCTTGGCGTTAAAGCAGTGTCCCGTTAGTAATGTCCTGTAGCATAATTATGTGATGTTATTCAACAGACTGCCTTTCCGAGGCAGGGACATTTGCCCCTCTGTTTCTTATCTCAGAACAGTTGCGGTTGATTTTCAACGATCTATGGTCTCTTCATTGTTCGACTATGATATGAACTACATTATTATGCTGATAGTTAAAAGTGGCATCGTTACGTTATTCTCCTATAGTTCATACCCCCACCCCCACCCCCTCTCTCCCTCTTCTTATTGTGAATAGACATTAAACTGAAGAACACTCACTAAAAACAAAAAAAAAGCCCCCAAAACACAAACAAACCCACACACACCACAGCTGTCAGTTTCAGCCACTGTCAGAATTATATAAATCCTATTTGGAGAAGGCTCATCGATGTCAAACCTCCCCTGGGAGAAACATGACAAAAAAAGGAAGAAGAAGAAGAAGAAGTATTTGCCACTTCTTCAGCTGTACAAAGTCACTGATGCATTCAACGAGAAGAGTCAGCCATTTTGAACAAGAACAGTCCAAACAGTCACGCAAAATAACATTTTTCATTTTCATTTCATTTCATTCTTTTATATTGAGGATAATGGAATAAACACTTATGTGCTAAAAAAATAAAATATAATAATAATAATAATAACAACTAATCATTTTAGTCACGTTTTTGCAACCGGATGTTGCCAAGCGAAAGGAAAAGTGATCTCCACTCATTTTGGAGTTATTTCCCTTCAACGGCTGTCGAGGAAGTTCGATTGTTTACGTCGAGTCATCAGCCCAGAAAATTTTCCGGGGTTATGGGCGTATAAAGAGTGAAAAATTCTGGGGCAGGGGCAGTCAAGCGGTTTAACTTCAGAGCTATAGCCGACGAACGAGAAAATAAACATGTACATGATACAACCTCACAGTGATACCTAGGAGCGATGATTATTTATTTATCTACATATTTATTTATTCTATTCTTTTACTTCGAGGATAATGGAATACACGCTCGCGTGCTTTTTTTTTTTTTTTTTTAAATTTTTTTCCCATCCAGTCCCTCCCCGTGTTGTGTGCAGTTTTATCCAGTTTTGTCGTCCCTTAACCCACCGGCACACAATGGCCTACTCTTCTGTAAAGTGGAACGGGTTTTAACGTGTGGGCAAGATGTTCCGATTAATTCAGACAGAGCCCAGAATGTTAAGCTAAGGAACACACAGCGTCTAAATCCAACACCACTCAGTCAAGAGTGCTAAATTTAGCCCGCCCAATCCAAATTCCTAGTCCAAGTGTGGTCAGTTCCTGCTATAGTCAGCACCAGCTGGGATGGGATGGGATGGAGAGCAGCTGAAAGTGTGGGAAACTGACAGCTGTGATCACCCAATAACTATTCCTAGTTTCTCTTCATAAAAGTAAAAGGCAAAGCTGTCCCATAACCTATAAGGTCGTAGGCGAGCGAGGCGTCAGAAACCTCAGCTTCTCTAAGGAGCCAGCATATTGAGGGCGGTGGCGCCCATCTCCTCTCCCTCGCTGCTTTACCTTCCCTCCTGACCCTAAAAGAGGGCAGGTACCCATTTACAGCTGGGGGAACTGTACTGAAGCCAAGGCGCGCAAACAGTCACCCATCCAAGTGGTAACCACGCTCGATGCTGCTTAAACCTTAGCTGAGGGAGAGCGAGGGCTCTGACCACTGAGCTATCCCATGCCCTGTTTCCCTTCATACCTGATCCAAAATATGGGAATTGGGAATCTCTTCCATTAGTCGCCGTGCCACACCAATGTGTGATTCTCGGGAATCGAAGGCGGCAGAGGTCGGCGTACGCACAATCTCGGCTCCCAAAGCACGCAGAACATCCACCTGGAAATTTGACAATAAATATAATAATAAATACGATGATAATAATAATAATAATAACATAATATTATAATAATAATAATAACAACAATAATAATAATAATAATTATAATAATAATAATAATGTATGGAATTTATATAGCGCTGAATCTTGTAAAGTAAACAAATCAAAGCGCTTGCATTCAAATCATTCACATGCATGCAACCATCCACAAATATCAAGATAAACAAATATCAAATTTATATACACAACACACTTAGGTGGGGGTGGTGGAGGTGAAGGCAGCTATTGAAAAGTAGGAACAGATAACAGGGGAAGATCTCAAGTAGAGTATAAGTGCGTTTTGAGGCTAGATTTGAAAGAATCAAATGAAGGCTTTTGGCGAAGTGGAAGTGGGAGGTCGTTGCATGTGGAGGGACTGGAAACAGAGAAAGAGTGACGGCCAACAGTGGTTTGTTTAAATCTGGGTGTTCGAAAGCACAACGTATCTACAGCTGAACGAAGGGAACGGGATGGAGTGTACAGGTGATGACAGTTACAGAGATAAGAAGGTGCAGATTTGTGGAGACATTTGAAACAAAGGGTATTAATCTTATACTTTATTCTTTGTGAGACAAGCAGCCAGTGAAGAGATCGCAAAAGAGGAGTGATGTGTTCAGATTTTTTCTTTCTAAGGACCAGTCGAGCTGCAGAGTTTTGAATGCGTTGAAGGGAGTGGATGGATGATGCCGGCAAACCAGCCAAGAGAGAATTACAGTAGTCCAGTCGAGAAAGAATGAGAGATGTGACAAGTTTGGATGTTGCTTCAGTAGACAGATACTTGCGAATTGCACTTATGCGCCGTAATTGATAGTAGCAAGACTGGCAGGTCTTGGTGATTAATTTTTTCATAGAGAGTGTATTGTTAAGAACCACACCTAGATATTTCACAGAGCTGGACAGAGGAACCGACAGACGTATTGCTGAATTCCACTGAAGTCGTTGTGATGGAGGAAAGTTTATGTTTGGTCCCCATGAGCATGGCTTCCGAGGGTGATAGAGGGTGGGGTGGGGATGGGGGGTGGGTAGGTTAACCCATGGCGAGATTTTTGCGGATGCGACCATTTTCCGACTTAGGGGATGGTGTCTTAACACGACACCTGTGTGCATGCACTTTTGTTGTGGGGGGGGGGGGGGGGGGGGGGGGGGGGAGGATTTTTTTTTTCCCTTTTTCTTTTGCAATCTGCTCCCACCGGCACAAGATGGCCTACTCTTCCAAAAAGCAGGACAGGTTTTATCATGTGCACAAGATGTTCTGATTGCTTCCACGCATGGGGTCTTGGTTTATAGTCTCATCCAAAGGACATTTAGAGGAAGTGGAGTCAGTACTGATGTTAACTCCGGGGGGGGGGGAGGAATCCACTAAAACAGGCCCCTCCCCGGTGGCTCAATCCCCAGCCTTCACATCATGAGTGCAACGCTCTAACCACTAGGCTAAAGGGAAAGGGAAAGGTGTTCCCATAACCTATGTGGTCGTAGGGGAGCAAGGGGTCACAGACCTCACTTCTCTAGGAGGCCAGCATATTGAGGGCAGTGGTGCCCATCTCCTCTCCCTCGCTGCTTTACCTTCCCTGACCCTAAAGAGGGCAGGTACCCATTTACAGCTGGGTGAAGTTGGGAGAACTGTACTGAAGCTAAGGCGTGCGGCAAACGGTCACCCATCCAACTGGTAACCACGCTCGACGCTGCTTAACTTGGCTGGGGGGGAAAGCGAGTGCTCTGACCACCGAGCTGTCCTAAGGTTAGCAAACCATAAGGTTATCCTGCTTCAAACACCCCATCCCTGCACCAACCCCACCAACACCCCAATAATATATTCATTATGATTTTTAGAAGTAAAGGGGAGCGTTTCATTCCTCAGCTACAGCTTCGAGGTTCACCAATGGCGAGATTTAGCGTATGCGACCGTTTTAGTCCACCATGCAGGTAGCCACATTCTGACTTCAGAGAATCGTGGTGTAGTTAAAGATATTCAGATTCAAAAGTATGTGCGTGTGGCTGGCTGGCTGTTTGTTTGTGTGTTGTGTGTGTTTTGTGGTGTACGTGTGTGTGTTGTGTGTGTGTGTTGTTTGTGTTTTGTGTACATGTGTGTGTTTGTTATTTGGTGGTTTGGTGTTTTGGTGGTGTGTGTGTGTTTTTGGGGGGTGTGTGTGTGTGGATTCAGATTCGAGTATTTTATTGCCATTTAAGTAGAACCTATTTGACACAACAAAAAAATCAATTTTAATTATTTTTTTTGGCTTAAAGTAAATGTCACAAAAAAGTAATGATGTACGTGTGTGGGGCAGGGTTTCGAGAAGAAAGATGTGCAGGTATGTGCAAACCTTTGTTGTTGTATTGTATTGTGTGCCACGGGGAGTTTTCCTTTTTTAAGGACTGGCATGCACTTTGAGACTGACTTTAAAACTTTGGTTTTCCCCCGGTGGGGGGGAAAATTGTTTTCTTTCAAAAATAATATATAATATAAATTATATATATATATATATATATATATAAATATATAAATACATATATATTATATATATATATATATATATATTTTTAATATATATATAAAGGGAAACTTTTTTTTATTTAAAGAAAAGCAATCTTTTTTTTTAGAAAAAAAGGACAAAGAAGGAGATCTTTTAAGGTCAAAAACTTTAATCATCCCATAAAAGGCCAATAAAAAAATGACGGGTTGGGGATCGTAAAATTTTAAACCAAAAACCAAGAAAAATACATCCCATTAAAAAACACCAAACAAAAAAAAAGGAGCCCCAGGGGGGTGTGAGTTGGGGGTGCACTGGGGGGGGCCGTCCACTTTTTTCTCTCCGCCCCCCCCCCCCCCCCCCCCCCCCCCCCCCCCCCCCCCCCCCCACCCCCCCCCCACCCTCTCCCCCCCCCCCCCCCCCCCCCCCCCCCCCCCCCCAAATTTTCCCCCCAGCCCCTCCTCTTTTCCCCTTTCCCCTTCTTTTTACTCCCCCACTTCTCCCCCCATCATACCCTTCTCTTTTACCCCTTCTCATTTTTACCCCCCCCCCCCCCCCCTTTTCCCTCTCCTCTCTTTCTTCTTCCCTTCTTTCTCTCTCCCCCCCCCTCCCCCCTCTCTCATTCCCATCCTCCCCCCCACCTCACTTCTCCATCTCTTTTTCCCC
>CM054160.1:39149839-39172339 GCA_028751875.1 Rapana venosa | reverse complement strand
ACGACAGGCTCTATCGGCGATAATATGATCTTTGGACACCCTTCTTGCTTTCATTTCTCGTAAGTTTTTTGTGTATTTGTTTAATCTACATTTCAACAGAAACTCTCACTCATGGTTCCCAATTTTAGGGCTTTTTAGGGCCTCCAGGGCCATAGGTATCATTTTTAGGGCTTTTTAGGGGCCTTATTTTGGATCTTCAAAAATCAGGGCCTTTCAGGGCTTTTTAAGATTTGTACGAACCCTGTAGTAGCAGTAGTAGTAGAAGCAGCAGCAGCAGCAGCAGCAGCTGCAGCAGTAGGAGTAGTAGTAGTAGTAGTAGTAGTAGTAGTAAGGTAATGATAGCAGCAGCAGCAGCAGCAGCAGCAGCAGTAGCAGAAGTAGTAGTAGTAGTACTCAGTAGTAAGGTAATAATAGCAGCGCAGCAGCAGCAGTAGAATCAGCAGCAGTAAAAGCAGCAGCAGAAGCAGCAGCAGCAGCAGCAGAAATAGTAGTAGTAGTAATAATAGCAGCCAGAGAAAGAAACCAAACACAATCTTTTTTTTTTCTTCTTTTCTTCTTTTTTCTTTTGGTAAACCAGGACACCATCACACAGCAGCAAACGGACAAGACCAGGACCCGGAGAAGAACACTCACAGACTTCGCACTGGATGTCCTCATTCTGCGTGATGCGGTTGATGCGAACAAGCGGCGTGTTGCCGATGTTCTGGAGAATCGTCTGCATCACTTTCGGTTTCTCCATTCTGAACAACAAACAACAAATCACAACAAAATCACGTTAGTCAAGAAGGAGGAGGGTGGCAGGATGGTCAAGACGTTCGCCTGCCAACAAGTCAACCGTGAAATTCTCGGTTCGATTCCCAGCCTCGCCCTTTCTTTCCTGGTTTGACCCAAAACAACAAAAAACAAAAATCAAACTGAATGTCAAAGTCCTTCTGATGAGACTATTATTATTATCATTATTATCATTATTATCATCATCATTATTGTTACTGTTATTAATACTTGTTCTTCTCTTATGAGATAGTGGTAGTAGACAGCAAATAGCTGACATTGTTATCAGCAAATGTCATAATTATGGGATCTTTAACATACATGTCTTATTTCCTGTATGTGTACATATATATACACACACACAAAATTAAGGCACTGGCAGGTCTGCACTTAAAATTGACTTGGGAGATCATTAAAAAATATATTAAAAATCCCTACAACTTAATTCACCAGACACCGCCGCCAAGATTCAAACCCACAACTTCATGAACAAATGGGACTGAAGTCAAACGGCCTTAACCACTTGGCTAAAGCATCCATCATTGGGGGGACGGGATAGCCTAGTGGTTAGAACACTGCGCTCGCAATCTGACGACCCGGGTTCGGATACTTTCCCCTGGAGTTAACATCAGTGCAGACTCCACTCTCCCCAAAAGTCCTTCGGATGAAACCGAGGCCCCAAGTGCGAACGCACGCAGAACATCTTGCGCACACGTTAAATACTGCTCCGCTTTTCGTAAGAGTAGGCCATTGTGTGCTGGTGGGAACGGATGACAGAAATCACAAAACCGCATACACACGGGACTGGATGCAAAAAAGCAAATAAGTGCTTATTCCATTATCCTCCATATAAAAGAATAAATATTTTAACAAATTAAAAAAATAAAAAATCAAACAAAATGAATCAAAGACCCTGTAATCCATATCAGCATTCCATATATTTTTTTTGTTTTTTTTTTACTTTTTTTTTTTAAACCAGCATACCCAGCATGCACTTAAAGCCTCACGAGCTAAGCAAATGGGTTAAGCATTGGCGGAGTCCATTCTGTGACAGATGTGGTACACAGTATTATACGGAGTGTAATACACAAAGCAAAACCTTATCATGGAGAAAACTGAAAGCTAAAATTAAATATTCATTTATTGTAATGACTATCAGAACTTGCAGATCATATACGTTCTATTAACTCCACACAATGACACATAACAATGCTTTTCTAAAAAATTAAAAAATATATGCTTTCCAAACACCTGCCGCACATACACATACACACACACACACACATACACACACATACACACACACATACATACACACATACATACATGTATACACACACACATACATACATACATACATACATACACACACACACATACACAACACAACACTAACACCACATACAACACAACACTATACACACCATCATACATACACAATACATACATTAACACACACACACACATATACATACATGTATACACACACACATTACATACATAATCATATCTCATAACACACAAACACTAACACTACAACATACACAACACATACACAACAACTATACACGCATACCAACCACACACATACACACACACATAAACACATACAACATTACACTACATCACAACAAAACAACATCATACACTACAAATCACACACACATACACACAACAACAACATACACACACACACTACACACAATTACAAAAATACAAACACACACACACATACACACACACACATACATACACACATACACATACATACACACATACACAACTACTACACATACACACACACACACAATACACACAACACACAACACACAACACACACACACATAAACACACACACACAACATAACACAACACTACACACACACATACAACACATACACACACACATACAAAAATCACACACACATACACACACACAACACACACACTACACATACACAACAACCACAACACACAACCTACACACACACACACAACACACACACACAACATACACACCACACACATACACACACAACAACTACACACACTACAACAAACTACACACACACACACATCACACAACACCACAGCACACACACACAACACATACACACACACACCATAACATACACACACTACACCAACACACATACACACACATACACACCACACACACATACACACACACTATACACACCACACACACACTACACACACACACATACACAACATCCACCACACACACACACACATACACACACAACACAACATAACACACCAACACACATACACACACAACCACACTACACACACACATCACATACACACACACACACACATACAACACACAATACACACACATACACACATCACATACATACAACACACACATACACACAACAAACACAACAAAACCACTAAACATACACACACACACAACACATACACCAACACCAACACCACTCACATACACACACAACACACACACACACACACACACACACACACACAACAACACACACATAAACACACCACACAACACAACAACACACACACACACACACACACCACACACACACCACACAACACAATACACTCTCTCTCTCTCACTCTCTCTCCCCCCTCCCCTCCCCTAACCCCAAATCTCTCTCACTCTCTGTACAAACACATTCACACACACACACCACTACCTTTAAAGACTTATGCCTATATTTCATGTTACATAACTCCTCCTTAAACATGAATGTTGTAACCGCGAGAAGAGTTAATAGCCTATATTTTAGAATGAAACTAAATGCCTTCGTTACGAAAATTTTGTAAAAATGTCAAGTGCTTATGTAGGGAACATATTTCCAATACTCACATCATATTTGAAAAACCTTTTTACCTACATTTTCTTAGCAGTCTCTGGAGGAAAAAAATGTTAATTTTTCAAACTTGGCCTTTGCCATTTTTAAATGTTTTAAATGTTTTTTAAAATGTTTAAAATTATTAAATGTTTATCGCACAGTCCACTAGAATATTTGTCGTGGCTACTTTATTGTTGTTTCATGATAACACTTTTGAGTTTAAAATTTTACTCATGTCTAAGATATTTTTTTATAATGCATGAAAATAATACTTTTTTAAATTTTGTTCATTTATTTCATTTTATTCTTTTATCTCGAGGATAATGGAATAAGCACTTATGTGCTTTTTTTTACTTCCAGTCACCGTGTGTATGTGTATGCGGTTTTGTAAATTCTGTCATCTGTTCCCACCGGCACACAATGGCCTACTCTTACAAAAAGCAGAACAGGATTTAACGTGTGCACGAGATGTTCTGCGTGCGTTCGCACACAGGGCCTCGGTTTATAGTCTCATCCGAAGGACTTTTGGGGATAATACCAACACACATGCCTCCTTTCTCAGTCTTCTTTCCGTCCCTCCCCCCCCCACCCCCACCCCCCTACTTCCACTACACTTTCCACATTCCCTGTCTAATGTCACTGAGAGTGAACAGATGTTAAATTGAAGACCACAACAGCAACAGTACACACACACACACACACACACGCGCACACACCACACACCCGTCTAATAATAGTATCATATCACACACACACACACGCTCACTCACTCACACACACACACAACGTGAAACAATGGGTTATGTAGTAGGTCATGTCATTTGTTTGACATTTTATGATATTTTTTAAATTCTCAAAAAATTCTTTACCTAAGTGTGCGCGTGTGTGCGCGTGCATGCACGCACATGTGTGTGTGTGTATGAGTGTATGTATGCGCGCATGTGTGCGCACGTGTGTGTATGTATGTGCGTGTATTTGGTATTTTGCAGTGTGTTATTTTATTGGTTTTCTTCTTTTTTTTGATTGGTAAGCTCTATTGGTAAAGGTTGTAATAATGTAGTACTTCAGTATGACCATAAAGAAATTTTTTCTTACAATAGATGGCTTGATGACAAAAAGCAAATGTATTGCTTATTCAATGTACCATCTGGAAATAAAAATCTGACTTGACTTGCCTTGACACACACACTTGTCTAATATCACAAACACACTCACACACACACACTCACTCACACACACACACTCACTCACACACACACACACACACACACACACACACACACACACACTGCCTAATATCACGTTTTAGTGGATAGACATTAAAACACACCACACACACACACACACAATACATACATACTCAATTACTCTTACACTTGTTTATTCCATTATCCTTGATATAAAAGATAAATAAATAAATAATAAATAAAACTCTCTCACACACACACTGTATAAAGCACATAAGTGCTTATTCCTTTTATCCTTGATATAAAAGAATTTTTTTTTTTTAAATACACACACCACACACACACACACACACCTCTCTCTCTCTCTCTCTCTCTCTCTCTCTCTCTCTCTCTCTCTCTCTCTCTCTCTCTCTCTCTCTCTCTCTCTCTTACATACACACACACAAATTTACAGTTACACACACACACACTCATACACACACACACACTCTTACACACACATACACAACACTCTTCTCTCTTACACACCATCTCTCTTCTCTCTCTCTCTCTTCTTCTCTTACACACCACTCTCTCTCTCTCTCTCTCTCTCTCTCTCTCTCTTCACACACACACACACACACACACACACACACGCGTACTCTCTCTCTTACACACAATACACACTCATCACTCTCTCTCTCTCTTCTCTCTCTCTCTCTCTCTCTCTCTCTCTTACACACACACATACACACACTCTCTCTCTCTTACACACACACACATACTCTCTCTCTTACACACACACATACTCTCTCTCTTACACACACACACACACACTCACACAAAACCCATCTGTCACAAGTCAATAAAAACGGTATCGATAAAAAGAAAACTACATAAAAACTGCATCTATCTGTTCATGCATACATACAGCGCATGTATACAAATGACGTCCACTGGAAATGCAACCCCTACAAGCTGTGAGGTTGAATATGTATATGTATATATACATGTACATCATTAAACTTCTTTCTTCTTCCTTTTTTGTCATGTTTCTCCCAAGGGAGGTTTGACATTGATGAGCCTTCTCCATCTCTCTCTGTTTTGAGCTTCCTCCTAATTTATGCCCCTTTCTCTAAAGATCATCTTGCAATACAGGCAGCCCAGGTTTTGTGCTTACGAACTTCTTCCTTTTTTCGTCATGTTTCTCCCAGGGGAGGTTTGACATTGATGAGCCTTCTCCATCTCTCTCTCTGTTTTGAGCGTCCTCCTTATTTATTATGCCTCTTTCTCTAAGACCATCTGCAATACAGGCAGCCCAGGTCTTGCTAGGTCTTCCCTTTGGTCTCTTTTTCCCTTTGTGTATATATCATTAATGACATGTTACTATCGTTTATATGTCTGCACGCTTGCTTCTTTAACTGTGCGTTAACTGCAAGGAAAGAATATGCCCTGTTCAGTATTTGGTGCAAATTTTAAGTCAGGGTTGGGGGGAGAGAGTGGGGGGTGGGGGGGAATGGGGGAGGGGGGGGGAGGGGGGGAAGGGGGGGGGAGTGGGGGGAGTGGGGGGGGGGTGTTTCTTAGCTAGAACTCTTGAGATTCAGCAATGGTGGGATTTTGCACCGGCAACTGTTTTTAATAATGATGATGATGATGATAATAATGATGATGATAATGATGATGATAATAATAATAATAGATACGATGATGATATCATCATCATCATCATCATCCCTTGGTCGGGACGACCGTTGGGGTACCCGCACGGACGCTGCAAGTGGACCGCCAAATGGTTCTGTCCTGGGCTGCTTTCAGGAGGTTTGGTATAGTGAGGCCGGTCCACTCCTTGATGTTGGATATCCAGCTTTTGCGTGGTCGTCCCTGCCTCCTTACTCCTTCCACCATTCCCTGCAGGACTGTCTTTGACAGGCTGTTATGCCTTGTTGTGTGGCCAAACCATTTCAGTTTCCTCCGTTTGACTGTATCTAGCAATGGTTCTTGTTTGCCAGCCAGTGCCTCGATCTGCTGCCAGACGTAGTCATTGGTTTTACAGTCTCTGTAGGTGATGTTCAGGATCCGCCTGAGGCACTTCATCTCAAAGGCTTGAATGCGACGTTCTAAATCGGCAGTGAGTGTCCATGCTTCACAGCTGTACAAGGACCTTAGTGTGGGTTCTGATGTTATGGTTTCTCCACACTTTCGCCAGCTTAGTCATGGAGGAGAGTGCCACAGCAAGTCTGATCTTCACCTCTTGTGTGCTCGTACCTTCTTTGGTGATGACTGCTCCAAGGTACTTGATGATAATGATAGTAATAATAATAACAATAACAATAACAACCCAGGGAAATATTAAAAGAAGGTGAACAGTTTTAACCATTCTGCTATATATCATAGCATTCGTCATCTTGAGTTAACATCCACATACAGTATGCCGTCAGTGCCTGGGGTTTATCACAGTTCTTGATTAAACCATTGACGCTGGGGGCAACAACAGCAAAGTGAGAGGCTGTATGACCAGTGGCTTTCTTTCCCACTCATGGAATTCCACTTTACAGCTTAGTCTTCAGTGATCGACTATGACTCTCTGACTAGGCTTGACTTGCCACAGTCTTTATGTGCTGCAGCCCTGGGGGCTGGTTGGCCTTTGGAGAACATCTCCAACGCTGACTGTCCTTATGCCCTCTTGGCCGAGAGAGTGGGGATGTACTGTGGGCAAGGCATCTCCACTATAATCAAATTTCTGCCCAATTTCCGAAACAGCAGCTGCCTCCTCTGCTGTTTTGGAGGTCATTGTCGAACACGACGGACAAACATCCATGCACAGTATGTTATCCCAGTTTGTACGTTTCAACATGAAGAGCCATGTTTCGTGTTATTTACATCCCTACTGACCTCGAAAAGCCATATCAGGGCTGTCCGTTACCTCAGTCAGTTTCAAGGGCTCCGATAACTTTCACTTCAAGTTCAAGTTCAAAACCAACAACCTTCTTAATCCTTTCAAACACCCAACACAGTCGGTGTGAAAAAAGGAAAGCAAACAAAAATGACATAGTCCCTGAATCGTTTGATTTCCTTGAGGCCGATGAAACCTAACCACCATGCTGAGAACAACAGCCAGCCATTCCACTTGAAATCGATCATCCCCTGGTTACCCACACACAAAAAGCATAATAAAAAAAGATAACAAACACTTCAAGTGATAATAATAATAATGTATGGAATTTATATAGCACTGAATCTTGTAAAGCAACAAATCAAAGCGCTCAGATGACTTTTTTTGGTTTTTTTAATATTGAGGATAATGGAATAAGCACTCATGTGCTTTTTTTTTTACATCCAGTCCCCATGTGTATGTGGTTTTGTAAATTTTGTCATCTGTTCCCACCGGCACACAATGGCCTACTCTTTCGAAAAGCAGAACAGGATTTAACGTGTGCGCAAGATGTTCTGCATGCGTTCGCGCACGGGGCCTCGGTTTATAGTCTCATCTGAAGGATACATATACATAGGTAAAAAGGTAAAGGAGTCCCATAACCTATAAGGTCGTAGGGGAGCGAGGTGTCAGAGACCTCACTTCTCTAGGGCCAGCATATTGAGGGCGGCGCCCATCTCCTCTCCCTCGTGCCAACTCCACTCTCCCCAAAAGTCCTTCGGATAAGACTATAAACCGAGGCCCCGTGTGCGAACGCATGCAGAACATATACATATACATTAAAAATTGCCACATGGGTAAATGACAGTGCAGAATGGACATCCTGTGCCCATCCCAGTCTTTACAACATTAATGGGGACGGGGTAGCCTGGTGGTTAGAGTGATGCGCATCGCGCTTGTGACCTGCTGACCCGGGTTCAAATCTCATTCAAGAGGATTTTTTCCTCTGGAGTTAACATCGGTGCTGACTCCACTCTCCCCACAAAAGTCCTTCCGATGAGGCTATAAACCGAGGTCCCGTGTGCAAATGCACGCCAAACATCTTGCGCACACGTTAAAAACCTGTTCTGCTTTTCGGAAGAGAAGGCGCCAGTGGGAACAGACGACAACATTGACAAAAACTGCATATACACAGGGACTGGATTTTTTTTTTTAAAGAATATGAGTGCTTATTTCATTATCCTTGAAATCAAAGAATAACAATGACAACAACAACAAGAAGAAGAATAATACCTGGTAACCAGAACAAGACAATACAGGCAAAATGTCTTATGTATTTATAAAACAATGTCTTATTATGTATAAATTATAAAACAATGTCTTATTATGTATAAATAATAAAACAATGTCTTATTATGTATAATTTAAAAAACAGACATTTCGTCAGATTTGCTCAACAACAAGAAGAAGAAAAAAGGCAGACAAATGGACTGACGAGGTATAAAACAACTTAATAATAAGCAAGCAAGATGAGACAAATCATCATCATTGACCATTACACCCACTGGTGTGTAGGGCAGCAACAAAGCGCTTCCACTCCTGCCTATCCTGGGCCAACCTAGTCACTGATCCCCAAGAGTGCTGCATGGCCTTCATCTCACTTTCAAGATGAGACAAAAGTGAGGGAAAAGACACACACACAAAAAAAGAGAGTGACAGAAAAGAGGATTTTTCTGGTAAAGAATGTCCAGAAGGTGGGAATGCTATTTAATTTATACTGAGAGAGCCCCAGACATCCCTGCAACTTGTGTAAAGGGCTGTAGAGATAAGAAAAATGGTTTTTGTACTTTTCCTGTCGAGTGTGCGTGTCAAATGGGAAGACAGGATCACCAATAAAGAACTATGGAGAATGTGCAAAGTTGATGATCTGAAAGTCTGTAGCCAGTACCAACAGACTGTGCTGGTTTGGGCACGTTCAACGGAAAGCAGACCACCACATCATAAAAAGAGCAATGAACTTGGTAGTGGATGGAAAGAGACCAAAGGGAAGACCTAGCAAAACCTGGGCTGCCTGTATTGCAGATGATCTTAAAGAAAGGGGCATAAATAAGGAGGAAGCTCAAAACAGAGAGAGATGGAGAAGGCTCATCAATGTCAAACCTCCCTTGGGAGAAACATGACAAAAAAGGAAGAAGAAGAAGAAGTGCCTGTTATGTGCTGCATTTCTTCCTGTCTGTATGAATACTAGTTATTAATACTGACTTGTCAATGACACCATATTGTCAATAATGAAAAATAATTTATAACTTTTCATCACGAATGTGTGCTTGCCTTATGCCACTTAATGTGCAAAAGTTTTTTTCCCAGTTTATGTATTATATCAACAAATGAAAAGATATTAAATTTCATTTGTCAATAGAGAAAAATACTGTTCACTTTTCATTATGTAGTGTACATGTGCGTGTGCATGTGTGTGTGTATATATGTGTGTGTGTGTGTCAGTGTGTGTGCGTGTGTGTGTGTGTCAGTGTGTGTTATGTGTGTGTGTGTGTGTGTGTGTGTGTGTGTGTGTGTGTGTGTGTGTGTGTGTGTGTGTGTGTGTGTGTGTGTGTGTGTCACTGTGTGTGTGAGTGTCACTGTGTGTGTGTGAGTTTGTGTATTGACACTACTGTGTGTGCATGCACGCGCTTGCATGCACAGATGCATGCGTGTTTGTGTTTATTATGAGTGACTGGGAGTGCAGGTGTGTGTTTGTTTGTGCGTGTGTGTGTGTGCGTACGTACATACATGCCTGCCTGCATGCATCAGTATGCATGCATGCCTGTATGTGTGTGTGTGTATGTGCATGCATCCATTCCACATCTACCATCTTCACACATCCACTCTACGCCTTCATAACTACGTTTTCCAATTAACAACAACAACAACAACAACAGACAGAATTCACTGGTAGCAAACCACAAAGATCTAGCTCAGAGACAACTCACACAGGCACATGACGATGGGGGTCGGATTTTTTGGTGGACATGTCCACAGCATAGGTACAGTTGGGGGCCAATTAACAACAACAACAACAGACATGATTCACTGGTAGCAAAACCACAAAGATCTAGCTCGAGAGACAACTCACACAGGCACATGACGATGGGGGTCGGATTTTTTGGTGGACATATCCACGGCATAGGTACAGTTGCTGGGCAAGTCTGGCCGCTTCCACTGTTGGAAGGGACTCGCTTCAGCACTGCCAGGGGCTTTGGGTTTGTCCGACATCGTTTCTCCTGCAGCCCAAGAAAACAAAACGTTAAAAACAAGAAGAAGAAGAAGAAGAAGAAGAAGAAGAAGAAGAAGAATGATGAGGAGAAGAAGAAGAAGAAGAAGAAGAAGAAGAAGAAGAAGAAGAAGAAGAATGATGATGATGATGATGATGATGATGATAATAATAATAATAATAATAATAATAATAATAATAATAATAATGTATGGAATTTATATAATAGCGCTGAATCTTGTAAAGCAACAAATCAAAGCGCTCAGACGACATTTTTTTTTTTTTACTTTTTTTTATTTATTTATTTATGCATGTGTATGCAGGTTTGTTTCTTTTTTTAATTTTGTCATCTGTTCCCACCGGCACACAATGGCCTACTCTTTCGAACAGCGGAACAGGATTTAATGTGTGCGCAAGATGTTCTGCATGCGTTCGCACACGGGGCCTCGGTGTATAGTCTCATCCGAAGGACAACAGCCACAAAATCTGGTCACGCTTGTCACGAAATTAAACAGTCACCAAGACTACTGGGACATTTTCTTAGAAGAAAGTTCCCTGTTCAACAAATGCAGCTCGTGCTGTGCGTAATTCGAATGAGGCTATAAACCGAGGTCCTGTGTGCGAACGCACGCAGAACATCCTGCGCACACGTTAAACCCCGTTCCGCTTTTCGATGGGAACGGATGACAAAATGTACGCAATTGCATACACACAGGGACTAGACTAAAATAAAGCACACAAATGCTTATTCCATTATCCTCAAAAGAATTTTTTTTTTTAAATGTACGCAATTGCATTCACACAGTGACTAGACTTTTAAAAAAAAGTACACAAATACTTATTCCATTATCCTCAAAAGAATTTTTTTTTTTAATGTACGCAATTGCATACACACAGGGACTAGACTTTTTTTTTTAAAAAGTACACAAATGTTTGTTCCATTATCCTCAAAAGAATTTTTTTTGTTAATAATAATTTACTCCCTTTTTTTTGGGGGGGGGGAGGGGGAGAGAGAGGTTCACCAATGGTGAGATTTCGACTGGTTTTTTCCCCACCAATAAATTTAGGTAGCTGTATTCCGACTTCAGGCATTGTGTCTTAACTCTTTGAGGTTGTGCCGAAGCTTAAGAATCGGCAGACTTGCGAATTTAAAAAAAACAACACAAAGTGATGGTTAACTCAAGGGAAAGTACTCTGCCCTGTAGGGCAATCATTTTCCTAAACACAGTTGCTTTTCTTGACCATAAGCTTGCCTAGTTTTTGTCTGTTGGCCAATTTTGTTTGACATGTCAACAAGTCATATCTTTGGGATTTCAGGCACTCCAGTGTTATGATTCTTTAAAAAAAAAAATCTGTTGTACAAAAAGTGACATCACATGGATTCAGCCAGCTTCAGGGAACTTTACTGTAGTGAAAAATCATCACATTGCTTTAAGGGGACTAGTTGATGAATTATAGTTCAAGCCATTTAAGATACCAGCCCTAATTTTCAAAACTTTTTATTTTTCAGCATTCAGTGACATATTTTGAAAATTTTTAAAAAATAAATACAGTCATCTATTAAAAAACTGTGAAAAAACTCAAAAGAAGATATTATAAACTTTTCAATGATGTATAATGTGTATGTCATTATTATGTTGGGTAAGTCTGCTGAATTTTTCAAATATAGCCAAAATCACGCATCACCACAAAATTGCCGGATCCATTTAACTGCGACTCCATTGAGTTAAACATGACCCCAGGGTGCATGCATTTTTTTTTTTTAATGTTGGCATCCACTCCCACCAAGCACGCAATGGCCACCTTGTGAGCGAAACAGGTTTTAACATGTGCGCAAGATGTTCTGCATGCGCTCACACACAGGATCTTGGGTTACAGCCTCATCCGAAGAACTTTTGGGGGGGAGTGGAGTCGGCACTGAATGGGATTGAAGTTAAACAGTTCAAAACTGCTCTACTAGTAGTAATAAAGTATTCCTTGGGGATCAGCCTCGATATGCTACCCTTGGTATAAATTCCCATTGAACAGGTGTCTCGGTGGTAAATCAAGCCTGGGACTAATCCTGGACCGGCAGATCAAGAGCGCAATGCTCTAACCGCCAGGCTATCCTGTCCCCCCGGCCATACATACACAGGTGAATTTTCCTTTTTAGGTCTCGGTGTTAGCTCAAGCCTGGGATTGAACCATTTATTTATTTATTCATTTATTCTTTTATATCGAGGATAATGGAATAAGCACTCATGTGCTTTTTTTTACATCCAGTCCCCGTGTGTATGCGGTTTCGCAATTTTGTCATCTGTTTCTAACCGGCACACAATGGCCTACTCTTCCGAAAAGCGGAACAGGATTTAACGTGTGCGCAAGATGTTCTGCATGCGTTGGAACAGGGCCTCGGTTTATAGTCTCATCTGAACCATCAGATCACGAGCAAGGAGCTCTTACCACCTGGCTATCCTGTCCCCCCTGATTTACTTTTAACATACGTTATGTACACGGCTTACTTGTTCTAGTGTTGTTTAGGGGACGGGATAGCCTAGTGGTTAGACATTGCCCTCGCAACCTGATGACCCGGGTTCGATTCCCATTCAAGGGGATATTTTCCCCTGGAGTTAACATCAGTGCAGACTCCACTCTACCCAAACAGTCCTTCAGATGAGACTATAAACCGAGGCCCCGTGTGCAAACTCACGCAGAACATCTGTCTTGCGCAGAAGTTAAATCCTGTTCTGCTTTTCGCATTGTGTGCTGGTGGGAACAGATGACAAAATTTACAAAACCATACACACACGGAGACTAGATGTAAAAAAAAAAAAAAAAAGCACATAAGAGCTTATTCTATTATCCTCGATATAAAAGAATAAATTTAAAATAAAAAGTACATAAATAGGTCTCAGTTGTAGCTCAAGCCTGGTATTCTTCTTCTTCTTCTTCTTCTTTAAAATGCTCAGACAAGCAACTACTGTTGTCTTGTCACATGGGCGAAATGTGTACTTGACAAAATCAGGCCCAGCCCATCCAACTTCGGCATGGGAAAGAATTATTATTTTATAAGTCTTTCTAGAAAAAAAAAAAAAAAAAAGAGGGGCAGGAGAATGGACCAAGAAGGCAGAAAATAAGACAAGGAGGAGGTGACAGGGCGAAAAAAAAAAAAGTCAGAAACTAAGAGAGGGATAGAAAAGAGGGAATTCGTAACACAGAATTTCCAGAAGGTGGAGATCATGCATACAACACAACAGGCCCCCTGGCATCTCCACGGCCTGTGTAAGCCTGGAATCGATCCTGGGCTGTGAGATCTCGAGCGTGAACACTCTAACCACCTGGCTCTCCTCAATATCCCGTCCCCCGTGATTTACTCGTAATATAATTTACAAACACAGCTGACTTTCTTTTTGTTTAAGTCTCAGTCAGTGGTAGCTCTAGCCTGGGAATTAAATCAATCCCAGGCCATTTTAGATCTCGAGTGTTATGCTCTAACCATCTGGCTATTCATCCATCCTCCATGATAATGGATATATACACATTTACGTGATACACAGCTGGGGTTTGGTTTGTTTCTAGGATGGTTGTTGGTGAGGGTTTTGTTTTTTAAAGGCGATGTGTCTTTCACTGCTTGCTAACTGAATGGCTGCCACAACATAGTGACAGATGTCATGTCACAGCCTGATGTCACTCCTGTGCACTTGTAACCTATGAGTAAATAATAATAATAATAATAATAATAATAATAATAATAATAAATGGAACTTATATAGCGCTATATCTTGCAAAGACAAACCAAAGCGCATGCATTCAACCTAATCTTACACAGTCATGCAATCAATGATAACTAATCAATAGTTTAAGCAAACAGATATTTACAAACATGGTGCGATGCAGACAAAATCTATTGAAATAAAATTTCAACAGTCAAATGTTTTTCAAAAGCACACACACACACACTCACACAGGTCATATACTTTAGCAGGGTGATAGGACATGGGTTAGTGAAGGTGGGATAGTTCTGATATAAAACAGGAGGGGGGGGAAATCTTAGGTTTGAAATAAATCAGATGTACTACGGCCTCTAAGCAATCTTCTGCTATGTATGCGTTTCGTCAGTTAAGATTAATAAATGCTCAGGCTTCTGTTTTTGTTTTTTGTTTTAATTTTATGTATGGTTCTTTGACTACAGCTCAGTGGTTCACCAATCGTGAGATTTTTTCAGTACGTGATCCTTTTTTTTCCCCGACCATGAAGGTAGCTGCATCCCAACTTCAGAGGTATACAATATATGCTAGAAATAGTTAAGTTTCTCTAACCCACCGAACGCCGACATGAATTTACGGGATCTTTTAACATGCACTTTTGATCTTCTGCATGTGTATCATAGTTTATTTATAACATGATGGGGAATCAAGGCACTGGCAGGTCTGCTCTTGACCTTGAGGGAGAGAGAGAGAGAGAGAGGGAGGGGGAGAGAGAGACAGACAGAGAGAGATCAGACACAGAGAGAGAGAGAGAGAACACACACACACACACACACACACACACACACACACACACACACAGAGGCAGACAGACACAGACAGACACAGACAGACAGACAAAGAGAGAAATAGACAGATAGATGTCGGCATGCTGTGAAAAGAATTCGAGGGTGGAAGGGGTGGCATTCTAGCTGAAATGAATTGAACTTAATTGAATCCATTTAATTTTCAGAAGGTGATAGAATATGCATGACTATTGCTTTTGTTGTTGTTGTTTGGTTTGATTTTTTGTTGGGGGGTTTTTTGTTTGTTTGGTTTTTTTTTTTGCTTTAAGCTGATAGAATAAGCATTTTTGTTTGTTTGTTGGGTTTTGTTTGTTTGTTGTTGTTTTTTTGCTTTTTTTCCACAACCTGCCTTCTAAAAAAAGAAACAAGCCAATACATACAAGTACATACTCAAAAAGCTTTAAAGAAACAAAAAACAAAATGTTAGCTTACACTCTCACAACTTCAAACACAAACACACACAGTGACACACACACACACTTCACAACACAACACACACACACACACACACACACACACAGCCTTCACACACACACAACACACACACACACACAACACACACACATCACACACACACACACACACACACACACACACACTACCATACAGTCACACACTCACACACACACACACACACACAGTCAACACACACACCACACACACAGTCACACACACACACACACACACACACAACACAACACACACACACACACACACAGTCACACACACACACACACAAACACACACACAGCCTTCACACACACACACACACACACACACACACACACACACACACACACAAACACACACACACACTGACTCATACAGTCACACACTCACACACAGCCACTGTGTCAGTGTGTCGATGGGAACAGATAACAACATTGACAAAACTGCATACACACAGGGACTAGGTTTTAAAAAAAGCACTTGAGTGTTTATTCCATTATCCTCATGGTAAAAGAATAAATAAATAAATAAATAAATTCTATAGTAATACAAAGCAAAAAGCACAAAAACAAGGGGAAAATTTCACAAGCATCATATTAGTGATAATCAATACAATATGGAACATAACCTCCCTTCCCCCCTCATTTGTGTGTGTGTGTGTGTGTGTGTGTTGTGTTGTGTTGTGTTGTGTTGTGTCCTGTAGTGTTGTGTGTGTGTGTGTGTGATTCTTTTATTTCAAGGATAATAGAAATAAGCACTCATGTGCTTTTTTACATCCAGTTCCCACGTGTATGCAGTTTCTGAGTTTGTAAATTTTGTCATCCATTCAAACCAGCATACAATGAATGGCCTACTCTTCTGAAAAGCAGAATGGGTTTTAACGTGTAAGATGCTCTGCATGCATTCGCACACAGGACTTCGGTTTATAGTCTCATCCAAAGGACTTTTGGGGGGAGTGGAGTTGGCACTTATGTTAACTCCAGAGGAAAAATCCTCTTGAACTAGATTCGAACCCAGGTCAGCAGATCACAAGCGCACCACTGTAAGTTCTAACCACCAGGCTATCCCGTCACCCCTGTGTGTGTGTGTGTGTGTGTTATTTTATTCTTTTATTTTGAGGATAATGGAGTAAGCACTCATGTGCTTTTTTATATCCAGTCCCCGTGTGTATGCATTTTTGTGAATTTTGTCATCTGTTCCCCCTGGCACACAATGGCCCACTCTTCCGAAAAGCAGAACAGGTTTTAACGTGTGCACAAGATGTTCTGTGTGTGTTCACACATGGGACTTCAGTTTTAAGTTTTAAGCATGTGTGTGTGTGTGTGGGTGTTCTTCAGTTTAACATCCTTCTACTAAATACTGATATCAGACAGGTAAATATGTATGTCACTATATGTGTGTGTGTGCGTTTGTGTGAGTGTGTGTGTGTGTGCGTATGTGCGTGCATGCCCGCACTTTAATCAGTGCCTACATGCATTTATAACTCTTGTCAGTCATGTGGATAAAACAAACATATTAATTATATACAAGTCCTTATGTTACCGTGCAAACGTTCCGTAATGAAAAACTGAAATAAAACAGAACCATAAAACTATTTATTGAACCCAGTTGATTAGCAATCAAAACACGCTTCATTACCAGTGGCAGACTTTATCAGAGGATCTAATCCAATCAAGATCAAAGCGTTAACGACAAAGTGTGCTCACCTGGTTTACTGTGTTCCATACAGCTGGAGAAAACACTTTGGTGATTTTTTTTCTCTGTTTTTATCTATGCTACATCAAAAATACAATATGGAAAAATAATAGAATAAGATTAAAAGAAGAAAAATTTTTAATACAATATGCACAGGTATGTAAGTAAAGTATTTTTACACATGCCCACGCACGCGCACGCACACACACACACACACACAATCATATCAAAGAAACATATGTCTGATGATGTTATTGTCTGTGAGAATATTTTATTTATGTTTTATTTAATTTGGTTTTGTTGTTTTGGCTGTGTTGTTTACTAGTACTTTTTTTGTTTGGTTTGTTTTTTGTTTGTTTGCTGTTGGGGGGCTTTTAGGGGAGGGGGGAGCAGGGGTTGTAATATCTATAATGATTTTACTTTTACTTCTATATTTACTTTAAAATCATATTCTTTCTGACCCATATGCATGCCCACCTGCGTGTCCTGTGTGCGTGTATGCGACCTCAGTTTACAGTCTCATCCAAAGGACTTTTACAGTTTTAGGGGGAGTGGAGTCCGCACTGATGATGTTAACTCCAGATGAAAAATCCTAATGAACAGGAATCATCACACACACACACACACACACACACACACACACACACACACACACACACACACATATGGGATAGCCTGGTGGTCAGAGTAATGAACTTGTGATCTGATGACCCAAGTTCGATTCCCGTTCAAGCGGATTTTTCATCTGGAGTTATCATCAGTGCAAACTCCACTCCCCCTAAAAGTCCTTTGGATGAGATCATAAACTGAGGTCGCACACACGCACACAGAACATATAAACTGAGGTCGCACACACGCACACAGAACATATAAACTGAGGTTGCATACACACACACAGAACATATAAACTGAGGTCACACACACGCACACAGAACATATAAACTGAGGTCGCACACACGCACACAGAACAAATAAACTGAGGTCGCACACATGCACACAGAACATATAAACTGAGGTCGCACACACGCACACAGAACATATAAACTGAGGTCGCACACACGCACACAGAACATATAAACTGAGGTCGCACACACGCACACAGAACATATAAACTGAGGTCGCATACACGCACACAGAACATATAAACTGAGGTGGCATACCGCACACGAACAATAACGAGTGCATACTCACACAGAACATATAAACTGAGGTCGCACACACGCACACAGAGCATATAAACTGAGGTCGCATACACGCACACAGAACATATAAACTGAGGTTGCATACACGCACACAGAACATATAAACTGAGGTTGCATACACACACACAGAACATATAAACTGAGGTGGCATACATGCACACAGAACATATAAAAAGAGGTTGCATACACGCACACAGAACATCTTGCTCACACGTTAAAACCCGTTCGGCTTTTCAGAAGTGTGCCTGTGGGAATGGATGACAAAATGTACAAAATTTACAGGGACTGGATGTAAATTTTGTAATAAAAGTTTTTTAAAAACACATGATATCACAACAGATCTATAATCCTATATCCCATTATCATGGCCACCACCAAGTTTTGGATAGATTCACACAGCAGATTGTGGAGTTTGTTCCACTTTCATATTGTGTATATTTTTCACAAATCTACTACAGGTTTGGACAGTTCACTGTGCTACACACACATCATCATCATCATCATCATCATCATCATCATCATCATCATAATAATAATAATAATAATAATAATGTATGGAACTTATATAGTGCTGAATCTTGTAAAGCAACAAATCAAAGCGCTCAGATGATTTTTTTTTTAATATCAAGGATAATGGAATAAGCACTCAAGTGCTTTTTTACATCCAGTCCCTGTGTGTATGCGGTTTTGTAAATTTTGTCATCTGTTCCCACCGGCTCACAATGGCCTACTCTTTCAAAAAGCGGAACAGGATTTAATGTGTGCGCAAGATGTTCTGCATGCGTTCGCACATGGGGCCTTGGTTTATAGTCTCAACCGAAGGACTTTGACATTCAGTTCGATTTTTTTGTCAAACTGGGAAGAAAGGGCGAGGCTGGGAATCAAACCCAGAACCTCAAGGTTTACTTGTTGGCAGGCAAACGTCTTAACCACCCTGCCACATCCTTCCATCATCAAGGAGGCCAGCACAAAACTAATAATCTATATATAATATATATATATATATATAATATAAAAATATATATTATAATAATTATCTCCACTGCTTACAGCAGAAACACTGAGTAGACCTTAGTCTTAGCCAATAGCCTTCTTATGACACTTTTCAATCCAGTCTATATATACAATATATATTATTTCAAACCTAAGATTTTCCTCTCCTGCTTCATCTCATAGTTTTTCCCCTTGCTTCAACGCCCAGATTCTATGGCCCTGCCAGGGTGTGTGACCTGTGTGTGTGTGTGTGTGTGGGGTTTGTTGTGTGTGTGTGTGTGTCGCTGTGTGTATGTGTTGTGTGTGTGTGTGCACATTTGCACTTGTTGGAACTATTAATTGTTACTGGTTGTTCCACTGTGTAAGAACCAGTTGAGTGCACAGGCTTTGATTTGTTTTTGCAAGATATAGGGCTGGGGGTTATATAAATTCCATTTATTATTATTATTATTATTATTATTATTATTATTATTATCATTATTATTATTACTATCTTCATCATGACTGTTGCCACATCCTTCGATGAGACTATAAACCGAGGCCCTGAACGCATGCAGAACATCTTGTGCACACCTTAAATCCTGTTCCGCTTTTCGGAAGAGTAGGCCATTGTGTGCCAGTGGAAACAGATGACAAAATTTACAAAACCGAACACCCACAGGGACAGGATGTAAAAAAGCACATGACTGCTTATTCCATTATCCTGGATATAAAAGAATAAATAAATAATAAACATATATATATATAATATATACAATGACAGTAGGCCCACACCACCCTTGAGGCCCTATTAGCCTAACTAGGCTAATACTGAGTTGGGTGGACCAATCCATATAGCTCTGATTTCAATTTTCACCCTTTCCTATAAAATGTAGACCTAGGCTATAATCTTGAGACTTGTACATTTGGGACGAGATGAGACTATGAGTCTAATCACGACGTCCCGTGTGCAAATGCACTGCAGAATCTGTAAATGCAACATCTGTCTAAAAAATAGGCCTATAAGAGGATTCCAGATAAGGCTGACAGTCTGGCTAAGAGTGAAAGGCAGAGGCATGCTAGATACCCCTGTTTAGGCCTAAAAAAATACTAGGCTAGTAAAATAGACAAAACATGTTCTTGTGTAAAAATTGCTCCCCCGTTTCGTATGTCAGGTTCAAACCAGCTGAACAGATCAATAATGTAGAGATAACTGGACGGAAAGATCGATCTACTCACAGTTACTTTCTGCTTCGTCACACTGCAAGAGCTAAAAGTTCTGTTCTGTGCTGCTGTTGGTGAGCAGGCGCGTACGTACGTGGAAGACTAAGTGTCGCCACAAATGAAAGTGCTTTCTATGCTAGGCTTAAGCCTCAGTGCAAAACAGCGCGAGCAGTTGACACACCTTTGTAGAGAAGCAATTTGATTGGTTGAAATGGGATACGCCAGATTGAAAGGTGAAGGCTATTTTGGACGTGGAAACTTTGACTGCAGCCCTAGGTCATCTGTAACACAACCGTTCAAAACTGAAAGTCGGTCTATAGGTATGCCAGACAGTGTTTGCAGTGTTTCTTTGCGCAAACATAGGCCATCTTATCGGAGCTACTGCTCTGGTCTTGCTGTTGAACATCAGCAAGGTCATGACCGACAGAAAATCAGAAATTTTAAGGAAGGCCAGTAAAACTAGTGTCTTGTGTCAAAGTCGAACTTTTATTTTCAGGCAGTACATTGAATAAGCAGTGCAGTTGGTTTTGTGTTTTTTTAATCCAGCCATCCATCTTAAATATAAATCCCCGCGCTCCCGCGCGCGCGCGTGTGTGTGTGTGTGTGTGCGCGTATGATTTCACAAGTGTAGAGTGTGTCTGTTAAAGAAACTTATATACTTTTTTTTTTTAATGTTTTGAGTCTTTAAATACTGTTTGCTTATCATTTTGCGATGAACTCTTGCTTTACAGTTCCTGTTAGTATTGATATCATTTTTTTATGTATTGCTGTTTGGTTTATTCTCCTGTTGAATTAAATCTTGAATCTTGTGTGTGTGTGCGTGCGCGCGCGCGCGCGGTGTATGTGTGTGTGTGTGTTTATTCATTTAGTTTTGTTTTGTTTTTTATTTGATGTGCATGCGGTTTTGTAAATTTTGTCATCCGTTCCAACTGGAACAAATGGGCTACTTTTCCGAAAGGTGAAATAGTTTTTACAGTATGCGGAAGACTTTCAGTTTATAGTCTTACCAGAGAGAGAGAGAGAGAGAGAGAGAGAGAGAGAGAGAGTGGTTGTGTGTGTGTGTGTGTATGTGTGCGCGCGCGCGCGTGCGTGCGTGCGCGCGCGCTCGTGAAGGGAGGGGGGGGGGGGGGGGGGGGGGGGGGGGGGGATGCTGGGGTACACTCAGAGAGCCGAATAATCAAGTCGAGAAAGTTGTGAGTCATACTCTGTCAGATGAATTCTATGCCATGCCCCGTGAAACTAGGTTCTGATGAAATTAATAGGGGTGGAGGCGGGAGGTTGGGGGGGGGGCTGGGAGTGGTGGGGGGGGGGGGGGGGGGGCTGGGGGGGGGGGGGGGGGGGGTGAGGTTGGGTTGTAATATATACTAGAGCCTTCTACTTCGTGGTTGTCAGGACGCTCAGATAGCAGCTAGTGTTGTCTGTCATACGAGCCAAAACTGTGCTGCACAACTGTTGTTAAAAGTGCCTGACTAGCCCTAGCCCAGCGCAGCATCCATC
>CM054160.1:39137339-39139839 GCA_028751875.1 Rapana venosa | reverse complement strand
CCCCCCCCCATCCTCCCCACCCCCACCCCAGTCGCCTGAATTTTTTAGTTCCTTGGCGAGAGCTCCGAGGTTCACCAATGGAGAGAATTGCTGTAAGATCATTTTTGCCCACCGTGAAGATTGTCATTAAAATAACTGTCATTCAGCCTTCTCTCAGTTGCTAATTTGACAGAGTTATCACACTGATTGTTTCTAATAAAATTTATGTTCTGTAGATCTCTGAAAGACGGTAATCAAGGTATCTATTGAAGTATAGAATGAACATAACATGTTTTGCTGGGTTAGCTTTGATTCTCAAGAACATAAGGGCGATAAAAGAATATGATTTAAAACACTGAAGCATGCAGAAGTTGGATGTGCTGGGTCTGTCTTGACAGGTGCTTAATGGCAGTGCAACACATTTTTGCTCATATGGCAGACAACAATAGTTGCTGTCTGAGCATTTGATGACAAAGAAGAAGAAGAACTATGAAGAAAAAACATGTTTAAGGCAGGTTTTGAAATGTCAGAAAAGTAGGAAAAATAAGCACACATGTGCATGCATATATGCATGCACATACACATACACATGTGTATGTGCATGCATACATGCATGCACATACACATATGCACATATGCACATACATATAAACACACACACATGTTAAAACCTGTTCCATCTTTTGGAAGAGTAGCCCATTTGTGCTGGTGGAAATGGATGACAAAATCTATGAAACCGCAGGTGTTGTGCATTGTGCTAGTGACTTGCCGACCCAGGTTCAATTCTCGTTCAAGAGGAGTTTTCCCCTGGAGTTAACATCAGTGCTGACTCCACTCCCCCCAAAAGTCCTTCAGATAAGACTATAAACTGAGGCCCCTTGTGCAAGCGCATGCAATAATCATGTGCAATGTTAAAAACTGTTCCGCTTTTTGTAAGAGTAGGTCATTATATGCCGGTGGAAACGGATGACAAAATTTACAAAGCCGCATACACATGGGTACTGGATAAAAGCACATAAGTGCTTATTCCATTATCCTCAAAGTAAAATAAAACAAAAAATACAAATCATTAACTCACACTTACACACACACACACACACACACACACACACACACACACACACACACACACACATACATACACACACACACACACACACACATACATACACACACACACACACACACACACACACACACACAACACAGACACACACACACACACACACACACACACACACATACATACACACACACCACACACACACACACACACACAAACACAGACACACACACACACACACACACACACACACACACACACACACACACACCACCCTCATCTCCACCACCACTTCCACCACCACCACCACCACCACCACAATATACTACTACTACTACTACTACTACTACTAATAATAATAATAATAATGTATGGAATTTATATAGCGCTGAATCTTGTAAAGCAACAAATCAAAGCGCTCAATACTCAATACTCTCATCCACTGACTTCCTAAACTGTTGAGTAAAATGTCTTCTTCTCCTTCACCTATCTGTTAGACTATTGGGGCACCACTGAAGAATTTGCAACCAGCTTCCTCCCATGTACAATGTACTAACATGCAGATGCTGTGCTCCTTATTTAGATGTGTCCAACTCCATGTCACTCTGTTTACTATGTTTTCTCCACTGGATGCCTACTGACAAGCGAATGAAGTCTTAACACTTTCTTGACAAATTTACTGACTGATGATTACTCTTTGTTTTACACTGTATTTTTTGTGTGTTGTGTTCTTATTTTATGTGTTCTTTAATTTTTAGGAGAATGGAATAAGCACTCGTGTGCTTTTTTTTTTTTTTTTAAACATCCAGTCCCCTGTGTGTGTGCAGTTTTGTCAGTTTTGTCAACCGTTCCCACTGGCGACACAATGGCCTACTTTTCCGAAAAGTGGAATGGGTTTTAACATGTGCGCAAGATGTTCCGCATGTGTTTGCACGTGGGACTTTGGCTTATAGTCTGATTTGAAGGACTTTGGTGGGGAGGGGGAATGGAGTGGAGTCAGCGCTGATGTAAATTCCAGAGGAAAAATTCTCTTGGATGATCCTCATGTTCTTTTGTGCTGTGTTATGTTGTATTGAGTTGTATTATGCTTTGCTGCTTTGAGTGTGTTCCATTGCATTGTATTGCATTACATTGCATTGCAATGTCGTGTAGTATAGTGTAGTGAAGTGTAGTGAAGTGTAGTGTAGTATAGTGTAGTGTAGTGTAGTATAGTGTAGTGTAGAGTAGTGAAGTGTAGTGTAGTTAGTTAGTGTAGTGTAGTGTAGTGTGTAGTGTAGTGTAGTGTAGTGAAGAGTAGAGTAGGGAAGTGTAGTGTAGTATAGTGAAGTGTAGTGTAGTGTAGTGTAGTGTAGTGAAGAGTAGTGTAGAGTAGTGAAGTGAAGTGTAGTGAAGTGTAGTGTAGTGTCGTGTCGTGTAGTGTAGAGTAGTGAAGTGTAGTGTTGTGTACATGTAGTGTAG
>CM054160.1:39129839-39132339 GCA_028751875.1 Rapana venosa | reverse complement strand
TTTGCATCTTTTGTTTATTCATTTATTTTGAGAATGATAGGATAAGCACTTGCGTGTTGTGTGTGTGTGTGTGTGTGTGCGTGGCGCGCGCGCCACACGCTCCATTTCATTCATTTTATTTATTTTTATTTCAAGGATTATGGAATGAGCACTCATGTGTGTGTGTCTGTGTCTCTGTGCGTCTGTTTGTGTGTGCACATGCATGTGTGTGTGCATGTGTGTGTGTGTGTTCTATTTATTCTTTTATTTTAATAATGATGTAATAAGCACATGTGTGTGTGTGTGTTGTAGGCTATGCTTGTGTGTGTGTATGTGTGTGCATGCATGCGCACGTACACGCGCACCCACGCAAACACACTTTGTCCAGGGCCAAAACTTTTACTTGATTTATTTTTCTGATTTTTCTGTCCCTGAAATTGTCAACCTTAGACTAACATCCTAACAGTTATCCCCGAAATATCTTGGTCGTTAATATACCATCCCAGCCAGACATGCAAAGGCTTAATGATGACATTTTTGATACTGATGTGCAGTACCCCCTGCCTCGGGAAGGGTCATCGGTAATTCATGCAAGCAACAGAGGTCATCTGCTGCCCAACGTCCCCAGGAAACGAGAATCTCCATGGGGCACGTATGTGGGAACATGGGACATGCCTACACAGATTCCAGGTAGAAAGGAAAAAAAGAAGAAAAAAAATCCATCTTCATCACCATTGCTATGTCATGTATGTATGTTTGTCCATCGTGTCCGACGATGACCTCCAAAACAGCAGAGGAGGCAGCTGCTGTTTTGGAAACTGGGCAGAAATTTGAGTATAGTGGAGATGCCTTGCCCACAGTACATCCCCACTCTCTCGGCCAAGTGGGCATAAGGACAGTCAGTGTTGGAGATGTTCTCCAAAGGCCAACCAGCCCCCAGGGCTGCAGCACATAAGGGCTGTGCGAGTCAAGCCTCCTAGTCAGAGAGTCATCACTCACTCACTCAGTCCCATGTCTCAAAGGACGTAGGGGGGACATGAGAGAAGACGCGACAGAGATCTTTTTCCATGCTTCATGATCTTGTGTGGCTAGTAGAAGGTGTTGCAGGGGTTGGGCGGTCCATTCTTTGATGTTGTCAACCCATGATTTCTTTTGGCGGCCTCTTCTTCTCTTGCCTTCAACTGTTCCCTGCAGGATGGTTTTTGCTAGGGTGTTGTGTCTTGTGGTGTGACCAAACCACATCAGTTTTCTCCTCTTTATGGTGGAGAGCAGAGGTTCTTGGGGGCCCACACGCTTTTTGATTTCTTCTTTCACATAGTTGTTGGTCTTGTGTTCTTTGTATGATATTTTGAGGAGTCTTCTGTGGCACTTGTTCTTGAATGCTTGGATTCTCCTCTCTAGCTCTGCTGACAGTCCATGATTCACAGCCATATAGGAGGATAGATATCACGAGGGATTTGTAAAGGTGATATTTGGTGCAGAAGCTGATGTTGTTGCTTCTGATGATCCTCTCGAGTCTGGCTAGAGCAGATGTTGCTGTTGCAATGCGAGCTTTCACTTCATTGTTTGATGTGCCATCTTTTGTTAGGATGGAGCCTAAGTATTTGAATTGGCTCACCTCTTCCAGTATTTCTCCATTCATTTTATTTCCGTGTTGTCATTACTTGCGCTGTTGACCATGATCTTTGATTTCTCTGTACTGACCTCCATGCCGTATGCGCTCACTCGATCTGATAGACTATCTGTGAGGTTTTGCAGTTCTTGCTTGCTGCCGCCCATGAGGTCAATGTCATCTGCAAATCACTAAAGACTAAGCTGTAAAGTGGAATTCCATGAGTGGGAAAGCCACTGGTCATACAGCCTCTCACCTTGCTGTTGTTGCCCCCAGCGTCAATGGTTTAATCAAGAACTGTGATAAAGCCCAGGCACTGACGGCAAGGCGTGTCATGCAGCCAGCATAACTCGGTCCAGGGCCCAGTGTTGAAATTAGCACACCCCTTTCCTTTTACCAAGAAGTCCAAGTGTGGTCAGTGTCTGCTATAATTACCACCAGCTGAAATGGGATAGAATGGATATTTTTATTTATTTATTTTCTTTTCTTTTCTTCTTTTATATCAAGGATTTTTTTTGGATTTTTTTAAATTCTTTTATATCCAAGGATAATGGAATAAGCACTTATGTGGGTTGTTTTTTTTTTTCACATCCAGACCCCGTGTGTATGCGGTTTTGTCAGTTTTGTCGTCTGTTCCCACCACCGACCACCTATCCACCGAAAATCTTTGAAAATCATGTTAAAAAATGATGGAGAAGCTGTAAGTGGTAGCCTGCACCGGTTCTCCTCCACTACCACTTTCTGCACGAATAACACAGCAGTTAGTGTAGTGTAGGCCTTGGGCAGTCAGTTAGCTGACATCAACAATAACTGACACAGCTTCCCATACACTTCTGTGCCTGTGGAGAGTTTGTGTCAAAGCCTTTGGGGTTGGAGGTTCGAAGGGGGAATGGGGGGGGGGGGGGGGGG
>CM054160.1:39074839-39127339 GCA_028751875.1 Rapana venosa | reverse complement strand
AAGAAGCCAAACCCATCAACAACCCGCCGCTGAAGCCCACCAGCCCCTTCCAGGCTGTGGCCACGCACACGCTGCACGCCCCGACCCTT
The DNA here is from genome assembly GCA_028751875.1 of Rapana venosa. Classification (NCBI taxonomy): domain Eukaryota; kingdom Metazoa; phylum Mollusca; class Gastropoda; order Neogastropoda; family Muricidae; genus Rapana; species Rapana venosa. The sequence goes on along the minus strand of CM054160.1, from coordinate 39,127,250 downwards.
CCCATGATGCACGACCTCACCTGGCCCAAACATGGCGGTGGCGATGCCGACAAGCCCGTGGGCAACCCAGCCTCCCCCAAACCCCCCACCCCCATGCCCCTGGGAGGGGAGAACGTGCAGGCCCAGGCGCGGCAAGTCGTCTCCCCTGTCAACCCCGAGCAGGTGGCGGTGAAGGGGGCAGTGGCCACCCCTGTGGAACTGGTGGCCCAGCAGATGAGAACGCCCGAAGCCAACGTCAACTGGCCCATGGCCAGATCGGCAGAACCCGAGGTTCTGTGAGGTCACATCCTGACGTCTGGGGTTTTTTTGTTGTTGTTTTTTTGGGGGGTTTTGTTGTTGTTTTTTTTGGTTGCCTTTCTTCCAGCCTGAAAACTTTTAAAGGGTGGGTGGGTGTGGGGTGGGGTGGGGTTGGTTGATAACTCTGAAAGTTGTGGTCCATGGATTTCAGTAGTAGTTGTTGCTCTGATATGTTATTGGTTTAAAAAAAAATAAATAAATAAGTTCGGGTTGTTTTTTTTTTTTTTTTTTTTTTTTTTTTTTGGGGTGGGGGGGGGGGGGGGGGGGATGTGTGAGGTGTGAGTTATGATGCCTTACTTTTTTTTTTTCTCCCACTGTTATACTTGGTTTTTTTCTCCCCACCAGTATCATGTTTGACCTAGTTCCTTTTCATGCCATTTTCTGTTCATGTTTTTTTCTGCAGTTTTCTGTTTTGTTTTGTTGTTGCCAGTTTGGACATTCAGTGTTTGTGTGTGTGTGTGTGTGTGTGTGTATTTGTTGTTGGGTTTTTTTTTTTAAAAAGGCTTTTGTGCTCACTGTTCACAGTTCAATCATGTACATTTCATCATGGTTTTATTTTTTTTTCGTAACAGATGTTTTTGAGTATACAAATTCCATACTAGAATCATGTACATTATTCCAGTTGCATTGATGTGAATTATGTCCTGTTGAAGTACACAATTGTTACTGGGGTTGTTGTTTTTCTTTTTTTAAAGAACATATTTTTCAAATGTAGCATGGGTACTAAATTGTTTTCAAGAAAATGGAATTCTTTGAAACTTATAGTTTATGTGTAAAGCCTATACCATCTCAGTGCACATTTGAATTATTTAAAAGTTGTGTTTGTATATTATTTCAGATTTTATTCTACAAAATAAAAAAAATTTCAAACAGCCATTATGTTGGAAAGGGTGTCAATTGTTTTATGGTTGTTTTCAGTTATCAGACAACACAGACCATGAGACACATAATAAAAAAGAATTTTTTTTTAATGAAGTATGAAGTTTGACACTTTGGCTTGTAAAGGGTGTAGTAAGATTTGTCATTTATATCCTGACTTGTCTTCTTTGTTTTGACATTAAACAACATGGAATACAATTTGTTATTGTTATCATTTTTGAAATTATTTCTATTCTTTTATTTCAAGAATAATGGACTAACCACTCCATGTGGTGTTTTTACATCCAGTCTCCATGTGTATGCAGTTTTGTAAAATTCTGTCACCCGTTCCCATCAGCACACAATGGCCTACTCTTCCAAAATGCGGAACAGGTTTTTATGTGTTTATTAGTGTTTATAAGGTGTAACAAAAAAAAACAGCCATCTTCTCAGAGAGGCTGACAGAGTTTGTTAAATAAAAAAAAAAGGCTTGTACTAAGTAAATGTTGACTTGTGAAAAAAAAAAAGCCAAGGATTTATGTTTTGTTGTGAATGGAAATCGTCAGATAATGATAAATAATAATAATACTAATAAATGGAACTTATATAGCGCTATATCTTGCAAAGACAAATCAAAGCGCATCTCACAGATCTCACATGACACACAAGACTCTGAAAAACTGGCATCCAATTGGTTTTTGTTTTCCCCATGCTGGGGGCCTGTCAGTATAATTAGCCTCCCCACCTTCTGGAAAATCTGTGCTAGGAATTCCCTCTTTTCTATCCCTCTCTTTTGTTTCTGCCTTTTCCCTTGGTTTCCTGTCATTTTTCCTTCTCGTTTATTTCCTACCTTCTTGGTACATTCTCCTGCCCTTATTTTTCCTGAATAGTCATAAAAGATAACAATTCTCTCCTATGTCACAGTTGGATGGCTGGGCCTGACTTGTCAGGCGCTTAACGGCAGCACAGCACATTTTTGCTCATCTGACAGACAAGAATAGTTGCTGTCTGAATGTTTGAAAAAGAAGAAGAAAAAGAAGATGATGAGGAGGAGGAGGAAGAAGAGGAGAACGATGATGAATAGAAGAAGGAGGAGGAAGAAGAAGAAGATGATGAGGAGGAGGAGGAGGAGGAAGAAGATGAGAACAATGACGAATAGAAGAAGGAGGAGGAAGAAGATGATGATGAGGAGGAGGAGGAGGACAACGACGATGATGAGGAGAAGGAGGAGGAGGAAGAAGAAGAAGATGATGATGATGATGATGATGATGACGATTAAGATTAAGATTGATTGATTGATTGAATCTTTAATGGGTAAAGATTCACAATTTTGCCCTAAAAGAAAAACAAACCGAAACTGAATAAAAGATTTTTTTTTTCGAAAGAAAGAAAAGAAGCATCTAACTAACAAACAATATTTGAAACTCTGCTCTGAACATATCAACAATGTTCAGGGGGAAAAAGGCATTGAACATAATGCAACTATATCACAATGTCCACGCGCTCTCTCTCTCTCTCTCTCTCACTTTCGCCCATTGCCACTGTCCCCTTGTGAATGGGCTTAAAAAGCTTATCACAATAAAATATTGTCATTGTCTCTCTCTCTCTTCTCTCACTTTCGCTCATTGCCATGTCCCCTTGTGAATGGGCTTAAAAAGCTTTTCACAATAAAAATACTGTCATTGTCTCTCTCTCTCTTTCTCACACACACAACACACACATATATATCTATATATATATATCTATATATATATCTCTCTCTCTTATATATATATATATATATATATACGTGCGCGTACATACGTGCACGTACACACCTACGCATGTGTGGAATGCTCTGAGCCTGTATCACTTAACGCCTTGTAACAAAACAAAAATAAAAACCCCAAAAATAGCAACCAAAAAAAGTAATGATTATCATTGTCATTATCATTATTATTCTGCTGTGCTAGCCACCTGTGCATTAAACAAGCAGGGGTTTGTCAACATCCTACTCACACCACACATCAACGGTATTGCTCTTTTGACAGCAGAACGCGTGTGTTTTGACAGCTGACGGTAGGCCACTTGCCAAATCGGCCCTGCCACATCAAAAGAGGCCATTCATGACGAGAGGCAAGTTAACAGGCATCGCTATTTGACTGCGTAATTATTATCTTCTCAATCCACCGGGAGAGACAACAAAAACACATAATGCGCACGCACGCTTGCATACACACACACACACGTGTATATTATGTGCAGGGACACTTCACAGAGGAACGAACGCACACACACATACACAGAGAAAGGTTCACACACACACAAACGCGCACACACTCTTTCTCTCCTTGGGATGAGACTATAAACCGAGGTCCCGTGTGCAAACGCATGCAGAACATCTTGCGCACACATTAAATCCTGTTCCGCTTTTTGATAGAGTAGGCCATTGTGTGCCGGTGGGAACAGATGACAAAATTTACAAAACCACATATACACGGGGACTGCATGTAAAAAAGCACATGAGTGCTTATTCCATTATCCTCGAAAAAAAGAATTCATCAAAAAAATTCATCTCTCACTCCTTTCTCTCTCTCACACACACACACACGCATGCAAACACACACTCTCTCTCTCACTCCTTCCCTCTCTATCACACACATACACTCTATCTCTCTCACTCCTTCCCTCTCTCTCTCACATACACACACACGTACACACACACACACAAGGGTGCGGGGAGGGGGGGGGGAGAGACAGGAGACAGACAGACAGACATACACAGAGAGAGAGGCAGACAGACAGACAGACAGACAGACAGACAGAGATAGGGGGGAAAAATGAAAGAACATTCAAACTTCACAAGGCACCTCTAAACCACCAGGGACCCAATATCTTTTTTTCAAACTTGTATTATTCTAATCATGCTTGTCATCAAAAGATACACAAGAATCAATCATACCAAGATCACAATTAGGAAAAAAAACAACCCAACTACAACCAAATACTCCCTCCAGATACGCTAAATTCATGCAAACATTAAAAAACCGCCAAAACACCCCCCACCCACCCCCCCAAAAAAAATACAGTCAAAAATATGCTACAGACAGACAGTTTGTCCCCCCCCCCCCCCCCCCCCCCCTCCCCCAACGAAAAAACAAAAATTCAGATAATAAAAAATAAAACAAATGAACAGGCCAGTAATGCAGTGCGACTGCGGGAACAAACAAAAACAAAAAAAGGCTGAATTTACGGCAAAGGAAACAAAAACAACAACAAAAGAATGAAAGAAAGAAAAAAAAAGATGAACTGGGGGACTGTACTGAATGAAGCCAAGGCGCCCAAACGGTCTCCCAATCCAAGTGGTAACCAGGCTCTCGATGCTGCTTTTAACATCGGCTGAGGGAAAGCGAGTGCTCTTGTCAACAACAAAGCAAAACATGAAACTCAACAGTGCAAGACTCCCACTGTGAAAGATAACCTGCCCAAATCATTCACACCCAGACCAATGAGCAAACTAGAGAAGAAAAGAAAGAAGGAAAAAATAAAAGAGACAGCACCTCCTGCCCCCTCCCTCCCTTCCAAAACTTCATAAAATGATGAAAAAGAATATACACGGTGGATAGTATAGTATTTTAAATTCCATCATCGAACCGCGCATGCTGGCAAGAATATCATGAATAATCATGAAGGTCAAAGTGCACCTACTACGCCTGTAAGGAGTGTGTATGCATGTACGTGCTTGCCCGACTTTCCCTAAAGAACCTCTACACTATCATTTTTCTCTTTCACGCTTGGTCAGAAATACATGTCTATTCTGTCCTTGCAGTAAAGGTGTCCCATACCCTATGTGGTCGTAGGGAAACGAGGCATTAGAGACCTCAGCTTCTCTAGGGACCAGCATATTGAGGGCGGTGGCACCCAATCTCTCTCTCCCTCGCTGCTTTACTTTCCCTGACCCTAAAGAGGGTAGGTACCCATTTACAGCTGGGTGAACTGGGGGAACTGTACTGAAGCCAAGGCGCCCAATCGGTCACCCATCCAAGTGGTAACCACGCTCTCAATGCTGCTTTAACATTGGCTGAGGGAAAGTTGAGTGCTCTGACCACTGAGCTATTCCGTCCCCTCACCATTTAGCGACACCAACCACAAAAAGCCATATCAGGGCTGTCAGTTTCAATTTCGGGGACACATCATGCTTCAAAAACAAAATCCCTCCAACCACCCCCCTAATACTTTATCAATCACTCACACACACACTGTTTTACAATTATATTGGCAGTGACAGACGCCATACCTGAGTGGTTAAGACCGTTTGACTTCAACCCAATGGGGTCACTGAAACAGTGGGTTCGAATCTCGGGTGTCATCAGCGTCAGGTGTATTATCACGAGTGGGGATTTTCACCATCTCCCGGGTCAGCTTCAAGTGCAGACCTGCCAGTGCCTTGATTCCCTTCGTGTGTGTGTGTGTATGTATGTATGTATGTATATATATATATATATACATATATATATATACATATATATATACATATATATACATATATATCTACATATATATATATACATATATATATACATATATATATGTATATATATATACATACACAAGCAGAAAATCAACTATGCACGTGAAACATCCCCTGCTTCATGTCAGCCTCTGGTGGGTTACAGAAACACGAACATCTCCAGCACACATCCCCGTAGACGGAATGCAGCTACCTTCACGGTGGGGGCCAAAAAACAACAACCGGTCGCATATATACGCAAAATCTCACCAGCGATGAAACCTAGGGGCTGTAGCAAGGGAACAGGAATTTCTTCTTCTTTTTTCTTTCTTTTATTTTTATTATTATTTTGTTGTTGTTGGAATACTGGCAATTACAGATTACTTGCAGAATATGATTGTTTACGAATTTCTCACACCCACACAGTGCAGTTCTGCACACACACACAGTCTAAAATCACTAAATGTGAATAGACGTTAAACTGAAGATCACACACACACAGACACACACAGAGTCTAAAATCACTAAATGTGAATAGATGTTAAACTGAAGATCACACACACACAGAGTCTAAAATCACTAAATGTGAATAGATGTTAAACTGAAGATCACACACACACACACAGACACACAGTCTAAAATCACTAAATGGGAATAGACGTTAAACTGAAGATCACACACACACACTACCAGTTACTTGATACCGGTAAGATACCGGTTGTTATTGTACCACATCATTTCACACATATTGTTGTTGTGTAACACACATCAGCTGTGACAGTATCAAGACAAGGAATGCGAACAGCTGTAAACATCATGACAAAATTAACAACAACAACAACAACAACACACACACACGCGCTTCATTAAAAGGTTACGGTCAAAGAATGGGTACAGCATCGTGTTTTCCTGATTCAGACCCTAATACTGAGTCAACGTTTTAGTGACAAGGATCCTAATACTCAACATTTTAGTGACAGAGATCCCCACATTGAGACAAACTTTCAGTGACAAGGATCCAACTACTCAAAACTTTTAGTGACAAGGATCCAACTACTCAAAACTTTTAGTGACAAGGATCCAACTACTCAAAACTTGTAGTGACAAGGATCCAAATACTCAAAAGTTTTAGTGACAAGGATCCAACTACTCAAAACTTTTAGTGACAAGGGTCCAAATACTCAAAACTTTTAGTGACAAGGATCCAACTACTCAAAACTTTTAGTGACAAGGATCCAAACACTCAAAACTTTTAGTGACAAGGATCCAAATACTCAAAACTTTTAGTGACAAGGATCCAACTACTCAAAACTTTTAGTGACAAGGATCCAACTACTCAAAACTTTTAGTGACAAGGATCCAAATACTCAAAACTTTTAGTGACAAGGATCCAAATACTCAAAACTTTTAGTGATAAGAATCCCCATACTGAGTCAAAGTTTCAGTGATAAAAATCCTCATACTGAGTCAAAGTTTCCATGACAAAGATCCTCATACTGAGTCAAAGTTTCAGTGATAAAAATCCTCATACTGAGTCAAAGTTTCAGTGATAAAAATCCTCATACTGAGTCAAAGTTTCAGTGATAAAAATCCTCATACTGAGTCAAAGTTTTAGTGATAAAAATCCCTACATTGAGTCAAAGTTTTAGTGATAAAAATCCCCGCACTGAGTCAAAAGTTTTAGTGATAAAGATAATACACAGAGTCAAAGTTTTAGTGTCAAAGATCCCCACACAAACTTTCAGTGATAAAGATACTATACTGAGTCAAAGTTTTAGTGATAAAGATCCACACACAGAGCCATCGATTTTGTGATGAAGATCCCAATATTGAGTCCAGAACTTGGCGATAAAGATCCCACCTCAAGCTTTACTGACGAAAACCCAAAAAATCCCCCAAATAAGTCACATTTCTTCTTGTTGAATATACAAACAGTTGGTTGCAAACTTTCTTGACAAAGATCCACAACAGACCCACCCAACTCTCTGATAAATGTCTCAATACTGAATGACAAGTTGTATGGTCAAGATTAGATCCCACACAGATCCAATGACTTTATGATAAATATCCCCACGCCGAGTATCAAGTTTTCTTGATAAAGATCCTTACAGGCCAAAAAACCCACTGATAAAGATCCTTACAGGCCAAAAACCCACTGATAAAGATCCTTACAGGTCAAAACCCACTTATAAAGATCCTCACAGGCCAAAAACCCCACTGATAAAGATCCTTACAGGCCAAACCCCCACTGATAAAGATCCTTACAGGCCAAACCCACTGATAAAGACCCTCACAGGCCAAAACCCCACTAATATAGATCCAAAGTCCCAAAACCCACTGATAAATATCCTTACAGTCAAAAGCTTCAGTGATGAAGATCCTTGCACTCAACTGCTTTAGTGATAAAGATAATAATAATAATAATAAATAATAATACATGGAATTTATACAGTGCTAAATCTTGCAAAAAACAAATCAAAGCGCTCTCATTCATCCTATTCTTTCACATGCAGCCAGTTACGATTAATAGATTTTTACAAATTCAAATGTAAACACACACACGCGCACAATTAACAGTTTTTTACAAATTGTAAACACACACGCGCGTGCGCGCGCCCACACACACAGAAGTTGTACACTCGGGCAGGCTAATGGGGGGGGGGGGGGGGGGGGGGGGAGTTGGTTATTGAGGGCAGGGACAGAGATGAGATGAAACAAGAGGAGAGAATCTTAGGTTTGAAATAAATGCGTCTTTAGGCTGGATTTAAAAGCATCATAAGTAGGCTTTTGACGAAGGGAGAGAGGGAGGTCGTTCCAGATCACTGGACCAGAAACAGAGAAAGAGCGACGGCCAACAGTGGACTGGTTGAATCTAGGTATTCTTAAGCACAAGGTATCTGCAGCAGAGCGGAGGGAACGAGAAGGAGTGTACAAATGAAGACATTCACAGAGGTAGGAAGGTGCCGTTTCGTGGAGACTTTTGTAACAGAGGGTACAGATCTTATAGTTTATCCTCTGTGGCACAGGCAGCCAGTGGAGAGATCGCAAGAGAGGAGTAATGTGCTCAGATTTTTTCTTTCTGAGGACTAGTCAAGCTGCAGAGTTTTGTATACGTTGAAGAGGGTGGATAGATGATGCTGGCAGACCAGCCAGAAGGGAATTGCAATAGTCCAGACGTGAGAGAATGAGAGATGTGACTAGTTTGGATGTTGCATCAGTGGACAGATACTTTCGAACTGCACTAATGCGCTGTAATTGATAGTAGCACGACTGGCAGGTTTGGGTGATGAATTTTTGCATGGAGAGCGTGTTATCGATAGCTACCCCTAGATATTTCACTACAGTGGATAGAGGGACAGACGTATTGCCGAATTCTATTGAAGCTGTTGTTATGGAAGAGAGTTTGTGTTTGGTCCCTATAAGCATGGCTTCGGTTTTATCTGCATTTAGTTGTAACTTGTTCTCTATCATTCAGTTTTGGATATCTTGAAGGCAGCAGGACATATTTGTCAAGAGGGAAGGCAGGTTTTCGAGAGTTTCACTGCTAAGAATCTGAGAGTCGTCTGCATAAAAATGATGGCTGATTTGATGACGGTTTATTATATGTGAAAGTGGGGCAGTGTAGAGAGTGAACAGAACAGGGCCGAGAACTGACCCCCGTGGGACTCCACATTCCAGTTTGGCAGGTGCTGATTGAATCTTATTTACTGTAACTGTGTGGAATCGGTCTGTAAGGTATGAACTGAACCAGGTGAGGGCTGTGTCTTTAATACCAAACGTGTTCTGGAGACGGTAGAGAAGAATTGAGTGGTCTATAGTGTCAAAGGCTGCAGACAAGTCGAGGAGAGTGAGAAGGGATATTTTTCCTGAGTCAGAAGCGTGCAAAAGCGTGTTGAAGGTGTGGACTAGGGTGGTCTCGGTGCTGTGGTTGGCACGATAGGCAGACTGAAAAGGGGGAAGGAGATTGTTGGAATGAAGATGGCTATTGAGTTGTTTCAGAACAACTTTTTCAAGGACTTTAGAGATAAAAGGTAGGTTACAAACAGGCCTGTAATTCTTCAGAATGTTAGGGTCGAGGTCGTGCTTTTTGAGTAGAGGTGTAACTATAGCAGTTTTGAGAGCTGATGGAAAAATTCCTGAGAGAAGAGATGAGTTTACTATTTTCGTGATAGTGGGTATGAGCTGTGGAATGCACTGAGTGAGAAGAGAAGCAGGTATAGGATCGAGATCACATGATTTTATTGTCATTTCTTTCAGAATTGTCTTGATTTCATTCTCACTTGTTGGATGAAAGAAAATGAGAGGAATGCCAGTGAATTGGGGATCAGGAGGTGCGGGTTGGAAAGAAGTCTGATCCAGTCTGGAGCGAATGTTGCGGACTTTGTCAGAGAAGAATGAAGAAAATATAGCAGGAAGTTCGGAAGGGCTGTGAACAGTGCCTTTGCGGATCCCAGAAGAGTTGAGGTGAGGGAAAAGAGAGATTTCATGGACGTAGCATCAAGAACTTGAGCAGAGTAATACTTTGTCTTTCCTTACACACACACACACACACACACACACACACACACACAAGTACACATTCCTATGACTGACAATCATAATGAGCACCATGGAAATCATAAAGAATGAATGCATGAAAATCCATTCTGAGAAATGTCATCATTTGCTTGCTAAAGTGTATGAAGAGAAGATGGGAAAGGCAGTATTGGGGAAATAAGGCAGTGAAAAGACATAAGAACAAAATTCGCTCCTGTTTAACTGAGAGTTGGGGAAGGAAGGCAGTGAAAAGACATAAGAACAAGAACAAAAATCGCTTCGGTTCAACTGAGAGTTTCAACATTTTGTGTAAATTTGAATTCAGAAAAAAAATTACCTTCAATTTCATCAATTTGGAGGAAGTCCATCAGTGAAAAGAAATAGCATGAACAGAAATTGCTCCACAAGCTGAGAATTTCAACATTTTCTTGTTCTTATTACCATTTTCCATCATTATGTTTTTCTAGTTGTTGTCATTATTACAGTTAGTACTGCCGCTACAACTACGACTTTTATCATCATTATTTTTCTAGATGCTGATATAAATATTATTACTGCTACAACTACTACTTTTATTATCATTTTTCTAGTTACTACTACTACTACTACCACTATGTTTACTATCATTATTTTTCTCCTTCTTACTACCACTACTTCTGCTGCCACAATTCCCACTTTTATTATGATCATCATTATTTTTCTCCTTCTTACTACCACTACTTCTGCTGCCACAATTCCCACTTTTATTATGATCATCATTATTTTTCTCCTTCTTACTACCACTACTTCTGCTGCCACAATTCCTACTTTTATTACGATCATCATTATTTTGGTGTTGTTGTTGTTGTAACCATTTACAGCCTAGGTGACAATGAAGCCTAAAAGACCATTAACATCAAGACACAAAACACAAACCAACAACAACAAAAATGACCACAAACTGACAACCGACTACAAGACTAAAAGACCAATCCATCCAAAACCCTGGCAGAGAAAAATGGATGTATCATAGACACAACTCACCCCCCAGAAGTCAAAATGCAGCTACCTAAATGTTGGGCTGAAACGGTCACACATACAAAATCTCACCATTGGTGAACTTCGCAGCTGTTGCTGAGAAACATCCTCCCCTCCTCCCCCCCCCCCCCCCCCAGAAAAAATACACACACACACACACAATACAAAAGACAGAACACAGATGTTCCCATTGCTTCCTTTATTTACTGCACCGGGACCTTAAAGATAAATCTAGAATTTGAACCCCACCCCGAACTCTATAGAAAAAAAAAAAAAAAAAAAAAAAAAGGGAGGAAAAAAAAGGTTGATTTATTGATTTGATTTGATTGATACCACTTTGAAGTCCCGGCAGACGCGTCAACGCCACAAGAGCAGCGCCACCCATGTCTTTTTTCCTGTCTGCAACTGTATTTGTTTCTCTATCAGAGTGGCTTTTTTCCTACAGAATTCTGCCAGGGACAACTCTCTTGTTGCCGTGGGTTCTGTTACGTGCACTAAATAATTATGTGCAACACACGGGACCTCGGTTTATCGTCTCATCTGAAAGACTAGTCCCCAGATCTAATGGATGGGGGGGGGAAAGTTTCAGGTCCAAACGGGATTCGAACCACCACACACTTCCGACCCGGACTTTTCACTTTCTAGACAGGCGCGTTACCTCTAGACCACCGATCCACCGGTATACATCCTTCAATATGTCTGTTATCAACATTCACCTTATTGTGCAAGCTACATTTTCCCTGATATACATCTGACTCAAATATTTATTATTATTATGGTGTATGTGATGTTATGATGAAATTTGTAGACATGTCGCTGCAAATCAGTTTCAAAGACCTCTCAAACAGGTTTGAATGAAGCTATGGACATAAGGGTTTTGTTGTTGTTGTTTTGGGGGGGAGGGAGGGGGGGGGGGGTTATACATATCAACCAATCGCACTGTTGCATCTCAAGAAATTATAATGATCAGCGGAAAGAAATCACGTGATTGATTGTTATTGGCAGAAGCTGAATAGCAGAAGGTGAAATCGTGTTATCACAACACAAACAGTAGCGGGCATTGTAACAAACAACAGATATGAACATGTTATCAATACGAATACAAACATCACTATTCGATCAGTTCAAAAACCCAGAGAAATGCTATCCAGAATATCTTTTTAAAAAAGCAGACATCAAAATCTAATACAATGTTTTAAAAAATAATTTCTGGAGTTTGCCTCCTCAGATTTCAAGAGAAAAATCAGAACTGAGAGATTATGATCCATGGTTCAATTCTGACAGCCCCTAGATCAAATGTTTCCGCTGTGACTTTAATGCAATCAGCCTAAACAGCCGTTCAACTGTTAGCTGACCGAAGGAACAGAAATTTTGTTCCAAGAACATTTTTCTTTTAACTATCAGTCATTTGGGTATGTAACCAAAATTTGTTCTGTAAAATTTGGAGAGAGGCTTTTATAATTTGAGGTTGCTCTGTCGCGCATAAAGTGTGTGTGTGTGTGTGTGTGTGTATATATATATATATATATATAAAGCTCGAATAGAGAAAAGCTTGTAAGTATAACCCAAAACTAAATTTCATGTATGGAAGCTTGACATTTTTTCTGTCCAAAAATATGATCTATTGAACTAAATAATAGCAAAAAGCTTGTAAGTCTAACCCAAAACTAAATTTCATGTATGGAAGCTTGACATTTTTTCTATCCAAAAAGCATTCTATTGAACTAAATAATGGCAAAAAGCTTGTAAGTATAATACAAAACTAAATTTCATGTATGGAAGCTTGGCATTTTTTCTGTTCAAAAATACAATCTATTTGAAGCTTGACATTTTTTCTGTTCAAAAATACAATCTATCAAACTAAATAATGACAAAAGGCTTGTGGTACAATGCAAAACTAAATTTCATGTACGGAAGCTTGAAATTTTTTCTGTTCAAAAATGAGCTACTGAACTAAATAAACTATTGTACGAAGTCAGAAAACCAACTCAAAAACCTCCCAAAAAAACGAAAACAAAAAACCCCAACTGTATAAGAAAGACAAACTCCACACAGCCAACACAAAGTGTGAAACACCAACTCGGCTCTTACATATGAACAAAAAAAAACCAAACAAACAGTACGCCATGGATATGAAGTATATTGATACAAGTTTCCCCGATTATCAGATCTACACAAAGAATTTGGCAATCAAAAAAATAACTGAAATGAAACTATGAGAGACCCCCACAAAAAATGAGCAAGAGACAAAAAAAGACATTAAACGCTAAAATCAAAAGAAAACAAAACAACCAAGAAAGATATGCACACGCACACACCGGCATATCAAACGATTTCTTGTAATGAGCAGTTGCGCAGGAATGTAGACCACAGAAAAATAGCAACATTCGATGAACGCTATAGCCAAGTGGTTAAGATCATTTGAGTTCAATCCCATGGGTCCATGATGTCATGGGTTCGACTCTTGGTGATAGCGTCTGGTGAATTAAGGGTGTGGGGATTTTTACGATCTCCCAGGTCAACTTCAAATGTAGACCTGCCAGTGCCTTGATTCCTTTCATGTGTGTATATATATATATATCTATATATATATATATATATATGCAGAATATCATTTTTTAAATTTTTTATATAGAGGATAATGGAAAAGCACTTATGTACTTTTTTAAAAAATCCAGTCTCCGTGCGTATGCGGTTTTGTAAATTCTGTCATCTGTTCCCACCGGCACACAATGGCCTACTCTTACGAAAAGCGGAACAGGATTTAACGTGTGCGCGAGATGTTCTGCGCGCGTTCGCACATGGGGCCTCCGTTTATAGTCTCATCCGAATACGCCCATTTAGATCCTGAAATTCATGACAGCATTCAGCAGGTTACAGAGACACGAACACACCCAGCATACATCGCCAAAGTCGGAGAAGTGGCCACTGTCATGGTGGGCAAAAACGGTCGCACACGCCACATCTCGCCATTGATGAACCTCGGAGCTCTAGCCCAGGAACACCACCCAATCCCCCCCCCCCCCCCCCCCCCCCCCCCCCCCCCCCCCCACCACCATCAAAACCCCAAACATTCCATACACAAAGGCACATACGCATCCTGAGAAGAGTGTAAACACTTAGATACTCATGAAAAAACCCAAAAAAAAACACACTGGGAAATACAGACACAGATTAGTTTCCTCCAGTCAGCAAAAATTGTAGTCATCATGAGAAAAATTGTATCTTTATGCAGATCCCCCCTCCCCCTCTCCACCATTCACTCCTTGGCTAGAGCTCCGAGGATGACCAATGGCCAGATTTTGTGCATATGCAACGGCTTTTGCCCACCATGTAGGTAACTACATTCCAATTTCGGGTGAAATGTCTGAACGCACTAGTGTGTATGCATTTTAAAAATTTCATCATCCGTTTCCACCGACACAAAATCACCTACTTTTCCGAAAGGAAAAAACAGGTTTTAACATGCGCGCTAGATGTTCTGCGTGCGTTCGCACACAGGAGCTCTGTTTACGGTCTCATCTGAAGGACTTTTCAGGGGGAGGTGGAGTCAGCACTGATGTTAACTCCGGGAGGGAAAGAAAAATCCCCTTGAAGGGATGTCTCGAGTAGTAGCTGAAACCTGGGACCGATCCCGGGTCCTCCAATTGTGAGAGGCGTGCTCTAACCACCAGGCCATCTATCACCCAGACCTTTTCTAACTTGTGCTGGTTGGAAAAAGTCACAAATTCTGCTTGAAACCACTACAGCCACAGGCCAATACACTGAGGTAGTAGAAATGCTAACGGTGTTTCTTTCTCCGTTTTATTTCTTGGGGGAGGCATTTCTGCCTTGCACAGAGAATGATGCTGTTTAGCCAAAAAACAAAAAAATGGAATGATAGCTACTAATACACTCACTACAACACACATCTACTATTTTCTATCCCCTCCTCCCCCTCTCTCTCTCTGTCTATTTTTATTTTTTCATTACAGTGAAAAAGAAACTGGTGAATTAAAGAGAACTGATTGCTACTACATGCTTTGGAATGTTGACACCAAAAATATGAAGCGCGTGTATGTGTGAGTGAGCGTATGAGTGTAAGTGTGTGTGTGCGCGTGTGTGTGAAGTGTGACAGTGTACGTGCAGGCGTGCATGTGTGCGTGTGTGTCTGTCTGTGCGTGCACGCGCGCAATTGTGTATGTTTGCTTTAGACTATTTGCTAGCAAAGACTATGTTCACACATGTATACAAAAAAGAAAAAAACCCAAGAAAAAGCTGTCATAAATCTGTTCCATTATACATCCGTGATATGTCAAATATCGTTACAGTCCAATCAAACGAATTCACAGGCAGTTTCTTCCCCCTCGCAAAAAAATGCACACATTCAGAGTTCTCTCTCTTCAAATCATTCATTTTGATGTGTTGAAACGCGTATATGCGAAATGCATTTCACAGTCATACAAACAGGCACATTAGCACTTGATCAATTGTACCCAAAAAAAACCGAAGAAAGAAAAGAAAAAAAAAGTAATATGCCAGCTCACACACGAGCAGGTATATCATCAAATAATACACGTATGTCGTACCTTGTGCTACTTACAGACCCAATCCGTCTGTAAGCAAAATATTTTTATTTTATTTTAAAGTACATCGGTTAAAGTCCTGCTGAGCAATAATACTTGTGTAGAGAAACCACACACACTACATACTTTGCGTAAACCTCATATACAACGCAGCACCAAAAAAAGCCATCTTCTCTCTCTTTCTCACACTCGCACACAAATCAACACACTTTTCACCCCAAAAATATCCCCCACCCCCCACCCACACCACAAAAAAACCAACCCCATAAATGCATTTCATGTCACATTTTTCGAAACACCATCAAGTCCTTTCTCCTTTTTCTTTTGTTGTCTTTTGTAGTATTTCCTAACACCCCCCCCCCCTCCCCCCCTTCTCAAACTCTTCCCCAGAGCCCAGTTTGAACCTCAGGCCAGTTCAGTTGACAGACACCGAGCTGACATTCAGATAACCCTGGAGGTTGCGAGTGAGATTCGACCTCTGCTCCAGCAGGGCTGCGTAGTTGCGACGTAGATGGTAGATGTCGCTCCAACACTGCTCCATGCTCCATCGCTGCAGGTCAAACGGAATCCTGCAACACACACGCGCATTCATGCATGCGCACGTGCACACACAAACACACACATATCAGGCTTCAGGTTAAAAACAAAAACAAAAATGCTTTTGTTCCAGGTTACAGAAACAGCAACATAACCCAGCATGCATTTTGTACTTTCTAATATCACTGAGAGTGAACAGACGTAAAATCAAATAGAATCTTGTACAGTGCATTTTGTACTTTCTAATATCACTGAGAGTAACAGACGTAAAATCAAATAGAATCTTGCACTTAAAGAAAAAAGGAAAAGGAAAAGGCACTGCTCTGAAATATGGGAGACTTCTGTGACCAAAAAACTAATTCTTGAAGCTGTGGAAACTTTAACTGCATGTAAAATCACTTCATGTGCTTTTTTTACATCCAGTCCCCGCGTGACTGCGTTTTTCTAAATTCTGTCATCTGTTCCCACCGGCACACAATGGCCTACTCTTATGAAAAGCAGAACAGGATTTAACATGTGCGCAAGATGTTCTGTGTGCGTTCACACACGGTGCCTTGGTTTATAGTCTCATCCGAAGGACTTTTGGGGAGAGCGGAGTCGGCACTGATGTGAATTCCAGGGGAAAATATCCCCTTGATCGGGAATTGAACCCGGGTCGTCAGATTGCAAGCGCAATGTTCTAACCACTAGGCTGTCATCCCGTCCCGTCCTGTCCCCCCTGTTATGTTCTATACCTTGTCAAGATAAGCATGTAAGTGTCAATTTTCTATAAAAAAAAAAATTTTTAATTTGGGGGGGGGGGGGGGTAGCATTTACTGACTAGATTTAAAACAAAACTACACAAAAGGCATACTCATATCGAGAGAAATTTGTGTGTGTGTAAAATACAGATCAAAAGTACACACAAAATAAACTTAAAAATTTAAACATCAAACGTATTGTTTTTAATCCATTTTTTGTCGTTTTTTGGAGGGGGGGTGGATGTGACGCTGCACGCTTAAATCATGGATGAGTCGCCAGCTGTAGTTTCATGCTGCGCGCCGTTAAAACGAACACCGCTAAAGCCGCGGTCACTGATCACCTGCAGACTCCACAACGTGTGTATCTCAAAAAGTAGTAAAGATAACTGAAATCCGTTTTTTGCGTCTTGTTGAGAACGATCCCTTCTTTAACATTACTCTTTCTATCTCGTCTTCGACCCTTATCCATGATTTTTGCGTGCAACATCACAAAACGGCCGAAATAGCCATCACCGTAAACTTGAAAGCGACTTCCAAATGTGTATAACGAGTCTATAAACGATGGTGCGTACCTTAAAATTCCCTCCAGGGTTGGTTTCTTTCTTTCTTTTTTGTTGTTGGTTTTTTGTTGTTGTTTTTCAATCATCTTATTCCTGGGCAAATTTGTCCAGTTGATCCTGTATGTTCAAAATGTCGCGACAGACATCCACCCGCTGGTGTTTCCAGTACAAGACTTCATACCACATCAGCGCCATGGCGATGGTCTTCTGCGCTTTGTACGACCGCCGTTTCCCCCTGCCACATACAGCACACGTGTCCGTTATAGCACCTGAGCCGGCCACAGGTTAACATTACAGGTTGAGAGGTTCGGTCCTTTATCTGTCGTGTTGTCAGGTCTACGTGGGGAGAGGAGAGATACATGTATGTGTGTGTGTGTGTGAGGTTGGGGGGGGGTGTTTTTTTTGGTTGGTTGGTTTGGTTGGTTGTTGTTTGGGGTTTTTTGGGTGGGGGGGGGGGGGAAGGAGTATGTTTTTGAGTAGGAGTTGGGGTGTGGGGTGGGTGGGGTGTGAGGTGTGTGTGTGTGGTGTGGAGAGAGAGAGAGAGAGAGAGAGAGGAGAGAGAGAGAGAGAGAGAGAGAGAGAGAGAAAAGAGAGAGAGAGAGAGAGAGAGAGAGAGAGAGAGAGAGAGAAGAGAGAGAGAGAGAAAGAGAAGAGAGAGAGAGAGAAAGAGAGAGAGAGAGAGAGGCTGTGGTGCATGCAGGGTGTGGAAGTGATGGAGGGAAGTGAAGGAGACAGCGAGAGAGAGGAGAGAGAGGGAGAGGAGAGGAGAGAGAGAGAGAGAGAGAGAGAGAGAGAGAGAGAGAGAGAATGCCGTGTGTGCATATGTTATGCGTGCAAGAGTGCATGAGTGAGAGACAGACAGACAGAGAAAAAAAAGTTGTTTTCTTTTTCTCTAAAGTGTGCAATGATGTGATTGTAAGAGAGCTAAACATAAGAACATGTGGGGTTTTTTATATATAGTATATTTTGTCAATTATATGATTGGTCAAGTGGGAAATAGCATCTCTTCTGAGATCCAAGTGAAGGCCATTTATTCTCAACTTCTGCCTGTGTCAACGCTCAAAAGTGTCTGACAATGTTCAGGGTTAACATGGATGTTCAGCTAAAACAGACCCATTGGCTGGATACAGACTGTATGATCTCCCCGCATCCTTTTGATAGGAAAAAGGATCCCTAAAGAACATAAGGCACATAGATTCGTTGCCCACTTCTTTTCATATACATGTTTTTTTTACCACTATAATTTTCATATATTTTCCTTCTCTTTCTATTTTCTTTTGCTGGCAGTGGTGGTAGTTCACAAGAATATCTGTTTAAATATTCTTAGGGCTGCAATAGACACTTCTGAATTATGAAGGGTGTCTTGCTGTTACATACCACAGAGGATGAGGGAGGATTCAAACACTGCTAGGACCTCTAAAGAGTGCTCAACAAGGAGCCAAAACTCGAATCAAGTCAGGCCAAAGGCACGGTCCTTACTCAATTATTCCCTAAATTAATGCTGCCTTCAAAGTTTTATTTTGTAGTGAACATTTTCAGGGTTGTGTTTTTTCGAATCTTGGACAAAAATTATTTTTATGATGGGAATGAAGTTGTAACTGGTTACCTGCACTTGTTTTTCCTCACTATATTTTGTCAATTATATATATATATCTAATATATGTGTGTGTGTGTGTGTGTGTGTGTGTGGTTGTACACACAGAGAATGAAGGTGCAAGTGCACCGACTATGCCTGTAAGTGATTGTGTATACATGTGCTACACTGACTTTCCCTAAAGAACCCCTACACTATCATTTTTCTCTTTCACACTTGGTCAGAAATACGTCTATTCTGTCCTTGCAGTAAAGATAAAGGAGTCCCATAACCTATGTGGTCGTATGGGAGCGAGGCATCAGAGACTTCAACTTCTCTAGGGGCCAGCATATTGAGGGCGGCGCCCATCTCCTCTCCCTCGCAGCTTTACCTTCCCTGACCCTAAAGAGGGCAGGTACCCATTTACAGCTGGGTGAACTGGAGGACTTTACTGAAGCCAAGCGCGCAAACGGTCACCCATCCAACTGGTAACCATGCTCGATGCTGCTTAACTTTAGCTGGGGAAAGTGAGTGTTCTGATCACTGAGCTATCCTGTCCCTATCCTCACATACAAACTATAAAAAAAAATTAAGCCTTTGGTACACACACATACACACACGCATGCACGCACACACATACATGCACACAGGCATGCATGGAAACATGCAAGCTGGTATGCATACCAGCATGCACATTCCCACCCATACCTGTGTGCATGAATGTATGCATGTGTATATAAAAAAGTACGATCTGTTTTTTTTCAAAACTTTGTCACCGACATACTTTAAAAAAAAAGAAAATCTCAGTATGCGCTATATATCTGCATGCAGGTCTGTATACCAGCATGCATGTTTCCATGCATGCCTGTGTGCATATATGTGTGTGTGCGTGTGTGCACACGTGCATGCATGCATGCACGCGTGTGTGTGTGGTGTGTGTGTGTATATAAAAAACACTTTTTTGTTTGTTTGTCATAGCACAATGAGTGGAGGAAGCTGGTTAAAAAAATCTTTAGTGGTACCCCAAGTCTACTGGACTACAGGACAGATGGAGGTAAAAGTCAAATCCCCAGCATAAAAACTATTTAAGATATGATCTAAAAGATTAATAACACCTTTGGGTAGAGTAGCAGTGCTTAATCACTAGTACTCTCAAAGTTAGTATACTTATGGATTTTATTGCCAAATCCCCTGGATGCTCAAGTTGCCCAGTTGCAAAAACAATGTTATGAATTTGTGCGGGACAAGAAAACAGATAAGATAAAAAGGGCATATTTGGTGCAAAGCATAAAAAAAGGCGGTATAGGTATACCAAATATCAGAGTGTATATACAATCACTGAAACTTGCATGGATTAAAAAAGTTTATACACAGAAACAAAAGTGGAGATTAATATTGCATTCACTGTGCCCTGATATAGATGATTTAGATAGGATGGGCCCAAAACTGTTTTCAAAATTTAAAACCAATACATTTTGGAAAGATGTGTTTCACTCATATGAAACATTTTGCAGACAAGTGGATCCAAAGGATAAGCAACAGTTATTAGCAGAACCAATTTTTCACAATGAAAAATTCAAAGTGGGAGACCAATGCATATATCATGAAAAGGGGGCACAAAACAAATTACTTTTGGTTAAACACTTGTTGCAAGATGATGGTGATTTTATAACTCATGAGAATTCATCAAAGAAATTAGGTACTAACATTAACTTTTTGCACTATATTAGCTGTGTGCGATTGATCCAACAATATGCGAGAATGAAAAATATAAAACTGGATAACAACTTTAGTAAGGAAAGGACCAATGCTCTAGAGATTATATCAAAAGCTGGTAAAGGATCCCATATTTATTATGATCAAATGATTAGCAAAAAAGAAATTCTCGACATTAAATCTTTCGTGAATTGGGAAAGACAGCTTAACATTCCAATAGACTGGCACGGAGTATTAAAACTGACAAATAAAATTAAAGAAATTAAATTGAAATGGTTTCAAATAAAGATTTGTTATAGAATATTAGTCACAAACAAAATATAAAAGAAAATGAAAGTTACAGATAATGACAACTGCAATTTTTGTGGCAAGGAAAAGGACATGATAAACCATTATTTATGGGAGTGTCAGTATGTACAGAATTTCTGGAAAGAACTTGAAGTGACTATAAAACACAACTGCTATCATTGCGAGAGACTGGACTGTAATGTGGAAATAGTGCTTTTTGGCACTGATGCAATTATAACAACTGATGAAGTGTTCGACTTCATAATACTGCTAGCAAAGTTCTATGTTTATAAATTTCGTATTGGTAAAACAAAACCTAATGTTGGTAATTTTCTGAATGAACTAAAATATAAATATGAAATGGAAAAGCTGGAGCATAGCAAACAAATGCAGTTTACTAATTTTCAGAAAAAATGGTTCCAGTACATAAACTTAGTAGAAAGTTGAATACCATTTCAAAATATTAGTAAAATTATGTATGTAATCTATAAATCTTGTCTTGACAACGAAAATGATGATTGATTCTTTTTGTACTTTGTGTAGCTAGTAGTCCTGTACGCCTGTAAAATGGACATGATGTAATGTTGTCTGGATGAAAAGTTAATTTGTTTGTTTTGAACTGTATATGTGTGCCCATCAAAAAGATTTTTTTTAAAAAGAAAAAAAAAGAAAAGAAATCCCCAGCATAGCAAGACCCTACAATCTACAGACAATCTACTTTTCCTCGCGGCCAGAAGACCTATCACGACACAGCACCTTCTGTGGCAGGGGTACACGCGGTCTCTTCTATTCCATTTCTACCCTGAAGTCAGAATGCGGATACCTTCATGGTGGCAAAAAAAAGAAGAAAAGGTCTCGCACGCCAAAATCTCACCATGGCATGAACCCTCGGAGCTCTAGCTCAGGAACGGGAACAAAAATCTCATTTTTGTCAGGGTTTTTGTTTGTTTGTTCTGTTTTGATTTTTATATCACTTTTAGGTACGTGTGAGTTAGTGAGTGTGTGTGTGTGTGTGTGTGTGTGTGTGTGTGTGTGTGAGAGTGTGTTTGAGAGGGTGAGCGTGTGTGTGTGTGTGTGTGTGTGTGTGTGTCAGTGTTTGTGAGTGTGTTTGAGGGTGTGTGTGTGTGTGTGTGTTTGTGAGGGTGAGCGTGTGTGTGTGTGTGTGTCAGTGTTTGTGAGTGTGTTTGAGGGTGTGTGTGTGTCAGTGTTTGTGAGTCTGTTTGAGGGTGTGTGTTGTGTGTGTGTGTATGTGTGTGTGTTTGTGAGTGTGTGTTTGTGAGTGTGAGCGTGTTTGAGAGTGTGTGTGTGTGTGTGAGTGAGCGAGCGAGCGAGTATGAGTGTGTGTGTGTGTCTGAGTGAGTGAGTGAGTGGGCGAGCGAGTTTATTTTTTATATATTTTATTCTTTTATATCGAGGATAATGGAATAAGCACTTGTGTGCTTTTTTACATCCAGTCCCCGTGTGTATGCAGTTTTGTCAATTTTGTCATCTGTTCCGAGTGAGTGTATGTGTGTGTGTTTGTGGGCGCGCGTGTGCAAGTGTCTGCATGTGTGCATGTGTATGTGTGTGTTTTATTTACTTCCACGGGGGCAGGATAGCCTAGTGGTTAGAGGATTGCACTCATAATCTGACAGCCCAGGATCAAGCCACCACAGAGGCGCCCATTTTAGGGAATTTTACCCTGGAGTTAACATCAGTACCGACTCCACTCCACCCCACCTCCAAAAATCCTTCGCATTATAATAATAATACATGGAATTGATATAGCGCTTTATCTTGCACACACACACACAACACAAAATCAAAGCGCGTTAGACTATAAACTGAGGCCCAAGAACGCAAACACACGCAGAACATCTTGCGCACACAATGAAAACCCGTTCCACCTTTCGGAAAAGTAGGCCACGTTGTGCTGGTAGGAACAGAACGGAGGACAAAATTTAAAAAAACGTGCGCGTGCGCATGCACACAGGCGTCGTGTTTAGACGCCATCCAGCGAGACGGAATGCGGCTACCTTCATGATGGATACAAACGGTCGCATACACACAAAAATCTAACCTCCGAACTCTAGGCAAAGAATAGGGATTGGGGGGGGGGGGGGGGGGGGGGGGGGGGGGGGGGGGGGGGGGGGGGTCTGGGTCAGGTGGAGAGGAAAGAAAAAAAAAAGGTGTACTTACATAAATCCGATCTCATTCTGGACTTTAGGAGACTCGTTCCTCATGGAGGACCTCAAAAAGTCTGGGGTGTCTTTTGCCTTGTTGAAGCGTAGCGTTCTCACTGAAACCAAGAACGTAGGATTATTCAGCTTGGGGATTTTTTGGGGGGGGGTTAAAAAATTAAAAAATTTTTTTTTATTGGTACACACATGTATCTGTTCCTCCGCTTAACATGGGTGAACCTTGGAATTCTAGTCAAGGAACAACCTCCACACATACACACACGCTAAAGTCTGTAACAGTAATGAATGACAGTTCTATAATAATAATAATGATGATGATGATAATGATATAATAATGATGATGATAATGATAAGATTTTTAAAATTCATAATAAATAATGATAATAATGATGATGATAACGATAATGATAGATTTAAAAAATAAAGAAAAAATAATGATGATGATAATAATAATAATAATAATTTATGGTATTCATATAGCGCTGAATCTTGTAAAGCTAACAAAGTTCAACGTACATAACCTGTAGCTATCACCTACAGTCGAAATGTGGCTACCTCAACTCTCAGTCTCATGAACCACACGAAAACGCAGTACCATCACACCCTACTTTTATTAACTTTGACACAGGATACAAACATGTCAAAGAAAAATAATACACAACATATGTAACAATAACTCTGCCATGGCCGGTCCCAAGCCCGGATGAGAAAGGAGGAGGGTTGGGCGTGGGGCTAGCAACCCCACCCTGTAAAAACAAAGCTTGCTACAGAAACACCAACAACGGACCAAGAGATTACTGCCCTGGGAGAGGAAGGGTCCTCGGAGAGAATAGCCCAGGACAGAGGACTCTGGCGGACTGTTGTCAGTGGCCTATGCAAGTAAGTAATATGTAACAATCCTTTGCCAACATTTCATGCAGATCTGTTGTATAGCGATATTATTACATTTTAAACATACCTACCCATTTCAGCTCTTTTTGGCCAAATCCTTCCATGAACAAACAGTTGATAGTGTCAGTTCTCTATATGAGATTTAAGAGTTAACTCAATGAGGTTGTGCCGAATCTTAAGATTCGACACTCCTCTCCTTCACTGTGACGTGCCGAAGCTTAAGATTCGGCAGAATTATGATTTCTTAAAATAAAATACACTTAGCGATGTTCAACTTCAGGGAAGGTACTCTGGTAATCTTTTTTCTAAACACAGTTGCTTTCCCTGACCATAAGCTTGCCTAGTTTGCATGTGTTGGCTACTTTTCTTTGACATGTTGACAAGCATATTCTTTGGAATTTCGGGCTCTCCAGTGTTATGATTTTAAAAACAAAAGTTGTATAGTGCAAAAAGTGACATCAGATGGATTCAGCCAACTTCAGGGAACTTTACTTTGGTGAAAAAATCATCACATTGTTTCAAGGGGACTAGTTGATGAACAGTTCAAGCCATGTAAGATAAGCAGCCCTAATTTTCAAAACTTTTTATATTTCAGCATTCAGTGACATATTTTGAAAATTTGTAAAAAAAAAAAAAAAATTAGTCATCTATTGAAAAACTGTTTAACAATCTCAAAAGTAGACATAATAAACTTTTCAATGATGTATAATTTGTATGTCTTTATTAAGCCGTCAGCGCCTGGGGATTATCAAAATTCTTGATTAAACCATTGACGCTGCGGGCAACAGCAAAGTGAGAGGCTGTATGACCAGTGGCTTTTCCACTCATGAAATTCCACTTTACAGCTTAGTCTTTAGTGATCGACTATGATTCTCTGACTAGGAGGCTTGACTCGCACAGTCCTTATGTGCTGCAGCCCTGGGGGTTAGCTAGCCTTAGGAGAACATCTCCAACGCTGACTGTCCTTATGCCCACTTGGCCGAGAGTGGGGATGTACTGTGGGCAAGGCATCTCCACTATAATCAAATTTCTGCCTAATTTCCGAAACAGCAGCTGCCTCCTCTGCCTCGTCGAACACAACGGACAAACATACATACATTATGTTGGGTAAATCTGCAGAATTTTTCAAATATAACCAAAATCATGCGTTGCTACAAAATGGCGGGATCCATTTCACTATGACTCCACTGAGTTAATGGTGGGTAAAAACAGTCCCACACACAAAATCTCACTATGGTAAACCTTGGGAGAGGTTCTATCTGCGGAAAAAACCCACTCAAAAACAAAACAAAAAGAAAACAGAAGTCCAAGATGAAAATGACTGACAGGTGCACAGGTCTGTACTTCAACTCACTCACCTAGATTTGGCCCAGGCCAAAAGCTGTGTCAGTTATTATTATTGATGTCAAGCCAACTGCTAAGGCCTTACACTAAACTGTTGTTACGTTGTAACAATCTTGTGTTGAGATTGCCTTCAGCCACGACAAGCTCCAAACATAACAACCAGAACTCTTCCTTTAAAGGAGGAAAAAAAAATCCTTTGAAGTCGGAGTATGGCTGCCTATATGGCGAGGTACTTTAAATAAAAAATTTTTTTTTAAAGTAATACATGTCAACTTCTCATTCAGTGTGTGATTTCAGTATCACAGTGATGGACAGAGGTTAGACCCCTATCCCCCCACATCTTTTGATCAGGAATCTATGTTGTTACTGGTTGTATGACTGTGTAAGAATGAGTTAAGTGCAAGCGCTTCGATTTCTCTGCAAGATATAGCGCTATATAAATTCCATTAAATTATTATTATTATTCTCTGGTGGCACGAGCGAGTCAGAGTGCACATTGTGGGTGACCCCCAGAGTGTTAACCCTTGCACTGCTAGGTATAATTATTGGTCGCTCACAGGAATCGCTCTTACAACCAAGAACTTTAAGCCGCAGCTACCTTTGGTCTGTTTTAGGGTGTTTTTTTACATGCTTATTTATAACACTAGATAGGTAAACCTATACATTTTTTGAAAGGTGAGACAATGTAGGTGGTCTAGAGGTAACGCGCCTGTCTAGAAAGCGAAAAGTCAGGGTCGGAAGTGGGCGGTGGTTCAAATCCCGTTTGGACCCAGAAATTTTTCCCCATCCACTAGACCTTGTGTGGTGGTCTGGGCGCTAGTCTTTCGGATGAGACGATAAACCGAGGTCCTGTGTGTTAAACAAAAATTATTTAGCGCACGTAAAAGAACCCACGGCAACAAGAGAGTTGTCCCTGGCAAAATTCTGTAGAAAAAAGCCACTCTGATAGGGAAACAAAATAATGCAGTTGTAGACAGAAAAAAAATGGGTGGCGCTGCTCTGTGGCGACACGCTCTTCCCGGGGAGAGCAGCCCAAATTTTATGCAGAGAAATCTGACGTGACTTAAAGTGATATAAATAAATTTAAAAAATTAAATTAAAATAGTATGTAGCAGGAGATATCCTACAACTTGTCTTGAACAAACTCCCAGATCAAGTAAGCCACCCCAACCTTCCACTCTTCATCAACCACACCCCCCTTTCATGGCAGAGATGCAAAACAGAATGAACAAGCAAAGCCCACATGTGTCAGATGCACGGCAGTTTGGAGACCAAAAAATCTACTTCGTTCAGTTCACCATCGTTACTTTCCTCTCTAGCCTCTCACTTCCAACAACTGACTCCTTTAGGGTGGTGTCAGCAACAGTCCTTTCCAGATCCTTATCACTCCTAGTATTGCTAATCACACAAAGGAATGGAAGTTAGACACTTGAGGGATGCTACCAAATGAAAAGGAGGCAGTTTTTCGAAGGCAACCGATGATAGTCGATTGATGTTGAACCTGACCTATGCAAAACCATGATCATGGGCCATTGCAGTTTACTGGAAAGCCATGATGTGGCCTGTCAAAGTTTACTGGAAAGCCATGATGTGGCCTGTCAAAGTTTAAAGGAAAGCCACGATCGTGGACCATCGCAGTTTACTGGAAAGCCACGATCATGGGCCATCGCAGTTTACTGGAAAGCCACGATCATGGGCCATCGCAGTTCACTGGAAAGCCACGATCATGGGCCATCGCAGTTCACTGGAAAGCCACGATCATGGGCCATCACAGTTTACTGGAAAGCCACGATCATGGGCCATCGCAGTTTACTGGAAAGCCACGATCATGGGCCATCGCAGTTCACTGGAAAGCCACGATCGTGGGCCATCGCAGTTAAACAGAAAGCCATGATTGTGGACCATCGCAGTTTACCAGAAAGCCACGATGTGGCCTGTCGAAGTTTACTGGAAAGCCACGATCATGGGCCATCACAATTTACCGGAAAGCCACGATCGTGGGCCATCGCAGTTAAACAGAAAGCCATGATCGTGGACCATCGCAGTTTACCGGAAAGCCATGATCATGGGCCATCACAGTTTACCGGAAAGCCACGATCGTGGCCTGTCAAAGATTAGCAGAAAAGCCACGATCAATCATGGGCCATCGCACCGTACAGGTTAAAAAAACCAACCCAGTCCTACATGCCAACCTCTCCTTCAGTGAGTGCGTCAAGAGTGTGCATTCTGGGTGAGCCCCCAGAGTGTTAAGCTGCTTGGGGAACGCACAACAACAACAACAACAGCAACAAACTCACCTAGGTAAACGGAGAGCCCGACGAGGGCAACCAAGGCTTCCAGGCAGATGATGATCTGCAGATAGGCCGCCTTGTTCAGGACGTCACAGCTGCCATCAGGCCGACACACCGCCCCCAGGATTCGGCTCACCACCACCAACACGGCATTGGCTGCACACACAGAGCACAGGACTATAGTATAGTAGTGGTGGAGATACAGATAGAGTGGGGAGAGATGGAGGGAGGGAGAAAGAGAGAGAGAGGGAGAGAGGGAGGGAGGGAGGGAGAAAGAGAGAGAGGGAGGGAGGGAGGGAGAGAGAGGATTCGGCTCACCACCACCAACACGGCATTGGCTGCAGGCAACACACACACATACACAGGACTTAGTCACTATAGTAGTGGTGGAGATATACAAAGAGAGAGAGAGAGAGGGAGAGAGAGGATTCGGCTCACCACCACCAACACGGCATTGGCTGCAGGCAACACACACACACACATACACAGGACTTAGTCACTATATATAGTAGTGGTGGAGATATACAGAGAGAGGGGGGGAGAGAGAAGAGAGAGAGAGAGAGAGAGAGAGAGAGAGAGAGAGAGAGAGAGAGAGGAGAGAGAGAGAGAGAGAGAGAGAGAGAGAGAGAAGAGAGAGAGAGAGGAGAGAGAGAGAGAGAGAGGATTCGGCTCACCACCACCAACACTGCATTGGCTGCACACAACACACACACACACATACACAGGACTTAGTCACTATATATAGTAGTGGTGGAGATATACAGAGAGAGGGAGAGAGAGAGAGAGAGAGAGAGAGAGAGAGAGAGAGAGAGAGAGAGAGAGAGAGAGAGAGAGAGAGGGAGAAAGAGGGAGGAGGATGGGAGGGAAAAGAGAGAGAGGGAGGGAGGGAGGGAGAGAGAGGATTCGGCTCACCACCACCAACACGGCATTGGCTGCAGACACAACACACACACAGAGAGCACAGGACTATAGTATAGTAGTGGTGGAGATACAGAGAGAGATATATCATATAGGGGGAGAGAGAGAGGGGGGGGGGAGGGAGAGGGGAGAGGGAGGAGAGGAGGGAGGGAGGGAGGGACAGAGAGGATTCGGCTCACCACCACCACCACTGCATTGCCTGCAGACACAACACACACACAGAGCACAGGACTATAGTATAGTAGTGGTGGAGATATACAGAGAGAGAGAGAGAGAGAGAGAGAGGAGAGAGAGAGAGAGAGAGAGAGGAGAGAGAGAGAGAGAGGAGAGAGGGAGGGAGGGAGGGAGGGAGGGAGGGAGAGTATTTGGTTCATCACCACCACCACTGCATTGGCTGCACACAACACACACACAACACACACACACACACACACACACAGAGCACAGGACTATAGTATAGTTGGTGGAGATACAGAGAAAGAGAGAGGGAGGGAGGGAGGGAGAAAGGGAGGAGAGGGAGGGAGGGAAGGGAGAGAGAAAAGAGAGAGCATTTGGCTCATCATCACCAACACTGCATTGGCTGCATACACACAGAGCACAGGACTATGGTATAGTAGTGGTGGAGATATATATATATATATATATATATATATATATTATATAGAGAGAGGGGGGGGAGAGAGGAGGGGGGAGAGGGAGGGGGAGAGGAGGAGGGAGAGAGAGGGGGGGGGAGAGAGAGGAGGGAGGGAGGGAGAGGGAGAGAGGGAGGGAGGGAGAGGGAGAGAGGGGGGGAGAGATGAGGGAGAGAGGGGGGAGAGACAGGCAGACAGAGATGGAGACAGAGAGCAAGAGAGAGAGAAAAGGAAAAAGAGACAGACAGACATAAAGACAGAGACAAAGAAAAAAGACAACACACACATTACAAACAAACAAACAAAAAGACACGCAAAAACACACACCCCCCAAAAAAAAATCAACCAGCAGCAAAAACAAGAAAAACAACTTGAACTGGAAAAGACAAGCCATTTTTTTAAAACTCCCAAACACAACTGACAGTGTAAAAAGCAAACGAGAGAAAGAAAAGAAGAAGAAGAAGAAGAAGAAGAAGAAGAAGAAAAGAAAGAAAGAAAAAAGAAGAAGAAGAGAAGAAGAAGAAGAAGAAGAAGAAAGAAAGAAAGAAGAAGAAGAAGAAGAAGAAGAAGAAGAAGAAGAAGAAGAAGAAGAAAAAGAAGAAAAGAAAGAAAGAAAGAAGAAGAGGAAGAAGAAGAAAAGAAAGAACAAGAACAAGAAAGAAAGAAAGAAA
This sequence comes from Rapana venosa, assembly GCA_028751875.1. NCBI lineage: Eukaryota > Metazoa > Mollusca > Gastropoda > Neogastropoda > Muricidae > Rapana > Rapana venosa. The sequence continues at coordinate 39,097,147 of CM054160.1, read as the reverse complement.
GAAAGAAAGAAAAAGAATGAAAGAAAGAAAGAAGAAGAAGAGCAAGAAGAAGAAGAAGAAGACAAAGAAGAAGAAGAAGAAGAAGAAGAAAGAAAGAAAGAAAGAAGAACAAGAAAGAAAGAAGAAGAGGAAGATCAACAACAACAAGACCAACAACAACAACAACAACATCTAACAACGAGAAGAAGAAGAAGAAAAAGAAGAAGAAGAAAAAGAAGAGAAAGAAAGAAAGAACAAGAACAAGAAATAAAGAGAGAAAAAGAAAGAAAGAAAGAAGAAGAAGAAGAGCAAGAAGAAAAACAACAACAACAACAACAAGAAAGAAAGAAAGAAGAGGAAGAAGAAAAACAACAACAAGACAAACAACAACAACAACAACAAGAAAGAAAGAAAGAAGAGGAAGAAGAAAAACAACAACAACAACAACAAGAAAGAAAGAAAGATGAAGAAGAAAAACAACAAGACAAACAACAACAACAACAAGAAGAAAGAAAGAAAGAAAGAAGAGGAAGAAAAACAACAAAAACAAGACAAACAACAACAACAAGAAAGAAAGAAAGAAATAAGAAGAAGAAGAAAAACTTCAACAACAAGACGAACAAAAAGAAAGAAAGAAAGAAACAGCAACAAGAAAGAAATAAAAAAAACCCATAAAAACAAGACAAACAACAAACAAACAACAACTAACAACAAACATCCAACCAAAACCAAACCAAACCAACCAACCCCCCCCCCCCCCCCCCCCTCCAACACCACCACCACCCACCCCCCCCCCCTCCACCCCAACCCACCCCCCTTCCCCCACACCACCAACCCCAAACCCCCCCCCCCCCCCCCACACCACCCCCCCACCCCACACCCCACCCCCCACCCCCCCCCACCCCACACCCACCCTCCCCCCACCCCCCCTTCCCCCACACCACCACCCCACCCCAACCCACCCCTCTCCCCCCCCCCCACCCCACCAACCCTCCCACCACCACCCCCCCATCCCAACCCTCCCCCCAACCCCCCCTTCCCCACCCACCCCCAACCCCATCCCCCCCCCCCAACCCCCCCACCCACACCCCCCATCCCACCCCCACCACACACCACCACCACACACACATTACCTCCAGAGCTGACGTGCAGCGGCAGCTTGCGGAGGCAGCGGGTGCGGAGGTGGAAGGCGAAGTAGCCGTGCAGCACAGAGCTGCGATGCTCCCGCCCCAGGTACATGTGCGTCAGGAGCAGCAGGAACCACGTGGCCCCGTGCACGTACAGGACCAGCGCTGTGGGCTCCTGAACACTGTGGCCGCACTGACCGTCCCCGCAAAAATGAGGCAGTAGGAAGGCCGACAGGATCAGGCAGATCTGGTAAGGTAAAGGATCCCATAACCTATAAGGTCGTAGGGGAGCGAGGCGTCAGAGACCTCACTTCTCTAGGGCCAGCATATTGAGGGCGGCGCCCATCTTCTCTCCCTCGCTGCTTTACCTTCCCTGACCCTAAAGAGGGCAGGTACCCATTTACAGCTGGGTGAACTGGGGGAACTGTACTGAAGCCAAGGCGCGGCGCAAACGGTCACCCATCCAACTGGTAACCACGCTCGACGCTGCTTAACTTGGCTGGGGGGAAAGCGAGTGCTCCGACCACTGAGCTATCCAGTCCCCAAGATCTGGACCCGGGAGAAAATTGATGGGACTGTGTTGAGGGGCGGGCAGGGAGTTGGGTTTGGGTTGGGTTTTTTTGTTGGTGTTGTTGTGTGTGTGTTGGTGTGTGTGTGTGTGTGTGTGTGTGTGTGTGTGTGTGTGTTATTTATTTATTCTTTTATATCGAGGATAATGGAATAAGCACTTGTGTGCTTGCTTTTTTTTTTTTTTTTTACATCCAGTGTATGCGGTTTTAGTCAATTTCGTCATCTGTTCCCACCCGGGGCACACAATGGCCTACTCTTTCCAAAAGCGGAACAGGTTTTAACGTGTGCGCAAGATGTTCTGCGTGTGTGTGTGTTATTTATTTATTCTTTTATATCGAGGATAATGGAATAAACACTCGTGTGCTTGCTTTTTTTTTTTTTTACATCCAGTGTATGCGGTTTTGTCAATTTCGTCATCTGTTCCCACCCGGGCACACAATGGCCTACTCTTTCCAAAAGCGGAACAGGTTTTAACGTGTGCGCAAGATGTTCTGCGTGTGTGTGTGTGTTATTTATTTATTCTTTTATATTGAGGATAATGGAATAAGCACCCATGTGCTTTTTTTTTTTTTTTACATCCAGTGTATGCGGTTTTGTCAATTTCGTCATCTGTTCCCACCCGGGGCACACAATGGCCTACTCTTTCCAAAAGCGGAACAGGTTTTAACGTGCGTGCAAGATGTTCTGCTGTGCGTTTTGCACAAGGGGGCCTCGGTTTATAGTCTCATCCGAAGGTTGTATGTGTGTGTGAGTGTATGTGTGTTGGAAGGGGGGGGGGGGGGGGGAAGAAGGGTTTTTTTTTTTTTCATTTTTATTTGGGGGTGGGGGTGGGGTTGGTATTCATCCTGTCTGGCTTTGTTTTGTTTATTTATTTATTTATTTAATCTTTTATTATTATTTTAATTTATTTATTCTTTTATTTATTTCATCTTTTATTCATTCATTCTTTTATTGCGAGGATAATGAAAACAAGCCCTCATGCACTCTTTCTTTTCTTTTTTTTCCCATCCAGTCACCCGTGTGTATGCGGTTAATTTGTCAATTTCTGTGGTCATCTGTTCCCACCAGGCGAGTATACTAGTTACTAGTAGTACTACTGCACAGCGGCCAGTTCACCCCATATTCACCTACTCTCAGCAGCTGCTATCCATTCCATCCCATCCCAGCCCAGCTGGTGCTGATTATAGCAGGAACTGACCACACTTGGACTTCTTGGTAAAAGGAAGGGGCGCGCTAATTTTAGCACTGGGGCTTGGACCCTTGACTGAGTTATGCTGGATTATTTTTTTATTTTTTTATACCACTTTAAGTCACGGCAGATTTCTCTCCGTGAAATTCGGGCTGCAAAGTTGATGATCTGAAGTCTGTAGCTAGTTACCAATAGACTGCGCTGGTGTGGGCACGTTCAACGGAAAGCAGACCACCACATCATAAAAAGAGCAATGAACTTCGTAGTGGATGGAAAGAGACCAAAAGGGAAGACCTGTCTGCAACTGTATTTGTTTCCGTATCAAGAGTGGCTTTTTTCTACAGAATTTTGCCAGGGACAACTCTCTTGTTGCCGTGGGTTCTTTTACGTGCACTAGATAATTATGTGTAACACACGGGACCTCGGTTTATTGTCTCATCCGAAAGACTAGCACCCAGACCACCACTTATGGTTTAATGGATGGGGGAAAACTTTCGGGTCCAAACGGGATTCAAACCACCGCACACTTCCAACCCGAACTTTTTTTAATTTCAAAACAGGCGCGTTACCTCTAGACCACCGATCCATGCGCGCTGTGGTTGGGAAATACTCAGGGTCAGGCAGAACTAGAGAAAGAAAATAGAGATTGTGTTTTTCTTCATTTTGGGGGGTTTGTTGTGTTTGTTTCGCATTCACTCTGTCTGACTTTGTGATTTATACTAGTAAATATTGTAAAAATAATAGCAAGGATCAGGCACATCTAGAGAGAGAGAAAATGGGGGTTGTGTTTTCTTCATTTTTTTTTTTTTTTTTTTACAAGTTGATTTTGGGTTTTGCGTTTGTTCTGCCGGCATTCATTCTGTCTGGCTTTGTGATTATACTAGTAATATCGGGTTGTTATTTTTCTTTTACAGTCAAGAATTTCACTCAGTGTAGCTTTGTGCCCATTCTGCCTAGCCTTGTGTTTATAATACTAGTAATATTGATTGCTGGTTGTGTTTATTTATGGTTTGAATATTTCATTCAGTGTGGCTTTGTACCCATGCCAATTTTTTTTCCTCTCCGTCTCTCTGAACTGCTAACGTATTCAAACTGGCGTTGTTGTAATTAAGCGAATAATTATTGTCTTTTTTATGACCGAGTTTAGGAGCATCACATGGGTGGGTTCAGTCTGGTTTTATGACAAAGCTCATGACGACCTCATTCACTGCTGGCTTTGCAACTAAACTAATGAGTATCGCATTCGGTCCGAGACCCAAAAAAATAAAGGGGGGGTACAGAGAACAACAGAAAAAAGGACAGCAAAGGACAGAACAGAAAATAGAGAACGACAGAAAAGGACCAGGGAAGGACAGACAAAGGACTAAAAAGGGACAGAGAAGGATAAAAAAGGGAGAGAAAGGGGAAAGAAAGGGGAAAGAGGACAATAGAAAAAAGGGAGAAAGAGAAGAAGAGAAAAAGGGACAGATAAGGACAGGAATAGGGAAAGAAGAGATCGAAAAAGGGGAAAGGGAAGGAAAAAGAGACAGGCAGACAGGAAAGGGATTAGACAGGAAAGGGATAGACAGACAGGAAAAGGGATAGACAGACAGGAAAAGAGGACAGACAGGAAACGGGATAGACAGACAGGAAAAGAGGACAGACAGGAAAAGGGATAGACAGAACAGGAAAAGAGGACAGACAGGACAAAGGGATAGCCAGACAGGAAAAGAGGATAGACAGACAGGAAAAAGAGGATAGACAGACAGACAGGAAAAGGGCGGACAGACAGGAAAAAGGACAGACGGACAGGAAAAGGGACAGACAGACAGACGGGAAAAGGGACAGACAGACAGGAAAAGGGACAGACAGACAGGAAAAAGAGGAAAGACAGACAAGAAAAGGGACAGACAGACAGGAAAAGAGGACAGACCGACAGAAAAAGGGACAGACAGGAAAAGAGGACAGACAGACAGGAAAAGAGGACAGACAACAGGAAAAGAGGACAGACAGACAGGAAAAGAGGACAGACAGGAAAAGGGATAGACAGACAGGAAAAGAGGACAGACAGGACAAAGGGATAGCCAGACAGGAAAAGAGGATAGACAGACAGGAAAAAGAGGATTTGACAGACAGACAGGAAAAGGGACGGACAGACAGGGAAAAAGGGACAGACGGACAGGAAAAGGGACAGACAGGACAGACAGGAAAAGGGACAGACAGACAGGAAAGGGACGGACAGCAGGAAAAAGAGGAAAGACAGACAGGAAAAAGAGGAAAGGACAGACAGGAAAAGATGAAAGACAGACAGAAAAAGGGACAGACAGGAAAAGAGGACAGACAGACAGGAAAAGAGGACAGACAGACAGGAAAAGAGGACAGACAGACAGGAAAAGAGGACAGACAGACAGGAAAAGGGACAGACAGACAGGAAAAGAGGATAGACAGACAGGAAAAGGGACAGACAGACAGGAAAAGAGGACAGACAGACAGGAAAGAGGACAGACAGACAGGAAAAGAGGACAGACAGGAAAAGGGATAGACAGACAGACAGGGAAAAGAGGATAGACAGACAGGAAAAGAGGATAGACAGACGGAAAAGAGGACAGACAAACAGGAAAAGGGATAGACAGACAGGAAGACAGACAGGAAAAGAGGATAGACAGACAGGAATGAGGATAGACAGACAGGAAAAGTGGGATAGACAGACAGGAAAAAGAGATAGGAAAAGGGAGAGAGAGAGAGGAAATGGATAGACAGACAGGAAAAGACAGACAGAAAAAAGGGAAAGACAGACAGGAAAAGAGACAGACAGGAAAAGAGACAGACAGACAGGGAAATAGATAGACAGACAGGCAGGAAAAGACAGACAAATGCAAATAGACAGGAAAAGACAGGAAAAGGGATAGACAGACAGAAAAAGATGAGCAGGGAAAGAGGATAGATAGACAGAACGAGGGACAAAGACAGATAGACAATGGGACAGAGGAGGACAGACAATGGGGCAGGAATGGGCAGGAAAAGGGACAGACGATGGGACAGAGGAGAAACATTTTTCCATATATGATTATGTAAAAGGACAGTTACGGTTGTATAGATCTGGCGCATGTAAAAAAACCCATGGCAACAAGGGAGATGCCCCTGGCAAAATTCTCTTTAAAAAAACAACAAAAAGCCACTCTGATAGGGAAACAAATACAGGTGCAGACAGGAAAAGAAAAAAACAACAACGTATAATCTGTGGGCTGCTGCAAAGTGTAATAATTAAAAAAACCATGACGCATACCAAATTTACATGGTAATATATATATGTTTTGTTTACATGTCCTATCATGGTTTTGCCTCCATGTTTACATCAAGATACTTTGAGTCAAAGTCAGAAATGCTGAGCCTGACTTGTCAGGCGCTTAACGGCAGCGCAATGCATTTTCGCTCATTTGACAGAAAACAATTGTTGCTGTCTTATCATTATTTATTTATTTATAGAACTTTCAGTCACGGCAGATTTCTCTGGACGAAATTCAGACTGCTCTCCCCGGGGAGAACGCATCACCACAAGAGCAATGCCACCCTTTTTTTTTTTCTTTTCATGTCTGCAACTGTATTTGTTTCCCTATCAGAGTGGCTTTTTTTCTACAGAATTTTGCCAGGGACAACTCTCTTGTTGCCGTGGGTTCTGCTGTGTGCGTTAAATAATTTTGTGTGACACACGGGACCTCGGTTTATCATCTCATCCCAAAGACTAGCACCCAGACCACCACTCATGGTCTAATAATGGATGGGTGGACAGTTTTTGGCACAGTCAAGGATAAAACCACCGCACACTTCCAACCCGGACTTTTCACTTTCCAAGCAGGCGCGTTGATGATCTGAAGTCTGTAGCTAGTAGCAATAGACTGCGCTGGTTTGGGCACGTTCAACGGAGAGCAGACCACCACATCATTAAAAAGAGCAATGAACTCCATAGTGGATGGAAAGAGACCAAAGGGAAGACCTAGCAAAACCTGGGCTATCTGTATTGCAAATGATCTAGAGAAAGGGGCATAAATAAGGAGGAAGCTCAAAACAGAGAGAGATGGAGAAGGCTCATCAATGTCAAACCTCCCCCGGGAGAAACATGACCAAAAAAGAAGAAGAAAGCAGGCGCGTTACCTTTCGACCGTCTGACGAAAAAGAAGAAGATATCAGGTGTTCAGGGCTATGTTTATATACGCCAGAGGCATACTCACATAGAGGAACATATCAAGGAGAATGGCTTTGACGGTGCCAATCGTGCGGTATTTCTTGATTTCCTGTGTCATCCAGCGAGGCATAGTCTCATCTCTGGGAATGTATGGCATTCCTGCATCCAGCAAGGGGTCGTCGTCATGGTGACTGCTCAGGCTGTCGGAGAAGAAGGTCATCCCTCCTTGCTGACAACAAAAAGAAAAGAAAAAAAAACCCCAATTTAAAAAAAAAAAGTTTTACTGGATTTGAGTTTGCACAACATAATAAGCAGTTCCAGATTTATCATAAACCATAATAGTATGATTGGGTTTGGTTTTTTTCTTTTTTACTGAACATAACTGAAAAGGCATTGTGTGTGTGTGTCTGTGTGTGCATGTGTATGTGTTAAGTGTGTGTTCATTCTTCAGATTTTACATCTTTTCACTATCAGTGATATTAGAGGTTTCATTTATAAAAAAAATTATTTAATCTTTTAAATCGAGGATAATGGAATAAGCACACATGTGCTTTGTTTACATCAAGTCCCCGTGTGTATGCGGTTTTGTAAATTCTATCATGTGTTCCCACCGGCACACAATGGCCTACTCTTCCAAAAAGCAGAACAGGATTTAACATGTGCGCAAGATGTTCTGCGTGCTTTCGCACACGGGGTCTTGGTTTATATACTCATCCGAAGGACTGTACTGTAAGTGTGGGTGTGTGTGTGTGTGTGTGTGATATTGTGTGTGTGTGTGTGTGTGTGTGTGTGTGTGTGTGTGTGTGTGTGTGTGTGTGTGTGTGTGTGTGTGTGTGTGTGTGTGTGTGTGTGCATGTGTCCTCAGTATGTGGTATACTGAGTCTGTGTGTGTGTGTGTGTGTGTGTGCGTGTGCATGTGTCCCTCCAGTATGTGGTATACTGAGTCACGTTGCACCACACATCAATCATAACTGTTATTGTTAATCCATCTGCAATAAAATTTTCAAAAAAGCTTAAAAAATTATTCCGTAATTTAAAAAAAAAGAAAGAAAATTAAGAATGGGACAATTGCATGAAAAGTCGATTACAAAATGAAATGCTAGACACCAGGAGCTGACAAAACAAGAACTTTGACTAATTTTGCATCACGGCAGGTGGTCAGGATGAGAGGGATAGGGGGGGGGAGGGGGGGTGCTTGTAAACAACTACACCTTGTTTATATTCAGTTGTACAGGGTAGAAGAAAGTCTAAAGCTGATATAATCAATCACAATCTCAAAATCAACAACCTGAACCCCCACCTGCCTTAAACTCGCTCCAAAGCAGATAAGTGGGTCAGGTGGCAGCGTGAGTCATTTTGGTGTGGTGTGTCACATGTATGATTATCACTGAATACTGGCCACAGGCCACAGAACAGCTGAGTGGTAGTGTTATGATCTAAAAGCAACAGGGGGCATAAAGGTTTGAGTCTCCACACAGGACTTTGTGACTGTTTTGTTTAAATGGCATTTTCAGTTTCTCTAGAAGTTAACTCTTGGTACTGATTCCACTCCCTCAAAAGCCCTTTGGATAAGACTACAATAAACTGAAGTGTAAACGCATGCAGGACACCTTACAATGACATATTTAACCTCATCCTAAACCGTAAAGTCAAAATGCGGCGACCTTAATGGTGGGCAAAATTAAAAACAGCCCTATACGCAGAATCTCACTAGTGGTAAAACCTTGGAGCTGAAGCTGAGGTACAACCCCCCCCCCCCTCCCACCCCCCCACCCCTCACCACAAAAAACCCCAACCACCCAACAATAAAAAAACAAACAAATCATTTGTATTTCTTCTTTCTTTTCTTCACTCACTTTACAAAACGGTAGGTTAACCATAGCGGGTGGGATGGACGACGCAAACATACCCAGCATGCAGCCTGAACCTGGAGAGGGATTGGCTCTGCCAGGCTCAAAGTACTGATGACACACTGCCTGAAAAGTTCAGTGCTGTGCCTCAACAACTCCTTAAGGAGTTAAGGAAGTCCTCCATGGGGATGCCGGGGACCTGTCAGTCTAAGTAGCATCCCCTACCTTCTGGAATTTCTGTGCTAGGAATTCCCACTTTTCTATCCCTCTCTTTGTTTATGCCTTGTGTTCCTTTTCTTCCTGCAAATCTCCTTCTTATCTATTTTTCTGCCTTCTTGGTCCATTCTCCTGCCTTTTATTTCCAGAAAGACTTAAAAGATAACAATTCTCTCCCACACCCAAGTCAGATGCGCTGGGCCCGACTTGTCAGGGTGCTTAATAACGGCAGCGCAGCGCAGCACATTCCTGATCACATGACAGACTATAACGTTGTTGTCTTAGTATTTTGCAGAAGAAGTTAAGGGAGAATGGAAACCAGCAATAATGCATTGGTGTGACTGTGAGATCATTAAAAATTCAGTTTTTAAAGACGACGACGGCAGATGGAACTGACACTGAACAAAAGACAGCAGCCACACCACAAACATTATCTCCTGCTGCGTATTTTGTCTTCTCACCAACTCTGAACTACAACTTCAGGTCACTTGAATAGAAAGGAAATCGTGAACAAGTTTAGGCTTTTTTTGTTGCTCATTAAACTTCCTAGACTGATCTTTTTTCTTTTTTTTTTAAAGACTGACAGATCCTAAGCTTTTACCTTTAGGTCTCTTAAGCAGGAAATATGATGATGATAATGATGATGACAACGACGATGATGATAGTGGTGGTTATGATGATGATGGGGGTTTTGATGATGATGATGATGATGATGGTGGTGATGGTAGCGGTGATGATGATGAGGAGGAGGAGGAGGAGAAGGAGGATCATGGAGGAGGTGATGAGACTTGTCAGACGCTTAACCGCAGCACAATACATTTTCACTCATATGTTACACAACAGGAGCTGTCTGAGCATTTGATGAAGATGAAGAAGACAGCATGTCTAGTATATATATGGGACATGCATAACACCAGCCATAAGATTATATAAAAAATTGGGGGGGGGATAACAGACCTTCTCTTAATGTATGATATGAAAGACCACCAACAAGTTTTACATACATATGCGCAATATTTCGCAGCGTGTGAATGATTTTTTTTTTAACGGTCGCTGGTGTTAAGATTCAAACATTAAGCAACTGTCATGTGTATAACCTCAACTTTTCGCCTCTTTGTACCTGCGTAAGAACCTGAAAATAATGAGAGAGAGAGAGGAGAGAGAGAGAGAGAGAGGAGAGAGAAGGAGAGAGAGAGAGAGAGAGAGAGAGAGAGAGGAGAGAGAGAGAGAGAGAGAAGATCACGATCTATTTTTAACTAAGGATGTCATATGATGAAATTACAAATGATGGCTGGTGTTTGGATTCGCGGGTCTTTCGAGGAAAACAGTTTCTGATGACGCATGCATCTTCCTTGTATTCAAGTGTGTTGTCTGATAAAAATGACAAGGTAGCTCAGACTCTAGGGAAGTATTTATGTGGACTGTTGTTTAAAGCTGACTGTTGCTTAAAGCCGACTGTGCATGATTACCTCCTGTGTATGCTTTTGTTTTGCCAATAATTTATTTTGTTTTGTTTTGTCCTTTTTTTTTTTTTTTTGGGGGGGGGGGGGGGGTTGTTTTGTGTTGTGTTCTGTTCATTTGCAATATATTTCTGTATCTCAAACTTTGAAAAAAAAAACCCAGTTGCATGAAAATAAAAAAAATAATCTATGTATAATGAACAAATTATTATGTGTCTCGCTGTCAGATACCACAGAGGGTAAAACTTTCACAGCACACTGAGATAACTGACAAAGGCTCATCCAGGAACTGAAACAGTGAAAGTCGAGTCAGATCAGGCCAAACGAACAGTCCTTATAGTTAAACTAAAATGCTGTCATTGAAAGTTGTTATTTTCCTTACGTTTTTGTTTGTTCGTTCTTCATTGCATCTTTGATCAATCATTTTCAAAATGATGGAGAAGTTGCAACTGGCTACCAACACTTGGATTTCTTCACTACTATTTTCTGAACACACACACACATACACAACACACACACAACACACACACACACACAACACAACACACACACACAAACACACACTCTCACAGATTTGCTGGTGCTGCTTTGCCATGATTTTCACCCAGCGGGTGAATAGTGTGAGAAAACTCAGAAAAGCTGTTTCCCTGCTTCATTACTTAAGCTGAACACATTATCAGTGCCTTCAGGCCAAGAGTGACAGAAAATGAACAAGAAAAAAAAAGAGTTCTTTGGAGGAAGCTATCAACTGTCTGAATGTTGAGTTAACTGACCCAGTTTTATATATATATATATATATATATATATATATATATATATATATATATATATATATATATATATATGCTTGAAAACATCCTCCTTAACAGTTTAGCTGTAAGTCAAAATTGCTCTTCACCATCATGATTTTCTGAACTTGACTAAGTGGCCGATATTCAATCTATGATTTTACTGTTGCTTTTACAACATACAGTTTTCAATAACAGTACACAGCTACTTACTAGTGGTATGTATACCCATGACAATTTAGTGAATTTACAAAATTACAAGTACAATGAATATAATCTAATAATCAAAATATCATTTCATTCACTGATGCCTCCAATTCTGGTCATTCATCCAGGCTGGTATTTGTCACTCAGGCTATTTTCAAAGCCAAATATCATATTCATTAATTATAAAGTGCAATTTCTGCATTCAGGTAGTCAAATCATTAGAGTTTCTAGGGCAGAAGTGAACATATCAGAATACTGTTTTGATAAATCTAGCACCACTGAAGATTTTGCAACCAGGCTTCCTCCACTCCTTGCAATTCTCAGCTTTCCATAGAATCATGAGTGGAGAAAGCTGGTTGCAAAATCAATTGACTAATTTCACTACACTATTTTAGTATTTATCTTTAAAATGACAGAACTTTTATCTACTCACAATCAGTTTTATTCATGTGATAAAATATAATTTATAGATTATATACATTATGAGCCCTTTCTGAGAGTGGGAAATGCTTGATACGTTGATGACATTATTACATTATAAAATATAATCTGCATACTCATACTGTTAAAGATATGGGAAATCACAATACCTGCTTTTACCCAAAATTTTATTTTGACAGTTGTTCAATTCATAGTGTGAAATAGTGGATTTTTTAAAATAATTTTTTTAAAGCCATTTGTGACCATAAAAAAATTTATCTTCATGTGTTTGCATCATTCAAAGTGTACACCTTCATCAGCTCATGTGCATACAGAGCCTGAGAGAGAAGTTTGTCAAGCACTTGTTTGAGTTTAGCAATCAAAGATAGGCTGGAAAAGGTGGCTGACAAAAAACTGAACATGTTTTAATGAGTAGGTTTGTCTGTAGTCTAGGGGTCTTTTCCATGACACTGCAAAGTCAAGTGTTTCAGTTTCAGCACTTCTGGATTCAGAACTTCCTAATCATACTAGCTGGTGTGTCAGCTCATGACCTTGATGAAGTACTTAAAATCAGTAAAAACTCAGCTGGCTACAAATGTATTTTAAAATTATTTTAATACTAATTAGATCTCTCATTGTATGGCATGGCAAACTTGTCTATTGGTACCCCAGCCCTATCAAAGATCTCTTCTGGGATGTAAATAAACACACCAACAACAACAAAACCTCACTAAGTGTCCTGTTCATAACACATGTGAAGGATCAAAAACATGCATGCATGCATACTATTTTCACAACTCAGACCCCCAAAATAAAACAAAAGAAAAATGAAATTCATGCACTGTAGAATCATGATATTGACAATATGTACAGTATTGATCATAATGGCTGATGATGATTTTGAATCACTTAAATGAAAGTTATAAAATGTAAAGTAAAACAGTCACTCATTCAAAAGGATCTGGAAGATTTCAATTGTCAACTGGACAGTGGCACCTGTTACATCTTATGCTCATGCATTCATAATTACAACAGAGAGAGGAGAGAGGCAATGACAAATTCTTTTATTTCTAGGATAATGAATAAGCACCATGTGCTTTTTTACATCCAGTCCCCGCCCTTAAGGATATATATGATAATAAAATAAAATAAAGCTCATAGCAATACACACACAGCTTACGGAAAAAATATCTACACAAAAATACCCACAAAAATCACTGAAGAATCACCATCATCAGAGAGGAGAGAAGAGAGAGTCCTCCGAACACACTAGCCTAATGAAAATGGCACGATATTTCACCTACAAAGGCTACATGAGACGATATTTCACCTGCATGAGATCGACTTTATCAGACTATTGTTTTTCGCACGATTATGAAACTGGCAGATTGCAGCACTGACACTTAGCACTATTGACATAGTGAAGTATATGGGACACTGGGACACATGAACCTTCGATCTTATAATACTAGGCCTACCAATAATAGGACTAGATCAAGACTTGATACTCAAAACTACAAAGACTAAACTTTAGTTCTAGCAAAAGGCTCTCTGTGCAAGCACGCAACTGAAACCCACTTTTCAATTTAACTGTCAAGAACTTACCCCCGTTTGTCGTGAGTTTCCATTTAAACTGACCATCGTTAGTTTTGCCTTCTTGATTGTTCCAACATCGGCCAACGCTGAGGTACTGGAAGTTCAAAGTGATTCATGGAGTTTTGCTCTGCTGGTCGGTCACGAGTTCTCTCAATTTACTTTGGCTACACTTCACAGTTGTGCCCAAAGTATGAAAACAAGGAAAATGCTTGTAAAATTTTCCAGAAACATAGTCGTGTGCAGCCTCTTTTTAATAATAGATCGCACAAATATTGTTTAAAAGCCATTCACACAAAATATTTTAGTACTTTAGTGTCGATATTCTTCAAATACACAGAGTAGTTTTATTAGTCTCTAAACTTCTTGTTTGTTTTGCTGTCGTCTGCTAGGCAAAGCCCTCTCTGCAGCAACAAATCACGACTCAAGTCAGCAGTGTAAGGATACAAAAATTCCAGCATACATAGCTAATTTCATTAGATTCATAGGCTTAAATCTCATTTACTATTGAAATTACAATGATACATAGTAATTTATATCCGCTTTAGAAAATTGTTTTGGAAACGAATAAAATCAGTAATTTTCTCTTGTGACCCCGGAAGCACTTTGACATAATGCAATTCCCAGTTATGTTGCGCCCTATGTAGTTTTATTCGCGCGCGCGCGTGCGTGTGTGTGTGTTTTAATTTTATTCTTTTATATCGAGGATAATGGAATAAGCACTTATGCGTTGGGTTTTTTACATCTAGTCCCCGTGTGTATGCAGTTTTGTAAATTGTGTCATCTATTCCCACTGGTACACACTCTTGTGTGTGTGTGTGTGTGTGTTCTTCAATTTAACGTCTTTTTACTATGAGTGATATTAGTGTGTGTGTGTGTGTCGTGCGTGCGTGCGTGTGTGTGCGTGTGTGTGTGTGTGTGTTTATAAACAACAGGATTGGATGTGGTGTGTGTGTGTAAGACATTTATAAGTAAAAGAAGTAAACATTACAATGACTCTCTCTCTCTCTCTCTCTCTCTCTCTCTCGCATTCGCGAAAATCTCACATTGGTGAACCTCGGAGCTCTAGCCGAGGAAAAACTTTTTTTTTTAAAATTAATTAAAAACATAAATAAAAATATTGGGGTTTAATTTTTGTCACACAGTCAATCCGGACAGTTGTTGCGATTGTATTCTAGTTCTTTTATTTTCTTCGCCTAGATTAACATTGTATCGCCTGTGTTGATCAATACTAGTTTTTCGCATACCAACACACACACACACACAGAGTCTCCTCACTTTTCTGCTGTCACACTTTCCTGGTACCCCTCCCCACCCCTCCCCCACCCCCCATTTCCTTTAGTTTTAAATCACTGACAGTCTAGATCTATATTCCCGAAGTCTGAATGCGGCTATCTTAATCGTGGGATAACACACAAAAATCCCACTATGGGTCAACCTTGGCGCTCAAGCTCAGGAACAACAACAAAAGAAGAAAAAAAACACCCAAACAAACAATAACAAAAAACGACAACAAAACAAGAACAACACATAACCTGATTTTTTCCCCCCTTTCTTTTATTTCGAGGATAATGGAATAAAGCACTCATGTGTTGTTGGTTGGTTGGTTTTTTTAATCCAGTCTCCGTGTGTATGTAGTTTTGTAAATTTTGTCATCCGTTCCCACCGGCAAACAATGAACTACTCTTCTGAAAAGTGGAACGGGTTTTTAAATTTGCGCAAGATGTTCTGCGTGCGATCGCATTTCCACCTACACTGACGTTAACTCCAGAGGAAAAATCGTCTTGAGAGAGATTCGACCCAGGTCAGCAGATCACGAGCGCAATGTGCATCACTCTAACCACCAGGCTATCCCGTCCCTGACCAATATAAGCAACAACTGGACTGATGTGAAGAGAATGGTGTCCAGTTTAAGACAAGGAGAAACTAAATCTATCAGTCAGGCCGGACAAGTAAACAGACTTCAGAAAATTGTTTTGCTGACAAATTGAATAATGTTAAACCACAACACTTAGTACAGTAGTAGATTCAACTTTTCCAAAGGTAGAGGGGGGGGGGGGGGGGGGGGGGGTAAGACCCTGCCCCACTAAATCAAGACGATAACACTGACGCTAGTGTCAGTCCACTTCTTTTTTTGCGAACTGTTGTCACTGTAGGTAAACATAAAGGTAAAGGTAAAGTTGCCCATAACCTATAAGGTGTAGGGGAGCCAGGCGTCAGAGACCTCGCTTCTCTAGGGGCCAGCATACTGAGGGCGGCGCCCATCTCCTCTCCCTCGCTGCTTAACCTTCCCTGACACTAAGAGGCGGGTACCCATTTACAGCTGGGTGAACTGGGGGATTGTACTGAAGCCAAGGCGTGCAAATGGTCACCCATCCAACTGGTAACCACGATCGACGCTGCTTAACCTTGGCTGGGGGAAGAGTGCTCCGACCACTGAGCCTATCCCGTCCCCTGAAGGTAAACATAGCTTTAAAAAAAAAATCTGCTCTGTTTCTCAAGTTAGCCACAACATTTCCTAAACATAAAACACACGCCATCTTTTTCCCCCCAGTTCTTTTCCTTAAAGTACAAAAACAAACCAAAAAAATACAGCTTATAAGGTCTTGTGTTAGTTACAAAGTGTAAAGGAAAAGTTGTACACATTTTGACGCAAGTTTGTGCCTAGAAAAACGTCACAAAACGTAAGCTATGATGTGTTTGTGTTTTCCTTTCCGGTCGGGAAAGAAAACAAATTCTTACAAGGATCGTGCCATTTTTAGATACTATTTGGGATTTGCAGATAAGTGACAGGAACTATTTTACTGCATTGTATGCGCATTTGTTTTGATTGTACACGTACAAGAAATGCTGGTCGATGTATTAGTGTGTCTTCTGGTTATACTGCTTGGTAAGTTTTTATGTGTGTTTGTTGTTGTTTTTTCTGCTTAAAGCAGTATCCATTGCTAGGAGACATAAAAAAGCAGCAGCAGTTATAATAGTAGAAGTAGCAGCAGCAGCAGCAGTAGTAGTAGTAGTAGCAGGAGTAGTAGTAGTAGCAGCAGCAGTAGCAGTGATAATAATGATAGACCCTATATGAATTTTTTTTATAGCGGTGAATCTTGTAAAGCAAATACACCAAAGAATGTGACCCTTCAAAAAAGACTGACCAGTTTAAAGTTATATACACACACACACACAACGGGTTTAGGCAGGGTGATGGAGATGTCTGTCAATAAGTAAGAACAGAAAAGAAATGTAAATAATAATAATAATAATAATGTATGGAATTTATATAGCGCTGAATCTTGTAAAGCAACAAATCAAAGCGCTCAGATTTTATTTCATACCACTTTAAGTCATGGCAGATTTCTCTCCGTGAAATTCGGGCTGCTCTCCCCGGGGAGATGTAAACTGTAGAGGAAGATCTGAGATCGGAAATAAATAAAGTGTGTCTTGAGGCTGGATTTAAAAGTATCAAATGTAGGCCTTTTAACGAAGTGAGAGAGAGGCGGGCCATTCCTGATGGATGGACCAGAAATAGAGAAAGAGCGACAGCCAGCAGTACATTGAATCTAGGTGTTTGCAAGCGTAAGGTATCTGCAGTAGAACGGAGGCAAGGTACGCCATTTCGTGCCCGTAGGAACAGATGACAGCATTTTAAAGAATGCATGCACACAGGTGCCTTTGTTTAGACACCATCCCCGAAGTCGGAATTCGGCTACCTTAATGGTGGGTACAAACGGTCGCATAATTATGCGAAAATTGCACCGTAGGTGAGACTCAAGAACAAACACACACACACACACACACACACACACACACACACACACACACACACACACACACACACACACTCTCTCTCTCTCTCTCTCTCTCTCTCTCTCTCTCTCTCTCTCTCTCTCTCCTCTCTCTGTCTCTGTCGTTCTCTCTCTCTCTCTCTCTCTCCCTCTCTCTCTCTCTCTCTCTCTCTCTCTCTCTCTCTCTCTCTCTCTCTCTCTCTCTCTCTCTCTCCTCTCCTCTCTGTCTCTTCGTTCTCTCTCTCTCTCTCTCTCTCTCTCTCTCTCTCTCTCTCTCTCTCTCTCTCTCTCTCTCTCTCTCTCTCTCTCCTCCTCTCCCCCCCCCCCCCCCCCCTCTCTCTCTTATATATCCCTAAGGGCGGGGACTAGATGTGAAAAAAAAGCACATGGGTGCTTATTCATTATCCTCGAAATAAAAGAATTCGTCATTGTCATTGCCATTGTCTTCTCTCCTCTCGTACCAGCTCCTCTCGTGGGTCGTACTACAGCTTGGTTTGTAGGGTTATGTTATCTCCGTCGGCCACATCATCTTCCTCAGGTCACTGTATAGCCGAGCATCTTTGAAAGAGTTGCTCGCCAGTCTGGTTTTCATTGCCACAATTATAAGGGGAGAAGGAACGAGTTTCAGCTTTGTGGTGATGCTGTAGTCTGTTGTGCCCAGTGCGAAAGGTGATGGTCATTTAAAAAAAAATCATTATTCTTTTATATCGAGGATAATGGAATAAGCACTTATGTGCTTTTTTTTTTACATCTAGTTCCTGTGTGTATGCGGTTTTGTAAATTCTGTCGTCTGTTCCCACCGGCACACAGTGGCCTACTGTTACAAAAAGCGGGACAGGTTTTAATAATAATAATAAATGGAATTTATATAGCGTTATATCTTGCAAAAAGAAATCAAAGCGCTTTCATTCAACACACACATACATACAACCAATAACAATAAACAGAGTTAACAAATTCAAATATACATACATGCACACACACACACACACACGCACACGCACGCGCGCGCGCGCGCGCGCGCACACACACACACAGATTATACACTTTGGCAGGGTGGTGGGATTTTGGCTGTTTTAGGCAGAGATAGATTTGAGATGAAACAAGAGGGGGAAGTAAGATTTGGAATAAATATGTCTTGAGGCTGGATATTAAAGTGTCATAAGTATGCTTTTGGCGAAGGGAGAGAGGGATTGGTTGAATCTCGGTATTCGTAAGCACAAGGTATCTGCAGCAGAGCGGAGGGAACGAGAAGGAGTGTATAGGTGAAGACAGTCGCAGAGGTAGGAGGGAGCCATTTTGTGGAGACATTTTGTAACAGAGGGTACTGATCTTATAGTTAACTCTCTGTGGCACAGGCAGCCAGTAGAGAGATTGCAAGAGAGGAGTTATGTGCTCAGATTTTCTCTTTCTGAGGACAAGTCGAGCTGCAGAGTTTTGTATACGTTAAAGGGAGTGGATAGATGATGCTGGCGGACCAGCCAGAAGAGAATTGCAATAGTCCAGACGTGAAAGAATGAGAGACCCGACTAGTTTGGATGTTGCATCAGTGGACAGGTACTTTCGAATTGCACTAATACGCCGTAATTGATAGTAGCATGATAGGCAGGTTTGGGTGATGAATTTTTGCATGGAGAGTGTGTTGTCGATAACAACTCCTAGATACTTCACAGCAGTGTATAGAGGAATTGACGTATTGCCGAATTCTATTGAAGCTGTTGTGATGGGAGAGAGTTTGTGTTTGGTCCCTACAAGCATGGCTTCGGTTTTGTCTGGATTTATCTGTAACTTGTTCTGTATCATCCAGTTTGGGATATCATGAAGGCAGTAGGACATATTTGTCAGGAGAGAAGGCAGATTTTCAGGTGTATCACTGCTAAGAATCTGAGAGTCATTGGCATAGAAATGATAGTTGATCTGATGGCGGTTTATTATATGTGAAAATGGAGCAGTGTATAGAGTGAAAAGAACAGGGCCGAGAACTGATTCCTGTGGGACTCCACATTCCAGTTTGGTATGTGATGATTGAATCTTGTCTATTGAAACTATGTAGAATCGGCCTGTAAGGTATGAACTAAACCAGGTGAGGGCTGTGCCTTTAATACCAAAAGATGTTCTGCGTGCGTTCGCACACAGGGCCTCGGTTTATAGTCTCATCGGATTGACTTTTGGGGAGAGTGGAGTTTATTTATTTATTTATTTATACCACTTTAAGCCACGAGATTTCTCTGCGTGAAATTCGGGCTGCTCTCTCCGGGGAGAGCGCGTCGCCACAAGAGCAGCACCACCTTTTTTTTCCCTTTTTTTTTTTGGTGTCTGTATTTTTTTCCCTATCAGAGTGGCTTTTTTCTAAGAATTTTGCCTGGGACCACTCTCTTGTTGCCGTGGGTTATTTTACTATTTTACATGCGCTGAATAATTTCGCGTAACACACGGACCTCAAGTTTATCGCGCCTCATCCGAAAGACTAACACCCAGACTACTCAAGGTCCGCACTGATGTTAACTCCAGGGGGGGAAAATATCCCCCGCCTAGAACGGGAATCGAACCCGGGTCGTCAGATTGCGAGTGCAATGTTCTTGCGAGCGCAATGTTCTAACCACTAGGCTTATCCCGCGCGGGGGCCCTCCCCCCCCCCCCCCTCCACCCCCCCCCCCCCCCCCCCCCCCCCCCTATGTCCACGCGCGGGTGTTGTCTAGAAACGAGGGGTCAGAGCGAGTACCTGTGGTCAAGGTGGACACACTGGGGCGAGTGTTCGGCCACGTGTGGCAAGGATGCGGTTCGAACCCGGCAACGCTTCTGCTTCTATGGGCCCTGCCCTGCAGAGGGTCCAGTCCTGGACTCCAAGAGATGCTTTGAGGACGACTGCTGTGCCAGTCAGTGTACAACACTCTGTGTCTGTGTGTGTGTGTGTGTGTGTGTGTGTGTTGTGTGTGTGTGTGGGGGGGTGGAGGGTGGTGTGATTGCTGTGCCAGTCAGTGTACAACACCCTGTGTCTGTGTGTCTGTGTGTGTGTGTGTGTAGGGGGGTGGAGGGTGGTGTGATTGCTGTGCCAGTCAGTGTACAACACTCTGTGTGTGTGTGTGTGATTGCTGTGCCAGTCAGTGTACAACACTCTGTGTCTGTGTGTGTGATTGCTGTGCCAGTCAGTGTACAACACTCTGTGTCTGTGTGTGTGATTGCTGTGCCAGTCAGTGTACAACACTCTGTGTCTGTGTGTGTGATTGCTGTGCCAGTCAGTGTACACACTCTGTGTGTGTGTGTGTGATTGCTGTGCCAGTCAGTGTACACACTCTGTGTGTGTGTGTGTGATTGCTGTGCCAGTCAGTGTACAACACTGTGTGTGTGTGTGTGATTGCTGTGCCAGTCAGTGTACAACACTGTGTGTGTGTGTGTGATTGCTGTGCCAGTCAGTGTACAACACTCTGTGTGTGTGTGTGTGATTGCTGTGCCAGTCAGTGTACAACACTCTGTGTGTGTGTGTGTGATTGCTGTGCCAGTCAGTGTACAACACTCTGTGTGTGTGTGTGTGATTGCTGTGCCAGTCAGTGTACAACACTCTGTGTCTGTGTGTGTGATTGCTGTGCCAGTCAGTGTACAACACTCTGTGTCTGTGTGTGTGATTGCTGTGCCAGTCAGTGTACAACACTCTGTGTCTGTGTGTGTGATTGCTGTGCCAGTCGGTGTACACACTAAGTGGGTGTGTGTGTGGGGGGGTGTGTGTGTGGGGAGGGGGGGTGTTGGGGGGGTTGTGGAGGGGTGTGTGTGTGGGGTGGGTTGTGTATTTGTGGGTGTGTTTGTGTGTGTGTGTGTGTGTGATTACTGTGCCAGTCAGTTCTGTGTGTGTGGGTGGGTGTGTTTGAGGGGGTGGGGGGGGGGGGTAAGTGTTTGGGCGGGGGGGTGTTTTTGTGGCGGCTGGATGTGTGTGTGTGTGGGGGGGGGGTGTGGAGGGGGGGGTGTGATTGCTGTGCCAGTCAGTGTACACACTGTGTGTGTGTGTGTGTGTGTGTGTGTGTGTAATAAAAGAGTAATAACAAGGGAAATACACAAATAGTAGTCTTAACATAAACAGATCAAGAACAACATTTATAAAAATAAAAAAAATAAAAAGAAATTCGAAGAGAACTACAACTACAATTAGTGCCCTATAGGACTTAACAATAAACCTGTGTGTGTGTGTGTGCGTGCGTGCGTGCACGTACGTGCGTGTGTGTGTGTGTGTATACGTGTGAGTGGTCAGGGTCAGACAAGGGGTGGTCAGAGTGGTCAGCATGCACCCAAGCCCGGGGATGCACCCAGCAGCGTGGGAGGGTGGAGTGTGTCACCTCTGACCCTGACCCCTGCCCTTGCGACAGTCAGTCCCAAGCCTGCACCACTGCCCCGGAATGCTGTGGTCAGTACGTCATGATCATGATCATAATCATGATGATTGTGGTGGCGGTGATGGTTGTGGTGGTGATTGTGGTGGTGGTGATGGGTGGTGGTGGTGGTTGTGGGTGGTGATGGTGGTGTTGTTGGTGATGATGATGATCATGATTATTGTGGTGATAATAATAATAATAATAATAATAATAATAATATATGGAATTTATATAGCGCTGAATCTTGTAAAGCAACAAATCAAAGCGCTCAGATGACTTGTGATGGTGGTGGTGGTGGTGGTTGTGGTGGTGGTGATGGTGATGGTTGTTGTTGGTGATGATGATCATGATAATCATGATGATGGTGGTGTGTGATTGTGATGGTTGTGTTGGTGATGATGATAGGGTGGTGATGGTGATGGTTGTGGTGGTGATGATGAGATCATGATCGATGGTGGTGGTGTGGTGGTGTGGTGGTGGTGTGATGGAGGTGATAGGTGGTGTTGTTGGTGTGGTGATGGAGGTGATGGTGGTGGTGTTTGTGTGGTGATGATGGTGGTGGTAGTGATGGTGGTGGTGGGGTGGTGATGGTGGTGGTGGTGTATGA
>CM054160.1:39037339-39072339 GCA_028751875.1 Rapana venosa | reverse complement strand
ATGCGGTTTTGTAAATTCTGTCAACTGTTCCCACTGGCACACAATGGCCTACTCTTACGAAAAGCGGAACAGGATTTAACGTGTGCGCAAGATGTTCTCCGTGTGTTCGCACACTAGGGAATGTGTGTGTGAGTGTGTGTGTGTGTGTGGATGCGTGCGTGCGTGCGTGCGTGTGCATATATGAGAGTGTGTTTGTGCATGTATGAGTGTGTTTGTGTGTGTGTGTGGGCCTGTGCATGTAGTTTCACGTGGCTGTGCATGAAAGCGTACATCAATACTTGTCTCTGTGTGTGCGTGCGCGCGCGCGCGCGTGCGTGCGTGTGTGCGTGTATACACACACACATGTACACACACCTACACGCATGTATGCTTACGCGTGTGTGTGTGTGTGCGCGCGCCCGCGCCCGCGCATGCATTCGCCCACACGCGCTCAATAAGCCCACGCGCGTGTTAGCCTATTATTTTTTGGGGTGGGGTGGGTGTGTTGCTGTTAGGTTTATTCGGTCCTTCGGATGAGACTATAAACCGAGGCCCCGTGTGCGAACGCATGCAGAACATCTTGCGCACACGTTAAATCCTGTTCCGCTTTTCGAAAGAGTAGGCCATCGTGTGCCGGTGGGAACAGATGACAAAAAATTTACCAAACCGCATACACACGGGGACTGGATGTTTTAAATTTAAAAAAGCACATGAGCGCTTATTCCATTAGCCTCGATTTATTAAAAAGAAACAAGTCATCTGAGCGCTTTGATTTGTTGCTTTACAAGATTCAGCGCTATATAAATTCCATACATTCTTCTTTTCTTCTTCTTACTACTACTACTACTACTACTACTACTACTACTAACTACTACTACTACTACTACTACTACTACTACTACTACTATTACTACTACTACTATTATTATTACGTTATTATTATTATTATTATTATTATTAGCATTCTCCTGTTCAGTCTGTTTGTAATCCTGCATACCCCGCAAAAAAAGGGGGTTGAAAGGGATTAAATGTGGACTCTTGAAGCGGACGGGACGGGATAGCTCAGTGGTCGGAGCACTCGCTTTCCCCCAGCCAAGTTAACCAGCGTCGAGCGTGGTTACCACTTGGATGGGTGACCGTTTGCGCGCCTTGGCTTCAGTACAGTTCCCCCAGTTCACCCAGCTGTCAATGGGTACCTGCCCTCTTTAGGGTCAGGGAAGGTAAAGCAGCGAGGGAGAGGAGATGGGCGCCGCTGCCCTCAATATGCTGGCCCCTAGAGAAGTGAGGTCTCTGACGCCTCGCTCCCCTACGACCTTGTAGGTTATGGGACTCCTTTACCTTTACCTTTACCTCTTGAAGCGCCAGCCCACTGGCTACCCTGGGAGCAGTGGAGTCTCTGTGATGACCAGTGCAGACGAAAACGAGGTCGGGGCTGTCGGTCAGGCTTTGGTCAGTGTGTCAAGGTCGACTGCCCGGGCAACCGCTGGGAGAGAGAGACCTGTAGGGACGGAGACTGCTGTGGTATGTGTGTGTGTGGGGGGGGGGGGGGGGGGGGGGTTGTGTGTGGGGTAGGGAGGGGGAGAGGGTTGTGTGTGTGTGGAGGGGTGTGTGTGTGTGTGTGGGGGGGGGGGTGATGATAAAGCAAGAGAGTAAGAGAGAGAGAGAGTGTGTGTGGGGGGGGGGGGGGGGGTGTTGGTGGTGGTGGTGATGTGTGTTTGTGTATGGGGTGGGTGGGGTGTAACAACAATAACAATAATTTTAATTCAGTTTTTGCAGGCCACATGGCCCATAGGAACACAACAGTTAATCTTGTACTTTCATTGTAAAGGTGAACATCCTTTACTTCTGATATCTAAACGTTTTAGTAAGAAATAACAATCCTACTTCAAAGATCAAACTAGGTTTAGTGTTCATTACAAAGAAGCTGCACTTTCAGATTCGATGGAAATCTGTAAAATAATACAGAGGAATACATTTTCTTCGCAATACAGCATATTTGGGGCGTAGAAGTAAAAAGTGACAAACATCTTCAATGGTGTGTGTGTGGTGTGGTGGGGGGGGGGGGGTGTTTGTGTGTGGAGTGGGTGGGGGGTGGGGTGGTTGTGTGTGGGTGTGTGTGTGTGTGTGAAGTCAAGTCGAGTCAACTTTTTAGTTCTAGATGGTACATTGAATAAGCAATGCATTTGCTTTTTTTTCTTTTTTCCATCAAGCCATCTATCTAAGAACAAATTTCTTAATGATAATACTGAAGTACTACATTATTACAACCTTTACCACTAAAGTGTACCAATAAAAAAAAAGAGGAAAACCAATAAAATGATACACTGAAAATACAAATTACACGCACATACATACGCACGCACCGCACACACGCACGCACGCACGCACACACACACACACACACACACACACACACCGCACTGCGCGCGCGCGTGTGTGTGAAGTCAAGTCAAAATGATCTTTATTGAGGGTAAAAGATTAAGTTTACACAACATTTTTTTTTCATTCTGCCCTCACAAAGAAAAAAAATCAAGAAAATTGACATATAAAAGCATTCATAATACAATGTTGATATATGTTGAAAACACAAATATATGAGGATTAAAAAATAAATCCAGACTAACAAAACATGATAAAGCAGAGAGTAAGAGAGAGAGAGAGAGAGAGAGAGAGAAGAGAGGAGGTGAGAGAAGAGAGAGAGAGAGAGAGAGAGGAGAGAGAGAGAGAGAGTGTGTGTGAGTGTGGTGTGTGTGTGTGTGTGTGTGTGTGTGTGTGTGTGTGTGTGTGTGTGTGTGTGTGTGTGTGTGTGCGCTTATTTATTCATTCATTCTTGTATTTCTAGGATAATTGGTGGGACCCATACATCTGTGTGGACGGAGACTGCTGCAGTATTTATTTTATTTTATTTATTTATTTAGCTATTTGTTTGTTTACCTATTCATTCTTGTAGTTGGAAGATAATGGTTGGAACCTACAGACCTGTAGGGACGGAGACTGCTGTGGTGTTTGTATGTATGTCCTCATATATTTGTGTTTTCAACATATATCAACATTGTATTTTGAATGCTTTTATATGTCAATTTTCATGATTTTTTTTTCTTTGTGAGGGCAGAATGAAAAAAAAGTTGTGTAAACTTAATCTTTTACCCTTAATAAAGATCATTTTGACTTGACTTCACACACCCACACCCACGCGCATGTGTGTATGAGTGTGTGTGTGTGTGTGGTGTGTGTGTGTGTGTGTGTGTGTGTGTGTGTGTGTGTGTGTGTGCGCGCGCGCGCGCGTGTGTGTGTGTGCGCGTGTGTATGTATGTATGTATGTATGTGCGTGTAATTTGTATTTTTCAGTATATCATTTTATTTGCGTCGAGCGTGGTTACCAGTTGGATGGGTGACCGTTTGCGCGCCTTGGCTTCAGTACAGCTCCCCCAGTTCACCCAGCTGTAAATGAGTACCTGCCCTCTTTAGGGTCAGGGAAGGTAAAGCAGCGAGGGAGAGGAGATGGGCGCCGCCCTCAATATGCTGGCCCTAGAGAAGTGAGGTCTCTGACGCCTCGCTCCCCTACGACCTTATAGGTTATGGGACTCCTTTACTTTACCTTTTTATGTATATATTAATTAATTTATTTATTCATTTATTTATTTATTTATTCATTTATTTGTATGTCTAACTATCAACTCATGTATTTCGAGGAATAATCGGTGAGACAGACAGAGCTGTAGGGACGGAGCTGTGTGATTATGACGACCTTGGTGTGTTTAAAAAAAAAAAAACATTAACAGTTACTTCTTTGGTCACTCTGGTGCCGCAGTTGACCCCTGTACCTCTTGACCTTTCGTCGCCAGACCAGGTCACCTGGGGTCAGTGGGGCCAATGGGGTCGTTGCTCAGTGACCTGTGGGCAGGGCAGGAGCAGCAGACGACGCACGTGCCAGAAAGCCAACTGTCAATGCGGCGAGGAAAAGGCCTTGGATATTCGCGAATGCAGCCAGGGCTGTTGTAAGAGTGAGTAATGCCGTCAGCGCCTGGGCTTTATCACAGTTCTTGATTCAACCATTGACGCTGGGGCAACAACAGCAAAGTGAGAGGCTTGTATGACCAGTGGCTTTCTTTCCCACTCATGGAATTCCACTTTACAGCGTAGTCTTTTAGTGATCGACTATGAGACTCTCTGACTAGGAGGCTTGACTCGAATAGTCCTGATAACTGTGCTGCAGCAGCCCTGGGGGCTGGTTGGCCTTGGAGAACATCTCCAACGCTGACTGTCCTTATGCACTCTTGGCCGAGAGAGTGGGGATGTACTGTGGGCAAGGCGTCTCCACTATAATCAAATTTCTGCCCCGTTTCCAAAACAGCAGCTGCCTCCTCTGCTGTTTTGGAGGTCATTGTCGGACACGACGGACAAACATACATACAAGAGTGAGTAATATAGCGCGTGCAATGCTGGACAGGCTTGAGGGAATGTGTGTGTGTGTGTGTGTGTGTGTGTGGTGTGTGTGTGTGTTGTGGTGTGGTGTGTGTGTGTCAAGTCAAGTCAAATTTTAATTTCCAGATGGTACATTGAATAATCATCGCATTTGGTTTTTATCATGTGTGTGTCTTGTGGTGTGTTGTGTGTGTTTATTTATTTATTTAATTTATATATTTATTTCTTCTTTTGTATCGAGGATATTAGAATAAGCAATTCTGATTTTTTTAATATCCAGTCCCCGTGTGTATGCGGTTTTGTAAATTTTGTCATCTGTTCCCACCGGCACACAATGGCCTACACTTTCGAAAAGCGTGACAGGATTTAACGTGTGTGACAAGATGTTCTGTACGCGTTCGTACAGGGGACCTCGGTTTATAGTCTCATCCGAAAGACTTTTGGGGAGAGTGGAGTCGGCACTGATGTTAACTCCAGAGGGAAAATCCTCTTGAACGAGAATCGAACCCCGTTCAGCAGATCAAGGCTTGATGAAAGGAGACGCGCGCGCGCGCGCGTGTGTGCAAGTGTGTGCTTGTATATTGAGACACCGGCAAATATCCCTTGTCTGTTTTGGTCTCTGTTCGAATGGTTCGTTTCTGGATGCAGTTGCTTGACTTCCAGTCTGAAAAGCTATCGTCAAATGTTTATCAGATGATGAAATATTTACATGAGAAATCTTTGATTCCATCGCCATGGCTTAATAAGATACAAAATATTTTAGTACAAAGCGGATTTGACCGTTTGTGGGAGAGACAGTTTTGTTCAAGTATTAATTCTACAAGTTCACAAATCAAAGCCTTATTAATAGAAAAATGGAGAACTGAGCTGTGGAATAATAGTAGATGCCTTTATTATATATAAATTTAAAAAATCGATTTTGGTATGGAAAAATGTATAACTTGTCTACTACCAGATGTGTCTGTTTACGCTCTCTTGAAATTTCGTTGTAGTTGTCACAAGCTTCCTATTGAGGTTGGACGTTTCCATAATATACCACGGGAAGAAAAAAATATGTTCAAAATGCAATTGTGTCTGTTTCAGGGGATGAATTTCATTTTATCACTTCCCCGCTCTATAGATACATCAGTTGTCTCCCTCTCAGTCAATTACCTCCCTGTGCTACACATCTCATCAGTTATCTCCCCTGATCTACAGATCTCAACAGTTATCTCCCTGATCTACAGATCTCAACAGTTATCTCCCTGATCAACAGATCTCATCAGTTATCTCCCTGATCTACAGATCTCATCAGTTATCTCCCTGATCTACAGATCTCAACAGCTATCTCCCCTGATCTACAGATCTCATCAGTTATCTCCCCTGATCTACAGATCTCATCAGTTATCTCCCGGTTGTACAGACCCATCAAATATCTCATTATTCTACAAATCTCATAAATTATCTCTGAGTACAGACCCATCAGTTATCTCTGTGTTCCACAGACCCATCAATTATCTCTGTGTTTTACAGATCTCTGTGTTGTACAGATCTCATCAATTATCTCCGTATTGTACATATCCATCAATAATCTCTATTGTTTACACACCCATCAATTAACTTTAATTTCAGTTATCTCATTTTGTACAAATCTCAATTATATTTCTGTGTTGTACAGACCCATGAATTACCTCTGTGTTGTACAGATGTTATAGGTATCTCTTTGTTGTACGGATAACCAGCTATCTCTGTGTTGTATAGACCCATCCATTATCCCTATGTTGTGCACGCCCATCAGTTATCTTTGTGTTGTACAGATATAATCAATGATCTCTTTGTTGTACATATTTAATCAGTTATCTCTGTGTTGTTCAGATGTAATCAATTATCTCTGTGTTGTTTTAGATATGATCAGTTATCTCTGTGTTGTACAAATCCCATCAATTATCTCTTTCGCACCCATATCATCAGTTATCTATGTGTGGTACAGAAATCATCAATTATTTCTGTGTGGTACAGATATCAATTATCTCTGTGTGGTACATATACCAATTATCTGTGTTGTACATATATAATAATCTGTGTTGTACAAAGATAATCAATTATCTCTGTTCTGTACAGACATAATCAGTTATCTCTGTGTTGTACATGTATAACAGTTATCTCTTTGTTGTACAGATCTCGTCAATTATCTCTGTGTTGTACGGACATAATCATTTATCTCTGTGACATACAGATATAATCATCTTTGTTGTACAAAGATATTGTTATATCTATGTTGTACAGATATAATCAATTATCTCTGTGTTGTACAAATTATATCTCTGGTTTTACAGACCCATGAATTATCTGTGTTGTACAAATTATATCTCTGTATTATACAGACCCATGGATGATCTCTGCGTTGTAAAGATAATAAGAAATACTTATCTCTGTATTGAACAGATAACTCTCAATAGTCATCTCTGTATTGTACATATAATAATACTTATCTCTGTATTGTACAGATAATAATCAATACTTATCTCTTTATTGTACATACAATAATCAATACTTATCTCTGTATTGTAAGATAATAACCAATAATCATCTCTGTGTTGTAGATATAATAACCAATAATTATATCTGTATTGAACAGATAACGATCAATGATCATCTCTGTATTGTACAGATAATAATCAATAATTATATCTGTGTTGTACAGATAATAATCAATAATTATGTCTGTGTTGTGCAGATAATAATCAATACTTATCTCCGTGTTGTGCAAATAATAATCAATACTTATGTCAGTATTGAACAGATAACACTCAATAATTATCTCTGCAAAGTACAGATAATAATCAATACTTATCTCTGCATTGAACAGATAACTCTCAATAATTATCTCTGTATTGTACAAATAATAAATACTTATCTATGCATTGAAGAAATAGCTCTCAATAATTATCTCTGTATTGTACAGAAAATAATCAATAATTACATCTGTATTGTACAGATAATGGTCAATACTTATCTCTGTATTGTACAGATAATAATAATAATAATAATCTCTGTGTTGTACAGATAGCAATAAATAATTATCTCTGTTTTGTACAGATGATAACAAATAACTATCTCTGCGTTGTACATATAATAATAATTATCTCTATGTTGTACAGATGATAATCAATTTTCTCTGTGTTGTACAGATAACAATCAACAATTACCTCTATGTTGTACAGATAATAATCAATAATTCTCTCTGTGTTGTACAGGTATCAATAAATAATTCTCTCTGTTTTGTACAGATGGTAATATAAAAAAATCTTTGTGTTGTGCAGATAATAATCAATAACTATCTCTATGTTGTACAGATAATAATCAATAATTATCTCTATATTGTGCATATAATAATCAATAACTATCTCTGTGTTATACAGACAATAATCAATAATTATCTCTGTGTTATGCAGATAATAATCAATCATTATCTCTATGTTGCACAGGTAATAATCAATAATTATCTCTGCATTGTACAGATAATAATCAGTAATCATCTCTGTGTTGTGCGTATAATAATCAGTAATTATCTCTCTGTTGGGCAGATAATAATCAATAATTATCTCTGCATTGTACAGATAATAATCAGCAATCATCTCTGTGTTGTGCGTATAATAATCAGTAATTATCTCTCTGTTTGGCAGATAATAATCAATAATTATCTCTATGCTGTACAGATAATAATCAATAATCATCTCTGTGTTGTACAGATAATAATCAATAATTACCTCTGTGTTGTGCAGATAATAATCAATAATTATCTCTGTGTTGGGCAGATAATAATCAATAATTAACTCTCTGTTGGTCAGATAATAATCAATAATTATCTCTGTGCTGTACAGATAATAATCAATAATTATCTCTGTGTTGTGCAGATAATAATCAATAATTATCTCTGTGTTGTACAGATAATAATCATTCATTATCTCTGTGTTGTGCAGATCCTCGGCTCAGCAGCGAGGGAGTGTGGGGCCCGTGGTCGGCCTGCTCTGTCACGTGCGGTCAAGGTGAAAGGTCAAGGACAATGCATTGTGGTGACCTTACCCGTACAACGGTTGATGATTGTCTGCAAGATCCCTGTAATGCTGTGTGTGTGTGTGTGTGTGTGTGTGTGTGTGCGTTTTTGTGGGGTGTTTGTGTTGTTGTTTTTTTGGGGGCGTGTTTGTGTGTGTGTGTGTGTGTTGGGGGGAGGGGATGCGTGTTTGTGTGTGTGTGTGTTTGTGTGCGCGCGTGGGTGCGTGATGCGTCTCTCTGACTCTTTCTGTCTCTGCCTGTCTGTCTGTCTGTCTGTCTGTTGTCTCTCTCTCCTCTCTCTCTCTCTCTCTCTCTCTCTCTCTCTCTCTCTCTCTCTCTCTCTTTCTCAAAAGATGAAATACATTTTGCCTTAAGTGGTCCGACCTTAAATGACATTAGGCAAAAATATATCCCAGCAAAATATACCAACCAGCCTCATGCATTTAGACTCTGCTTGCTCCTAGCATGTAGTAACTCTGATACCATTAGAAACCTAGCTTTATATTTAAATAAGGTAAAAAAAAACCCAACCTTTTAAGGGTAAAGGTATCCCATAACCTATTATGTTGTAGGGGAGCGAGGCGTCAGAGACCTCACTTCTCTAGGGCCAGCATATTGAGGGCAGCTGCCTATCTCCTCTCCCTCGCTGCTTTACCTTCCCTGACCCTAAAGAGGGCAGGTACCCATTTACAGCTGGGTGAACTGTACTGAAGCCAAGGCGCGCAAACGGTCACCCATCCAAGTGGTAACCATGCTCGATGCTGCTTAACCTTGGCAGGGGGAAAGCGAGTGCTCTGACCACTGCGCTAGCCTGTCCCAATTTAGGCTCTACATAAAGCCTTTGCAATAAGAGATAATAATTATCTTGTCGTAGGGCCGTACTTTTTTCCCTTCGGATTTGTTTGTCACCGCTATCCCCCATGGGGATGCCGGGGGCCTATCAGTATAAATAGCATCCCCACATTCTGGAAATTCTGTGCTAGAAATTTCCTTTTTTCTATCACTCTCTTTGTTTCTGCCTTGTTCCTTTTTCTTCCTGTCACCTCCTTCTTGTCTGTTTTCCGCCTTCTTGGTCCATTCTCCGGCCTTTTTTTTTCCCCCAGAAAGAACTTAAAAGGTAACAATTCTCTCTTGTGCCGAAGTCGGATGCGCTGGGCCTGACTTGTCAGGCGCTTAAGGGCAGCGTGACGTGACGCATTTTCGCTCATATAACAGACAACAGTAGTTGCTGTCTTGAGCCTTCGACGAGGAAGAAGAAGAAGAGGTTTGTCACCGCTGTACTTCACTGTGTATCCCCATCATCATTCAGTGAATTGATCGGCAACCCCCTTCATGTATGGGCCAACAGCCTTTTATAGATAACTTCTTTCAGAGTTCTCTCTCTCTCTCTCTCTCTCTCTCCTCTCTCTCTCTCTCCTCTCTCTCTCTCTCGGATCATCCTTCGGATGAGACTATAAACCTAGGCCCCGTGTGCGAACGCACGCAGAACATCTTTGCGCACACGTTAAATCTTGTTCCGCTTTTCGAAAGAGTAGGCCATTGTGTGCCGGTGGGAACAGATGACAGAATTTACAAAACCGCAAACACACTGGGACTTGATGTAAAAAAGAACATAAGTGCTTATTCCATTATCCTCGACATAAAAAAATAAAATAAAAATAAAATCTCAATCTCTCTCTTCTCTCCTCTCTTCTCTCTCTCTCTCTCCCTCTCTCTCTCTCTTCTCTCTCTCCTCTCTCTCTCTCTCTCTCTTCATATTCATTCCTATGTTAATATGTTACTTACAATTACCCCCTTTGACTGATGGCTTGTAGCTTTTGTCAAATAAAATAAAAATTCGTTCATTCGTTTCATTCATTCATTCATTTCTCTCCTCTCTCTCTGCCTGTCTGTCTGTCACTCTGTCTGTCTCTCTCTGTCTCTCTCTGTCTCTCTCTCTCTGCCACTCTGTCTTCTCTCTCTTCTCTCCTTCTTTCTCCTCTTCCTCCCTCTCTTCTCCTCTCTCTCTCCTCTCTCTCTCTCCTCTCTCTCTCTCTCTCTTCTCTTCTCTCTCTCTCCTCTCTCTCTCTCCTTCCTCCCTCCTCTCTCTCTCCCTCTCTCTCTTCCTCTCTCTCTCCTCCCTCCTCTTCTCCTTCTCCTCTCCTCTCTTCCTCCCTCCCTCTCTCTCTCCCTCTCTCTCTCCTCTCTCTCTCCCTCCCTCTCTCTCTCTCTCCTCTCTCTCTCTCCTCCCTCCTCTCCTCTCTCTCCTTCCTCTCCTCCCCTCTCTCTCCCTCTCTCTCTCCTCCTCTCTCCCTCCCTCTCTCTCTCCCTCTCCTCCCTCCTCTCCTCTCCTCTCCTCTCTCTTCCTCTCTCCCCCCTCTCTCTCTCTCCTCTCCCTCTCTCTCCCCTCCTCTCTCTTCTTCTCCCTCTCCCTCTCTCTCTCTCCTCCCTCTCTCTCTCTCTCCCTCTCCTCTCTCTCTGCCCCCCACAGGTGACGGGAATGAAGAAGGCAGAAAGAAGGACAACACTGGGCTGGAGACCAGAACCCTCCTCTTCATCGTCGGTTTTGTCATCATCATCGCCATCCTGATCACCGTCATCACCTACATCCTCTATAAGAAAAGGTCAGACTTCATCGCCACTGTCCTCACCAATTCATTAATTTATTTCGTTTATACCACTAAGTCACGAGACTTCTCTGCGTTAAAGCGGTGGATCGGTGGTCTAGAGGTAACGCGCCTGTCTAGAAAGCGAAAAGTCCGGGTCTGAAGTGTGCGGCGGTTCGTACCCCGTTTGGACCGGAAAATTTTCCCCCATCCATTAGACCATGAGTGGTGGTCTGGGCGCTAGTCTTTCGGATGAGACGATAAACCGAGGTCCCGTGTGTTACACGTAATTATTTAGAGCACGTAAAAGAACCCACGGCAACAAGAGAGTTGTCCCTGGCAAAATTCTTAGAAAAAAGCCACTCTGATAGGGAAACAAATACAGTTGCAGACATGAAAAAAAAAAAAAGGGTGACGCAGCGCTTGTGGCGACGCGCTCTCCCGCTCTCCCCGGGGAGAGCAGCCCGAATTTCACGGAGAAATCTGCCGTGACTTAAAGTGGTATGAAATGAAATCTGAGCGCTTTGATTTGTTGCTTTACAAGATTCAGCGCTATATAAATTCCATACATTATTATTATTATTATTAAATTTGGGCTGCACTTCCCAGGGGGAGAGCACGTCGCCACAAGAGCAGCGCCACCCTATTTTCTGCAACTGTTTTGTTTCCCTATCAGAGTGGCTTTTTTCTAAGAATTTTGCTAGGGACACCTCTCTTTGCCGTGAGTTCTTTTACGTGCGCTGAATAATTTTGTGTAACACACGGGAACCTCGGTTTATCGTCTCATCCGAAAGACTAGCGCCCAGACCACCACTCATGGTCTAATGGATGGGGGAACAGTTTCGGGCCCAAACGGGATTCGAACCACCGCACACTTCCGACCCGGACTTTTCGCTTTCTAGACAGGCGCGTTACCTCTAGAACACCGATCCGCCTTGGTGCTCTATTCACCATCACCACCTACATCCTCTGTCATCACCACCATTGACACTCTAATCACCATCACCACCTACATCCTCTGTCATCACCATTGACACTCTAATCACCATCACCACCTACATCCTCTGTCATCACCATTGACACTGATCACCATCACCACCTACATCCTCTGTCATCTTCACCATTGACACTCTGATCTCCATCACCACCTACATCCTCTGTCATCACCACCATTGACACTCTAATCACCATCATCACCTACATCCTCTGTCATCACCATTGACGCTCTAATCACCATCACCATCTACATCCTCTGTCGTCACCATTGACGCTCTGATCACAATCACCACCTACATCCTCTGTCGTCACCATTGACGCTCTCATCACCATCACCACCTACATACTCTGTCGTCACCATTGACACTTTGATCACCATCACCACCTACACCCTCTGTCATCACCACCATTGACACTGATCACCATTTTCACCTACATCCTCTGTCATCACCATTGACACTGATCACCATCACCACCTACATCCTCTGTCGTCATCACCATTGACACTCTGATCACCATCACCACCTACATCCTCTGTCATCACCATTGACACTCTGATCACCATCACCACCTACATCCCCTGTCATCATCACCATTGACACTGACTGCAATCACCACCTACATCCTCTGTCATCACCATCACCACCTACATCCTCTGTCATCACCATCACCACCTACATCCTCTGTCGTCATCACCATTGACGCTCTGATCACCATTACCACCTACACCCTCTGTCATCACCATTGACGCTCTGATCACCATCACCACCTACATCCTCTCTCATCACCATTGACGCTCTGATCACCATCACCACCTACATCCTCTGTCATCACCACCATTGACACTCTCATCACCATCACCACCTACATCCTCTGTCATCACCATTGACGCTCTGATCACCATCACCATCTACATCCTCTGTCATCATCACCATTGACACTCTCATCACCATCACCACCTACATCCTCTGTCATCACCATTGACGCTCTAATCACCATCACCACCTACATCCTCTGTCATCACCACCATTGACACTCTCATCACCATCACCACCTACATCCTCTGTCATCACCATTGACGCTCTGATCACCATCACCATCTACATCCTCTGTCATCATCACCATTGACACTCTCATCACCATCACCACCTACATCCTCTGTCATCATCACCATTGACACTCTGATCACCATCACCACCTACATCCTCTGTCATCACCATTGACACCGATCACAATCACCACCTACATCCTCTGTCATCTTCACCATTGACACTTTGATCACCATCACCACCTACACCCTCTGTCATCACCACCATTGACACTGATCACCATTTTCACCTACATCCTCTGTCATCACCATTGACACTTTGGTCACCATCACCACTTACACCCTCTGTCATCACCACCATTGACACCGATCACAATCACCACCTACATCCTCTGTCATCACCATTGACACTTTGGTCACCATCACCACCTACACACTCTTTCATCACCACCATTGACACTGATCACAATCACCACCTACATCCTCTGTCATCACCATTGACGCTTTGATCACCATCACCACCTACATCCTCTGTCATCACTTTTGACACTCTGATCACCATCACCACCTACATCCTCTGTCGTCATCACCATTGACGCTTTGATCACCATCACCACCTACATCCTCTGTCATCACCATTGACACTCTGATCACCATCACCACCTACATCCTCTGTCATCACCATTGACGCTTTGATCACCATCACCACCTACATCCTCTGTCATCACCATCACCACCTACATCCTCTGTCATCACCACCATTGACACTCTGATCACCATCACCACCTACATCCTCTGTCATCACCATTGACGATCTGATCACCATCACCACCTACATCCTCTGTCATCATCACCATTGACGCTCTGATCACCATCACCACCTACATCCTCTGTCATCACCATTGACGATCTTATCACCACCACCACCTACATCCTCTGTCGTCACCATTGACGCTCTTATCACCACCACCACCTACATCCTCTGTCGTCACCATTGACGCTCTGACTGCAATCACCACCTACATCCTCTGTCATCACCATTGACACTGATCACCATCACCACCTACATCCTCTGTCATCACCATTGACACTCTGATCACCATCACCACCTACACCCTCTGTCGGCATCATCATTGGCGCTCTGATCACCATCACCATCTTCATCCTGTGTTAGAGAAGATATGACTTCATCGGGACTGTCCTTACCATTGGCATTCTGATTGCAATCTTCACCATCTACATCCTCTACAAGAGAAGGTCAGGCATGATTGCCACTGTCACCACCATTGGAATTCTGATTGCAATCGTCACCATCTACATCCTCTATAAGAAAACGTCGGGCATTCTGATGCTCCTCATGAGCTGACCATCGTTCAATGATTTCAGGCAACTGGCTCGGGTCAAAATCTTTTCTTTCTTTTTTGTTTGCTGCTTCATTTTCTGTGATCCACCGAATCAGAGACATTTTCCTTCTAATGCATAACGACAAAATGACGATGATGTTAACAACTGCTTGGAGAATTACCTTACAGGGTAATACTGTACAGTTTCCTGTGATAATAATGTATATCTCCATGTCAAGCGGGCCCGAGAGATACAGACACCTGTAGTGTTGGTCAGGTAATTTGAGCCAACACTCCCAAAAATCGCACCCGTAAAGTGGATGAAAGCTCGACTGTCCCACTGAGCCCACAGCACAACTCACTTTGTGTAAGACCCGGTCGGAGTAAAAAAGAAAAAAAGAAAAAAAAAAGATGCTATGACTCCTATGCAATTCCAAAGGCACTAACCACTATGCCAAGGTGGCTGATTGGGTCCATAGTCTTGTCAAGTCAAGTCAAGTCAAATTTGTATTTCCAGATGGTACATTGAATAAGCAAAATGCATTTGCTTTTTTTTTGTTCACCAAGCCATCTATCTATGAACGCATTTCTTAATGATTATTCTGAAATACGAACATTATTACAACCTTTACCAATAAATTAAACCAGTAAAAGGAGAAAAATCGATCAAAATTAATAATACATTGGAAAATACAAATTACACACATATTATAATAATAATAATGATAATAATAATAATAATAATAATGTATGGAATTTATATAGCGCTGAATCTTGCAAAGCAACAAAATCAAAGCGCTTAGATGACTTTTTTTTATATCGAGGATAATGGAATAAGCACTCATGTGCTTTTTTACATCTAGTCCCCGTGTGCATGCGGTTTTGTAAATTTTGTCATCTGTTCCCACCGGCACACAATGGCCTACTCTTTCGAAAAGCGGAACAGGATTTAACGTGTGCGCAAGATGTTCTGCATGCGTTCGCACACGGGGCCTCGGTTTATAGTCTCATCCGAAGCACACACATACTCGAACACACCTACGCGCATGCGTACACATACACACACACTCAATATGAGGTTGTCAGGTATTGGTGTGAGCAGAGTGCCAATGCCTACCACCCAAAAAAAACCAACAACAAAACCAAACAAAAGTTGTGACCTTTCAAGTGTTGTGGCTTTGTGCAGTGCAAAGTTGATGAAAACAAAATGTATGTATGTTTGTCCGTCGTGTTCGACGATGACCTCCAAAAAGGCAGAGGAGGCAGCTGCTGTTTCGGAAACTGGGCAGAAATTTGAATATAGTGGAGATGCCTTCCCCACAGTACATCCCCACGCGCCTGGGCTTTATCACAGGTCTTAATTAAACCATTGACGCTGGGGGCAACAGCAAAGTGAGAGGCTGTATGTATGATCAGTGGCTTTCCCACTCATGGAATTCCACTTTACAGCTTAGTCTTTAGTGATCGACTAGGACTCTCTGACTAGGAGGCTTAACTCGCACAGTCCTTATGTGCTGCAGCCCTGGGGGCTGGTTGGCCTTTGGAGAATATCTCCAACGCTGACTGTCCTTATGCCCCACTTGGCTGTAAACAAAATACCAATGTCTTCATCATAACGTTGTTATGTTTCGAAACGTCATGTTGAGACTTGTCTTCATCCAGAACAAACTCTTCGCATTAAAAAAAACAACAACCCAAACCAACCCCGTTATTCTCCGTTAAAAAACAAAACAAAACAAAAAAAGACTCTGAATGTCTTTCCATTGCCACACATCATTCCTGTCTCTCTTTCTTGAAGAAGGAAAAAAAATCACTCAAACAGCATCGAATATGCAGAAGAGAAAAAAGACCAGTTAATGATGTTTTGAAACAAGACCTTACGAAAGTCGGTATGCTACTACCTTCATGGTGGGCAAAAACAAAAAAAAAGGTCGCATACGCAAAAATCTCTCCATCGGAGAACCTCGGAGCTCTATCCGAGGACCAAAAGGAAAAAAAAAGAAGAAGGAAAAAAAAAACAACTAAAGGAAACATAACTCTAGTAGAACAAGCGAAGGGACATAATTAGTCTAAAGCAGCGGTAGCAGTGCCACCCAACAGATTGTATACACACGCTAGATACAGACAGATACACGCATGCATGCATGTATGCATACACACACACACGTTCGCGCATGCACAATACAGATACACGAACGCGCGTGCACACACGTGCGTGCACACACGCGCGTGCGCATGTACGCCGCCCGCCCGCCGCCCGCCCGCAGAATACAGATAAACGCATGCGCGCGCACACACACACTCACACACTACAGATATACGCACGCGCGCGCGCATACACACACACAACACACACACACACACTACACACACGCGCTCGCGCGTACGCAAACTGTCTCTCTTACACACACAACAAACAAACACACACACACACACACACACATGCAGGCAGACAGGCAAACAAACAAACAAACAGATAGATAGATTCTGCTAACGATTAGGAGGTTACTTCTACAGTCCTGGCACAAAGCTGTCCAAAAAAAAATGTCTCTGTCTTACAGAATCTCTGACCAGAGGTCACCGAGAGTGACCAGACGATCCCCGTCCATTTCTTTTCGCTATTCAACCACAAGCCGAGGATCGACTGGGAGGTTTTGAGAACTCCCTCATTAAACCACCCTCTGTCCGTCCTTGGACTGAACACCAATGGTCTGAGGTACAGACAGCGCATCGGAGAAGATGGGGTGAATTGCCTCCCTTGACAACTCGCAGAACAAGGAACTTAACGCTGTTGTCCCCGCTCTTGTTGCCCAGCAGCAGTCTACTGAGCATACATACAGTCATTCAGTGGGTTCCTTCACACTGCAGCATCCATGACAAACGAGGAAGCTGACCTACTGGTGAAGGTAGGAGGTCAGACGCCTCAAGAGGAGCAGGAGGTGACATATGAAGAGGCAAAGACAATTGTGCAGGAAAAGCAAAAGAGAAGATGGCTTCAGCAGCACCCTGATTTCAACAGCAAGGATGACTACTACTACCTCCTCCCCAGAGAAGACCAAGTAACAATTGTGAGGTTGAGGATTGGACACTGCTGACTCAGACATCACATGTTGACCAAGTTCCACATTGGTGATTCTGAGGCGTGCCCCTGTGTGGCACATCTCCCATGACTGTGGAAGACTTCCTCCAGACTTGTCCAACACACCAAAACCTGAAAGCCAATATCTGCTACTGACCTGCCAATGAGGGACAAACTCTTCGGACCCCTGGAGGGCCTTGGGCGTACCACAGCATTTATCAGGGCCTCCGGAGTTGCTGTTTGAGCGTTCGACGACGACGAAGAAGAAGAACTGAACATCACACGACACATCACTTTGCTGGTTCGGGAGTTTGGCAACAGCGCTACAAACAACAAGAACCCCAAGTCCTGACACAAGCTGCCATCATGGTCAGACACTCGAAGATGAATGCCAGCAAGTGGCTTTTCTTCACCCACGCCCTTGCCAGTCCTACAAGCCCTGTGCTGTCTGCAGACAGAGAAACTGAGCTCCAGCAGGAGCTGTACAGACAGCTCCTTGCACAAAACTGTAACGCTGCAGTGGATCCCTGCCAACTGTGATATACCTGGCAACAGACAGGCTGATGATGAGCTTGCGAAACAGGGAGCGCAGAAAGAACAGCGCGAAAGCAGCTTCAGCTGCCATAAAATAAAATTAAAAAAACCATCATCAAATCAAATATCCAGACCCAGAGTAGAGAAGGATGACTACCACCATTCAAATTCAATTTCAAACACTGTGTCTCAGAGAAATAGCTTACCAGCAAAGAATGGAACATCTAAAGGATAGAAGAGTGAATCAGGTACATGCCATCAGAGAGCTGACAGCTGACAGCACCTTGATACACAATCCACACATTATGCTCTCTGTGCAAACGACACATAGCTGACATCCTTCCACACATGTTTAAGCAACATTGTTACAACATAGTTTTATCATTATGATCATAGAAAGACGTCTGTGTCTCCCCGCGACGCCGAAGGGCACCAGCGGCAGATGAAAGAAAGAAAAAGAAGATCATCATCATAATCAGCATAGTTACTATGCAACATAGGTGTTCACGCACATACATGCAGCGCGCGCGCGCACGCACACACACACACACACACACACACACTCTCTCTCTCTCTCTCTCTCTCTCTCTCTCTCTCTCTCTTCTCTCTCTCTCTCTAATACTGCTCTTGATATTTGCCACATTCTTTTTTGCGTTGACTCAAAAGCAGTCTTGATGGCACTAAAGAATTGGCAGGGGAACTTGAGGAAAGATATCGTATTTGAGATTAAATTCTTGATACATTGTATTGCAAGCAGAGGCATCCAAATAACTTTCTGCTGGGTCCCTTCTCAGTGTGGAGTTTATTGGAATGAGCTGGTTGATTCTTTAGCGAAACAAGGTGCCTCTGATTTCCGCATTGAAACGTTTGATTCCAGTCTCGTACTGTCATTGCATGAAACGAATGCTAAATTGATGAATTGTGTGCATTCCAAAATGAATAAAACACACTTTGAAAATAGTTCATGTTCAAGGAAACTAGAAAGTTTACAATATAAACTGAGGCTAAATGCATGGAATACCAAATACTCTAAAAAAAAGTGACATGTTGCAGTTTTCAGCCGCTTTCGATCCACCATTTATTGTTTGAATGCACATATCTTATTGACCTGTTTAAAAGGAGAGGAATAGATATTTATATAAAAAAATGCTACTGTTCAAGAAGTTTTATATGACTTTCAGCAGTTCATAACACCAGTTGTTGAGGTTATATATTCTTCCCCAGTAAGGCCTCTACTATAGTTAGTTGTGAGTAGGAATATATATATGAGAGAGAGAAGTTTTGCTTTGCTTTAAATGCGGGTGTGTCTATGTTACCAAGTACTGAATGGACATTAAACAAAACACACACACACATGCGCGCGCGAGCGCGCATCCTACCCCCGCCCCCATCGCTCTCTCTCTGAGTGCTTTTTCTTTGTTTGATAGCAATATTGATTTTAGTATAAAACTTGCATGGAAGAGTTTTAAATTTCCCAACCCTGTAAACGTTT
The DNA here is from genome assembly GCA_028751875.1 of Rapana venosa. Lineage (NCBI taxonomy): Eukaryota > Metazoa > Mollusca > Gastropoda > Neogastropoda > Muricidae > Rapana > Rapana venosa. The sequence continues at coordinate 39,052,823 of CM054160.1, read as the reverse complement.
CTCTAATTTGAAGAGTAATATTTCACAAATTCATGCCTATCATCACTCGCAATTTCTATCGCTGTTTTTTCCACACGATATTATCATAACTCAGATTGCTTTGTGTGCTGTCCACAATTTTACCACATCTCTGTACAATTTTATTAACGCCCATACCAACAAATATATGGGACACAAATGACAGGAAATATAAAACAGAGGTACAAACTTTGCAGAACTTTTGCGTTTTTGCAGATTTAGAAGTTTATATATAAAAAGATACCCAAGGACTGGCATTTCTTATTCAAGTATTGGCAGTAAAATGCAATTTATTGTCCGCTTTCATTCCCTCAATAAAAAGATCTGGAACAGGAACTAGATCCTTACGGAAATCTATTAAAATTTCTGTTGTCTTTTTGTTGTTGTTGCATTCAGGTCAAGGTAGTTCTGTTTACTCCATACAGAGAAATTATCAACATACTTAGAATACACAAAGTGTGAGTTTGACAGATCTTCAAGAGCAGCGTCATCAGAGTATTTCATCAAGAGAGTGGTAGCAGCTCCCCTTCCATCATTTTGTAAAAGGGATAGGTGTTAGAACGGTTCCTTGCGGGAAACCAGTGGAAGTAGACATGTTAGAGAGTATTGCATTTTGAAAGCGGACAGACTGCATTTTGAATAATTAAGAAACTCATAATCCATAGAATTCATTGAGGGCAGACGTTCGGAGAAAGCAGTTTCCGGGTTAGAAGATGGGGGTTTGAATGGGTTAAATGCGGATGAGAAATCAACAAACAGGATATGGGCAAAAGAGCCTGTTTTTCTAAGTGAGAAAGGTAAAGGTGTCCCAAACCTTTAAGGTTGATACAGAGAAAGATGGCAAACCCCAGTGGCATTTCGTGGAGCTCCTACCCACGACTTGGGCAATGGACACTGTTGACTTACAAGGATGGCAAAGCGGTTGTTCCAGATATGGACTGACAGGCTTGTGGTCTTTAATGTCTTTAGAAGCACGTTCCACAGGCAAGATGACAGCAATGCGGCAGTGTTCTCCATGATAACAGTTCTTTGTTGACATCTTTCATGAAACAAAGACGGGATAGAGGTATGGGATAGCCTGGTGGTTAGAGTGATATATTGGTGATCTGCTGATCCTGCTTCAAATCTCGTTGAAGAGGATTTTTCCTCCGGAGTTAATGTCAGTGCCTACTCCACTCCCCCCAACAGTCCTTTGGGTGAGACTATAAACCGAGGTCCTGTGTGGAAGAACATCTTGCGCACAGGTTAAAACTTTTTCGGAAGAGTAGGTCATTGTGTGCCAGTGGGAATGGATGACGAAATAATTTGAAAAAACAACTGCATATAGACAGGGACTAAATGAAAAAACACATAAGTGCGCATTCCATTATCCTCGAAATAAAAAGAATAAATAAATAAGAGAGATCCCTCCCAAGATCAGAGAAGGCAAGATGGCTGGTAAGCCTACCAATGTACAAGATCACAGAGACATTTTGGCATTTTTCGGAAGTAAGGAAGACAAATTAACCACATGAATTTGTGTTCAAATACATGTACAAACAGGAAGCCAGTGTGGTGCCTTTGAAAGCGGAGAATTGTGATGGAATTTCAGAGGTTGGCAATTTTCGGAAGTAACGAAGAAAAATTAATTGACATGAATTTGTGTCTGATTCATCTACAAACCGGTAGCCAGTGCATTGTCTTGGAAACAGGAGAGTTGTGCTGGAATTATAGAGATGCTGTGACGACCCTTCCTGCTGTGCTGTGTTCTGCATTGCCTGAAGACACCTGACTGACATCTGCCTAGACAATAAACTGATCCTCACTTGGCTCTGACCCTAGAACACATCTTCATTGTTTTGTGCAGGGATGTATCTCTTACTACTCTCCATATTTCAAGGGAACACTTTCTTTGTTTTTTGTTTGATAATGGCCGCCATCCATCTCTCTCTCTCTCTCTCTCTCTCTCTCGCTCTCGGTGACGGGACGAGAACTGAATGGGTGTGCTGTTAGTAAGCTGCTGCAAATTTTTGCATTTTAGCTTCAAAATGTCAGTTACTGGCCTTCCAGCAACTGTAATAACGACTTTAAACGCCCTGCTGATCGACAACGTCGTATCGAGTTGGAAAGTCGCGGGGGAGAGCGGCAGTGTTGTGTTGTCTTGCGAATGAAGCCAGCTGACAAGCCAGTGTCAACAGAAATGGCCGACCTGGTGCTGAACCGTAACTCCGCGTTCAGTACTATCGCAAGAAACCCCCTTGTCAAAGACATCGCGATGTTCAAAGAAGTAGACAACACCAAGAAAGACAGGCAAGTCGCCAATGTGACAATAACAGTGTCTTGGAAGAGCCGGTCTTGTGTAACATTGACTCCCTGCTCGATGTGGAAACAGAAGGAAAACAAACCAGTGTGTATACAGAACTATGTGTCAGCAGTGAATTGAATGCCTCAGCCACACCAGATTCACTTGATCTACTGTGTGATCCAGCAACAGACAGCAAGATCGGTGTGTCTTCTGAGGCGTCTGATGTGCAGGAAGAGCTGACAGTTGGCTGCACAGTGGATGACTCTGATACTGATACTGGTATTGTGAAACAGTATGTGTCTACTCTAACTGACAAACGTGTACAGCGTCGATTAAGGGACAGCAAGAGAAACACACGGTTTCGAAAGGTGGTGGTACATAGTTCCGTTGATCAAAACATTGTGATGTGTGAATCAGATGACATCATCCTGGAATACTCTTGGAATGGAGATCCTGGCGAGGAATCTAAGTGTGTGTTCTGGTACATCAAGCAAGAAGAGAAAAACATGTTGCCAGAAGAACGTGTCAGGCTTGCCAGACTTCGTAAAGGGAAACAGTGTACTAACACACAACACACAGAGACAGTGGTGAGTGCTGAGCAGGAGTTACATCATCTTCGGGACCTGATCCGGTCTTACATGGGCTGACTTCGCTGGCTGTAGACTGGAAAAGGAAAGGCTGGTTTGAAAATTGAGACACTTGAGACACAGACAATAATATATCGAATCTTGATGTACATACCACCACTGCCATGGTTTCCATGTCATTGTAATCGCGTCGCGTTCGATATCGTTGTTACCGCGGGCAGCGCTATATGGCTTGATTGCTAAATAGCAATAAAATGTGTAATTGTCAATTGTCAATTCTCTCTCTCTCTCTCTCGCTCTCTCTCTCTTTCCAAGGGCTGATGGTTTCCCTTGCTTGGCTGCCCGCAAGAGGCTTTCTCTACAGCTGTGTGTGAAGTTTTGTGGTTTTCAAGTTGTTTGAATTCAAAATGCCAGTGCATGGACTACCAGCAACCACTTGAATGCATGTTGGACGCAGCACTTAAAGAACAATCCCTGTCTTCATTCAAGGTGGAAGGGAGAGGACGTCAAACTGCTGTCATTTTTCCTTTGACAGGTAATATTGCTGACCATTCCCCTGTCACACCAGTTCAACGCACAACATATAGGAAAAAATGCCCATCTCAGATGAACAGGGATAGAAGAAGAGCAGAAGCTTACAGAACAAATAAAGATGGAAAAAAATAATGAACAGGCTTCGTCCCCCTCTCCTCTGTTTTTACCCACCCCACCTAGCTTATATTACGATGCTGCCAGCCACTGTGATAGCAACGCTCCTATCAATGTGTTTGAGTGTGGTGAACATTACCCTCCCTTTTCAAGCAGTTGCCAGAATGAAGACTATTGATATGAAAGCATGACACAGAGAAAGAATGACAATTTCATGTAGTAAGGATGTGAGAGAAATGATAGACTATGTCTATACTTGTGAAAATGAAGCGAAAAACAAGAGTCTGTGATGAAGGGAATGGCTGTAAGGGTGGGGGGGGGGGGGGGGTAATGAACGTGCAAAGAATGAGCTTGAAGAAGAGCCTGCAGACAATAAGAGTAAGGAAGAACGTGCAGTGAATGAGATTGGGAAAGAGTGTGATGAGACTGAGGATGAAAGTGGGGAGTGTGCTGATCATGTGAAAAATAGCAGTGAAATGCGAGACAGTTATGATATACCATCTGGGATTATTTACAATAATTTGCACACACAAAAATTGTAGACAATACTATGTCCATGCTGCAAGAACTGAAACAAAGCATTGCTGATGGAGCCACTGCTGTACCAAAAAGAAAACCTTTCTACAGATGTTCCTTAGTGATTGTGTGAACCACTGCTATACAAACTTAAGGTAAAGACACTGTGATTGGAATAACCAACCGTATTTATGGACAGTATCAATATTCTGCTATAGTATCAAAACCATGGTTTGGAATTCATGCCATGTGGACCATTTTGGGTTTGATTGATCATGTTGTTACTTATATTATGTGTGCCCAGTCCTTTCCCCACTGACACATTAAACCTTTGTCATTGTCATTGTCTCTCCAAGGGCTGGATGTTTTGTTTTTTTTAAAAAGTATGCAAATGCGTATTCTGTTACCCTTGGAAAATAAAGATTCATTCATTCAATATTCATTCATTCATTCATTCATTCTTCTCTCTCTCTCTCTCTCTCTCTCTCTCTCTCTCTCTCTCTCTCTCTCTCTCTCTCTCTCTCTGTCGTTCATCCGTTGGATGAGACTATAAACGGAGGTCCTGTGTGCCAACGCACGCAGAACATCTTTTGCACACGTTAAAACCCGTTCCGCTTTTCAGAAGAGTAGGACATTGTGTGCCAGTGGGAACGGATGACAAAATTGACAAAACTGCATACACACAAGGACTGGATGAAAAAAAAGCACATGAGTGCTTATTTCATTATCCTCGAAATAAAATCTCCTCTCTCTCTCTCTCTCTCTCTCTCTCTCTCTCTCTCTCTCTCTCTCTCTCTCTCTGCTTTTTCCCCCCCAGAAAGACTTAAACGATAATAGTTCTCTTCCATGCAAAAGTCCGATTGGCTGGGCCTTACTTGTCAATAGTTTAACATCAGTACAAAGCATTTTCGCTCATATGACAGACAACAATATTTGCTGTCCCACAATGTTCCACGAAAGAGAAGAAGAAGAAAAACAAAAGATTACAGAAAAAACAACCCACTTTAAGTCATTTTAGGGACTCCTAGAAGCAGATACAACAACTTGTCTAACAACTGTAGTGCTTGGGATACGATGGTAGGGTCTTTATGTTTAATCCAATTAGGGACAACAAAAATCTAAGGACACCACCAGTTGTGTAGGGTTCTGTGTTACGTCAAACATAGATAGAACGTAGACCAGCTTACTCTTACGTCATGACTCCACCAACAAAAACAAACAAAGTAACCAGCAGTCATTTATTAATGAATCTGGATGATGATTTGGAAAAAAAAGGATTGACGGTTTGGATTGCCATGAGGCTTTACAGCAGAAGTAAGTGAAACAAAACTTTAACATGTGTGAGAGCAGTATGGTCAGCACATATTATTGTAGTACAACAATGGCTAACTTCTTTATGTCTAGCATTAAACTCTTCAGGAGCTAGATCTAGATCTATTAAAATGTTTTAGAATCTTCTGGGGGAAAACTTCACGCCTTTTTTTTTCTTTTCACGGAATTCTTTTATATATATATATATATATATATATATATATATATATTATATATATTACGTCACCAAAAAGCTGCTGCTAAGGCGTGAAAAGTGGAAACTTACGTTGTTGCCTTCGATTTTACGTCTGTTCACTCTCAGTGATATTAGATGGGGGAAAAAGTGTGTGAAAGTTGAGGTTGTGGTGAAAGTCCTACTGAAATGTGTGCAAAGTATTAAAAAAAAATTTAAAGGTGGGAGGGGGGGGGTATAGACAAAAAAACACTTCACAAAGCAAGAAGAACAAGTTAAAACAAATTAATAAACAACAACAAATAATTAAACTTAATGTAGTTATAGCAAATGTCCGATTGGACTGTGCCAGAGACATTAAGCAATATTAAATGACAAATTTATGTTAATGAATATGCTGCTGAGGGAGTTTTCAGAAAACTGGGGTAAAAAAGCTTTTGAACTCTTGCATTCAAATATCATGTGAGTATTAGTGATATTCGTCACCAAAACTTCTAAGCTGTGAAATGGGTTACGATGTTGCTTCGATTTTACGTCATTTATTCTTATTGTGGGAAAAAGTGTGTGAAAGGTCTTGATGGTGAAAGGCTCTTAATGTGGCAAAGATCTCTTAAAAAAAATTTAGTTGGTGATAACACCTTACGCAGAAACTCATTATCTCCAATAATTTATTAATAAGTGATAGCTCCATTGGACGATGAAGACAGTAGCAATTAATGGCAATTATTTATGAATATGCGCTGAGGGATTTTGCAACCTTGTTAAAAGCTGATCTTGCCCACTCATTGGAAGTATTATGTGAATTACCCAAACCAACAAATTAACCTTTCCTTAATTGGTTATGAATGCCTTATCTCTACAATTTATAGAAGTTTTTTTTTGACAGTGAAATTTTGAAATCTACAATGGTTAGGATCCAGAGTGATTGATAGATCTCAATAAATCAGATTTATACTTTGTGACCCTCCAAAATGTTGCTAATAAGTTACCGCTGTAACGATAAGGAGTGCATGTTTAGTCAAGGTATCTGTTCCCCATAACCTTTAGTGGGGGAGCTGGTCAGCCCACCATTTTGGGTCCACTATTGAGGGAGCGCCCATTCCTTATCCCTTAGTTGGTGTAACATCCTGACCTATGCAAAGAGGTACAGGTCCATTTTACAGCTGGGAACTGATAGAACCAGAGGATTCGAAGGTTCAATCAAGTAGATACAGTCGAGAGCTTAAATTGCTAAGAGTTCCGCAGTAAATATCCGTCGATGTTTACCAACATAAAAAGATTTTTTCAACTTTTAATGCTGGTATAACAAAAGCGGAACCTGTTTCTTAATTATCCAGGCGTGATCCAACTGTATAAATTTGTAAATGATGAAAATACTTATGATGGATGTGGGATCGGACATCAGGAACCATAATTATTCTGATTTTCAATCTTTTTTACACAAGTTACTTCTATGTCGAAGTGTGCACTATTCATCTCCAACACAGGGCAAGGTAAGATTGAAATTGAAATGAAATTTTCAGTTGTTCTGTTTTTAAGAACATATTTAGCACATGCAAGTTGACGGTAATCATCCAAAGGCAATGTGCCAACTTCGTTACATGTTCCCAGAGCGGATGCATGGTATGGAACACCAAGGGCAAACCTGTATGCTTTGCAGTCTACACTTTGTAGCTTTTTAAGTAAAGATTTAGGAGCACTGAAAAAGATTTCTTGCCCCTATGATATTTTCGAACAAAATAAGAGATGTTGCTAAATATTTTAGATTTAATGCGTCTTGTCCCCAGAAATATTTACTAATTATCTTCAGTAAGTTTATGCCCTTTCTTGTTTCGTTAATATGTGTTCAATATGTACATTCCAAGTTAGCTTAGAAGTTAGAATAACACCCAAGAACTGCATCGCATTTTTTTGTTTTCAGTTATTTCAGTCCCAATCCTAAATCTTGGTAGCTCCTCGGGATTACTGCCATTATTAAAAAGCACAATATGAGGGTTTTTTTCTGTGGATAAAGTAAAACCATTTTAAAGCATATATTTATCAATGTTGTCAAGCTGATTTTGATGTACTCTTTTAATATAATTTAAAACTATTTTTGATGTTTCGCTTCATAGTAACGTTCATCCACCTGCATATATCATCTGCATATTGTACTAAGACAACATCCTTTGATAAATTCATTGGGAGATCATGCAGCAAGATATTAAATAAGATAGGAGCTATCACAGAACCTTGGGGTAGTCTCATATGAAGAGACTTAAAATTTGAATACGACTGACCTATTCTAACTTGTATTCTTCTTTTTGTCAAAAAACTTTTAATATAATTATACAAATGCCTGGAAACACCCACATTGTTTAGTTTACACAATAACTTAGCATGCCAAACTTATACGCCTTTTTTATTTAAAAAAAAATGTTGCAAGAACATTCTTTCTTCTTGCTAACTTGCAAATGGCCTACTCTTACGAAAAGCGGAACAGGATTTAACGTGTGCGCGAAATGTTCTGCGTGCGTTCGCACACGGGGCCTCGGTTTATAGTCTCATCCCAAGGACTTGTGGCCGTTTTAACCTACCAGTAAGGTATCCACATTCCGTAGGTGGTTTCTAAACGCCACACCTTAGTGCATGCGGTTTTTTTTTTCTTTTATAATTGTATTTGTTCGTAGGTAAAGGTAAAGGAGTCCCATAACCTATAAGGTCGTAGGGGAGCGAGGCGTCAGAGACCTCACTTCTCTAGGGCCAGCATATTGAGGGCGGCGCCCATCTCCTCTCCCTCGCTGCTGTACCTTCCCTGACCCTAAAGAGGGCAGGTACACATTTACAGCTGGGTGAACTGGGGGAACTGTACTGAAGCCAAGGCGCGCAAACGGTCACCCATCCAACTGGTAACCACGCTCGACACTGCTTAACTTGGCTGGGGGAAAGCGAGTGCTCCGACCACTGAGCTATCCCGTCCCCATTATATATTTACCTTTATTTGTTTCTACGGACACAAAATGGTCTACTCTTCCAAAAGTCGGGATAGGGTTTTTGACGTGAGTTCTTAACCTACCTGCGTGTGTATTGTCACACGCCGCCTCGGTTTATAGTCTCATCATAGGCTAGGGAGGAAGGTGGCAGGATGGTTAAGACGTTCGTCTGCCAACAAGTAAACCGTGAGGTTCTGGGTTCGATTCCCAGCCTCGCCCTTTCTTCCCAGTTTGACAACAACAAAAAATCGAACTGAATGTCAAAGTCTTTTGGATGAGACTAGAAACCGAGGCCCCGTGTGCGAACGCATGCAGAACATCTTGCGCACACGTTAAATCCTGTTCCGCTTTTCGAAAGAGTAGGCCATTGTGTGCTGGTGGGAACAGATGACAAAATTTATAAAACCGCATACACACGGGGACTAGATGTAAAAAAAAAAGCACATGAGTGCTTATTCCATTATCTTCGATATAAAAAAAAAGTTATCTGAGCGCTTTGATTTGTTGCTTTACAAGATTCAGCGCTATATAAACTCCATACATTATTATTAATATTTGGGGGGGTAGTGGAGTCAGCACTGTTGTTAACTTAAGGAGGAAAAATCCCCTAGAACGGGTTTTGAAACCTGGGATCGATCCTGAACCGTCAGATGGCGAGCGCAACACTCTTACCACCAGGCTATCCTTTCCACCCTTCCCCACCCCCTGAATACCATATACTCCCACCTCCAAATCAGATGTCAGAGAACACAAAAACAAATTGATCTAATCTACCAGGTTTTGGGTCAGTAAAGCTTCAGGGTGTTGTTTTTTCTCCTGGTATTCAAGCAATCGAATATTAATTTATTGTTACTTTTTAAAATTTTATTTCGAAGATAATGGAATAAGCATTCCTGAGCTTGTTTACACCCAGTCCCTGTCTGCATGCAGCTTTATAGAATTTTGTCTTCCGTTCCCACTGGCACACAGTGGTCTGCTCTTCTTAAAAGCGGAACGGGTTTTAACATGCGTGCAACATGTTCTGCGTGCGTTCGCACACGGGACCTTGGTTTATAGTCTTATCCGAAGGACTTTTGGGGGGGGGAAGTGGAGTCGGCACTGATGTTAACTCCAGAGGAAAACTCTTCTTTGAGGAGATTCGAACCCGGGTCAGCAGATCACGAATGTATCACTCTAACCACCAGGCTATCCTGCCCCCGCCCCCCCCCCCCCCCCCCCCCCCCCCCCCCCCCCCCCCCCTCCCCTCCCCTATATACCTGGAGAGAAAGGGGTTCTGTGAATGTCTTCACTTGTACACTCCTTCTCGTTCTCTCCGCTCTGCTGCAGATACCTTTTCCTTACGAATACCTAGATTCAACCAATCCACCATCGGCCGTCGCTCTTTCTCAATTTCTGGTCCATTGATGTGGAATGATCTCCCTCTCTCTCTCCGCCAAAAGCCTTCTTATGACACTTTTAAATCCAGTCTCAAGACATATTTATTTCAAACCTAAGATTTTCCTCTCCTGCTTCATCTCATAGTTTTTTCCTGCCTTCAACAGCCAAGATTCTATTGCCCTGCCAGGGTGTGTAACCTCTGTGTGTGTGTGTGTGTGTGTGTGTGTGTGTGTGTGTGTGTGTGTGTGTGTGTGTGTGCGTGCGTGCACATTTGGACTTGATGGAACTATTACTTGCTACTGGTTGTATGACTGTGTAAGAATGAGTTGAGTGCAAGCGCTTTGATTTGTCTCTGCAAGATATAGCGCTATATAAATTCCATTTATTATTATTATTATTATTATTATTATGTAGGTCAGCTTTTTCAAGATACACTTCCTAAATTAATATTATGCGCATTATATTATATAAACGCATGCAGAACATCTTGCGCACACGTTAAATCCTGTTCCGCTTTTCGAAAGAGTAGGCCATTGTTTGCCGGTGGGAACAGATGAGAAAATTTACAAAACCGCATACACACGGGGACTGGATGTAAAAATAAAGCACATGAGTGCTTATTCCATTATCCTCGACATTAAAAAAAAAGTCATCTGAGCGCTTTGATTTGGTGCTTTACAAGATTCAGCGCAATATGAATTCCATACATTATTATTATTATTATTATTATTAATATGATATACTCCCACCTTCAAATCAAATGTCAGAGGACACAAAAACAATCTAATCTACCAGGTTTTTGGTCAGTAAAGCTTTCGGGTGGTTTTTTTTCTTCTGGTATTCAAGCAATCGAATATAAATTTATTGTTACTTTTTTTTTTTATTTCGAAGATAATGGAATGAGCATTCCTGTGCTTGTTTACATCCAGTCTCTGTCTGTATGCAGCTTTATAAAATTTTGTCTTCCGTTCCCACCGGCACACAGTGGCCTACTCTTCTGAAAAGCGGAACGGGTTTTAACATGTGCGCAACATGTTCTGCGTGCGTTCGCACACGGGACCTTGGTTTATAGTCTCATCCGAAGGACTTTTGGGGGTGAGGGGGTGGGGGGAAGTGGAGTCGGCACTGATACTCCAGAGGAAAACTCTTCTTGAACGAGATTCGAACCCGGGTCAGCAGATCACGAATGTATCACTCTAACCACCAGGCTATCCTGCCCCCCCCCCCCCCCCCCCCCCTCTATATACCTGGAGAGAAAGGGGTTCATGTTGGTCAGCTTTTTCAGGTTACACCTCCTAAATTAATATTATGCGCATTATATTATGTAAACGCATGCAGAACAACTTGCGCACACGTTAAATCCTGTTCCGCTTTTCGTAAGAGTAGGCCATTGTGTGCCGGTGGGAACAGATGACAACATTTACAAAACCGCATATATACACACGGGGACTGGATGTAAAAAAAAAGCACATGAGTGCTTATTCCATTATCCTCGATATAAAAGAATTAAATAGATAAATCGGTACACTGATCCAACAACGCCTTCAGGGAGAATTTAAAAGAAAGCAGAATGTATGTTTTGTTTTTCCGTCGTGTCCGACGATGACCTCCAAAACAGCAGAGGAGGCAGCTGCTGTTTTGGAAACTGGGCAGAAATTTGATTATAGTGGAGATGCCTTGCCCACAGTACATCCCCACTCTCTCGGCCAAGTGGGCATAAGGACAGTCAGCGTTGGAGATGTTCTCCAAAGGCCAACCAGTCCCCAGTGCTGCAGCACATAAGGACTGTGCGAGTCAAGCCTCCTCGTCAGAGAGTCATAGTCGATCACTAAAGACTAAGCTGTAAAGTGGAATTCCATGAGTGGGAAAGAAAGCCACTGGTCATACAGCCTCTCACTTTGCTGTTGTTGCCCCCCAGCGTCAATGGTTTAATCAAGAACTGTGATAAAGCCCGTGTGCAACACAGCAGTGATTTGGAGAAGAAAGGGAGGAAGGGGAGTGGTGGTTTGAGGTCTCGGGCCTAAGCCACTACCGAGACGCCCGTTCAAGGGGACTTTTCCCCTGGAGTTAACATCAGTACTGACTCCACTCCCCTGAAAGTCCTTCGGATGTGACTATAAACCAAGGCCCTGTGTGTAAACGTTCGGCAGAACATCTTGAGCACACGTTAGAACCCGTTCCTTCTGGGGTTTTTTGAAAGGGAGGACAACATTTGTAGTGATAGGAATGGATGACAGAAAAATTATTTTTAAACCGCAAGCGTGCTGGTATTGCGTTTAGACTTCTAAAGTCGAAATCCGGCTAGCTGAATCATGCGTTAAAACACACACACACACACACACACACACACGCGCGCGCGCGCGCACACACACGCACGCACACGCACGCACGCACACACAACACAACACACACACACACTCACACACACACACTCACACACGTACTCACACACACGCACACACACACACACACACACGCACGCACGCACGCAACGCACGCACGCACACACACACGCACGCTCACTCACACTCACACACAAACTCACACACACACCACACACACACACACACACACACACACACACACACACACACACCAGAGCTAGGTAGGCCTATGTACAAAAATCTCACCACTGGTGAACTCCAGAGCTCTAACGTTAGAGGAACGGGAGAAAGAAAATGTTGAAAATGACATTCCTTCATTTTAAATGGCGGAGAAAAAAACAATCTTCATCTGGTGTATTTTCTATTCTATTGTTGCAAGGGAAATCAGAGAAGCAGCCGACATTCCTTCATTTTAAATGGCAGAGAAAAACAATCTTCATCTGGTGTATTTTCTATTCTATTGTTGCAGGGGCAATCAGAGAAGCAGCTGATATTTCTTCATTTAAACGGCGAAAAAAACAATCTTCATCTGGTGTATTTTCTATTCTATTGTTGCAGGGGCAATCAGAGAAGCAGCTGATATTCCTTCATTTAAATGGCGGAGAAAAAACCAATCTTCATCTGGTGTATTTTCTATTCTATTGTTGCAGGGGCAATCAGAGAAGTAGCCGACATTCCTTCATTTAAACGGAGAAAAAACCAATCTTGATCTGGTGTATTTTCTATTCTATTGTTGCAGGGGCAATCAGAGAAGAAGCTGATATTCCTTTATTTAAATGGCGGAGAAAAAACCAATCTTCATCTGGTGTATTTTCTATTCTATTGTTGCAGGGGCAATCAGAGAAGCAGCCGACATTCCTTCATTTTAAATGGCAGAGAAAAACAATCTTCATCTGGTGTATTTTCTATTCTATTGTTGCAGGGGCAATCAGAGAAGCAGCTGATATTTCTTCATTTAAACGGCGAAAAAAACAATCTTCATCTGGTGTATTTTCTATTCTATTGTTGCAGGGGCAATCAGAGAAGCAGCTGATATTCCTTCATTTAAATGGCGGAGAAAAAAACAATCTTCATCTGGTGTATTTTCTATTGTATTGTTGCAGGGGCAATCAGAGAAGCAGTCGACATTCCTTCATTTTAATGGCGGAGAAAAAAACAATCTTCATCTGGTGTATTTTCTATTCTATTGTTGCAGGGGCAATCAGAGAAGTAGCCGACATTCCTTCATTTAAACGGAGAAAAAACAATCTTCATCTGGTGTATTTTCTATTCTATTGTTGCAGGGGCAATCAGAGAAGTAGCCGACATTCCTTCATTTAAATGGAGAAAAAACCAATCTTGATCTGGTGTATTTTCTATTCTATTGTTGCAGGGGCAATCAGAGAAGCAGCTGATATTCCTTCATTTAAACGGAGAAAAAAACAATCTTCATCTGGTGTATTTTCTATTCTATTGTTGCAGGGGCAATCAGAGAAGCAGCTGATATTCCTTCATTTAAATGGCGGAGAAAAAAACAATCTTCATCTGGTGTATGTTCTATTCTATTGTTGCAGGGGCAATCAGAGAAGTAGCAGCAAGCCGTATGACAAAGAACATACACGTCGCTTCCACCTACAACCTCCTGTGCTCTTTCGCGTTGGGTCCCTTGCGACCAGAAGGGTTCTTGGCAGAAGATATCCCTAGTGTTTCCCGGCACGAGATATGGCTGCTTTGTCACCATGGAGGTGGACGTGTTTAGTGATTGTGCTTGTGATGAAACCTAAGCATGTCCAAAGTAAGCACGGTATTACTTCTAATAATAATGATGATGACAATAATAATAATAATAATAATAATAATAATAATAATAATGTATGGAATTAATATAGCGCTGAATCTTGGAAAGTCAATAAATCAAAGCGCTTCTGAAGAGTGAGAGAGAGAGAAGAGAGAGAGAGAGAGAGAGAGAGAGAGAGAGAGAGAGAGAGAGATGTATTTTCAAGGCTCGCAGATAAGCATTTACATACTTGTTGTCATCCAGCCTCTGTCCTGATTATGGACTACAGTAATAAACTTCAAGCTATGATTGAGAGAAAAAAAAAAGAAAAATGAACAAAGTAACTGACCCCCAACTGTTGGAGTGGGATAGCTCAGTGGTCAGAGCACTGCTTTCCCCAGCCAAGGTTAAGCAGCATCGAGCGTGGTTAGCAGTTGGATGGGTGACTGTTTGCGCGCCTTGGCTTCAGTACAGTGCCCCCAGTTCACCCAGCTGTAAATGGCTACCTGCCTCTTAAGGGTCAGGGAAGGTAAAGCAGCGAGGGGGAGGAGATGGGCACTGCCCTCAATATGTTGGCCCCTTGAGAAGTGAGGTCTCTGATGCCTCGCTTCCCTACGATGGCATAGGTCATTGGACACCTTTACCTTGACCCAAATCATTATTCAATTATTGTTGATTTCAAACTAACTTTTAACATACAATACTTCAACTCAGCTCAATTGTCTCAACCAACACTGTTGTCAGTAGGAGCTCCACACAATGCCAATAGGATTTGCCATCTCTTTCTGTCTGTCTCTGCTGAGTTCTACCATCTCTCCCCCCGCCCCAACTACCGATCTCAGTGATGTTGGCAATGTAGGATGTTGGAAGACTGCCAAAGTCCTGCTGAAGACTGCATAAGTCCTTCTTCATTTGACTCTTAGAAGTCGCCAACAACGTTTTTGGCTGCGTTTATTTTTGTCTCTGTCCAGTTTTCATAGTGTCTAGGCTTCTGGCCTGTTCAGAAATACAGACCAGAGTAGTGTTGTGACAATTCTGGAAAAGAATAGGAAAAGGAACAGGTACAAAACTTCAAAACACAAAATAACATCTTGCGCACGCGTTAAATCCTGTTCCGCTTTTCGTAAGAGTAGGCCATTGTGTGCCGGTTGGAACGGATAACAAAATTGACAAAACCGCATACACACGGGGACTGGATGTAAAAAAGCACACGAGCGCTTATTCCATTATCCTGGATATAAAAGAATTTTAAAAAAAAATTTTAATTACACAGAACTGAGAGGCAGCTTTTTGTCCATTCTCTCGTGGAAAGTTGTTGGGGTTTTTTCGCCGTCCCGTGGTATCAAGTCGTGTATCTTGTCAAGATCTTCAGTTTCCTCTGCTCAAAGACCGCCAAAGTCCTTCTGAAGACTGCCAAAGTCCTGCTCAAGACTGCTGA
>CM054160.1:39029839-39034839 GCA_028751875.1 Rapana venosa | reverse complement strand
AGAGGACGGGATAGCCTAGTGCTCAGAACATTGCCCTCGCAATCTGACGACCTGGGGTCGAATCCCGTTTGAGTTAATAACATCAGTGCAGACTCCACTCTCCCCAACAGTCCTTCGGATGAGACTGTTAAGCCGAGGCCCCGTGTGCGAACGCACGCAGAACATCTTGCGTACACGTTAAATCCTGTTCCGCTTTTCGAAAGAGTAGGCCATTGTGTGGCAGTGGGAACAGATGACAAAATGTACAAAACCGCATACACACGGGGACTAAATGTATAAAATAAAATAAAAAGCACATAAGTGGCTTATTCCATTATCCACGAATTAAAAGAATACAATTAAACTAAAATAACATATGCACCAACCACTGCTCCTGTTGTGAACTGTTGATATGTTTTGAACTGTCGGTATCTATGTTTGGGGACGGGATAGCTCAGTGGTCGGAGCGCTGGCTTTCCCCCAGCCAAGGTTAAGCAGCATCGAGCGTGGTTACTACTTGGATGGGTGACCGTTTGTTGTGATGATGGCAGCACAAGCCTAATCCTTTTTGCTAACACTTCCCTTTCCCTTTCCAGACCAGTCCATAGGTATCTCTGCAACAGGAACTGCTGTTCTGGGAGAAACGTACTCTTTGTACTGTGCCCTGACAACAAAACAAAAAGTGCCCCTTGAGTGGCATTCAGGGGGTAAAGTCTTAGAGGGCACCGAGCTTCCCACGCAGTTTGTTTCTGGTTGGATTATCCAGAAGAGTCGGTACACCTTCACAGTGAGCGCTGCTGATGCTGGCAGGGAGGATCGTGTGCAACGCAACTATTGGATCTACGCATCGTAAGGACATGTGGACCGTTTACGTTTACAGTGAGTTTTATGTTTCCATTTCTGGTGGTTGTTCAGAGAGGGTTTTTGTGTCTTTGTCTAGAGAGAGTGAGGTTTTGTGTTTATCTGTTTGGAACTTTTTTTTTTGGGGGGGGGGGGAGTCTCTGTATCACATTGTTATACTTTTATCCGTGTTGTGAACTGTTGATATGTTTTGAACTGTCGGTTTGGGGACGGGATAGCTCAGTGGTCGGAGCGCTGGCTTTCCCCCAGCCAAGGTTAAGCAGCATCGAGCGTGGTTACCACTTGGATGGGTGACCGTTTGCGCCGCGCCTTGGCTTCAGTACAGTTCCCCCAGTTCACCCAGCTGTAAATGGGTACCTGCCCTCTTTAGGGTCAGGGAAGGTACAGCAGCGAGGGAGAGGAGATGGGCGCCACCGCCCTCAATATGCTGGCCCCCTAGAGAAGTGAGGTCTCTGACGCCTCGCTCCCCTACGACCTTATAGGTTATGGGACACCTTTACCTTTTTATCTATGTTTTAAAGTGTTGATGTTTTCGAATTGTTAGTGTCTTATGTTTCGAACGGTCATAGTCCACGTTTTCAACTTGTAGGTATATTTTGAACTGTTGCTATCTAGACTTTGTTTTGAAGTGTTGGTGTTTGCCTGTTTCAAAGTGCTTCTGTTTGAGAACTGTTGGCATCTAGATCTGTGCTTTGAACTGCTGGTGTTTATGTTTTGAACTGTTGGTGCCTGTGTTTTGAACTGTTTGTATATGTTTTGAGCTGTAAAATCTCTTCTATGTGTTGAACTGTTTGCATCTGTTTTGAACTGTTTACATCTGTTTTGAACTGTTTGCATCTGTTTTGAACTGTTTGTGTCTGTTTTGAACTGTTTGTATCTGTTTTGAACTGTAAACATCTCTTGTACGTTTTGATCAGTTTTGAACTGTAAACATCTCTTCTATGTTTTGATCAGTTTTGAACTGTAAACATCTCTTCTATGTTTTGACCTGTTTGTATCTGTTTTGAGCTGTAAACATCTTGTCTGTGTTTTTAACTATTTCTATCTGCTTTGAACTGTTTGTATCTGTTTTGAACTGTAAACATCCCTTCTATGTGTTGCTGTTTGCATCTGTTTTGAACTGTAAACATCTCTTCTATGTTTTGAACTGTTTATATCTGTTTTGAACTATTGGTATCTGTTTTGACCTGTTTGTATCTGTTTTGAACTGTAAACATCCTTTTTGTGGTTTGAACTGTTTGTATCTGTTTTGAACTGTAAACGTCTCTTCTATGTTTTGAACTGTTTCCATCTGTTTTGAACTGCAAACATCTCTTCTATGTTTTGAACTGTTTGTATCTGTTTTGAACTGTTTGAATCTATTTTGACCTGTTTGTATCTGTTTTGAACTGTAAACATCTCTTCTATGTTTTGAGCTGCTTGTATCTGTTTTGAACTGTAAACATCTCTTCTATGTTTTGAGCTGCTTGCATCTGTTTTGAACTGTAAACATCTCATCTCTGTTTTGAACTGTTTGAATCTGTTTTGAACTGTAAACGTCTCTTCAAAATTGTTGGTATCTGTTTTGTATTGTTGATGTCTGGAGTGGGTGGTGTCTATGCTTCGAACTGCTGAACAGTGTTTTTAACATCTGGTGTCTCTGTTTTTAACAAGCTGTGTCTCTGTTTTGGACAAGCTGTGTCTCTGTTTTGGACAAGCTGTGTCTCTGTTTTTAACAGCTGGTATCTCTGTTTTTAACAGCTGGTATTTCTGTTTTTAACAGCTGGTGTAACAGCTGCTATCTCTGTTTTTAACAGCTGGTGTCTCTGTTTTTAACAGCTGGTATCTCTGTTTTTAACAGCTGGTATCTCTGTTTTTAACATCTGGTGTAACAGCTGCTATTTCTGTTTTTAACAGCTGGTGTCTCTGTTTTTAACAGCTTTTATCTCTGTTTTTAACAGCTGGTGTCTCCGTTTTTAACAGCTGGTATCTGTTTTTAACAGCTTGTATTTCTGTTTTTAACAGTTGTTATCTCTGTTTTAACAGTCGGTGTCTCTGTTTTTAACAGCTGGTATCTTTATTTTTGGCTGTTGGTGTCTCTATTTCTAACAGCTGGTGTCTATATTTTAAACTGTGAGTATCTATGTTTTGAACTGTTGATATCTATGTTTTGAACTGTTGGTATCTATGTTTTGAACTGTTGATATCTATGTTTTGAACTGTTGATATCTATGTTTTGAACTGTTGGTATCTATGTTTTGAACTGTTGGTATCTATGTTTTGAACTGTGGAGTACGTGTTTTGAACTGTTGATATCTATGTTTTGAACTGTTGATATCTATGTTTTGAGCTGTTGATATCTATGTTTTGAGCTGTTGATATCTATGTTTTGAACTGTTGGTATCTATGTTTTGAACTGTTGGTATCTATGTTTTGAACTGTGGAATTTGTGTTTTGGACTCTTGGTAACTCTGGTTTGAACTGTTGGTATCTATGATTTGAACTGTTGATATCTATGTTTTGAACTGTTGGTATCTATGTTTTGAACTGTTGATATCTATGTTTTGAACTGTTGGTATCTATGTTTTGAACTGTTGGTATCTATGTTTTGAACCGTGGAATTTGTGTTTTGGACTCTTGGTATCTCTGGTTTGAACTGTTGGTAGCTATGTTTTGAACATTTCACATCTACGTTTTTAAACAGCTGGTGTCTGTTTTGAACTGTCTGTGCCTATGTTTTCCACTGGCGGTGTTCATGTTTTCAACTGGTGGTGTTCATGTTTTCCACTGGCGGTGTTCATGTTTTCCACTGGCGGTGTTCATGTTTTCCACTGGCGGTGTTCATGTTTTCAACTGATGGTGTCTGTATTTTCACCTGGTGGTGTCTGTGTTTTCACCTGGTGGTGTTCATGTTTTCAACTGGTGGTGTCTGTGTTTTCACCTGGTGGTGTTCATATTTTCAACTGGTGGTGTCTGTGTTTTCAACTGGTGCTGTTTATGTTTTCAACTGGCGGTGTTCATGTTTTCCACTGGCGGTGTTCATGTTTTCACCTGGTGGTGTTCATGTTTTCAACTGGTGTTGTTCATGTTTTTGAAGTCCGCTCAAATGAAAAGCACAGCAGGGATTTAAACCCAGGCCCTCGGGGAACTTCAGATGAAGACATTCAAACCACCTGTTACTAGTCTGTTTCCTTAAACATATTTGGATCAGTGGTCTAGAGGTAACGCGATGCGCCTGCCTAGAAAGCGAGGGTTTGCTGGTTCGAATCCCATTTGAGCCCAAACTTCTGATCTTGGGTGGAAGTCTGACAACAAGAGGAATGTACCTGGCAAAGTTTTGTAGAGAAGAAGTCACTCTGATAGGGAAACAAAGGCACTTGCAAACAGGAAACTATGTCCTTTTTTTTTAATGGGTGGCGCTACTCTTGTGGCGACGTACTGTCCCTGGTGAGAGCAACCCCCAATTTTTTTTGGGGGTGGTTGTTTGTAGAGAAGTCTGCCATGACTGACAGTGGTATATGATACACTTTATTGACAACGCAATACGAGACATCACAGTACAGCAAAACGCAACGCTACATAAGGATATATATAGTTCAACACAATACAATATGGTACAATACAGTACAATACAGTACGTGTGGCTTGGTGGTCTAGAGAATATACACATCTGCATATAAAGCGAAAAAAGTGTGGGCTTGGTCCCACGTTTATTCCAAAATATATGCCCCCTTTCAATAGACCTTAAGTGGCGGTCTGGGTACTTGTCTTTCGGATGTGATGATAGACTGAGGTCCTGTGTGCAACAAGCATTCAGCGCACGTAAAAGAACCCACGGCGTAAAGAGGGTTGCCCTTGGCAGAAATCGGTCATGAACAGTTTCTCGGGAAGGGAAACAAATCCACTTGCAAACAAAAAATTAAAAACACGGGGGTTGGGGGTGGTGGTGCTGCTCTTGTAGTGATGAGCTCTTCCCAGGGAGAGCAAGCCAGAATTTCACGCAGAGAAATCTGCCGTAAACTGAACGTTACAACTCAGTACACCACCAAATAGCACAACACAATGCAAAACATTTAGGGAAACAAGTACGCATGCAGACAGGAACAGAAAAAACCCAAAAACAACCATAATGAGTGGCGCTGCTCTTATGGCGACGCGCTCTCTCTCCCTGGGAAGAGCAA
>CM054160.1:39009839-39022339 GCA_028751875.1 Rapana venosa | reverse complement strand
CGAATAACAAAGGAGCTATGATAGATCCTTGAGGTATTCCAGTGTCAACTTCTTTGATTGATGAATAAACATTGGCCAAACACATGCATATGCATCTCTTTGACAAGAAACTTCTGATATAATCACACATCTTGACTGCTATACCAATTTTATTTAATTCGTAACGCAGCCTGCTAAACAGGCTTTCTCATAAGCCTTTTTTACATTAAAAAATGTGACCTGTGTGCTTTTTCTACAAGAAAATTGTTTTTTGATGTGTGTGGTCAGCTTAACCAGAGGTGGTCAATTGTACAACAACCTTTCCTGATTCCTGTTTAATTTATGGGTAGTTTCCCTTGAAAAAATGATGCAGAAGCTTTTGTACATATTTGCTAACACATTTCATAATAAGATGTTTGAGCTAAAGGCCAAAATTGACCAGCCAATGAACGTAATTTACCTCCTTTTACTATGGGAATCATCACAGCCTGATTCCAGAGTGTAGACAGAGCTTTATTGAACCATTACTTTTGGTAAAATGGGTGCAATAATGCTTTATATTTTATAGTAAAATGAATAAAAACCTGATCTGTCGTATCGTCTTTTCCGACAGGGGATCTGTTTCACATAAAAGATTTTTGAGCATCAACAAAGCGCGTCAGTACAACAATATATTCTTTGTTTTCTTTAAGGCTTTTGACTATTGGCAGACTTGTCTTTGTAAATGTTTTCCCCTGAAAACTGGACGTGGCCACATTATCAAGATAAATAATGAAAGAAAGTGTGGCTGCATTATCAAGATAAATAATGAAAGAAATTGTGGCTGCATTATCATAATAAGTAATGAAAGAAAAAAAGAGTGGCAATATTCCAGTGACAGGAACTGTCTGAAATGTTATTATTCTGTCCTAATTGTTATCTCGATCTTTTTCAGGATCTTGATCTCTTCCTAACTGTTCATCTTGATCTTTGAGCGCTTTGATTTGTTGCTTTACAATATTCAGCCCTATATAAATTCCATACATGATTTTTTTTTTTTTTTAAATATTATTATTATTATTATTATTATCTTTTTCAGCGGGAACACCACCACCACCACCACAACCATCAGTAGGACCACGACCAACAACAGCAACCAGGCCACCAACAGACAATACTACAAGAGGACAATCAGGACAATCAGGTTAGACAACTAGAACATGATTGTGTTGCTTTTTCTGCCTTTTCACTCTTGTCTACCTTCTCTTACTGATCTGCCTGTTTGTTTTCAAACTCTTCTACCTTTTTTTTTTTTTTTTGGTCACAGCTGCAACGTACTTTGAATGTTTCCAATGGTTCTAGTGCATTCGTGATGTTTTTTTTTATATACCTGTGCATCTACTGGATGTTGACATGAGGTATAGGGTTGTGCATATTCGTATGACACTTTCACTACAGAACCAGTGTGACACTCTTGAATCATATAATAACACTTTTGCTACCAAACCAAATGACATCTGTACCTCAGAATTGTATGACATTTTCACTACACAATCTAATGACACTTTCAGTTTACAGTCATACAATACCTTCACCACAAAACCAAATAACATATGTACTTCATAATTGTATGATACTTAACTAAGCAAGCAAAGAACCTCTTCACTTTCCAATCCTATGGCACTTCAGAACTAAAACAAAGAAAACTGACCCCTCAAAGGCAACCAATGCTTTCAGAATCTAGCAGGCTTTCACTTCAGGTGGATATGAGGCCTTCACGTTAGAATTAAGTCATTTCTTGACAGAATCAAGGGAAGCTTTCACTTAAAAATAAAATGACAGTGGCATTTCCAGTGATACCTTCACATCAGACCCAAACAGCACCTTCATTTCTAATGAAGCATCAATTTTGAACTGAAGAACATGCCCACTGATACTTTGCCTTCAGAAGTAAGGAAGGCCTTCACATCATAATCAAATGATTGGTCTAGACGGACGCTATCTCATTGACGTTGTGTTAAGCTTCCCACTCTTTTCCTTTACTGTGACGTGCCGAAGCTTAAGAATTGGCAGATTTTTTTTTTAAAAACACTAAGTGATATTTAACTCAAGGGAAAGTACTCTGGCCTGTAGGGCAATCATTTTTCTAAACACAGTTGCTTTCCTTGACCATATGCTTGCCTAGTTTTTGTCTGTTGGCTAATTTTGTTTGACATGTCAACAAGTGATAACTTTGGGATTTCAGGCTCTCCAGTGTTATGATTCTTTAACAACAAAAATCTGTTGTACAAAAAAAAAGTGACATCAGATAGATTCAGCCACCTTCAGGGAACTTTACTTGGTGAAAAATCATCACATTGCTTCAAGGGGACTAGTTGATGAACAGTTTAAGCCATGTTTTCAAAACTTTTTATTTTTCAGCATTCAGTGACATATTTTGAAAATTTGTAAAAAATAAATACAGTCATCTAATAAAAAAAAAACCTGTGAAACAATCTCAAAAGTAGACATTATGAACTTTTCAATGATGTATAATGTGTATGTCATTATTGTATTGGGTAAGTCTACTGAATTTTTCAAATATAGCCAAAATCACACGTCACCACAAAATGGCGGGATCCATTTCACTGCGACTCCATTGAGCTATAGCTGAGCGGTTTAGGTCATTTGGCTTCAACCCCACGGGCCCATAAAGTCGTGGGTTTGACTCTGCACAGCTCCTGGTACATTAAGGCTGGGGGCTTTACAATCTCCTATGTCAACTTCAAGTGCAGACAAGTTGGAATGCGGCTACCTTTGTGGTGGGCAAAAAGGATCACATACGCAAAACTCACTATTGGTGAACCTCGTAGCTCTAGCCAAGGAGCAAAAATATTGACCAGTCTTTCAATTCTTCGTGAGGACGTGCTCAGGCAAAATGACCACTCTACTGTTGCTCTGGAACCGGAAAAGAATTGTATGAATGCAAGCTGAAGGCAATCATTTGAAAATATAAATAATAATAATAATAATAATGTATGGAATTTATACAGCGCTGAATCTTGTAAAAAAACAACAAATCAAAGCGCTTAATAAATTTTGTCATCTGTTCCCAGCGGCACACAATGGCCAACTCTTTCGAAAAGCGGAACAGGATTTAACGTGTGCGCAAGATGTTCTGCATGTGTTCGCACACGGGGCCTCGGTTTATAGTCTCATCCAAAAGACTTTGACACTCAGTTCGATTTTTTAGTCAAACTGGGAAGAAAGGGCAAGGCTGGGAATCGAACCCAGAACCTCACAGTTTACTTGTTGGCAGGCAAACGTCTTAACCATCCTGCCACCATGATTGTTTACATGGCTGCCATAATGTTCTCAGGCATGGCTTGCACAATCATTCAGGTGGGAAAGATGGTTGTTTCACATTTCTCTGTCTTAAACAACCCTCATCATGAAACTCCCCAGAAATTGGAGAAACCATTAATAGTAAACTATCCACCTTGGGGCAGTGGTTATCACCTTGGGTTACAGACTGGAAGGTCATGGGTTTGAGTCCTATAAGAGTTGTAGGGGTTACTGGGAAGACTGGGACAAATAGTCAAGCTTCATCTACTTTATGGATATGATTTCCAGTGCAATGCTCAAAATTACCTGACCAACATTGCAAGTGCCTGTATCTCAGTGTGGTTGACTCCAGGACATATCATGATAGAAAGTGTAGAGTACAGCTTTGTCAAGCAGTCTCAAAGCACATGCTCTTCCATAGCAGCATCATTACATGATCCTCATCATCATTTATCATCATGCATTGATCATCATGCATTAAGAAAACAAAATGTCTCAGATCTTATGGCCCCGGTTTCTGTGACTGTGGTGAGGTTGTTTCAAAGCCTTTGGGGTTGGGTTTTATGGGGGAGGATCATTGGAGGGACATTGTGGTGGTTGCCACCTCAGGTGAGCAACTCACTCAGTCTAGCTCAACAACTGAGCGACTACTGTTGTCTTTAGGGGACTTAGTAGGTGGTATTCTGTATCAGACCCTTGACTGGAATCCACAAGGGAAGCGGAAAGTTGGTCGACCAAAACAGACCTGGTGCAGAAGTGTTGATGAAGAAACGAAGGCAGCCGGAATGACATGGGCCGAGCTGAAGAGGATCTCCCAAAACCGAGTTCGTTGGAGGGGTGTTGTTGCAGCCCTATGTTCCCCAAGGAACCAAGAGGCATAAGTCAAATTTTACATCAGAACAGGCATCACTGAACACCATCAAAGTGATCCAGCAGCAGCACAGGACCCCTCTGGCTGGTGGCTCCACAGTGGCCTGACATTGATGGGCTCTCTGTGGACTTCCCACACTGAGGTTGCAAGAACAAACCTGGGTATGGCTGGGGGCAGAGAGATTGAAGTGAGCAGCCTGAGAACAGCAGGGCGTGCATGCCACAGAAGTTGAGGCAGCAAAAAACCAAACCAAATAATGTTTACGATAAAGCAGGCTTGTGATAACGTTCACATACGTGCCAACTGTTTGATAAAAATTAAAATCTAGTAGGTGTAGAAACATGATTTAAAAGTATATATTTATATGGTTTTACTTATGTCACAGACATAAAAAAGATTAGGAATGGCTAAAAATAGAATGATCCAACAAAACAACATGTGGAAAGACTGCAGCATCCCTTACCAGCTGAAAGTGAAAATAATGAAATGCTTAGTGTGGCCTGTGGTGCTATATTATGGCTGTGAATCCTGAACACAAAGAAAAGACAATGAAAAAACAGAAACAGAAATCTCAGATTGGGTTGGACAGATAAAAGAACAAATTAAAGCCTATGACACAAACTGGGAACAACAACAAAAAAAGCTTCTGTTATTGCTAACTGAAAGGAAACTATGATATGTCGGCCATGTGCTACAAAACCAAGATGCAGACCTCATGAAGACTGTCTTTCAAGGCAAGACTGAGGGGGACAAGAAAAAAAGGCACACCACCAGCTTCTCTCATTGACAACATTACCAAATTCTCTAGCATGAAAATCCATGAAGTCAGCAGGATCAGTGTGGACCAGAGCAAATGGAGAAGGAGGAACATGTCAGTGTCATTGGGTGTGCACATGTCACTTTCCCCCACTTACGGCTGCTCACAGCTGGTGCTAATTACAGCAGAAACTGATAGTACTTGGACTATGTAAAAGGAAGGGGCTAATTCTACCACTAGGCCCTGGACCAGTGACTGAGTGATGCTGGATCTGTGTGTTGTGTGTGGCAGCTAATGCCAAACTAGGTGATGCCAACAGGTGAGACTTATGCCAAGCACAAAAGGGCACAAGAACACATACATCCCAGGGATCATATTGCTTTACTCAACACAAAACATGAGAAACTTTTGCTCAATGAAAATCAAGTCAAGTCAAGTCAAGTCAAAACCACTTTAATCATCCCATGAAGACCAATTACAATACTGACAGGCACATTGATACCTATAATTATCTCACAAGACACAAGAAATACATTTCAGATTGTTATAAGCATTCCAAGATAGCTTAAAAAAATTATTATACACAAACACAAACCCAGGTGCGCGCACACACATGCACCGCGTACACACACACACACACACACACACACACACACACACACACACACACACACACACACACACAACTGTCTCCTGTAACACAGCAGTGAGGGATGCACATTAATCAGACTGTCTTTTATCCTTGGAACGTTCTAACACCTTTCACTATCATCACCACTCATACCATCGCCATCACCATAATCATCACGACCATCTTCAGTGTATCCTGAATATTTGTTCTAAGTTGAATAAACTGTAACTTTCAGCAGCACATGTTTTCCAGATGATCCTACCTCTGCTAGGATAGCTTCGAGGAATGTTGGCATGTACATTATAATCGGTATTGGTTTGTTGACATTGTTGGGAATTATCGCTGTCATTGTAATCATCCTGCAACAAAAAATGCAAAGAAAACATGCCAGAAAACATGAAACCTCGTCAAAGATCCAACCGCCATATGGGACACGAAGTATTGTTCCTGGACACACACTAGGTGCAGGGTATCAAGGGGCACAAAGTCTGAGGCAGGAAGAAACAATGGAAACCTCCTCTATGATCAGTGAGACAGAAGACAGTACCTTGACTGCAGCCAATGAGACACAGGTCACTATAACTACAATGTGATGTAAGTAATGACAATAAACATAGGTTACTCTTGTATAACGCAAAACCATGCTGAGCCACCCATGTGCTGTGCTTTTACTCTGCTGTATCAGTAAACACCTCCCTCCTCTGTGCATTCAGGTACATCCAGACCCAGGGGCATGCATGTGCAATCTAACACACACACACACACGCACACACACAAAGTACATTCATACTTCACTGGGACAAAAGGGATGGCCCTTCATCACTACAGTTTTGAGCTATACCCAGTAACATATGGTGACCATGCATTGTAACACGTTTTCTTCACCGTATGCATTTGCCTTGTCACCGGGTTGGAGCTTGCATGCCAATATGCCGGCAAGGACAGATCACTGCAGGAAGGGCCAAACTGAGGATGCATGCACAAACAAAATCCTGACGGTTGAGACAAGGGGGGAAGAAAGACTATTTTTCTATGCCCGACTCTGGATTCTCAAAGGTCATGAGCAGATGATTTTGACTTGAAACACTGGTCAGGACATCAGCACAGTAAGTGCACTGCCCCTCAAGAAAGTCAATGGAAAACTACTTGGTGTTGTACTCTCTTGCCAAGAACCACACACAGTCAACAGCTAAAGAGAAGAAAAGAAGAGAGTTGTGATTTTTTAGGGAGGACCAGGACTCTACATCTACTGGGGAGGTTGGCTCCACCCTGATGACAGGTAACCGTGATGACTGTTGTATTTCACCTGAATACCATTGCCAGGAGCAACCATGTCATGACTCCTGGAAAAAAAAAGAGTGCAGGAGGAAAGAGCGCCATCAGAAGTGGTACATGGAATGCCCAGACCATGCTAGAGATAGGGACACTGCCTGCACCTGCTGGTAAAGGGCTTACAGAGGAGCAGGAAGAACATCACTGGCCTTGTCAAAGATTGCTGCAGTGGAGAGGGTAGGTTCTCACATGGCGGTGGACCTCATAGCTGTCGACAGCAGTAATACTAAGGGTGGCGTGAACGGTGTTGCTATTGTGCTGGACAGAGAACATGCTGCAGAAATGAACAGTTTTCCTACACTCAGTGATTGTATCGGAGATTAGAAGACGGAGATGGAACTAGATCGGACATGTCCTAAGAAAGGACAGGAGTGATGACTGTGATGTTGCTCTCGGATGGACACCTGAAGGGAGAAGGAAAAGGGGACGCCCAAAAACAACATGGCGACGAATGGTAGAGGTAGAGCGGAACGGCGCAGGCTGGAGCACGTGGAACGCCGAACGACGCACAGCTGCAGACCGGAACCAGTGGAGGAATGATGTTCAAGTCTTGTGTGCCTCCTGGCACAGAGAGAATTAAGGTTAAGGAAGGTGATTGTATCCTCTCCCTGAAGCTAAACTCCAAACAGCATGGTCTCCACACTGTACAGACATCTGCTCCTGCACCCACCAGCACTGATGAAAAAAATTGGACTGTTTCATGATGTCCTTCAAACTGTCGGAGACAGCATACCAAAACGGAAACCATGTCGTATAATGGGTGACCCCAATACAAAAGTTGGTGAAGGTGAGGACAGAGAGAGTGGAATTGACCCCTACAAACTGGGAAAGAGAAATGAAAGAGGTGATACTTTAGCATCC
The DNA here is from genome assembly GCA_028751875.1 of Rapana venosa. Taxonomy (NCBI): domain Eukaryota; kingdom Metazoa; phylum Mollusca; class Gastropoda; order Neogastropoda; family Muricidae; genus Rapana; species Rapana venosa. The sequence continues at coordinate 39,014,605 of CM054160.1, read as the reverse complement.
TTCTGCCAGGCAAATGAGCTTGAAATTACAAACACCTTCTTCAAGCAGCCAATCCAAAGATGATACACGTGGACATCACCAGAAGACAGAGTGAGAAATCAAGCTGATTACATCATGATTGATAGAAGATGGAAATCAGCAACTCTAAACTCAAAGACCTTGTCAGGCGAACAGTTACTGCTGGTCATTTATCACGTACAGGAAACAGTCTACATGAAAACCAACCTTCCATTCTGGCTGTAGCATTGTTCCTGTTAGCACAACAAAGCCACGACTAAACACACTGTGGCAGCACTGCCACAGCAGGAGAGGCAGGGTGATGGAAGGTGTGGGGTGAGTGTCTGGCAACCATCAGTGTAGGCTGTTGGACTTCACTCTAAACACTACTGCATGGTCACGGTGATACAGCACATACACATTCTACTGTTCCATCAGCTTTTGGCGGTATCCTTGCTACACCTGAAGGTTTGTTCACTAACCAATTCCAGTACAGCTCATATGGCCCCCAGCACACAGTATGAAACAAATGTCTTGTCAGTATGGTGCACTGTCATCAGACAAAGACAGCTCACAAATGACACAAGTTTCTGTTGGGTGAAGCATCTTCTCATCATGTTGAAACAATGTTGTGATCAAAAGAGTATCTATTTCTGTGTGGAGAAAAATAAGAACAAACTGTACATACACTTTGACATCAAAGCAACACACACACACACACACACACACACACACACACACACACACACACAGGGAAAAAACCAACAAAACACACAACAGGTCTGATTCACACACACACACACACACACACACACACACTGTCTCTGTCTCTCTCTCTGTCTCTCTGTCTCTCTGTCTCTCTCTCTCTCTCTCTCTCTAAAACACACACACACATATTGTACATAGACAGTTCAACAATGTTTGTGACAGCTTTCCTTTGGCCTTCTGTCCCTACCCTACAGTTTGATAAAGCCTGATAGGTAGAGGCATTCATCTCTCTCTCTCTCTCTCTCTCTCTCTCTCTCTCTCTCTCTCTCTCTCTCTCTCTCTCTCTCTCTCTCTCTCTGGCAACCTTTAGAAAAGCATCTAAAACAAAATGTTTGGTCACACTTTACAAAATATGAATTGTTTGATCCTAACCAAAGTGGATTTAGAGAAAACCGTTCATGTCATACAGCACTTACTAATCTGATGGAGCAGGGGCATAATAATATTAACATCGATTTATCAACTGGAGCAGTTTTTGTTGACTTTGCTAAGGCTTTTGACACTATTGATCACAAGCTACTCATAAGGAAACTAACAATGTATGGTATAATTATGTTCAGATGCACTAAAACTGATTAACTCATTTCTTAATGACAGGACACAAGTTGTTTATCAAGAATCCATAACGTGGTCTTTCTTGCCCATAAAATATGGAGCTCCTCAAGGTCTGTGTTGGGGTCAGTCCTCTTCTCAATATACATTAATGATCTACCCCTCCATGTATCTTCCACTAGTGAATTTTTTGCAGACCACACTACCATACATACTGCAGGCAAAGACATAGTCTCTATAAGCACAGAATTACAAAGTGACTTGGAAAATCTGACAACATGGACAGAACATAATCACATGGCTCTCAATCCTCAGAAATCAAAGCTCATGGTTGTTACAACAAGACAAATGCGCCAAAACTTCAAAACCAAACTAAATGGAATAAAAAAAATTAATGATAGCATGTTGGAAGAAGTAAATTCATTTAAATTACTTGGTCTACATATTGATAAAACTTGTCCTGGTCAAACCACATCTTTAATGTTTCCAAGAAATTATCTAAAAAGTTATTTCAACTTAACAGAATCAAACATTTACTTGATCAGCATACTCGCGAACTATTCTTCTCTGCTCATATAAAACCAGACATTGAATATGCCTCTACGTGCTGGGATTCAGTGAGTAAAAACTGTACAAAGCGAATTGGAAGAGTGCATAAACGTTCTCTAAAGTTAATTCTTCTAAGAACCACTTCCCTGGAAATTTGTGACAATAGTGAGTTGGACATTCTTCCATTAGTCAGAAATGTTGCTTCACTAAAGGCTTATTTGTGTATAAAATTAATTATGAATAATGTTGCTCTGCTTTATCATTGTCAGAGATTTCCAGTGAAAACAGTTAAAAATAAAAGTACAGTTGATACACCTTGACCAAGAACTGATCTTTTTATGTCTTCACTGGTGTATTCTGGTACCAAACTATGGAATGGAACCAAACTATGGAATGGAATCCCCATCTCAATTAAAAACAAAAGTAGTTTATCATCTTTCAAAAAAGCATTCCACACATACTTGTTCAATTCAATGTCATTGACATTAGTGAGCTTGCTTTGAACTGTCAAGTCAAAATGATCTTTATTAAGGGTAAAAGATCAAGTTTATACAACTTTTTTTCATCCTGCCCTCACACAAAAAAAGAAAATCAAGAAAATTGACATATAAAAGCAATCAAAATACAATGTTCTCATATGTTGAAGACAAAAATCTATGGAGATTTTTAAAAAATATATAAATCCAGACTAACAAAACATGATAAAGCAAATCAAGACAGTATAACATAAGCTCAAGTCATACAGACAAATGAAGAAAATACCCCCCAAAAAACAACAACAACAAAACCAAACAAACAAACAACAACAACAACAAAGAAACAAAACACAACAACAACAACAAAACAAAACAAAAACCAACAAAAAACAAAACTCACAAAGCAAGATAAAACAAAACCAAGATAGTATAACATAAGCTCAAGTCATACAACAAATGAAGAAAATACAAATAACAAAGGTAGGAATAACAACAAGCTAGCCAGATGTAAGATAACCTCGAGTATAAAAGTCGACTTACAAATTGCCCATCAGATGTTTCTTCAAGAGTTTCTTGAACGTTTGTTTCGAGGGAGCTGATTTTAAAGAGATAGGTAGATTATTCCACAATATTCTTCCTGAATAAGCAAGGCTTGATTTATAGAGATTGTTATGGGGCCTGGGCAAAGACAATGTATGAGTAGGCTTGTTTTTATTAACCGCAAAATTTTTCACAATTTTCTTTGGGGCTTTTCCCCTTTAATATGTTGTACATACATAGAAACTTGTTGAAATGCAGACTGTCTTTGAGTGGAAGAATATCCAATTCTTTGTAGTTGTTGGTGGTCAATGTATTAGGATTCAATTGGACTAGTTTGATAGTTCTTTTATGTAGGCGGCTGATATGCTTTAGGTTTGTTTCACTAGCACTATCCCATAAGGTTCAAACATAATTTATAAGAGATAGAATATATGCATGAAAGAATTGTTTTGTGATTGAAGGTTTAGAAAATGTTTCATTTTTCTAAGTTGATATAGTCTTACTGAGATTCGTTTTCCTAAAGTGGCTATATGTTCTGACCAAGATAAATCATTGTCAATTACTGCACCTAGTACTTTGTATGAAACAACTTCTTCAATTTTTTGTCCTTGAATAAATATTGGCGCGAATGGAAAACGCAATTTCTGTCTTTTTTGCTGAGTCGTTATAAACAAACAATTTGTTTTGTTTGAATTAAGAGACATATGATTGAGTTCTGTCCATTCAATAAGTTTATTGATATCTGCCTGCATATCATTCACAAGCTGGTTAGGATCACTGCTGCTACATTGAATTGATGTATCCTCAGCAAACATTTCACATGAACCATGAATATGCAGAGGTAGGTCATTAATATAAATAGAGAAAAGAAGTGGTCCTAATATTGATCCCTGTGGTATACCATATATCACAGGTTGATCTCCTGGGCCCTATTTCAGCAAGCTGTTGATGATTACTGAGAAATTAATCTAAAAATGATAATGCTTGGTTGGAAATTCTGTAGCATTTTAATTTTTTAATGAGGATAGATCGGCTTATAATGTCAAAAGCTTTAGCAAAGTCTAGACAAAGGACTCCCGTAATTTCATTATTATTATTGATATTCAAAAGACATGGATCGGTCAGTTGTATTAGGGCAGTATGACAAGAATGGTTTTTACGAAATCCTGACTGGTTTTCATTAATTAGATCATGGGTTTTAAAATGAGAATGCAAGTGAAATTGTACATGTTTTTCTAATGGTTTAGATAGGACTGACAGTATGGATATTGGTCTATAGTTAGACTGATTGGTTCTCTCCTGATTTGTGCAAATGTATTACTTTGGCTTGTTTAAACTTCAATGAGAAATAATTCTTGTCAATACACAAGTTAAACATGTTAGGGTATCAGTTATAGCATATGCGCTGATTTTTAGTATTTTACTATCTATTTTGTCAAGGTCTCTTGATCCTGACTGTTTTATTTTTTAGTAAGTTATTAAGCACTTCTGTTATTGTGATTGGGGGTATGATAAATTCAGAAGAAATGGTTTTTGATGAATAGTTATGATTCAATTCTGTCAGCTCATTTGTTTTTGTTCTATTATTAGATGTTATAAATTCAGCAATGTTTGCAAAGTGAGAGTTGATGTTTCCTGCTGATATTTCTTTTATGACTTTTTGGGTGCTGTGTCTTGAATTATTAGTGAAGGTATTAATAGCTATCCAAGTCGTCTGTTGATTTTGGGGTGAAGACAACAAATCTTGAAAGTATTTTATTTTGGCTTTGCACTTCATTGAATTGACTTTATTTCTTTGCCTTGTATATTCATCTGCTTGCTTCAATTTTAATAGGTAATCTCTTAGATTCATTTTCTTTCCAGTTTCTTTTGTTCACCATGGAG
>CM054160.1:38929839-39004839 GCA_028751875.1 Rapana venosa | reverse complement strand
TGTAAAAAAAAAAAAGCACATAAGTGCGCACCTACCCGAGCCCTCCCGCTTTTTGAAAGAGTAAACCATTGCGTTCGGGTGGGAACGAATGTCAAAATTTACACCGCATACACACGGGGACTGAATGTAAAAAAAAGTACATGGGTGCTTATTCGATATAGTCGAAATAAAAGAAATGATAATAATAATAATGCTGATGATGATGATAACAATAATAATGGTGATGATGATTGCACACCACGCATGAGCGCGCGCGCGCGCGCACACACACACACATACACAAACACAGAGGATTTTTCTTAACAGTTAACATCAATGCAGACTCCACTCTCCCCAAAAGTCCTTCGGATGAGACTATAAACCGATGTCCCGTGTGCGAACGCACGCAGAACCCCTTGCGCACATGTTAAAACCCGTTCCGCTTTTCGGAAGAGTAAGCCATTGTGTGCCGGTGGGAACGGATGACAACATTTACAAAACTGCATACACCCGGGGACTTGATGTAAAAAAAAAAAAGAGTGCTTATTTCATTATCCTTGAAATAAAAGAAAAGATCAATAAAAGTTCATACACACACACACGTATTCACGCATGCCCGCGCGCGCGCACACACACACATTGTGCAGGATAGTCTGGTGGTTTTCAGCGTTTCACATCGCGCTCGCGACCTGCTGACCCGGGTTCAAATCCCGTTCAAGGAATTTTTTTTTCTCCTCTGGAGTTAACATCAATGCCGACTCCACTCCCCCTTAAAAGTCCTTTGAAGAAGACTATAAACCGACCTGTTCCGCTTTTCGAAAGAGCAGGTCATTGTGTGCTGGTGGGAACGGATAATAAAATTGACAAAACCGTATAGACGCGGGGACTAGATGTAAAAGAAAAAAGCACACAAGTGCCTTTTCCATTATCCTTGAAAGAAAATAAAATAATTTTTTAAAATCTAAACGCATACACACGCACGCACGCGCGCGCGCACATACACACCTTCGGATGAGACTATAAACCGAGGCCCCGTGTGCGAACGCACGCAGAACATCTTGCGCACACGTTAAATCCCGTTCCGCTTTTCGTAAGAGTAGGCCATGGTGTGCCGGTGGGAACAGACGACAAAATTGACAAAACCGCATGCACACGGGGACTAGATGTAAACAAGCACATGGAGTGCTTATTCCATTATCCTCGATATAAAAGAATACATAAAGAAAAAAAAAATAAATAAACACCAATAACAACACAAAATGTACACACACACACACATAGTAAGAACAAGTAAATGGATAATTTTGGTTGTTTTTTGGGGAGAAAGGAGGCACCGTGGTCGAGTGGTTTAGGCGGTCAACTCGTGATCCAGAGGTCGCGGGTTCGATCCCCGCTCGGCTCGGTGTTGTGTCCTTGGGAAAGACACTTTACTCCTATTTTCCTCACTCCACCCAGGTGTACAAATGGGTACCAGCTCTGCTGGGGAAGTATCTGGCGACAGACTAGCGTCCTGTCACAGGGGTGGTGAAAAACCATCAGTTCGCTTAACGCTACAGAAACCGGGATAAGCTCCGGCTCTGTGGGCCTTCTGGCTCGAAAGAACATACACTTTTGGGGAGGGGAGGGGAGGGGGGGAGGTCGTTTCTCGGCTTGAGCTCCTAGGTTCCCCAATGGTGAGATTTTGTGTCTACATGTCCCTGTTTGTTACCCGCCATGGAGTAGCCGCATTCCAACTTTGGGTATGTTTGGGTTTAATGTCCATTCACTGCGTGGTGATAAGGAGGACACACCAGCATTCAAACCAACATCTCTCTCTCTCTCTCTCCATCCATCCATCCATCTATCTATCTACAACCATCCATCCATCCATCTATCTATCTATCTATCTATCTATCCATCTATCTATCTATCTATCTATCTATCCATCTATCTATCTATCTATCCATCTAATCTAATCTAACCTAACCTAACCTTACCTTACCTTACCTTATCTTATCTTATCTTATCTATCTATCTATATTTATATTCTCACAACTGTCTACAGTAGAGGTCTTACTGGGGAAGAATATATTATCTCAGCAACTTATGTTATGAACTGCTGAGAGTCATATAAAACTTCTTGAACAGTGGCATATGGTGTGGTTTTTTTATAAGGAATATCTATTCCTCTCCTTTTAAACAGGTCAGTTAGGATTGGGCATTCAAACAATAGATGGTGGATTGAAAGAGATTGAGAACAGCAACATGTCACATTTTTAGAATATTTGGTGTTCCATGCATTTAGCCTCATTCTATATATTAAAATTCCTACTTTCCGTGAGCAAGAAATGTTTTCAAAGTGTGTTTTCTTCATTTTGGAATGCATACAATTCATCAATTTAGCATTAATTTCATGCGAGGACAATGCGACATTGGAATCAAACGTTTCAATGTTACAATCAGAGGCACCTAGTTTTGCTAAAGAATCAACCAACTCATAGGTCCAGGATATGTTCGAGTTTCCATAACCCACCAAAACGCAGACATGAATTACATACAGTATCTGTGATATGCATATTTTGATCTTCTGCTCGTGTCAAAACACACGAAGGAAATAAAAGCACTGGCAGGTCTGCACTTGAAGTTAACCTGGGAGAGGGTAAAAATCCCCTCCCTTAATTCACCAGACGCCACCAAGATTCGAACCCAGAACTTCATGGACCCGTGGGATTGAAGTCGAACGGTCTTAACCACTCGGCTCTCGAAGGAAGGTGGCAGGATGGTTAAGACGTTCTCCTGCCAACAAGTAAACCGTGAGGTTCTGGGTTCGATTCCCAGCCTCGCCCTTTTTTCCCAGTTTGACGAGAAAATATAACTGAACGTCGAAGTCCTTCAGATGAGACTATAAACCGAGGCCCCGTGTTCGAACGCATGCAGAACATCTTGCGCACACGTTAAATCCTGTTCCGCTTTTCGGAATGGCCTACATTGTGTGCCGGTGGGAAACGGATGACGAACTTGACAAAACCGCATACACACGGGGACTGGATGTAAAAAAGCACATGAGTGCTTATTCCATTATTCTCGATATAAAAGAATAAATAAATAAAATAAGTCCGTTAGTGTAGGATATTCTCAGTTTACATCGTCGGAAAAATGACAACATAAGTGGCTCAGTGATGCTCACTGTAACACATTCGATTTCGAGTTTTGTGTGTGTGGTGTGTGTGTGTGTGCGTGTGTGTGTGTTAAGTTGGCCAGAAAACGACAAGGTTTACGAGTGGAGGTGCTTGACATTCATAAAAATTAAATAATAAATAAATAATAAATAAGCTCTCGTTTCATAATCCTAGGGCCTGGGCTTTATCACAGAGACTGGTTATTTGATCAGTGGTTTTCCCATTCCTGGAATTCCACTTTACAGCTTAGTCTTTAGTGATCGACTGTGACTCTCTGACTAGGAGGCTTGACTTGCCACAGTCCTTAATATGTGCTGCAGCCCTGGGGGCTGGTTGGCCTTTGGAGAACATCTCCAACGCTGTATGCTCTCTTGGCCGAGAGAGTGGGGGTGTGCTGTGGGCAAGGTACCTCCACTAGACTATTAATCAAACTTCTGCCCGATTTCCGAAACAGCAGCTGCCTCCTCTGCTGTTATGGAGGTCATCTCCAACAGAACGGACAAACATATTACCAAGGTTCGGGATATGGATTAATCAAAACATCCTGATTCTATCACCACTAAGAGATCTAGATCTACGGCAACCGGATTACTCAGGAAAGTAGTATGCAGAAATCATGGCATAATTTTGAAACAGGACACTGTTGAGTCACAAAGCAGCCTGCATCTAGGCTGATCCGTTATCTGTGGGGGAGGGGGGGTGGAGAGGGCGGGAAGAGAGAGAGAGAGAGGCTGTTAGTGTGTGTAGGGGAGGGGCACACACACACACACACACACACACACACGCACGCGCGCGCGCACCCACTTGTACTCAAGCACATACAACTTGTCTGATGTTTTATCTAATGGAAGGACAAAACTGATGAACACACACACACAAAGTGTCAAGATCATGAGTTTATTAAGAATCACAACAGCAAATGAAATGCATAACAAATTTAATGCAGAATTAAACTGATTTCTGGTAAGCAGGAAACCCTCCCCAAAAAAAGTTCCAATTGGATATTTAAAAAAAAATTAAGCCAGATACAAAGTTAAAGAGATTTACATTTGCTCTGTGTGTGTGTGTGTGTGTGTGTGTGTGTAAGCATGTGCAGTGTGTGTGTGTGTGTGCGCGTGCGCACGCACGCAAGTGTGTGATTGTGAGTGAGCGAGTGGTTGTGTGTGTGCATGTATATGTGTGTGCGCGCGTGCACGCGCACCTGTGTGAGTGTGTGTGTGTTAGGGGGCATAAGATGGGAATACTTCTAAAGTACACACACGAGGTCAAAGTACATGCTAATTTTCAGAACATGTTAAAAAGGCACACGCCTCTTATTAAAACCATTTTCAACAATTAACTTTCAACATCAGATTTTAAAATGAAATAAAAAGAAAGAGCTTTTTCCATTGGACATGAAAATAAGACTGAAAAATAAAACAAGAGAATAGAATAGAATGTAATTTAATTCATTTTAATTTTCAGAGGCTGATGGAATAAGCATGGCTATTTTGTTTGGCATCCAGCCCTCAACAATGAAATGAATTAACAAAAGCACACACAGAGAGAATGAATGAATGAATGAATCTTTATTTTTCAAGGGTAACAGAAATAAGCATGCCCATACTTTTTTTCATGATTAGGGACTATCATCAAAAACAAGAGGAGAGAGAGAGAGAGAGAGAGAGAGAGAGAGAGAGAGAGAGAGAGAGAGAGAGAAGACGAAAACTGGCTTTTTTTTTTTAAAGATACATTTTTGGTTGAATTTTTTTTTAAATGCTTGTCTTTCTAAATGTTTCATCTTTCCTTTTACACACACACACAAAAAAGGAAATAAAATCAGACCATACCAAAACTTCACCTTTACACAATCTTTTCACCAGACAAGGTAACCAAAAGATCCCACCACACACAGACCACCTCCTCCATTTTTTGTCTTTGTAACCAACAAATTTTCATTTCAAAATAAAAACCAAACAAACGGAGGGGAAAAAAAAAAGTTTCCATATCTGACAACACAAACAGTAATTTGAAGCCTTTTTTCTTTCTCTCTCTCGCCCCCAGTACATGTGAACATGATTGTTTTTGTCAGCAGCAAGGGGGTCTAATGAACAAATCAAATCATTTGAAGCCCAAACTTACTACATAATGATTCTTTTCTATTTCAAAAGCAATATGAGGAAATCATTTTCACAGAATGTGTGCCAAAAAAGTGTCTACAGGTTTAAAGAAAAGAAAAAAAAGACTTCTACTCTGATCTCAAAAGTGAAAACATCTAAATCAGACTCTGAGCTACAGTGTGTGTGTGTGTGTGTGTGTGTGTGTGTGTGTGTGTGTGTGTGTGTGTGTGTGTGTGTGAGAATGCATTGTAAAACCATAACACTGTAAATCTTAATCACTTTAAAATTGTAATTGCCCTTCATGGGATGATCAAAGTGTTCTCGACTTGACGCGAGATAGGGTCGTGTACAGGCAAGAGCTAATACAGCCTCTTCCCTGAACACAATACAGGTATGGGTCTGCTTCCAGCAACATGGGTTTGTTCTTCATGAAAAAAGCAGAAATTTTTGTTGGTACTCACTTATGTACCAAAAAAATATTTGGGGGGTAGGGGGGGTCTATGGCTGGCTATGCTTTAGGTTTGATTTGATTGTATGCGCGTGTGTAAGTCTGTGTGTAAACTAGGTCGTTTGTTTGTTTATTGACATGCTGTGTGTGTGTGTGTGTGTGTGTGTGTGTGTGTGTGTGTGTGTGAGAGAGAGAGAGAGAGAGAGAGAGAGAGAGAGAGAGACTGTGTGTGTTGTGTGTGTGTTTATTGTGTGTGTGTGTGTGTGTGTATTGATGCACACACACGCACATGTGTGTATGTGTGTGAGAATGCATTGTAAAACCATAACACTGTAAACCTTAATCACTGTAATATTGTAATTGCCCTTCATGGGATGATTAAAGTGTTCTTGACTTGACTTGACTTGACTTGACTTGACTATCCTAAAAAGTAACTCTAACCTGGTAGACCTACAGAAATGAATCTGACCTTTTCATGCGTTACAGATGATCCTAACAAATATTTTATGTTCCAAGTACATTGTCAAAACATTATATTCAGAACATTCATGGCATATATATATATATATATATATATATATATATATATATATATATATATATATATATATATATATTCCCTAAAAAAAAAAAAGGAAAAGAAAAAAATCACATGTTGCAGACATACATATATCAAAAAGATTACGTTTCAGATTTTCCAAAATATTTCAGAAGTCACAGATACAGTTTTAAAACACTGTGACAAGACTTTATGAAATTTCCCCCCCCCCCCCCCCCCCCCCCCCTCTCCAAAGATTGTATATCTTTCACAAATATCCAAATGTTTTCCACGAAAACTTCATAAGTTATAAAGTATGTTCTTTCGAGCCAGAAGGCCCATAGAGCCGGAGCTTATCCCGGTTTCTGTAGCGTTAAGCGAACTGATGGTTTTTCACCACCCCTGTGACAGGACGCTAGTCTGTCGCCAGATACTTCCCCAGCAGAGCTGGTACCCACTTGTACACCTGGGTGGAGTGAGGAAAATAGGAGTAAAGTGTCTTTCCCAAGGGCACAACACCGAGCCGAGCGGGGATCGAACCCGCGACTTCTGGATTACGAATTGACCGCCTAAACCACTCGACCACGGTGCCTCCCTTCATAAGTTATAGATACAGTTTTAAAACACTTGTGACAAGACTTATCCCCTCTCCAAAGATTGTATAAGACTGTATATCCTTCACAAATATCCTAATGTTTTCCATGAAAAGGAAACCCAGGCTGATTAAGCAGACCTTAGTCAAATAATATCGGTGCAAAAAGGAAAACTTAAAGGAGTATACATTGGCAATTCTTGAGTAGCAAAAGCATCTAGCGTACACTTCAAACCATTTTTACTGCATGTCTTGTTATCACTGTTATATACATATACATACAGCCCGGCCAAATGACTGGGTCATATTTTGGGCTTTCCTCATTTAAATATTCCAACACAAGTAAAAAAAGAAATGAAATAAAACCACATGTGCAATCTTTTTTGTGTGTGTGTGTGTGTGCACGCACACGTGAGAGAAACTATTTATTACATACTGTGACACACACTGACAGATAAAGAAAGAAAATAAACCTGGGGGGGGGGGGGGGAGGTCTCCTCCCTTTTTCCATTCCTCACCCAGCTCATCATGAGCCACATTCAGCAAAACAACAACAGCAATACCAAAACAACCACCACAACCAAAAGATAGTACTACACCAATTTTGAAAAAAAAAAATGTTAATTTTTTTTTTTATACCACTTTTAAGTCACAAGATTTCTCTGTGTGAAATTCGGGCTGCTCTCCCTGGGGAAAGCGCGTCGCCACAAGAGCAGCACCACCTTTCTTTTTTTTTTTTTGGTCTGCAACTGTATTTGTTTCCCTATATCAGAGTGGCTTTTTTCTAAGAATTTTGCCAGGGACAACTCTCTTGTTGCTGTGGGTTCTTTTACGCGCGCTGAAAATTTTGTGTAACTCACGAGACCTCGGTTTCTCGTCTCATCCGAAAGACTAGCGCCCAGACCACCAGTCATGATCTAATGGATGGGGGGGGGGGGGGGGGGGGGGGGGGGGGGGGGGGGGGGGGGGGGGGGGGGGGTTTCGGGCCCAAACATGCGTTGACCAAAGACAAACACTAAGAAGAACAAGCTGCAACAATTTTTTTTTTTTTTTTTTTTAAGTACCCACCACACATCAAAAAATATACAAAAACTGTCATTCACCACATATCTACACCAAAAAAAATATATAAAAAATTAAAACAACATACAAACCCCAGAAACAAACAGGTAAATAATACAACACAGGCACGCATACCCTCAACTTTTTTTTTTTTTTTAAACTTTCAAAGGGACAAAAACCATACTGAAAATTTGGGACAACGACCGATTTCTGGGACATACAGTATAAACCCCCCCCCCCCCCCCCCCCCCCTGCAAAAAAAACCCAAAACCCCACCAATTAAATTTCAATCAAACTTTTCTTCAATGGGTTAGTTCCTACTATAAATACTGTGACCCTTTTGAGGAAAGGGGAATGGGGAGGTTGGGGGGGGGGGGGTAAAAAAGACTATTTCATTCTCACACACAACTTGTGTTTGTCCATCTTAAGGTGATGTGAAATATGAAATATTTTTATCTGCGTGACGTCACACTCGCATTTTTCACAACAGGCCTCAGCTTCTTAAGTGGTGGCTCTCTTAACTCCCTTCATAGGATTGTCCACAACTCTGTGTAGCGAGGTCTACGTCGTGTTTCTAGTTGTTTCTTCACTTTTTGTGTGGGTTTTTTATATTTTTTTTATTGAAACAATTTGCATCATCACACACTTTCCTCTTCAACATTGTCTTTTTTACATCATAGAAAAAAAAAAAGCTCTGATACACATGGGGAGTCCCCATGACCTATAAGGTCGTAGGGGAGCGAGGCGTCAGAGACCTCACTTCTCTAGGGGCCAGCATATTGAGGGCGGTGGCGTCCATCTCCTCTCCCTCGCTGCTTTACCTTCCCTGACCCTAAAGAGGGCAGGTACCCATTTACAGCTGGGTGAACTGGGGGGAACTGTACTGAAGCCAAGGCGCGGCGCAAACGGTCACCCATCCAAGTGGTAACCACGCTCGACGCTGCTTAACTTGGCTGGGGGAAAGCGAGTGCTCCGACCACTGAGCTATCCCGTCCCCCTGATACACATAACAACTGCAAAAACAGGGGGTGGGTGTGTTCGTTTCTGGGCTACAGCTTTGAGGGGTTCACCAATAGTGAGATTTTGCGTCGGCGACCATTTTGAACCCACCATTTAGGCATCCACATTCCACCTTCGGGGACAGATTTTTTAAAACCATTTCTGTCAGCAACAGTGCGTGCAGACAGTTTTCACATTGGAGGCAAGTACACAGCGCCTTTACTAATTTGGCTCAAAAACAAAGTATATAAATTGGGATTCTCGCGTTTGCAGAACACACACACACGTCGACATATCCGACTTCCAAGACAGCGGATCAAAAACGGTACATTTTCCAAAAACGAGTACGGTCTTTCTGTGGCGATAGGCAAGGCTGCTGACAGCAAAAGCTCGTAGTTTGACAAAACGACATCCATAGGAACATATGTCGACTCAATTACGAGTGAACCGAACAATAAAACAGAAAACAGACATGAAAAAGATAACAACAACAAATGTTCAAAGTAAAAAAATAGAATTTTTACAGAAAAATAAACAAAACAAGGCAGCTTCAAGCAGAGAGTACACAAAAACAGCCTTTCAACACAAAAATAAACAAAAGACAGCGACAAAACAGACTTCTTCTTCAAACTTCTTCTTCAAGAGCAAAAAATGCACTCGGCACTGCCAAATCAGGACCAGTGGATGCCACCTTCAGCAACAAAACAGACAGACTTCATCAGAGGATTTCCAGATAGATATACAACTTCAACCGAGTGAGCCTCTTGCAACCCCGCACAGTCGACTAAAACTTTGACCCCACAACGAAAAAGGAATACTGATCGACAATGACTTTCTGTCCAACATTATTCTTCTTTTCATGATGACTGTAGATTTTTCTGTTATGAGAAGCGCTCTCTCTCTCTCTCTCTCTCTCTCTGTGCCCATAATCAAAATGACCATGTTGTAAGACGAGACATTTTTTTAATATTTTATATTTCAGACACAGCTGCAAAAAGAGATATCACCTTGTTCGTATTTTCATCATCGTGTTGTTCTTTTAACAAAACATACATGGGTGGAGGAAAAAGACCTTTTTTTTTTTTTAAAATGAATAAAAGTTTTTATAAAAACCCAACCTCAACCACTTGCAATCAGTCAATATTACACTTTGTAAAGATGAAGAGAATCATCTTTTTTGTCACACTCTTCATTTTTTTTTCTTTTCATTTGGTTGTGTTTGGTTTAGGGAATGAGGGGGGGGGGGGGGGGGGGAGGTGGTGGTGTGTTGTTGCTTTTTTGGGGGAGGGGGGGAGGGAGAAGGGGAGGAGGTCTTTATTTTTTTGTTTGTTTCTTCATCTTTTATTTCTTTCTTACCGTTGTGGCTTACAAACTCAAGACCTACATAATAATGATAATAACAGCAACAATATATCCAATCTATACAGCGCGGAATCTTGTCAAGCAATCCCACATTGTCACACAACTTGCCGAGGCATGTGCATTTCTGGATTGATTCCCCACTCATATCTCCTCGCCCCCCTCCCCCCCCCCCCTCCAAAATATTCTTTTTTGGGGGGGAAGAAAGGGGGGGTGGGGGGAGGGCTGCATTTGGGCCAAGAGTGCAAGAATGTTCTCAAGTCTTCCCTGCCTGTATGCAAGTAAATCTCGGCCACCACGTGAACATCGGGCTTGAGTTTATAACTTTGGTTAGAACATCGAATTTCTGCTTCAAACTTTGTTGTCTTCCTCCCTCCCTCCCTCCCTCCCTTCCACCCCTCCTTCTCTTCTCCTTGACACTTTGTCTTATGATAGAAACCAGGAGAGGGTGGGGCTTAAAACTAAAGAAACAAAAAGTTTGGTGGGGGGGGGGGGGGGGGGGGAGCCAAAAATCTTTACTTAGCTGACAAATCTGAAAGTTGGTATGAAATTGACCTCCTCCTCCCTCCACCCTTACACACACACACACAAACAAAGAGGAAGTAGACACAAACACACACAAAGTGACGAACATAGCAACAACGGTACCATCAACCAGAAATTCCGCAAACTAGTAAAAAAAAAAATTTTAATCAGTTTTTAAAAAAAAATCTGTTACTCACTTCAACAAACAAACAAAAATGAGAAATATACAATGCATCTCTCCAAGCACCTTGGCAATCAAAACTAAAATCATCATCAACATCAAAATCCTAGACCAAAAAATCAAAAACAAAAATCCCAAACAACAACACAAAAAAAGCATTAAAGAAAAAAAGCATAAGTGGAAAACAAAATCCATAACAAAAGGGGGGGAAAAAAAAGCTAACGATACTTCATCCTCCAAATAAAATGTTTTTTAAAAAAAAATTAATAGTAAAAAAATCAACCACAGCTGTACCGAGTTTTTTAAAAAAGCCACCCCACCCCCCCCCTTCCCAACTCCCCGCCCCTCCAAGAATGGCACAATACTAAAAATTATAGTAAGTATGTTTACGCACACATTTGTACGCATATAAGGCTCTGGATTAACAACGATCATAGTACAATTTACAATACGAAAAACATTTTCCAAATTGCACACAAAATCATAACTCTTGACCCTACTATTACTGCTTTTTTTTGCTCAACTTCCCCCCTCCCCCCTCTCCCCCCCAACCCTTTTTTTTTTTTCACTGTCTAGAATAATTTTAAACTTCAGACAAAAATTTAAATGAAAGATGAAAACATATACCCATGCACACACGCATTCAGATACGTGCATGCGCAACACACACACACACACATGCGCGCGCATACACACACACACAGAGCTAAAAAGGACAGAAGTTAAAACGAAAGACTTCACAACACACACACGCACACACACAGCTAAAAAGGACAGAAGTTAAAAACGAAAGACTTCAACACACACACACACAGCTAAAAAGGACAGAAGTTTATCAAACGAAAGACTTCACACACACACACACACGCACAATCTCAGCAAACAAGCACAAAGGTGAGAGCAGTGTGGAAAGGAGGGGGGGGGAGGGGAGGGGGGGGGGCAAGAAAAGCAATAAAACTATGTCACAAAGCAGGAAAAACTTGCCCAAACAAACCAGTATAAAACCGGACTGCTATCATCCCAGCCAACGTATACAGAATATATACACATTCCGCCTGTCCTTACAGCTCTCTCAAACCTGTACATGTACGTACACATTCTCCGCTTGTTACGGCTTTTTCAGCCAGGAAAGGGTTAAGGGGGGAGGGGGGCAGCATAACCTAGTGGTTAACAGTGCTGAGTTCACAATCTGACAACACGGGTTCGAGCCGTCATTGAGACGTCCTTCCAAAGGATTTCTTTTTTCCCCTCACCACGGATTTAACGTCAGTATCCATTCCACTCCCCCACCACCCCCAGGGGACGGGTGGGGGGTAGGGGGGGGGGGGGGGAATCCTTCAGATGAGACTGTAAAGTCCCAGGTATAAGCATACCGCAGAACATAATATTATGAGCAGGTTAAAACCCATTCCAACCCATTTGGAAAAGGAAGCCTCGGTGTGCTGAAAGGAACAGGTGAAAACTAATGTACAACGCACGCCACTCTACAGTGTCGACTTTGGGAAGCTGGCAATGTGGCTACCTTAGTCACTGGTGGGGCAAAATGGCCGCGTACGCAAAATCTCACCATCGGTGAACAAACCCCTGAGCTCGAGCTGAGGAATGAAAAAACAAGACCTCCCCCCTCCCCCCCAACACACACACACAATCCAATCCACACAGAGTGAAAAATGATATTAATTAACCGTTATAACTTTCGGGCCAGTTACACAAAGCATGAGCAAATCGATATTCATCAACATGCAATTCAAAGCCTCAAACAACCACCACAACAACAAAAACCCCATTCAATTAACAACAAATCACACCAGGAAATCCTTCCTGCTGACTTAAAGTTTTCTTTTTTTCAAGGTTCCCACCAGAGTTGACAGACTGCAACTTTTTCATTGATGGCAAGGTAGCATACCAGAATAAAAACTGGAGAATAATAAAAACAAACAAACTCTAATAATGGCAAAATATCAATTTCGAAAGCACCTGAATAAAAAACCCAAACCATGCGTCAACCATCCCAGAAGTGTTGCGTTGATCATCAAACTGCACCACACTCCCCAAAAGCACCATGAGCAAAATTGAACCCAAACTTATGGCCGCCACCATCACCAAGCATCCCTTTAATTTAAAAACTTTTTTTGTTTAAACCCCTGCCATTTTGTCCGTGATTTTCAAGCCGATTATTTTTGTTCTGGACTAATAACTGACAAAAAAGTTCCACCATGCTGTTGTATGGAATGCACTCTTGCATACACTCCTGACACTGCGAAAGAAGATTGTACACACACACACACATACAAAAACCTGTTCAAAATAAATATACAATCCAGCAAAATAATACAGGTATCCCACTATACACGTACAACGTACACAGACATGACAGCCATTTGTACAGGCGTGACAGTGACACGTGTAGAGCGTAGAACCCCACATAAAACACACATCAACTGATATTTGTATCTCCTCAACCTTCTATTTTTATTTTTACAGAAACCCACCCCCCTAGTGACCAATTTTCTAAACTGTGTGTCTCTACATGCGTGAATGCACACACTTAAAAGTTGCTTTGGCACGGACTGGAGTGAGGGAAAGAAGAAAGAAGAGAAAGCGAGAAGGGGGGGGGTAGGGGGAGAGACTACTACATAATCGGAATACATTAACAGTGGAAAATGTGTGGTATGAAGAAATAAAAGAAGTGTACAAAAGGAGATTTTCCTGTGTCAGGAACATTTTCTCTTGTCTTGGAACATTTTCTCTTGTCTTGGAACATTTTCTCTTGTCTTGGAACATTTTCTCTTGTCTTGGAACATTTTCCCTTGTCTTGGAACATTTTCTCTTGTCTTGGGACATTTTTTCTTGTCTTGGAACATTTTCTCTTGTTTTGGAACATTTTCTCCTGTCTCTGGATCACTTTCTGGAAGAAAAAAAAAGTTCCTGTTCCAAACTCTTGACCGTGCATCGTAGAGTTCGCTTTCAAGCGCAATAGTTAACCTGGTACAATTTGGAATCTTCACACGTTCCTTCAGTGATCAAGAGATTGTGCATTAGAAAATGTGTCGCTTACGTTCCCTGTCAGGGATTTAAGGCACGAACAAGAGATTTGACTTTGATGGTTATTGTACTTATCCAACTAGTCATCCGACCAGCTCCGCTCTCCCCAACAGTCCTTCGGATGAGACTATAAACCCATGTCCCCGTGTGTGAACGCACGCAGAACATCTTGCGCACATGTTAAAACCTGTTCCGCTTTTTGAAAGGGTAGGCCATTGTGTGCCGGTGGGACACTGATGACAAAATTTACAAAACCGCATTACACACGGGGACTGGTTGTAAACAAATTTTTTTTTAAAAAGCACATGCCTGCTTATTCCATTATCCTCAATATAAAAGAATAAATAAATTTCATGTCAATTTTCCCTGAATGTTTAACCTCCTCCATGCAGATTTTTTCTTTCACTTCCTACTCTCTCTCTCTCTGGGTTTTTTGTGTGTTGTTTTTTTTTTTTTGGGGGGGGGGGGGGGGGGGGCTGCACAAGAATCCTGACAATCATGCTGCACAAGAATCCTGACAATCATGCTGCACAAGAATCCTGACAATCATGTGGTATACATGCGATACGTACAGATACGATATCCATAAATCTCGCAGAATGTTATATCACAGATATAGGTGGACACAAACCGAGACAAATAGCTACCAAAAAACACACACACACAAATGAAACATGTCCTGATTTTAAATACACCCCCCCCCCCCCCCCCAAAAAAAAAAAAAAAAGAGAAAAAATCACTACCCCTTATATCATCCCCCCACCAATTCAGCTCTCCCCCCTCCCCTCCCCCCCGGCAGTTTCTTTAGAATTGGCGTATCATTTCTTTCCATTGTTCCATCCCCAATATCTCGCTTTTCCCTTCCTTCTGTCCGTCCATCTATTTCCTCTCCCAATCTTCTTTGTTTCTCTTTTTTCCAAATTTCATACTTTTCTTGTGAACCCTACTACCGCGCCCCCCCCCCCCCCCCCCCCCCCCCCCTCCCAAACAAACCTTCCACATCTCTTCCTACCCCCCACCCCCCCCAGAAACCTTCAACCCATCACTCCCCCCCCCACAACACACACATTACATTACATAATCCCCACACACACTACACATTACATTACACTACATAATCCCACCACCTACACTTTTTTTCTTCCCAATCACTTCCCCCCCCCTCTAAAATTCTCATTCCTTTTGTGGGTTCTATTTGCTTTGAATCTGGTCCTCCCTCTCATACCCCCCCCCCACCCAACCCATCCCCCACTAGCAATCCTGCCCCCCCCTCTGCCCCCCCCCCCACCTCCAGTGGAGGCAGCAGCCATGGATGTTGTTGACAGGCAAGGAGACAGGAGGTGGAGGTGGCTTTTGCTTTGAAGAGGCCATTTCTTCAGGGCTCCTTCTGCAACACGAACACACGAAAAAAAATCAAACCAAAAAAAAAAAAAAATCAAACCATTACCAGCCACTGTAGCTCCATCAATATTCCTGTCTGTCTGGCTGGCTGGCTGGCTAAGTGGCTGGCTGGTTGTCTGTGAACCGTCTGTGTGTGTCTGGCTGGTTGGCTGTGTGTCAGCCTGGCTGGTTGGCTATGTCTGTCTTTCTGTATTACTTTATATCGAGGATAATGGAATAAGCACTTATGTGCTTTTTTACACCAGTCCCCGTGTGTATGCAGTTTTGTCATTTGTTTCCACCGGCACATAATAGCCTACTCTTCTGAAAAGTGGAACAGGATTTAACGTGTGCATAAGATGTTCTGCATGCGTTCGAACACGGGGCCTTGGTCCTTTTGTGTGTGTGTGTGTGTGTGTGTGTGTGTGTGCACATACAAGCGTAATGTTTGTTATGTCTGTGCAAGCCCAAACATGGGCAAGTAAATAGATTTGGTGCACTGCGCGCGCGCGCGTTTGTGTGTGTGTGTGCGTGCATTTGTGCGCGCACATGTGTGTGTTGTTGTTGTTGTTTTGAGAGAAGTATGTGTATGAATCAGTATGTGTTAAGTTCAAGTATGTACATGGAAAGAGTGTGGGATGGGGGGGAGTATGTGTGTTTGAGCAAGAGAGAGGGAGGGGGGGAAGAGAGAGAGGGGAGGGGAGGAGGGAGGGAGGGAGGGAGGGAGGGAGGGAGGGAGAAAGGAGAGGGAGAGAGAGAGAGAGAGAGAATGAATTTGGAATGGAGCTATAACACAGTTCTGAGGCACAAACAACCAGCAGCTGATTTTTTTTTTCTTCTTTAAAAAACCCAAAAACCTTAAGACTTGATCAGAGAAAATGGAAAGGAGGGTTTGGGAAAGGGAAGGGGGGAAGAGACACAAACCTTAAAGGTCATGACCTCTTGCCAGGGGGAGATGACACCTCCTGCCTACCCTGTACCCCCCCCCCCCCCCCCATCCATAGATAATTATTGTCAAGTGTACTGCCACCACCTACTCATTCTTTTTTTTTTAACTCTGGATTCTCTTTCCTTACAAATTTATCAAACTTGAAGGCCGGAGAAAAAGAAAAAAAAAAACCAACAACCCCCCACTCCTCTCAAACCATTACATTTTCTTTTCACCGACTATACAGGCTACACACTTGTTATTAGCTTGCGGGGTGATGTAGTATCTTCTAGAAATTCCCCCTTTTCTATCCCTCTCTTTGTTTCTGCCTTGTTCCTTTTCTTCCTGTCGCCTCCTTCTTGTCTATTTTCTGCCCCTTTGGTCCGTTCTCCTTCCTTTTTTTTATATATATATATATTTTTTTTTTAGAAAGATTTAAAAGGTAACAATTCTCTCTTGTGCCGAAGTTGGATGCGCAGCGTGACGCATTTTCGCTCATAAATATAAGAGACACCAATAGTTGCTGTCTGAGCGTTTGACGACAACGACGATGAAGAAGAAGAAGAAGAGTGAGAGTTAGAAAATTTGTTGGCGATTTTCACAGATTTTTATAAAGTAAGAAAAATATGCACTGTGTACTTGTTTTGGGGATTGAGGACATGGAGCAATACCAGGTAGTCACATGAAAGCTGGAAATAACCATCAAATGAGGATTACTTGTATTCCTACAGTGTTGACCCCCGCGCATGCATATTGCGGTAAGGAAGCTAGCAGACGACAAAGGACTGAGAGGGGGGTACAGTGCTTGCTGAAAATTTTTTTTAAAATTTCAAACCTACCAAATTCTTGTGCAAAATCCCATGAGTTTTGAGTCAGAGGCTAGTCTTTCAGGTTTTTATTTCTGTGGATGCCGTAGTACGTGTGGTAACACATGCAGGAGTTAAATGTGAAAACAGAACAACACTGGCTTTTGCTAACAACCCTTACGTGTAGTGTAAGCTAACCCAAGATGGGGTCAGCAGACTGTCCCTGGTGGCGCCATTGCTCAAGGGCGACTACTGTCGGCAAAAAAAAAAAAAAAAAGAATCAGCATGCTCTCCCTTATCCTCTTCCTTATAGGTCAATAGAGTTTTTAATGGGAACAAACCCTTGAGCCTTGCAATGTTAAGTATTATCTGGCGCTGATGCTGATACTGGTTAGGCTAAATGGGGAAAGTTATCTCTACTGGGATGTTGAATGCAATCGCAATGTTCAACAAAGATGCCACTGTTTTATTCATGTTCAGCTTTCACCTCTCTCTCCCATGCCCGATGGTTCAGTTCTCAAAAGCAGGAGACTGAAAGCGAGCGCAATTTCTCTGCAGGAAATCCGTCATGTACTGGAAAATTAGCTTCGCTGTGTTGCTGTGTATATGTGTGTACATTGTGTGGTGTGTGTTGTGTGTGTGTGTGTGTGTGTGTGTGTGTGTGTGTGTGAGTGAGTGTGTGAGTGAGTGAGTGAGTGTGTGTGTACATGTGTGTGAGTATGTGTGTGTGATTGTGTGTGTGTGTAAGTCAAAGACAAATTTTTATTTCCAGATGGTGCACTGAATAAGCAATTTTTTGCTTTTTTCAAACCATTTGTCTAGGAACAAAAATGATTTACCAATAATATTTAATTACATTATTATGACAACCCTTAACAATAAAATGTACCTTTAAGAAAAAACCTCAATACACTGCAAAACTCACACACACACACATGCGCGTGCGTGCGCACCTACTTCGACCGTTTATTTTTAGAATAAAAAAAATAATAATGTCAAACAAATTATATCAGGTTACAATATCAGTGTAACACACTATGATACAGAAATAGCTTTTGTGACATCCGGCATAGTGTCTTTGTTGTAAGGAAAACACGAGTTAGATTTTTTTTTAATAAATCCTTTTGGGATTGGCACAACATAACAGTTTAAAACAAACAAAATACCTTTTCATCGCAGACAACCTTGCATCATTTTCCCATTTTGCAGCGACAATACTACAGCTACACAATGGATACAAAAGAATCAATCATCATTTTTCGATTTATAGATTATCATACGTAATTTTTACCTAATATTTTTTTGAAATGGTATTGGCCAACTTTCTTACTAAGTTTGTGTACTGGAACCTTTGTCTGAAAATTAGTAACTACATTGTGTTGCTATGCATCCACTAACACGAGGTAGATACTACTGGATTCTACAAAACTGTAAGTAGTAACAATGGTGGCAGTTTCCTTCTCCATCACGATGAAGAATGAGCGTTAACCATAATAATAAATAATTATAATAACAATAATATAATAATAAATAATAATAATAATGAAATAAATAATATAATAATAATAATAATAATAATAATAATAATTGTAATTTAATAGTGCTATCACTCACTCACTCACGTCATCCCTGGTGGGGGTGTTATTGGTTTCTGTATCCCCCTGGGCGCGGGGGCCCGCATGGGGCTGGATTGCGGGGTTGGATGGAAGGGGGGGGGGGGGGGGGGGTGGGTGGGATCCGTGACGACCGTATGGGGTACCCGACGGGGACGCTGCACGTGGACCGCCAAATGGTTCAGTCCTGGGCTGCTTTCGGAAGGTTTGGTACAGTGAGGCCGGTCCACTCCATGATGTTGGATTTCCACTGAAGTGGGGGGGCTGGTCGTCCCTGCCTCCTTGCTCGGCTTTCCACCATTCCCTGTAGACTGTCTTTTGACAGGCTGTTATGGCCTTGTTGTTGTGGCCAAACATTTCAGTTTCACCGTTGACTGTGATCTACAATGGTTCTTGTTTTGAGCCAGCCAGTGCCTAATCTGCTGCCAGACTTGAGTGTGGGCCTGTGTTGATTTTACGGTCTCTTTAGGTGATGTTCAGGATGCCGCCTGAGGCACTTCATCTCAAGGCTTGAATGCGACCGTTCTAAATCGGCAGTAAGAGTCCCATGACTAGCGGCGCGAGCAGTGGAGCGCAGGGCAATGGATGTGACGAGTGCCTTTGTAGAGTCTGACCTTAGTGTGGGGTCTGATGTTTGTGTGTTTTCTCCACACTATCGCCATCTTAGGACTTTGGAGGAGAGTGCCGACAGCAAGTCTGATCTTCACCTTTTGTGCTCGTACCTTCTTGGTGATGACTGCTCCAAGGTACTGAAAGTTTCCACCTCCTCTAGTGTCTCGCCACGCATCTTGATGCTGGTGGAGTGGTCGGTGTGGTACTGTTCACTAGGAATCTTGCGCTTTTCCGTGCCTGATCTGCCATACGTTGGCATTGGCTGATGTTCCAGTCTGGTGGTGAGAACCTGGAGTTCTGGAGCTCAACTGCGGCCCCAAGATAATCAATATCGTCTGCGATTTCCGGGCGAGATTGCAGACAGTGGGGCAGGGAGGGGGGGCCTCCAATTGTTGAATGTGGGACGTTGAAGTCAAGGAGGTCCCTCGCTGCCTTATGACCACCAGAACACGTTGAAAAGAAAACGGGGATATCCGGCAGCCTTGTCGACACCAACTGAAGTCCGGAAGAACTCCCCATTTTCTCCACCCATGGGGGGACTGCACTGTGGGATCTGTCAAACGCGCCAAGGATGACTTGAATCAGGTCCTCGTGCGAAGCTATTGTCTCTCATGGACGTGCCACAGAGCTTCTTGCCACACTCGGTCGAAGGCCTTCAAGGGGAAAGTCAATGAAGTTGTTGTAGAGGCTGTAGCTGATGTTGGAGAATGCTTCCTCTATGAGCATCTGATGTAGAAGATCGCTCGACAGTGCTTCGACCTGTCCGAATCCTGCCTGTTCTTGGCTGATAGGATTTCTTCTACTTGTGGATCAAGAAAACAATCAAGAGCCCTCGCATTCAACACATTCTTGGCACATACAACCAATACCAATTATATGTGCACAAGGTTTAAAATGTACATACACGAACGCACGCACTGCGGACGGACCACACACATACACACACAAACACATCGCTACACGGAGGGGGGGGGGGGGCACACTGACACACACTCACACACACACACAGGGGCACACACACACACACACACACACACACATGGGCACACACACACACACAGCACACACACACACACACACACACACACACCCACACACACACACACCCACACACTAAGGTTGTACACTTTGGTAGGGAGACGAGGATTTCAACTGCTTGAAGGCAAGGAAAGATAGGAGATGAAACAGACGTGAAAAGGGCTCGCTTTGAAAAACACAACAATGAAGCGCTCTGTAGGCCAAGATAATGCAAGTGTATACAGTAACATTGGTATTTGTTAGGAGCTATTTTTGTATTTGATGAATAATTCTCAGTGGCTGAAGATACAGCTGACAGCAATGGTAAACTTTCAAACGCGCTTTTATGAACCTGCCCTCAAATCACAAGAGTCATTCTGACAGGCAACTCTCTCTCTCTCACTCCTCTCTCTCACTCTCTCTCTCTCCTCTCTCCTCACTCCGTCGTCACCTCTCGTCGGGGGTCTATCTCAATAATTGAATGGGAGATTTTGAGTGAAATAATTTCATGTTATTTGAATATATCTTATTTATTAATTAATTGATTTATGCTGCTTGTTTTCAATTTTTCCCATGGAGGGTGGCCTGGTGGGAAAAAAGAACCCTCTGGCTTAATCCATTTACCCTCATTAAAATATTCGACTTCGAGTTCGATTTCTCATCTCTCCGACTCTCTCTCTCTCGTCAGGGGTCCGAGGTCGTCGTCTCGCTCGGGTCTCTCTCGGGGTCTCTCTCGTCTCTCTCTCTCTCTCCGCGGACCCACCCACTCTCTCTCTCTCCTCTCTCTCTCGTCTGTGTGGTGTGGTTTCTCTCTCTCTCTCTCTCTCTCTCTCTCTCTCTATATATAAAATAAAAATATAATATATATATAGTATAGTGTGGTGTGTATGTGTTTATTCTTTTTATTCTTTTATTTTATTCTTTTATATCGAGGATAAAGGAATAAGCACTTATATGCATTTTAACATCCAGTCCCTGTGTGTATGCGGTTTTTGTTAAGTCCTGGTCATCTGTTCCCGACCGGGCACACAATGGCCTACTCTTACGAAAAGCGGAACAGGATTTTAACGTGTGCGCAAGATGTTCTCGTGCGTTCGCTCACCGGGGCCTCGTTATATTCTCATCCGAAGGACTTTATTGGGAGAGTGGAGTCTGCAATCTGATGTTGGACTCCAGGGAAAATATCCCCTTGAACGGGAATCGAACCCGGTCTTCAGAATTGCCAGGCGCAATGTTCAATACCACTAGCTATCCCGTCCTCCCGATGGAGGAGTGTGTGTGTGTCTGTCTGTGTCTGTGTTTTCTGTTTCTGTGCGTCTGGTCCTGTGTATCTGGTGTCGGGTGTGATGCATTTTAATGTTAGCACCAAGGATTGACAACCTTCTTCCCCTTCAGCCTGATTCGCTTACCTACAGTACGACCATGCACCCAGACAGTGCGTGAACACCACTGCTGCTGTTGCTGTTGCTGATGATGATGATGAAGAAGGTCCTCTGCCTCCCAACTGACCTCTACACTTCAGCCACACACCAGCCTGCAACAACTGCACGCCACACCATCACCTGATCACCTTCCTCCCTCAACACGCCCGACTCACATGCACACCTTAAAGACACCACCTCCCAACACCACCTTCCAGCACCACCTCCACTAACAGCATCATCAACACCACCACCACCACCACCACCACATCACACACCACACCACCACCACCATCATCAGCGCAACACACCACCACCACTAGCACCACCGGCAATCAGCAACAGACATCCAACATCATCGAGATGCTGGATCTCACAGAGGCTTGGCTCTAACCACAGAGGACCTGCAGTGGAGGAAGCATGTCCGGCAGAATTGGGCTTTCCTCCTGTGAAATCCCCGCTCCTTGCCTTCAGGAACCCCTGGTCACCAGTCCCCCCATTCACAGGAGAGTTGACTGGAACGTCCAGGAAACGGTCAGAGGAGCAGGCCAGGAGAGACTTGCACCGCTGTATTCCACTGTGAAACGACGGGGGGGGCTAACAGCCATGGAGGGCAAAACGGCTGCCGCTCTGCATCTGAAAGTTCCAGAAGGAACATTCATCAAAACTCCGATGAGGTGACGCATCACGCCCACGCTTCAGCGTCAGCATTACGGTCCGTGACCCGCGTCTGCCAACCAGATATTCTGAACCTTCAGTGCCTGGCAGACCGGACTTCCAGGACCAAGCGCAGACGTGTACTTCTTGCACAAACAACCTTGTTTTACAGTTTGACGCCAATCTCATCCCAGCACTTACCTCCCTATATAGTTCAGTGCCTATGCACGCCAGCCCTTCATATGGCCCCAGACTGAAAATGGTGGAGCTTACTTAGTCTGTGGGTATTATGTAGCTCAAGGAGTAAGTGGGACCTTAATATACCTGTTGGGGCTATGTGTAATTAAATGAATCTTGCCATTCTGTTCTGGTTTGTATCATCTGAAAAAACGTAATATTTTCAAAGCAATAAACAGCGTGATTTAAATTGGTCCTGGTAAGATTTTAACACAGAGGTGGCGTCCTCGAGAGTAATGTTTTACCAAAGTGGTGTTCGTTTACTGCTGCCATTTCTAACTGGACCGGCCAGCACCAAAATTTTCATGGCAAACGTTTCCCTCTACCTTTTCTTTATATCAACATCTGGCCCATTCAACAGCAAGAGTTAGCATCCTATTTAGGTTTGCCTTTTCTCTAGGTCTGTTTCTGTGTAAACACTACTTTCATCTTTGTTTTCCTATATGTTGTAACCCAGAGGCTTTCCATGGTAGATTGTTATTCCTTTTGATAGAATAAGGGAACTACCGACAAAATGAAATCAAGAAGAGAACAACATCAGTAACTTGTTCAAAACACCCTTATAAAATCATGAGCCCACGGGGGGGGACCAGTCAGTTGCAAACTCAAAAGCAGCTTACAACTACTACGCCTATCTAGCAGTCCATTTCTTCGTGGTTCTGACGCATGGGCTGAGAGGCGCTGAACTCTGACTGGTTCACAAGGTGGTTAGCAGAACACAGTGGTGGTTGGATGTTCACAGCGGAGGCGATGGTTATGATCTATACTCTGCCTGAGAAGAGAGAGAGAGAGAGAGAGAGAGAGAGAGAGAGAGAGAGAGAAAGAGATAGAGAGAGAGAGGGATGGAGAGAGAGAGAGGAGGAGAGAGAGAGAGAGAGAGAGAGAGTGGAGTCACGTTATTTGGTCGATTGTAACGCTGGCCAAGCCCATAACATAGTATAAGGCCTGTCTACAAATGATCATTATATTCTAGCAAAACTGTTTGGTAATTACCAAATATGTTTTTGATATCCTATTGCTAACAGCTTATGCATTCCTAGTATGCACATATACAATCTCCAGTAGTTTTAACAAAATGAGCTGTTAAATATTCCTGCCATCGTTTAAGAATAACGAAAAGTGCCGGGGTGCTAACGCATCTAAGGGGTGGCAGGTCAACCCTTCAGGATACATTCAGCCCCCACAGCATCTGGAATCCAGGACAGTAGTGATCATAGACTGCATTACAGAAACAGCCAGGGACACGTGATCTTTCTGACCAAAACCCGAACACCATAACGTTGGACATGGCCAGCGTGTTATCCGGTGAATGTCCACACAACTGAACAGTGGAGCAACGCTTGAGGATAAAGCTGATCATTCTTCCATACTCGATTTAGGTTCAGACCACAGCAGCATGACATTACACATAACACAGTGGTCTAGGTAGTCCTGTGTATAACAGAGACCTCAGCAACAGTAGAGTCCCCTCTTCTGTGTTGACCTTCTCTGTCCATGGTGCTGTGTTGGCAAGCCTCAAGCAGACTGGCGGCAAGAAGTGGGCGACTGTTAGCCAGCTGTTGTGGCCACGGTCTCCATCACCACTTCCCTGCCTGTGACCTCATTGGCCAGTGTGGGGATGCTGAGATGAAGGAGGGATTCCCATTACCTCACGCACCTAGGACCAGGATACGTAAGGATTGGTTTTGTCAGTTTTGAATCAAACGACACACAAACACACACACATACACACACACAACACACACACACACACACACACATACACACACAGGGTCCACACAGGACGGCCACACAAAACACACACATAGCACAAACTTAGATAGTTGTGAAATGCCTTCAATCTGACAGCCAGGTTCGAGCCTTAAGAGAGATTTATTCAAAGAGATGTTCCCCCTGAAATTAATGTCAGTGCCATTTCACTCCACTAAAAGTCTATTGATGAGACTGTAAACTGAGGTCTTGTGTACATATATGATTAAGGCACACACTCACACCAGAACCTGTCATTAGAGAGACAATAAGCTAGGTGGTCAGAGCACTTACTTACCCTCAACCAAGGTAACAGCAACGACGCGGTTACCAGTTGAAATGGTACTGTTTTGTGCGCCTTGGTTTTCAGTACAGTCCCCCCAGTTCAACCCAGCAGTCAAGGATACCTGCCTCTTTAGGGTCCCGGAAGGTAAAGCAGCGTCAGGGACGCGTAGGAGAAGGGTGCCGCCCCTCAATAAGCTGGCCCCTAAGAAGTATAGTGAGGCGCTCTGACAATAATGATCGTGATCTGTAGACCCGTTTGAAATCTGATTCAAAAAGTACCTACGCAAGAGTATAAGGAAGGAGTGCTATCCAAGAGAACTCTGGACACTGCATTGACAGATTAAGTCGATGCTGAAGACGCTACTCAAATGGAGGCGACAGAGTGGGGGACGAAGCGAATATACGTAAAAATATGGCGCAGAAGATCTGCAAATCAGTACAACAGGAGAATTTATTCGCACACATTCCAGGGCTGAAGCAAAGCCCTGTTCCATACACACTGCACCACAGACAGGCAATTCACCCCAGAGCTGTCATCTTCTCAGACGCGCTGTCTGCACGAGTCAGGCCATTGGAATCTCACAGAACAAGGGAACTGAAGGCACTTGCCTTTCGGGACTCATGTAGCCCTGCACGCGTCCCACAGGCATACATTCATTCAGTGGGTTTCCTTCACACTGCAGCAAATAATAGAAGACATCAAGGAAACTACTACTGGTAATGATAGGAAGGATCCAACTGCCACGAGAGGAGCAATGGGAGGTTGTGACGTAAGAAAGGCAAAGACAGTTGTTTAGGAAAAGCAAAAGAGAAATGGCTTACAGCAGCAGCCCTAATGTTAACAGTAAGGATGCCACTACTACCTCCTCCCCGAAGAAGACAATAAACAATTGTGAGCTGAGGAACTGACACTGCAGACTTCAGACTCACAGTACACCAAGCACCACAATGGCGATTCTGAGCATGGCTCCTGGGCACCTTCTCCCATGACAGAGGAGAAAACTTCCTCCGACCTGTCTAACCAACACACCAAAACCTGAGGGCCGATATCTGGCCTACTGACCTTCCGAAGAATACAGACAAACTCTTCGAGGACACCCTGGAGGGCCTTCACGCACGCAGCATTTGCCAGGGACTCAGAGGAATGAGATTGCTGTCTGATGTTCAGAGAGAATATAGACGAAGGAGAAGAAGAAAAAGAAACTCATTTTAAGAGGATTTTTCCTCTGGAGTTTAAAACAGCGATCCAACTTCCCACTTGCCCCCAAAAGTCCTTCCATGAGACAATAAACCGAGGTACGCTCAGGCGAACGCATGCAGAACATCTTAAGTGAACACGTTAAACTGTTCCACTATTTTGAAGGATATGGGCCCAATTGTTGATGCCGATGGGAACGGATGACAAAATTTTACAAAACTGCATACATATGAAGCATATGTATGAAAAAGCACAAGAGCGATTCCATTACCCCGAAATAGAAGAATAAAAAATAAACACACACACACACGCACACACACACACACCACACACACACACACGCACACACAACACACGCACGACACACACAACACACTGACACACACACACAGCACACACACACACATCCACACACACAGCACTCACACACACACAGGCACACACAACACACGCACATACGCACACACACACAAACACAAACACACACCATATGTTATGGCTTCTGTCCTATTAAAAATACACCGTATTTTCTTGTTCTGATAATCATGCCTCCTGCTTTTCATTCGAGATTGAGGCAGGAACAGCCAGATATTCCTGACAGAAGCAGAGGATGAGACAACTTCTACAAACTGACATCAATCCTTCCGTGCCCATGGACGGGGGAGAGGGGGGGGGCAGAGACTGCAAAGGCAGAGGGAGCGCTGCCAGTCACTTCGCTCCTCAGCAAATGGTACCTAGACACTCTCAGCCGCCCTCCAGTCTTACAACCTTACACGGCTTATCTCAGGATCGATCTTCATCCAACACAAACAGCTTGCGATGGAACATCGACAGACAAAACTATAATAGGTATGCACCGAGCTTAAAAGGCGTGTTTACTGCGTGTCATGCTCGTGTTATATGACCGCAAGTTTTTTTTCCGACATAGCCCCTTCTCTTTCAAAATTAATAGGAAGTAATTGTTTAGTAGGGTGTGACAATGACATATGCCTAGCTGTTTATATTTTTAAACAGGAAAGGGCCAGCAAGGTAAGAGAGGGGTGATTTGAGGTACACGTCAGTTGCATTCATTGTGTAGGTAACAATGTTTGGGATTTATACAGCGCTGAATCCTGTAAACGAATAAAGCGCTTGCGTTCAAATCATTCCCACGCATGCACCCGTCCACAAATATCAAGATAAACAGGTGTGTTGCCGAGAAAGAGTCATGCATGCTTGTTAAAATTTAGTAGTATTGTCGTCTCAACTCTCCAAAACTCCCTGTTCAGCTGTTTTTACGTAAATGTTCATTACAAACTCTTTGCCTGGGGCTTTCCATGACAGTTCTACACAGGCACAGAAGTGATAAGGACACCAATCACTGGGCACCTTGAACAATGGCAACCAGAGCTAGGGAATCAAAGGCGAATCATTTAGTGCACGATGATCAAGATTTATGGGAATGAAGCCCTCGTGATTGTTATAGAACTGCACTAATTTGAGGGCACAACATGGATAGCTCATGGACCGGACACCTGATTTCCCCCCAGCCAAGTACGGTTATCATTAGATGAGTGACCATTTTCGCGCTTTAGCTTCTGTTAAATAACCCCAGTCACCCAGCTGTAAATGGGTAACCTGCCCTCTTTAGGGTCAGGAAGGAAAAACAGCTAGGAGAGGCGTTTTCGCCTTGCCCTCAAAATGCTAGGCCCCTAGAGAAGCTGAGGGTCTCTGACGGCTCGCACCCTGTAGCTATCTTATAGGTTATGGGACACCTAGACCTTATATTAACTTGACCGTCAATGTGATTTATGCTTTTCTATCAAATATAAATTATTTATTGATCTGTTTTGATATTAGAACACACTTACAGCATGTGTCATTAGTTTAGAATTTACGTTTGTTGAACGAGCAAAAGATATTAGCTTGTCAAAAAATGTCAATTCCTGACGGTTTATAGTTGCTGTTTTCATGTGGTTTTTTCTTCTAGCATTAACCTTTTTGTTTGTTTGTTTCCGTTTGGGGGGTGGGGATAGGAGGTGGGGAAGAAGTTTTCGTGGTAGTTTCAGAGATATTCAAGTCATTAGTAGAACCTTTTTTTTTAGCAATGGTATGGGTGACTTACCAAATGATTTGTTGCTTAAATGAATTTGAAAACAAAGGGAAAAGCTTAAAGAGATACGTTTGGGATAAGGCCAGATATTTTTAATGGTTTCACATATTACGTGATAAAGACCTTATTTCGTTGTTTATATTCTGAACTGATCTTTTCCCTGCTGCCTAAAGATCCTCTTGGATAAGTTTATTTCAAAATCTCAGTTTTGGGGGGTGGGGAGTAGTCATCCCTTTAGATAATGGCTGTATGCTTCACTCTGCAGTCATAGATGGGAGAAAAACAAGTGCAGTAACCAGTTACCAACTTCCCATCATAAAAATGATTTTTGTCCAAGATTGGACACAGAAAAAAAGAAAGGTTGACTACAAGACAAAACTAAAGGCACATTTGGGGAAATTACTGAGTAAGGACCTGCCTTTGGTCTGAACCTGACTGAGTTTTGGCTCCTGGTTGAGCACATCTTCAGAGGTTCCGGAGTGATTGAAACCTCACACATCCTCTGTGGTACCTAACAGCAAGACAACCCTCCATAATCTATAGCAGCCCTAAGAATACATAATAGTTCTTGTGTTTCTACCACTGCTGGCCGATGCAAAATAGAAAAATAGAAATACAAGGAGAAATATAAAAAATATTAGTGTAAAAAAATATATGTAGGTTTAAGTCTCTTGCCAAGTTCATATCTTTCTCTGGGTCTGTGAGTAAGTATCGATCAAGTGTGGAATGAATCTGTTTTAGTGGTCAACAGATGTATCTTTGTAAAATTTGGCACATGAGTCTGTAAGTAATTATTTCTATGTGACTATTTGGAAGTTTTACTTTCTTGTTTGTCCAGTTTATTTATGTTATTCTTTGTATATCGAGGATAAGAATAAGCACTGACATTGCTTTTTTACATCCAAGACCCCGTGTGTAGAGGTGTTTTGTAATTTTGTCAACTGTTGCCACCAGGCCACAACATTGGCCTACTCTTCCGAAAAGCGGAACATATTAACGTGTGCGCAAGAAGTTCTGCATGCGTTTGAGCACGTTCCTCGTTTACGAGTCCCATCCAAAGGACTGTGTGTGTGTGTGGCATCTGTATGTGTGGTGTATGTGTGTGTGTGTTGTGTGCGTCTGTATGTGTGTGAGTAGTGTAATGGAGTAGTGCGTGCGCACGTGTGTGTGGTGTGTGTGCGTTGTTATGTGTGTGTTTGTGTGCGTGTAAGAGTGTGTGTTTTGTGTGTATAAGTGGTGTGTACGCGTCTGTATGTGTGTGGTTTGGTGTGTATGTGTTGTACGTTAGTGTGAGTGTGCGGTGTGTGTGTGTTTGTGTGTTTGTGCGTGGTTGATTTGTGGTGTATATAAGTTGTGAGTGCGCGCGTCGTCTGATGTGTGTGTATATAGCTGGTGTGTGTGTGTGTGTTACCGTCTGTATGTGTGTGTGTTTGTGTGTATATGTGTGTGCGAGCGCATCTGCATGTGAGTGTGTGAATGTGTGTACTAAGAGGGATGTGTGTTGGTGAGTATCCGTGCTTAATGTGTGTAATATAAAATAGTAATAAGAGGGGAGCGAAGGAAGCATCATGTGTGTCTGTGTGCGAGCGTCTGCATCTGTGTTGCACTGTGTGTACTTGTGTCTGTCTGTCTGTCCCTGTGTGTTGGCCCAGGTATAGGAACCACGTTAGCAATGGAACGCAGGCTGCAGTAGCCTACAACATACCTCCATCCGCCTATTCAGCATAAATCCTATTCAACATACAGAGTTGTGCTGATTACGAACACGATATTTTCAGTGTCCGCTATCAGCACACAATTGTAGGAAGGTAAAGGTAGCATGGTCCCGACTCCTTCCTCTGAACGTTAGGTGGAGTTTACGTGTGTTTTGTTTGTAGTGTGTGTGTGTGTGTGTGTGTGTGTGTGTGTGCGTATTGTGTTTTGTGTGTTTGTGTGTGTAGGTGTGTGTTTTGTGTTGTGTGTAGTGGTTGGGTGAGTTTTTGTGAGTGGTGTGTGGGGAGTGGATATTTGTGTGTTTTGCGCGCGTGTGTGTGTTTTGTGATTTGTGTGGATTGGGTGTGTTTGCGTGTGTGTGTTTGTGTATGGTGTTTGTAGTGTGTGTGTTTGTGTGTTTATGTGTTTGAGTGTTTTTGTGGTGTGAGAGTGTAGTGAGTTTGTGTGTGTTTTGTCGTGTTGTGTGTGTTGTGGTGTGTGGTGTGCTGTGTGTGTGTGTGGTGGTGCGTCTCTCTCTCTCATCTCACTCTCTCTCTCTCTCTCCTCTCGTTCCCCCATAATATAAATATATATATTTATTTTTTAATGGTCTGGTGGGGAGCTTTCTTATCTGTGATGTTGGAGAGACAGACAGTACAGACAGACAGGAACAGAGAGAAAGACAGAGAGAGAGACAAAGCAATAGAATAGTCATCAAGATTATAGACACTTTCCGTTCTATTGAGAGTCTCACTGCATTATTATTTATTTATTTATTTATTCAGTTAGGGCGAATCGAGGATAAGGGAATAAGCACATAATGAGCTTCTTAACAAATCCGAGGATCCCCGTGTGTATGCGGTTTTGCAAAATTGTGTCATACTGTTCCCACCGGCATCACAATGGTGCGCTACTCTTTTGAAAAAGCGGAACAAGATTTAAACGTGTGCGCAGGGCGTGCATATTTCGCATGCAGTTTTGCACACGGGTGCCTCGGTATATATAGACACATCCGAGAGACTTATCACAGAGAGACAGACAAGTACAGACACACAGACACACAGATACACACACACAAACGCACACACACACACACACACTCTCACACGCACAGAACATGACAGATTGTGTCCTTGTCATCGGTTTGAAAAGTAGACAGGATACGGTCACATTATGAATCCACCGAAGTGGAGAAAAGTTCAGTTAGCATCTCACACTGCATGTCCTTCAAGGCATATGACTCAGTCCTCTGCAAAGGATGCGACACCTTGAGGTACCAGTGTGCTGTAATAGTGCTTGCCAGAGACAGAGAAGGGAGGAGGGACGCATGTTGAGGGCCCCTATGCCTCCGCAGGAGCTATAAGGACTAAGAATAAGAAAAGTGAATGGAATGTAACTTTTTAGTTAATATCAAATTCATTTCAACCAATTTTCTTTCCAAAAATCTCTTGACCTTCATCTTCACCTATCTTGTGGTCAGGTTGACTGTTAGGGCACCACTGAAGATTGTGTAACCAGCTTCCTCCACTCCTAGCACTTATCAACATGCCGCAGTATGTTGTTACTCTCAGAGACGTCTCAAACTTTGATGTTGTCTTCCAACCGTTTTCTGCTGCGTGTAAAACAGTCTTGACCAGTATTGATTGAATAATAATAATAATAATAATGATAATAATAATAATAATAATAATACTAATACTAATACAACTAAAAAAAAATGTATGGAGGTTTTTTATAGCGCTGAATCTTGTAAAGTAAAACAAATCAAAGCGCTTGCATTCAAATCATACAACGCAATCAACCGTCCATCTAATGAGTCAAAAGATAAACAAATATCAAATTTATACCCACAACCACACTTAGGTGGTGGTGGGAGGTTAAAGGTACAATTGACAAGTAGGACCAGATAACAGGGGAAGATCTCCAGTAGAGTAATAAGTGCGTTTGTGACAGCTAGCTTTTGAAAAGAATCAAATGAAGGTAGCATGCTGGTACCACTAAGTTTGGCGTTTTTTGCTGAATATTAGGAACTCTTCTATGGGATAATGGTGTAATAGTGTTTTCAGTTCTGGTTTTCACTTTTTTTTGCAGGACATGTGATCTCTGTGTGGGATACCAAGAAGTTTGGATAAGCACCTCATCCCCATTGTCTGTGGGAAGGAAGGTGGCAGGATGGTTAAGACGTTGCCTGCCAACAAGTGAACCGTGAGGTTCGGGTTCGAATCCCAGGGCCAGCGACCTTTCATCCCATTTTGACAAATAAAACGAACTGAATGTCACAGTTCTTCGATGAAGACTGTAAACAGGCCCGTGTGCGAACGCATGCAGAACATCCTTGCTCCACACGAAATCCTGTTCCTCTTTTTGAAAGTAGTAGGCCATGTGTGTCCGTGGGAACGATGACAAAAATTTACAACAAAACCGCATACACACGGGGACTTGATGTAAAAAAAAAAAAGCACATGAGTGACTATTCCATTATCCTTGAAAAAAAGTCATCTGAGTGCCTTACACACTACAACACACTTGAGGATTTTGAGCAGGAGGGTAGATGGGAGGCGAGTTGCGGGGGGTGCGAGAGGTAGGGGAGGGGGGTGAGAGGAGTGGAATGCTCATACATTGATTATTATTGATTCATTACTAATTATTTATTAAGTTATGGTTATGGTAGTATCAATCTTCTTTCGCGCATGTCCGCTGTTATGGTCCATGTTTCACTTGCCTACAAAGATATGGACATGGCCAGGGAACTCAGCAGTCTGATCTTGAAGCTGATGGCGATGTTCTTGTCGTACGAGAAGAATTTCAGTTTCGTCCTGGCAGCTGTGGTCTGGGCTGTCCTGCAGAGTATTTCAGGTTCTGATCCTTCATCCAATGGTGTAGCTCCCAGATATTTCAAACTGCAGACGGTCTTGATTTTCTTGCTGTCTATGGTAAATGGGGACGGGATAGCTCAGTGGTCGGAGCACTCGCTTTCCCCCAGCCAAGTTAACAGGGGCTGTCGAGCGTGTGGTTACCAGTATGTATGGGTGTACGTTTGCGCGCCTTGGCTTCATTACAGTTCCCCCCAGTTCACCCAGTCTTGTAAATGGGTACCTGCCCTCTTTAGGGTCAGGGAAGGGAAAGCAGCGAGGTAGAGTGAGAAGGGCGCCGCCCTCAATAATGCTAGCCCTAGAGAAGGAGGTCTCTGAACGCTTCACTCCCCTACGACCTTATAGGTTATGGGACTCATTTACCTTTACCTTACCTTTGGTAATGTTTGTACTGATGCCATTGTTGCTAATTTTTGTCATCAACTGGGTCTTTTTCTGCACTAATAATAATAATAATAATAATGATAATAATAAATGGAACTTATATAGCGCTATATCTGCCAAAGACAAATCAAAGCGCATGTATTCAACTAATCTTACACAGTCATGCACTCAACGATAAATAATCAATAGTTTAAACAAACAGAAATTACAAACATGGTGGCGCGTGCAGACAAAATCTATGAATAAACTTATCAATAATCAAATGTTTTCAAAAGGCACACACACAACTCACATCAGGTTACTTATACATAGCAGTGTTGATAAGACATGATTAGTGAAGTGGGATACACTCTGAATATTGAAAAAGCAGGAGTGGTGAAATCTAGGAGAATGAATAAATATGTTTTGACGCTGATTTAAAAGAGCCATATCTAGGTTTCTGGCGAATATAAAGAAAGAGGGAGCTCATTCCAGACGATGGACCCGAAATAGAGAAAGAGTGGTGGCCGACAGTGGTGATGGTTGAATCTAGGTATTCAAGGCAATGCACTAATCTGCTATACTCGTATGCCCAAGGAGCTCCATCAAGGTGGTGTACCAGTTGATACAACTCTTGCTCATTGCAGCTAAGCCATCAAAGTCGTCCGCATGTGTAGGTGTGAAAAGTGGTCCACCTCCATTGTTTACGTTACTCTCTATAGTTTAAAAAAAGCATTTCAGCCATTACTCTCAAGAAATATTTAAAAGGAGAGTGGGAGATAGTAGACATCCCTGGACATACCCCCACGTTTAGTTCTGACTAAGGGGAGACAGTGTTTATGTCGTAGTTACAATGCTAGGTTGCCTGAGTCATTGAAGGCTTCTATGGTTCTGATCCGGTTGACATAGATGTTAAACAGTTTCTGGTTAAACCAGAGAATGTATACCAAGCATGGTTTGAATGCCTTCTTGAGTCCACAGAGACATGGCAAAGGTTCTGAAGCTGCTGCAGTATACTTCTCACGAGAGTATTCAAGGTTGAAACTTTGCTCTGTTTTGTCCCGTCCGAGCTCCAAACAACCTGCCTTCTCCTCTTTGTATCTCCTCAGCCCTTAGGCTTCAGTCTGTTTCAAGAGGAATTCATAGCATGGTTTAGCTTGGACGTTTGATCAGGCTGATGTACGGTACTTTAACAGAGGTGTAGAATGCTTTTTCCTGAAAAGATTGATAATCAGGGAAAACGACTTTGGCAATCACGATGGGGAAAGAGGTAAAACGAGATTCACTCCTAGGACCATTTTAAACATGAGTGTTATGCAACATGCATGGAACAAGGCAGTGTTGACACTTCGGCTTCCGTCAGGTCCTGCACTCCAACCAAGGACCACCTGCCTCTCCCCTAACCTACCTAGTCCTTCCCGCCAAACCTACGGAAAAAAAGCAACAACCCCGCCTCCCTCCGCTTCCAAATCCAATTCTGCAACACCCTCCATTCCTCTCTTCCACCTTAACCACACCCTCACCCCAACAGACTGAAATAGGTCATAAGATGTTGGTTTCCATTCCCAGCTTACTGGTTCAGTGTAACACACTATGATACAGAAATAGCTTTTGTGACATCCGGCATAGTGTCTTTGTTGTAAGGAAAACACGAGTTAGATTTTTTTTTAATAAATCCTTTTGGGATTGGCACAACATAACAGTTTAAAACAAACAAAATACCTTTTCATCGCAGACAACCTTGCATCATTTTCCCATTTTGCAGCGACAATACTACAGCTACACAATGGATACAAAAGAATCAATCATCATTTTTCGATTTATAGATTATCATACGTAATTTTTACCTAATATTTTTTTGAAATGGTATTGGCCAACTTTCTTACTAAGTTTGTGTACTGGAACCTTTGTCTGAAAATTAGTAACTACATTGTGTTGCTATGCATCCACTAACACGAGGTAGATACTACTGGATTCTACAAAACTGTAAGTAGTAACAATGGTGGCAGTTTCCTTCTCCATCACGATGAAGAATGAGCGTTAACCATAATAATAAATAATTATAATAACAATAATATAATAATAAATAATAATAATAATGAAATAAATAATATAATAATAATAATAATAATAATAATAATAATTGTAATTTAATAGTGCTATCACTCACTCACTCACGTCATCCCTGGTGGGGGTGTTATTGGTTTCTGTATCCCCCTGGGCGCGGGGGCCCGCATGGGGCTGGATTGCGGGGTTGGATGGAAGGGGGGGGGGGGGGGGGGGTGGGTGGGATCCGTGACGACCGTATGGGGTACCCGACGGGGACGCTGCACGTGGACCGCCAAATGGTTCAGTCCTGGGCTGCTTTCGGAAGGTTTGGTACAGTGAGGCCGGTCCACTCCATGATGTTGGATTTCCACTGAAGTGGGGGGGCTGGTCGTCCCTGCCTCCTTGCTCGGCTTTCCACCATTCCCTGTAGACTGTCTTTTGACAGGCTGTTATGGCCTTGTTGTTGTGGCCAAACATTTCAGTTTCACCGTTGACTGTGATCTACAATGGTTCTTGTTTTGAGCCAGCCAGTGCCTAATCTGCTGCCAGACTTGAGTGTGGGCCTGTGTTGATTTTACGGTCTCTTTAGGTGATGTTCAGGATGCCGCCTGAGGCACTTCATCTCAAGGCTTGAATGCGACCGTTCTAAATCGGCAGTAAGAGTCCCATGACTAGCGGCGCGAGCAGTGGAGCGCAGGGCAATGGATGTGACGAGTGCCTTTGTAGAGTCTGACCTTAGTGTGGGGTCTGATGTTTGTGTGTTTTCTCCACACTATCGCCATCTTAGGACTTTGGAGGAGAGTGCCGACAGCAAGTCTGATCTTCACCTTTTGTGCTCGTACCTTCTTGGTGATGACTGCTCCAAGGTACTGAAAGTTTCCACCTCCTCTAGTGTCTCGCCACGCATCTTGATGCTGGTGGAGTGGTCGGTGTGGTACTGTTCACTAGGAATCTTGCGCTTTTCCGTGCCTGATCTGCCATACGTTGGCATTGGCTGATGTTCCAGTCTGGTGGTGAGAACCTGGAGTTCTGGAGCTCAACTGCGGCCCCAAGATAATCAATATCGTCTGCGATTTCCGGGCGAGATTGCAGACAGTGGGGCAGGGAGGGGGGGCCTCCAATTGTTGAATGTGGGACGTTGAAGTCAAGGAGGTCCCTCGCTGCCTTATGACCACCAGAACACGTTGAAAAGAAAACGGGGATATCCGGCAGCCTTGTCGACACCAACTGAAGTCCGGAAGAACTCCCCATTTTCTCCACCCATGGGGGGACTGCACTGTGGGATCTGTCAAACGCGCCAAGGATGACTTGAATCAGGTCCTCGTGCGAAGCTATTGTCTCTCATGGACGTGCCACAGAGCTTCTTGCCACACTCGGTCGAAGGCCTTCAAGGGGAAAGTCAATGAAGTTGTTGTAGAGGCTGTAGCTGATGTTGGAGAATGCTTCCTCTATGAGCATCTGATGTAGAAGATCGCTCGACAGTGCTTCGACCTGTCCGAATCCTGCCTGTTCTTGGCTGATAGGATTTCTTCTACTTGTGGATCAAGAAAACAATCAAGAGCCCTCGCATTCAACACATTCTTGGCACATACAACCAATACCAATTATATGTGCACAAGGTTTAAAATGTACATACACGAACGCACGCACTGCGGACGGACCACACACATACACACACAAACACATCGCTACACGGAGGGGGGGGGGGGGCACACTGACACACACTCACACACACACACAGGGGCACACACACACACACACACACACACACATGGGCACACACACACACACAGCACACACACACACACACACACACACACACCCACACACACACACACCCACACACTAAGGTTGTACACTTTGGTAGGGAGACGAGGATTTCAACTGCTTGAAGGCAAGGAAAGATAGGAGATGAAACAGACGTGAAAAGGGCTCGCTTTGAAAAACACAACAATGAAGCGCTCTGTAGGCCAAGATAATGCAAGTGTATACAGTAACATTGGTATTTGTTAGGAGCTATTTTTGTATTTGATGAATAATTCTCAGTGGCTGAAGATACAGCTGACAGCAATGGTAAACTTTCAAACGCGCTTTTATGAACCTGCCCTCAAATCACAAGAGTCATTCTGACAGGCAACTCTCTCTCTCTCACTCCTCTCTCTCACTCTCTCTCTCTCCTCTCTCCTCACTCCGTCGTCACCTCTCGTCGGGGGTCTATCTCAATAATTGAATGGGAGATTTTGAGTGAAATAATTTCATGTTATTTGAATATATCTTATTTATTAATTAATTGATTTATGCTGCTTGTTTTCAATTTTTCCCATGGAGGGTGGCCTGGTGGGAAAAAAGAACCCTCTGGCTTAATCCATTTACCCTCATTAAAATATTCGACTTCGAGTTCGATTTCTCATCTCTCCGACTCTCTCTCTCTCGTCAGGGGTCCGAGGTCGTCGTCTCGCTCGGGTCTCTCTCGGGGTCTCTCTCGTCTCTCTCTCTCTCTCCGCGGACCCACCCACTCTCTCTCTCTCCTCTCTCTCTCGTCTGTGTGGTGTGGTTTCTCTCTCTCTCTCTCTCTCTCTCTCTCTCTCTATATATAAAATAAAAATATAATATATATATAGTATAGTGTGGTGTGTATGTGTTTATTCTTTTTATTCTTTTATTTTATTCTTTTATATCGAGGATAAAGGAATAAGCACTTATATGCATTTTAACATCCAGTCCCTGTGTGTATGCGGTTTTTGTTAAGTCCTGGTCATCTGTTCCCGACCGGGCACACAATGGCCTACTCTTACGAAAAGCGGAACAGGATTTTAACGTGTGCGCAAGATGTTCTCGTGCGTTCGCTCACCGGGGCCTCGTTATATTCTCATCCGAAGGACTTTATTGGGAGAGTGGAGTCTGCAATCTGATGTTGGACTCCAGGGAAAATATCCCCTTGAACGGGAATCGAACCCGGTCTTCAGAATTGCCAGGCGCAATGTTCAATACCACTAGCTATCCCGTCCTCCCGATGGAGGAGTGTGTGTGTGTCTGTCTGTGTCTGTGTTTTCTGTTTCTGTGCGTCTGGTCCTGTGTATCTGGTGTCGGGTGTGATGCATTTTAATGTTAGCACCAAGGATTGACAACCTTCTTCCCCTTCAGCCTGATTCGCTTACCTACAGTACGACCATGCACCCAGACAGTGCGTGAACACCACTGCTGCTGTTGCTGTTGCTGATGATGATGATGAAGAAGGTCCTCTGCCTCCCAACTGACCTCTACACTTCAGCCACACACCAGCCTGCAACAACTGCACGCCACACCATCACCTGATCACCTTCCTCCCTCAACACGCCCGACTCACATGCACACCTTAAAGACACCACCTCCCAACACCACCTTCCAGCACCACCTCCACTAACAGCATCATCAACACCACCACCACCACCACCACCACATCACACACCACACCACCACCACCATCATCAGCGCAACACACCACCACCACTAGCACCACCGGCAATCAGCAACAGACATCCAACATCATCGAGATGCTGGATCTCACAGAGGCTTGGCTCTAACCACAGAGGACCTGCAGTGGAGGAAGCATGTCCGGCAGAATTGGGCTTTCCTCCTGTGAAATCCCCGCTCCTTGCCTTCAGGAACCCCTGGTCACCAGTCCCCCCATTCACAGGAGAGTTGACTGGAACGTCCAGGAAACGGTCAGAGGAGCAGGCCAGGAGAGACTTGCACCGCTGTATTCCACTGTGAAACGACGGGGGGGGCTAACAGCCATGGAGGGCAAAACGGCTGCCGCTCTGCATCTGAAAGTTCCAGAAGGAACATTCATCAAAACTCCGATGAGGTGACGCATCACGCCCACGCTTCAGCGTCAGCATTACGGTCCGTGACCCGCGTCTGCCAACCAGATATTCTGAACCTTCAGTGCCTGGCAGACCGGACTTCCAGGACCAAGCGCAGACGTGTACTTCTTGCACAAACAACCTTGTTTTACAGTTTGACGCCAATCTCATCCCAGCACTTACCTCCCTATATAGTTCAGTGCCTATGCACGCCAGCCCTTCATATGGCCCCAGACTGAAAATGGTGGAGCTTACTTAGTCTGTGGGTATTATGTAGCTCAAGGAGTAAGTGGGACCTTAATATACCTGTTGGGGCTATGTGTAATTAAATGAATCTTGCCATTCTGTTCTGGTTTGTATCATCTGAAAAAACGTAATATTTTCAAAGCAATAAACAGCGTGATTTAAATTGGTCCTGGTAAGATTTTAACACAGAGGTGGCGTCCTCGAGAGTAATGTTTTACCAAAGTGGTGTTCGTTTACTGCTGCCATTTCTAACTGGACCGGCCAGCACCAAAATTTTCATGGCAAACGTTTCCCTCTACCTTTTCTTTATATCAACATCTGGCCCATTCAACAGCAAGAGTTAGCATCCTATTTAGGTTTGCCTTTTCTCTAGGTCTGTTTCTGTGTAAACACTACTTTCATCTTTGTTTTCCTATATGTTGTAACCCAGAGGCTTTCCATGGTAGATTGTTATTCCTTTTGATAGAATAAGGGAACTACCGACAAAATGAAATCAAGAAGAGAACAACATCAGTAACTTGTTCAAAACACCCTTATAAAATCATGAGCCCACGGGGGGGGACCAGTCAGTTGCAAACTCAAAAGCAGCTTACAACTACTACGCCTATCTAGCAGTCCATTTCTTCGTGGTTCTGACGCATGGGCTGAG
The DNA here is from genome assembly GCA_028751875.1 of Rapana venosa. Lineage (NCBI taxonomy): Eukaryota > Metazoa > Mollusca > Gastropoda > Neogastropoda > Muricidae > Rapana > Rapana venosa. The sequence goes on along the minus strand of CM054160.1, from coordinate 38,965,142 downwards.
AGGCGCTGAACTCTGACTGGTTCACAAGGTGGTTAGCAGAACACAGTGGTGGTTGGATGTTCACAGCGGAGGCGATGGTTATGATCTATACTCTGCCTGAGAAGAGAGAGAGAGAGAGAGAGAGAGAGAGAGAGAGAGAGAGAGAAAGAGATAGAGAGAGAGAGGGATGGAGAGAGAGAGAGGAGGAGAGAGAGAGAGAGAGAGAGAGAGTGGAGTCACGTTATTTGGTCGATTGTAACGCTGGCCAAGCCCATAACATAGTATAAGGCCTGTCTACAAATGATCATTATATTCTAGCAAAACTGTTTGGTAATTACCAAATATGTTTTTGATATCCTATTGCTAACAGCTTATGCATTCCTAGTATGCACATATACAATCTCCAGTAGTTTTAACAAAATGAGCTGTTAAATATTCCTGCCATCGTTTAAGAATAACGAAAAGTGCCGGGGTGCTAACGCATCTAAGGGGTGGCAGGTCAACCCTTCAGGATACATTCAGCCCCCACAGCATCTGGAATCCAGGACAGTAGTGATCATAGACTGCATTACAGAAACAGCCAGGGACACGTGATCTTTCTGACCAAAACCCGAACACCATAACGTTGGACATGGCCAGCGTGTTATCCGGTGAATGTCCACACAACTGAACAGTGGAGCAACGCTTGAGGATAAAGCTGATCATTCTTCCATACTCGATTTAGGTTCAGACCACAGCAGCATGACATTACACATAACACAGTGGTCTAGGTAGTCCTGTGTATAACAGAGACCTCAGCAACAGTAGAGTCCCCTCTTCTGTGTTGACCTTCTCTGTCCATGGTGCTGTGTTGGCAAGCCTCAAGCAGACTGGCGGCAAGAAGTGGGCGACTGTTAGCCAGCTGTTGTGGCCACGGTCTCCATCACCACTTCCCTGCCTGTGACCTCATTGGCCAGTGTGGGGATGCTGAGATGAAGGAGGGATTCCCATTACCTCACGCACCTAGGACCAGGATACGTAAGGATTGGTTTTGTCAGTTTTGAATCAAACGACACACAAACACACACACATACACACACACAACACACACACACACACACACACATACACACACAGGGTCCACACAGGACGGCCACACAAAACACACACATAGCACAAACTTAGATAGTTGTGAAATGCCTTCAATCTGACAGCCAGGTTCGAGCCTTAAGAGAGATTTATTCAAAGAGATGTTCCCCCTGAAATTAATGTCAGTGCCATTTCACTCCACTAAAAGTCTATTGATGAGACTGTAAACTGAGGTCTTGTGTACATATATGATTAAGGCACACACTCACACCAGAACCTGTCATTAGAGAGACAATAAGCTAGGTGGTCAGAGCACTTACTTACCCTCAACCAAGGTAACAGCAACGACGCGGTTACCAGTTGAAATGGTACTGTTTTGTGCGCCTTGGTTTTCAGTACAGTCCCCCCAGTTCAACCCAGCAGTCAAGGATACCTGCCTCTTTAGGGTCCCGGAAGGTAAAGCAGCGTCAGGGACGCGTAGGAGAAGGGTGCCGCCCCTCAATAAGCTGGCCCCTAAGAAGTATAGTGAGGCGCTCTGACAATAATGATCGTGATCTGTAGACCCGTTTGAAATCTGATTCAAAAAGTACCTACGCAAGAGTATAAGGAAGGAGTGCTATCCAAGAGAACTCTGGACACTGCATTGACAGATTAAGTCGATGCTGAAGACGCTACTCAAATGGAGGCGACAGAGTGGGGGACGAAGCGAATATACGTAAAAATATGGCGCAGAAGATCTGCAAATCAGTACAACAGGAGAATTTATTCGCACACATTCCAGGGCTGAAGCAAAGCCCTGTTCCATACACACTGCACCACAGACAGGCAATTCACCCCAGAGCTGTCATCTTCTCAGACGCGCTGTCTGCACGAGTCAGGCCATTGGAATCTCACAGAACAAGGGAACTGAAGGCACTTGCCTTTCGGGACTCATGTAGCCCTGCACGCGTCCCACAGGCATACATTCATTCAGTGGGTTTCCTTCACACTGCAGCAAATAATAGAAGACATCAAGGAAACTACTACTGGTAATGATAGGAAGGATCCAACTGCCACGAGAGGAGCAATGGGAGGTTGTGACGTAAGAAAGGCAAAGACAGTTGTTTAGGAAAAGCAAAAGAGAAATGGCTTACAGCAGCAGCCCTAATGTTAACAGTAAGGATGCCACTACTACCTCCTCCCCGAAGAAGACAATAAACAATTGTGAGCTGAGGAACTGACACTGCAGACTTCAGACTCACAGTACACCAAGCACCACAATGGCGATTCTGAGCATGGCTCCTGGGCACCTTCTCCCATGACAGAGGAGAAAACTTCCTCCGACCTGTCTAACCAACACACCAAAACCTGAGGGCCGATATCTGGCCTACTGACCTTCCGAAGAATACAGACAAACTCTTCGAGGACACCCTGGAGGGCCTTCACGCACGCAGCATTTGCCAGGGACTCAGAGGAATGAGATTGCTGTCTGATGTTCAGAGAGAATATAGACGAAGGAGAAGAAGAAAAAGAAACTCATTTTAAGAGGATTTTTCCTCTGGAGTTTAAAACAGCGATCCAACTTCCCACTTGCCCCCAAAAGTCCTTCCATGAGACAATAAACCGAGGTACGCTCAGGCGAACGCATGCAGAACATCTTAAGTGAACACGTTAAACTGTTCCACTATTTTGAAGGATATGGGCCCAATTGTTGATGCCGATGGGAACGGATGACAAAATTTTACAAAACTGCATACATATGAAGCATATGTATGAAAAAGCACAAGAGCGATTCCATTACCCCGAAATAGAAGAATAAAAAATAAACACACACACACACGCACACACACACACACCACACACACACACACGCACACACAACACACGCACGACACACACAACACACTGACACACACACACAGCACACACACACACATCCACACACACAGCACTCACACACACACAGGCACACACAACACACGCACATACGCACACACACACAAACACAAACACACACCATATGTTATGGCTTCTGTCCTATTAAAAATACACCGTATTTTCTTGTTCTGATAATCATGCCTCCTGCTTTTCATTCGAGATTGAGGCAGGAACAGCCAGATATTCCTGACAGAAGCAGAGGATGAGACAACTTCTACAAACTGACATCAATCCTTCCGTGCCCATGGACGGGGGAGAGGGGGGGGGCAGAGACTGCAAAGGCAGAGGGAGCGCTGCCAGTCACTTCGCTCCTCAGCAAATGGTACCTAGACACTCTCAGCCGCCCTCCAGTCTTACAACCTTACACGGCTTATCTCAGGATCGATCTTCATCCAACACAAACAGCTTGCGATGGAACATCGACAGACAAAACTATAATAGGTATGCACCGAGCTTAAAAGGCGTGTTTACTGCGTGTCATGCTCGTGTTATATGACCGCAAGTTTTTTTTCCGACATAGCCCCTTCTCTTTCAAAATTAATAGGAAGTAATTGTTTAGTAGGGTGTGACAATGACATATGCCTAGCTGTTTATATTTTTAAACAGGAAAGGGCCAGCAAGGTAAGAGAGGGGTGATTTGAGGTACACGTCAGTTGCATTCATTGTGTAGGTAACAATGTTTGGGATTTATACAGCGCTGAATCCTGTAAACGAATAAAGCGCTTGCGTTCAAATCATTCCCACGCATGCACCCGTCCACAAATATCAAGATAAACAGGTGTGTTGCCGAGAAAGAGTCATGCATGCTTGTTAAAATTTAGTAGTATTGTCGTCTCAACTCTCCAAAACTCCCTGTTCAGCTGTTTTTACGTAAATGTTCATTACAAACTCTTTGCCTGGGGCTTTCCATGACAGTTCTACACAGGCACAGAAGTGATAAGGACACCAATCACTGGGCACCTTGAACAATGGCAACCAGAGCTAGGGAATCAAAGGCGAATCATTTAGTGCACGATGATCAAGATTTATGGGAATGAAGCCCTCGTGATTGTTATAGAACTGCACTAATTTGAGGGCACAACATGGATAGCTCATGGACCGGACACCTGATTTCCCCCCAGCCAAGTACGGTTATCATTAGATGAGTGACCATTTTCGCGCTTTAGCTTCTGTTAAATAACCCCAGTCACCCAGCTGTAAATGGGTAACCTGCCCTCTTTAGGGTCAGGAAGGAAAAACAGCTAGGAGAGGCGTTTTCGCCTTGCCCTCAAAATGCTAGGCCCCTAGAGAAGCTGAGGGTCTCTGACGGCTCGCACCCTGTAGCTATCTTATAGGTTATGGGACACCTAGACCTTATATTAACTTGACCGTCAATGTGATTTATGCTTTTCTATCAAATATAAATTATTTATTGATCTGTTTTGATATTAGAACACACTTACAGCATGTGTCATTAGTTTAGAATTTACGTTTGTTGAACGAGCAAAAGATATTAGCTTGTCAAAAAATGTCAATTCCTGACGGTTTATAGTTGCTGTTTTCATGTGGTTTTTTCTTCTAGCATTAACCTTTTTGTTTGTTTGTTTCCGTTTGGGGGGTGGGGATAGGAGGTGGGGAAGAAGTTTTCGTGGTAGTTTCAGAGATATTCAAGTCATTAGTAGAACCTTTTTTTTTAGCAATGGTATGGGTGACTTACCAAATGATTTGTTGCTTAAATGAATTTGAAAACAAAGGGAAAAGCTTAAAGAGATACGTTTGGGATAAGGCCAGATATTTTTAATGGTTTCACATATTACGTGATAAAGACCTTATTTCGTTGTTTATATTCTGAACTGATCTTTTCCCTGCTGCCTAAAGATCCTCTTGGATAAGTTTATTTCAAAATCTCAGTTTTGGGGGGTGGGGAGTAGTCATCCCTTTAGATAATGGCTGTATGCTTCACTCTGCAAGTCATAGATGGTGAGGAAAAACAAGTGCAGGTAACCAGTTACAACTTCCCATCATAAAAATGATTTTTGTCCAAGATTGGAAACAGAAAAAAAGAAAAGGTTGACTACAAGACAAAACTTAAAGGCAGCATTTGGGGAATTACTGAGTAAGGACCATGCCTTTGGTCTGACCTGACTGGAGTTTTGGCTCCTGGTTGAGCACTCTTCAGAGGTTCCGGCAGTGTTTGAAACCTCACTCATCCTCTGTGGTACCTAACAGCAAGACACCCTCCATAATCTATTGCAGCCCTAAGAATACATAATAGTTCTTGTGTTTCTACCACTGCTGGCCGATGCAAAATAGAAAAATAGAAATACAAGGAGAAATATAAAAAATATTAGTGTAAAAAAATATATGTAGGTTTAAGTCTCTTGCCAAGTTCATATCTTTCTCTGGGTCTGTGAGTAAGTATCGATCAAGTGTGGAATGAATCTGTTTTAGTGGTCAACAGATGTATCTTTGTAAAATTTGGCACATGAGTCTGTAAGTAATTATTTCTATGTGACTATTTGGAAGTTTTACTTTCTTGTTTGTCCAGTTTATTTATGTTATTCTTTGTATATCGAGGATAAGAATAAGCACTGACATTGCTTTTTTACATCCAAGACCCCGTGTGTAGAGGTGTTTTGTAATTTTGTCAACTGTTGCCACCAGGCCACAACATTGGCCTACTCTTCCGAAAAGCGGAACATATTAACGTGTGCGCAAGAAGTTCTGCATGCGTTTGAGCACGTTCCTCGTTTACGAGTCCCATCCAAAGGACTGTGTGTGTGTGTGGCATCTGTATGTGTGGTGTATGTGTGTGTGTGTTGTGTGCGTCTGTATGTGTGTGAGTAGTGTAATGGAGTAGTGCGTGCGCACGTGTGTGTGGTGTGTGTGCGTTGTTATGTGTGTGTTTGTGTGCGTGTAAGAGTGTGTGTTTTGTGTGTATAAGTGGTGTGTACGCGTCTGTATGTGTGTGGTTTGGTGTGTATGTGTTGTACGTTAGTGTGAGTGTGCGGTGTGTGTGTGTTTGTGTGTTTGTGCGTGGTTGATTTGTGGTGTATATAAGTTGTGAGTGCGCGCGTCGTCTGATGTGTGTGTATATAGCTGGTGTGTGTGTGTGTGTTACCGTCTGTATGTGTGTGTGTTTGTGTGTATATGTGTGTGCGAGCGCATCTGCATGTGAGTGTGTGAATGTGTGTACTAAGAGGGATGTGTGTTGGTGAGTATCCGTGCTTAATGTGTGTAATATAAAATAGTAATAAGAGGGGAGCGAAGGAAGCATCATGTGTGTCTGTGTGCGAGCGTCTGCATCTGTGTTGCACTGTGTGTACTTGTGTCTGTCTGTCTGTCCCTGTGTGTTGGCCCAGGTATAGGAACCACGTTAGCAATGGAACGCAGGCTGCAGTAGCCTACAACATACCTCCATCCGCCTATTCAGCATAAATCCTATTCAACATACAGAGTTGTGCTGATTACGAACACGATATTTTCAGTGTCCGCTATCAGCACACAATTGTAGGAAGGTAAAGGTAGCATGGTCCCGACTCCTTCCTCTGAACGTTAGGTGGAGTTTACGTGTGTTTTGTTTGTAGTGTGTGTGTGTGTGTGTGTGTGTGTGTGTGTGCGTATTGTGTTTTGTGTGTTTGTGTGTGTAGGTGTGTGTTTTGTGTTGTGTGTAGTGGTTGGGTGAGTTTTTGTGAGTGGTGTGTGGGGAGTGGATATTTGTGTGTTTTGCGCGCGTGTGTGTGTTTTGTGATTTGTGTGGATTGGGTGTGTTTGCGTGTGTGTGTTTGTGTATGGTGTTTGTAGTGTGTGTGTTTGTGTGTTTATGTGTTTGAGTGTTTTTGTGGTGTGAGAGTGTAGTGAGTTTGTGTGTGTTTTGTCGTGTTGTGTGTGTTGTGGTGTGTGGTGTGCTGTGTGTGTGTGTGGTGGTGCGTCTCTCTCTCTCATCTCACTCTCTCTCTCTCTCTCCTCTCGTTCCCCCATAATATAAATATATATATTTATTTTTTAATGGTCTGGTGGGGAGCTTTCTTATCTGTGATGTTGGAGAGACAGACAGTACAGACAGACAGGAACAGAGAGAAAGACAGAGAGAGAGACAAAGCAATAGAATAGTCATCAAGATTATAGACACTTTCCGTTCTATTGAGAGTCTCACTGCATTATTATTTATTTATTTATTTATTCAGTTAGGGCGAATCGAGGATAAGGGAATAAGCACATAATGAGCTTCTTAACAAATCCGAGGATCCCCGTGTGTATGCGGTTTTGCAAAATTGTGTCATACTGTTCCCACCGGCATCACAATGGTGCGCTACTCTTTTGAAAAAGCGGAACAAGATTTAAACGTGTGCGCAGGGCGTGCATATTTCGCATGCAGTTTTGCACACGGGTGCCTCGGTATATATAGACACATCCGAGAGACTTATCACAGAGAGACAGACAAGTACAGACACACAGACACACAGATACACACACACAAACGCACACACACACACACACACTCTCACACGCACAGAACATGACAGATTGTGTCCTTGTCATCGGTTTGAAAAGTAGACAGGATACGGTCACATTATGAATCCACCGAAGTGGAGAAAAGTTCAGTTAGCATCTCACACTGCATGTCCTTCAAGGCATATGACTCAGTCCTCTGCAAAGGATGCGACACCTTGAGGTACCAGTGTGCTGTATTAGTGTCTTGCCAGAGACAGGAGAAGGTGGAGGGACGCTGTTGAGGCCCTATGCTCCGCTAGGAGCTATAAGGACTAAGAAGAAGAAGAAGTGATGGAATGTAACTTTGTTTAGTTAATATCAAATTCATTTCAACCAATTTTCTTTCCAAAAATCTCTTGACCTTCATCTTCACCTATCTTGTGGTCAGGTTGACTGTTAGGGCACCACTGAAGATTGTGTAACCAGCTTCCTCCACTCCTAGCACTTATCAACATGCCGCAGTATGTTGTTACTCTCAGAGACGTCTCAAACTTTGATGTTGTCTTCCAACCGTTTTCTGCTGCGTGTAAAACAGTCTTGACCATAATTGATTGAAATAATAGATAATAATAAGAAATGAAAATAATAATATAAAAAATAATACTAAATACTAATACAACTAAAAAAAAATGTATGGAGGTTTTTTATAGCGCTGAATCTTGTAAAGTAAAACAAATCAAAGCGCTTGCATTCAAATCATACAACGCAATCAACCGTCCATCTAATGAGTCAAAAGATAAACAAATATCAAATTTATACCCACAACCACACTTAGGTGGTGGTGGGAGGTTAAAGGTACTATTGAAAAGTAGGAACAGATAACAGGGGAAGATCTCAAGTAGAGTATAAGTGCGTTTTGAGGCTAGCTTTGAAAGAATCAAATGAAGGTAGCATGCTGGTACCACTTAAGTTTGCGTTTTAGCTGATTATTAGGAACTCTTCGTATGGGATAATGGTGTAATAGTGTTTTCAGTTCTGGTTTTCACTTTTTTTTGCAGGACATGTGATCTCTGTGTGGGATACCAAGAAGTTTGGATAAGCACCTCATCCCCATTGTCTGTGGGAAGGAAGGTGGCAGGATGGTTAAGACGTTTGCCTGCCAACAAGTGAACCGTGAGGTTCTGGGTTCGATTCCCAGCCTCGCCCTTTCTTCCCAGTTTGACAAAATAATCGAACTGAATGTCACAGTTCTTCGATGAAGACTGTAAACAGGCCCGTGTGCGAACGCATGCAGAACATCCTTGCTCCACACGAAATCCTGTTCCTCTTTTTGAAAGTAGTAGGCCATGTGTGTCCGTGGGAACGATGACAAAAATTTACAACAAAACCGCATACACACGGGGACTTGATGTAAAAAAAAAAAAGCACATGAGTGACTATTCCATTATCCTTGAAAAAAAGTCATCTGAGTGCCTTACACACTACAACACACTTGAGGATTTTGAGCAGGAGGGTAGATGGGAGGCGAGTTGCGGGGGGTGCGAGAGGTAGGGGAGGGGGGTGAGAGGAGTGGAATGCTCATACATTGATTATTATTGATTCATTACTAATTATTTATTAAGTTATGGTTATGGTAGTATCAATCTTCTTTCGCGCATGTCCGCTGTTATGGTCCATGTTTCACTTGGCCCCAGCCCTACAAAGGAAATGGACATGGCCAGGGAACTCAGCCAGTCTGATCTTGAAAGCTGATGGCGATGTTTCTTGTCGTACGAGAAGAATTTCAGTTTCGTCCTGGCAGCTGTGGTCTGGGCTGTCCTGCAGAGTATTTCAGGTTCTGATCCTTCATCCAATATGTGTGTAGCTCCAGATATTCAAACTGCAACGTCTTGATTTTCTTTGCTGTCAATGGTAAATGGGGACGGAAAATAGCTCATGGACGGAGCACTCGATTTCCCCCAGCCAAGTTAACAGGGGCTGTCGAGCGTGTGGTTACCAGTATGTATGGGTGTACGTTTGCGCGCCTTGGCTTCAGTACAGTTCCCCCAGTTCACCCAGCTGTAAATGGGTACCTGCCCTCTTTAGGGTCAGGGAAGGTAAAGCAGCGAGGGAGAGTAGATGGGCGCCGCCCTCAATATGCTAGCCCTAGAGAAGTGAGGTCTCTGACGCTTCACTCCCCTACGACCTTATAGGTTATGGGACTCATTTACCTTTACCTTACCTATGGTAATGTTTGTACTGATGCCATTGTTGCTAATTTTTGTCATCAACTGGGTCTTTTTCTGCACTAATAATAATAATAATAATGATAATAATAAATGGAACTTATATAGCGCTATATCTTGCAAAGACAAATCAAAGCGCATGTATTCAACCTAATCTTACACAGTCATGCAATCAACGATAAATAATCAATAGTTTAAACAAACAGATATTTACAAACATGGTGCGCTGCAGACAAAATCTATGAAATAAACTTTCAATAATCAAATGTTTTTCAAAAGCACACACACACTCACACAGGTCGTATACTTTAGCAGTGTGATATGACATGAGTTAGTGAAGGTGGGATAACTCTGATATTAAACAGGAGTGGTGAAATCTTAGGTTTGAAATAAATATGTTTTGACGCTGGATTTAAAAGTGCCATAACTAGGTTTCTGGCGAAGAGAAAGAGGGAGCTCATTCCAGGTCGATGGACCCGAAATAGAGAAAGAGTGGTGGCCGACAGTGGATTGGTTGAATCTAGGTATTCTAGGCATGCACTAATCTGCATACCGTATGCCAAAGGAGCTCCATCAAGGTGGTGTACCAGTTGATCAACTCTTGCTCTTTTGCAGCTAAGCCATCAAAGTCGTCCGCATAGTGTAGGTGTGAAATTGTCCAGCCTCCATTGTTTACGGTTCTCTCATAGTTTAAAAAAAGCATTTCAGCCATTTTTCTAAGAATATTTAAAAGAGAGTGGGAGAGAGTAGACATCCCTGACATACTCCACGTTTAGTTCTGAGCTATAATTCAGTGTTTATGTCGTAGTTACAATGCGTAGGTTGCCTTGTCATTGAAGGCTTCTATGGTTCTGTTCCGGTTGACATAGATGTTATACAGTTTCTTGGTTAAACGCAGAGATGTATACCAAGCTGTGTTGAATGCCTTCTTGAAGTCCACAGAGACATGGCAAAGGTTCTGATGCTGCTGCAGTTACTTCTCACAGAGTATTCACAGGTTGAAACTTTGCTCTGTTGTCCCCGTCCTGCTCCAAAACCTGCCTGCTCCTCTTTGTATCTCCTCAGCCCTTGGCTTCAGTCTGTTCAAGAGGATTCTTAGCATGGTTTAGCTTGGACGGTTGATCAGGCTGATGGTACGGTACTTTTAACAGAGGTGTAGAATGCTTTTTCCTGAAAAATGATAATCAGGGCAAACGTCTGTTGGCAAATCAGCGTGGGGAAAGAGTAAAACTATTCACCCTAGGAGCCATGGTAAACATGAGTGTTATGCAACATGCATGGAACAAGGCAGTGTTGACACTTTCGGCTTCCTGTCAGGTCCTGCACCCAACCAAGGACCACCTGCCTCTCCCCTAACCTACCTAGTCCTTCCCGCCAAATCCTAACCCCTCCCTCCGCTTCCAAATCAATTCCTGAAACTACCCCTCATTCCTCTCTTCCACCTTAACCACACCCTCTCCCCTAACATACTGAAATAGTGTCAGAAGATGTTGGAACATGTTTACATCATGCTGTGCAGTTATCTGTTTCGAGATTGTTGTTTCTTGTTACAACAGCCACGTCATCCCTCTCTAGACAAGTACCGCCTGTGTAAAAGACCCAAGACTTTCAGCGGGAAGATTGTCATGACCGCTTCCTTCAACGTCACAGAGGCATCCTCCTCCTCCTCCTCCTCCGCTTCTCTCGTGACTTGTCCGTTGCAGCACATGACACTGGCCCTCCTGGCCTGTGACCAGCACGCGCTCTGTGGAGGGAGGACAGAAGCTAGAGGTCTGTCCTACACCGTGATGTGCACGAGGTCTCTGACACTCTCTGTGCCTTACTTCGCCTGCAGGACAACTGGGGAGCAAGTGCCGTACAGTGTGGTGTGTGACTGGAGACAGGACTGTTCTGATGGCGGTGACGAAGCGTTCTGTGAGTTTCCTCTATGTGAGAAAGGCTACGTAGATTGTGGCCAAAATCAGGTTAGTTGTTCTCTCTCTCTCTCTCTCCTCTTCTCTCTCTCTCTCTCCTCTCTCTCTCTCTCTCTCTCTCTCTCTTCTCTCTCTCTCTCTCTCTCTCTCTCTCTCTCTCTCTCTCTCTCTGGAGCGTGCGCACTCTCTTCTCTCTCTCTCTCTCTCTCTCTCTCTCTCTCTCCCTCTCGCTCTCTCTATCTCTCTTCACATTATGCATGTTGATGTAAAGCATTGATATCTGTGTTGACTTAACCACAGAAAATAATATGGATATAAAGCTTCAAACTGGTGCATCTGGTATAAAACTATAAAACCTCACACAACACAGCAGATCTAGGTTTGCTAGCTATGGCAGTATGGCTCTAGCCAGTATTCTTGTAGAGAACAGGACTTGATGATTTGGACGTAGCAATTCATCACAACCGGGTTATTCCAGGTGAATCGCCAGGTTGACCAGTTCCTGATCTTCTCCAGCTAGGTGCCAATGTCATTGGCGAATGGAAGTAATTCTCCCAGCTCCAATACTGACCACCCATTCACGGTTTTAAGTGAGTAGGCCATTATTCTCTATAAGAAGATATCAAAAAGTGTTTGGGAAAAGCAGACATCCTTGACATACTCCATTTGTGGTCCAGACCTATTATCTCATGCTGTTGAAGTATTCTGTGCATGTTGCCTTGTCATAGAGGCACTCTATGGTTCTGATCAGGTTGGCGTCAGTATTGTACTGTCTCGTGGTTGCCTCCAAAGCTATATGCCAAACACTGTCAAATGACGTCTTAAATTCCACAAACATGTTGCGAAGATTTTCTGGTCTTGCAGATACTTTTCACAGAGTATTCTCCGATTGACAATCTGTTCTGTTGTGCTCCATCCTGCTCTGAAACCTGCCTGTTCTTCCATGGTGATTTTTTTAAGCCTGTGGTTTCTATTCTATTCAGGAGGATTGTTAGGATGACTTTACTGGCATAGTTGCTCATGTTTATAATACTGTAGTTGCCTTTCTTCCAGAGAGTGATCACCAGGGACTATGTCCAAGGTGATGGTCACTCCCTGTCTGCCAGATCTTGTTGTGAATGATCACTAACACATCTCTCATTGCCTCTCCTCCTGCCAGGACCAGCTCTGCTGGAATGTTGTCCACTGCCTCTGACTCTCCTTTCTTTTTTGTTTGGGTCTGTCTTCACCGCCATAATATTAGTGTTTGTGGCCTTTAAGGGCAGAAGCTTCTCTGGTGGTTTCTGTGTTTCTCATAGAGTCCATGAACGTTCCATTGGTATCCTCGCATTCATGGCTAAGTTCTTTCACTTTCCCTGGTGGTTTTGGTGATCCCACAAGCCAATAATGACATTGGTTCTGGCACACACTGTGTCAAGCTCCCTAAGGGATTGTGGCTAAACCCCCACCCATTCCCCCTCTTACCTATCTACCCGACAACAAAAAACGCAGAACACAGAAGAAAAGTTCCCGACTTTACTTTCCAGAATCCAAAAACAATCACATCAAGACAAAATACTTAAACTCGCTTCCTCACAGACACACAGATTCAATCACCAACCACACTCTAAACTCTATCCATAATACCCTCCCCTCTTCTGCACAGTTCAGAAACCAGCTTGATGAATGTTCTTCTCCCACTTCCCTCACAGTCACAATCTGCTTCCTACATACAGTCACTGAGGGATAGCTCAGGGCAGGCCGAAGTCCTCAAGGAGGGTCACGGGTGGAGAGGGCAGCAGGGAGAAGGGAAACGGGTCGTGGGGGAAAAGGTGGATCCAGGGAATAAAGGGACAGAGGGTCAAGGGACAAGCTGTTGGCGACTCCTCAGGGCACACTGGGCTGCTCTCTCTACAGGCATGACTCCACACTGGAGGCACCCACAGGAACCTGTCACCGAGAAAGAACGAGGTGCACTCCTGCACCCCAGGAAAGATGTAAACAAGACAGACAGCACAAACGAAGAATGTAGACCAGTTCTCGGGAGTCTGAACTTCTTCAAGATGACTGCTCCCCCCTGTTCTCCAAGTAGAGACACAACACCACAGGAAGAATGGTGCTCTCCTGCACCCCAAGGAAGACATAGACAGGATGGACACGACGCAAAAACAAAAAACGAAGTCCGGGTTCACAGGACCCTGAACTACTCCAAGGTACTGCTCCCCTCCCTCCTCACAGCTCTCCAAATAGAGACAACACCACGCGGCACCCAATAGCCCACGCTGGAAGGCGACCAATGAACTTCAGCCAAAGACTGAATCTTCTTCTATTTAAAGCTGTTGCTACTCAGCTGATGAAGCAATCCCTAACTCACGACCAGGAACTTCACAAGAAGCTAAACTGCATGCAAAATTGCAGAGAAAAGGGAATGTGCATGCCACTAAGCTGGAGTTCACCACGTACGTGGGGAAAAAAATCCGAGTGTGAACACAGAAAGATACTAGCACCCAGACAGAGAGAGAGAGAAATAGCACTGAATAATGCATGGAAGTATGCGCAGAATTATGTGAACCGTGACAGGGTGATTTTTGTCCATTGGTTGCACTTTTCACCAGAAGGTCAGCGACAGAAGGTAAGGTCTTTTCTCTGGTTGACTGCTGAGCCAGTATAACTTTTGCAGTGGTTGTCATCCTCATAGTTATGGCAGAGCCCATCCCTCTCCATACCAGACTACAGCCAATGTCCTTCATCTAGGTTGCTTGCTTTGGACTTGAACACATAGCTGTTGAGTTACTTGGAGAACTCCATCCACCTTTGCTGGTAACCTGCATCGTGGAGGTCATTCTCCCAGTGATAGTGCTGGAACATCACCCCCTTACATGGCTTAGAACTCCTGCTGAGGCAAGGTCCGGGAGTGTGGCGCTTGGAGCCAGCACATCAGTGATTTAGGAGGTGGCTGAAGACCAATGATGCCATCCACCCTGCCAGGTAGCGTGCAGCATGCACACGTTGACTTTTACAAGAGCCCCCTGCACCTACAACAAGACACTGAAATCACACTGGCTGTGGTATCTAGAGAAGAGCTTATGATGATCTATCGTGATTTAAGGAGCCAATGCAAAATTGACTGGGAGAAAATAATGCTTTATTATTTTTTTACATTCACAATACAAATAACAAGTATAGTAATGGGAAATTTTACAAAAGGAGGTCTAACAATGACATTCCAGATGATTTGAGATTAAGGTGATGATGAGTGTTGCAAAGTCCTGTTAAGATCAAGTCATCACTCCCCTTTTGCACTAGCAGAGCAAGTGACATTGAGTATTGGCACACAGCATGGCAGGCAGTGGAACCACTAGAATCTGCAGATTGTACTTCATGAGACATCCATAAAGCATGCTTTGACCTAAAATATGCTAAAGAAAAAATCAAAATAGTATGACTGCAGATTTCTGGTTTTATATTAAAAATAAGCATAGTGACTATTACAAAGTGCATACAGTTTGCTCAATTTAGAAAATCGTGAAAGAGGTTTAGCACTTGTCATACCAGTGCTAAAGCCGAAAAGAATCGTACTACCTTGGTGTACATCATGCAATGTACACAACTGAACCTATTGCAAACCTTATGGCTCTGAACTACATCCTAATTTTTTTCATGTTCCATATTCTATAATCATTTCACTTTGTGGAGACTCTAAGCTGGCATTGTATGCTAGAGAAATCCCAATTTCTAATAAAGCATCATTAAAAAAATTCAATCTGTCATAATCCTTTATGTTTAAGAGACATTTCGAATTCTGATTGTTGTGTACTTTTACATATTTTTCTTTTAACTGATTGGGCAGACAGAGCTGCAGAAAGGGGGGCAAGACATGATAGGGGAACGATAAAACAGCATGTCCCTTTGTCTAGTGATGATACGTTTATCACAGCAAACACATTGGGACACGTTTAAAGATTCTAATCTTTCATAGAATGATAATTAAGGAGTTGCCTGACTAACACCCACAATATGACACTAACACCCATATTACTATTATTTCATGTTACATAAAACCCTCTCAAACAGATTTCAGTCTTGTAATGGCAAGGAGAGTTTCTATCTTTTATCTACGAAAGAAATCAAATGCATGCATTACAAATTTAGCCCAACTGTTTGTATGGAAAACGTATTTTCAATGTTCACAGCATATTTAAATGCTCAATTGTAAAGTCTGTTTTACCTAAACTTTCAGGGATCTTTCTTGAAATGTTATACAAAAACCAAAATTAGCCTTGGCTATTGCTGGATGTTGATTGCACATTCCAATAGAATACTTATTATAGCTACGTTATTGTTTCATGTTAACACTATGTTGTATCTGAATTTTTCTCATATTTAAGAGCATGTATTTTGAATGCACAAAAATATTAACACACATTACTTTCTCATTCTGCCCGCCTCCTACCTTCCTGCTTTGACTTCCATCACACTATCAACTTTCCCAATATAAGTGAGAGTGACTAGAAATTAAATCGAAGACAACACACACACATGCACGGGCACGGGTCTATGTTGTTAAAAGTTGCTACACCTGCTATCTTTGGTTTTCTTTTCTAGTGTATATGGAAGACAAGAAGGTGTAATCTGATATATGACTGTGATTCCTTTTTGGACGAAAAGTGGTGCTCTCCCTCCGATTTTCCTGACCCAACTGTTAAGGTAAGAGCACCTCCCTTTGTGGTCAATTTCATCAGTACAGGAAGGTTTACCACATCTCCCCTCCCTGGCAACACAACTCAATGTCCAGATACACACTACCAGTGCCCAGGTGTTGGCTACTGTCTACCTGTCTACACCAGGTGTAACACTGTGGTTGACTGCCCGGGTCAGGAGGACGAAAGTGGCTGTGAACGGTATTCCTGTGAAGGGTTCTATCGGTGCCGTGGTCTGGACAGGACGATCTGTTTACATGGAAACCACCTGTGTGATGGTGTAGGTCAGTGTCCACAGAGGGATGATGAACTGACGTGTGGGGTGACGGAGTCCTGCCCTGACCGCTGCACCTGTTATGGCGTCAGCTTGCATCGGCCCTGAGACTGCCCTCCACCTGCGCTACCTGGAAGGCAGAGGCACTGGGCTGACCTCAGAGGTCATAGCAGATCACACCATGCTGATCCATCTTGGTGTTGGGGCTTGTGGGTGGAGAAATACCAGTGACATGAAACTGACCAACCTTCATGTTCTGGATCTTAGTGACAATTTGCTTCAGGCTGTACACTTTCCGCATTTGGAGCAGTTAAAGAATCTCCGGGAACTGGTTCTGGCTGGCAACCCTTTGTCCAACAGATTTTCTGGTATTTATTTTCATTATTGGTTACCTAAAATGTTGTTGCTAAATCTTTCAAACGTCCCGGATCAGTATTTCAACCTGCATCATTATTCAGACTTTATGCCTCGGCTGAAGATCTTAGATTTGTCTTACACTGGACTAAAGTCACTAGATGATAAAGAACTGTTTACATATCTGCACATTTTAGATGTACGTGGTTGTCCTATATCTGAATTCAGCCACAGCTTCATGAAAGGCATGGTAGACCTAAAGCATGTCTCTGGTGATAACTTCAAGCTGTGTTGTTCCACTGTGTTGCCTGATGCTTTCACTGGACAATGCGTTGCACCAGCTGATGAAATCTCTTCTTGTGGACAGTTGTTGAAATCTGAAGTTCATGGAATTATGATTGTTTTCTTTGCTCTTCTTGCCCTATTTGGAAACTTGAGTAGTTTAGTGTATCATGTGACTGCATTCTTAACAGGGAGAAGCAAGGCTGGTTTCTTAGTTTTTATCATCAATTTGTCAATGTCTGATTTTCTAATGGGAATCTATCTTGCCATGCTGGGAGTGACAGATCGTATGTATGCTGGCAGCTACCTATGGAAGGAAATGACGTGGAGAAGCAGCGCATCGTGCCACATTGCAGGCTTCCTGTGTTTTCTGTCCTGTGAGGTGTCTCGTTCCTCATCTGCCTCATCACCCTGGACCGTTTTCTGGTCATCCGCTTTCCTCTCAGCCAGCTCCGTTTCAGAACCACGTCAGCTCAGGTGGCCTGTGCTGTTATCTGGGGGCTAGGGGTGATCCTGGCCTCCATCCCTTTACTCCCTGTGACGTCTGACTGGAAGTTCTACAGCCAGACAGGCATCTGCATTCCTCTGCCAGTCACACGAGCTGACTTTCCTGGTCGTCAGTACTCTTTCGCTGTCATGATTGTGGTCAATTTCGTCATGTTCTTGCTGATTGCTACAGGGCAAGCTTTCATTTTCTGGTCAGTCAAAGCAAACACTTTGTCAATGGAGATGACCCAAAACAAAGATGACAAAGTCACCAAGAACAAAGCTGACTCCAAGGAACTTGCCATTGCTCATCGTCTTCTGGTCATCGCCATGTCAGACTTTCTGTGCTGGTTTCCCATTGGTGTCTGTGGACTTCTGGCCAAGATGGACATCCCTGTACCAGGGGAGATCAATGCAGCAATGGCCACCATTGTTCTGCCAGTCAATGCAGCTGTAAACCCTGTCCTTTACGCATTCACCGTTTTTCAACAGAAACATTTCAAAGAAAAAGAAGCCAGTAAAAAGAAATTTGTCCTTGTAAAAGTCAAGAATGAACTGGTGGGAGTACGTCATTAAATGGACAGAAAACCATAATTTATAAAGCAGAACCAGTAAAAATGGTAATAAAATTCTCTCTATATCTATCTCTCTGTAGCTTCTCTTCCTTAGTTGCCAGCAAAATACATTAGTCAGCAGTTGTTGTAAATATTACTGTTTCTCATGTATATCCAGAGTCAGTATGCTTGTTGAAGGATTCCTAATCACTCTAGAATGTCTGTTGAATACTGTGTTACGTGACAATACAATGTGTTTTTTTAAGTCAACGGCAGAGGCAGTCAAGCTAGGGACGTTTTGCAACTGACTACAGTTTTGTTTAGCACCCTGAGACAGAAGACAGCAGTACCATGTATCAACAGAAGTGCCTGTCACAGGTCAGCAGAGATAGAAGAAGGGCTAAAGCTTACAAAACAGACCGTGAAAAGAAGGCAAGTGTTTCATCTCCTTCAGGACTCTTCATGCCAACACCACCTAGTCTCTGTTAAGTAGCTGACCAGAAGACACCTTCCCCTGCTGTGACTTACTTTTCCCCTGTTGTGCCATGCACTTCTTCTGCGCCACTGTCAGGTGACACTCAGCAAGGTAAAAACACAGGTAAACATACCATCATGTGACATGGATAAACAGACAGTAACAATCAGTTCCGATATCGAAACAGTCTGTGACATTGATGAGGTACAAGATTGTACAAGTGGGAGGGCTCTGATGATGTGGAGCAGGGGCTGGGAGTGTGTCAGACCCTATGGGTTATCATTTTGATGTAGATCGTGATGCATATTCTGAAAACATGATCTGAACATTCAAGGGACACTACTAAGTCTCAGACCACAGGCACACAGTCTCAGACCACAGGCACAGAATCAGAACTCAGTACTGTATTGAAAAGCTTCAAATGGCTTATTGACAACATGAACAAGAGAATAGGTGTCAGTCATGAGCTGAAAGAAATTGTAGCCATTATCAAAATCTGTTTCAGTGGAACTCCTGTTACAGATGTATCATAGCTGCTCTGTTGCTCACCCAGTCCATTGTGTATTTACAGTATGAGCAAAAGCACTATCTATCTATCTGTCCCGTAGTCTGACGACCGTGGGGGCACCCTCAAAGACTCGACAACCAGTTCCCTCCATTCCTCTCTCTGTTCTGCCTTTCTCAGGGTTTTGTTGAGTTCTAGGCCTGTCCATTCGCTGATGTTATCCTACCAGCTCTTACTTGGTTTGCCTCTTCTTCCTCCTCCTCAGACAGTGCCCTGTAAAATTGTCTTTGCAAGTCCTTTGGATCTTGTGACATGCCCATACTATTTAAGTTTACGATTTTTCACGATTGTTAGAAGGTTCTCATAGGGTCGAATGGTTTGCTGGATTCTGTTATGCACGCTTTCGTTGCTTATGTGGTCTTTGTAGGAGATGCCAAGGAGTCTCCGAAAGCATCTCATCTCCACACCTGTACTCTTCTCTCCAAATCTGCAGTCAGGGTCCATGATTCACAGGCATACAGAAATATGGATATGACAAGGGAGCGCATTAGTCTGATCTTGGAGATAAGTGAGATCTTTTTATCTCTCCAGATGGTGTTTAGTTTTGACAGTGCTGTTATTGTCTGTGCAGTCCTGCATACTACTTCTGGCTTGGATCCCTGGTCTGACACAATGGCTCCCAGGTACTTGAAGCTTTGAACTGTTTCCAGCTTCTGGTCATTAACCCTGATATCAGTGCTAATGCCGTTGGTGTTATTAGTCATCAGTTTGGTCTTCTCTGCACTGATTTCCATGCCATATGTTTTGGAGGCCTTATTCAGGTGTTCTGTTAGGCTGGCAAGCTCTTTTTCTGATCCTGCTATTCCATCAATGTCATCTGGGAAGCGGAGGTTTGTGATCGTTCTGCCACCAATGCTGACTGATCCTTCATGATGTTCCAGTGCATCAGCCATGATTCTCTCAAGGAAGATGTTGAAAAGAGTGGGTGAGAGTAGACAGCCCTGCCTTACTCCAACTGTAGTTCGAAACCATTCTCCAATGTTGTTGTTGTGGTACACTGCACTGGTGGCCTCACTGTACAGCTGTTTGATGACTCTGATCAGGTTTGCATTGATGCTGTACAAATTCATGGTTGCCCACAAAGCTGCATGCCACACCCTGTCAAATGCCTTCTTAAAATCGATAAATACATGGTAAAGGTCTTGTTGATGTTGAAGTTACTGCTCACCTAGTATTCTGAGGTTGAATATCTGTTCTGTTGTGCTGCGTCCTGCTCTGAAACCTGCTTGTTCCTCAGCAATGATGGTCTCTGCTTGTGGCTTCAGTCTATTCAATATTATCTGCAGCATGACCTTGCTTGGGTGGCATATGAGGCTGATTGTGCGGTAATTATGGCATTGTTGTAGATGTCCTTTCTTGGGGAGGGTGATGATGAGTGACTGTGTCCATGGTGTTGGCCATTTTCCTGTCTGCCAGATCTTGTTGCAGATTCTTAGTAGGGCGCTGATGGCTTCCCCTCCAGCTTGAACCAACTCAGCTGGAATGTTGTCAGCCCCTGCTGACTTCCCCTTTTTCAGCAATCTGACTGCTGTTTCCACTTCTTCTCGGAGGATAGGGTGACTGTCTGTGTCTTTGCTTGTGGGTACATTAAGAACTTCTGGATCTCCTGCGGTTCTACAGTTATACAGGTCGGAACAGTATTCTGTCCATCTTTTCAGAATATCCTGGTCGTCAGTGAGACACTTCCCATTATTGTCTTGGATTGTTAAACCTTTTCCCTGTTTTATGCTAGTCAGGTCTTTCACCAGCTGATATGCTTTCTTGCTATTGTTTTTCTTGATGTTCTCTTCAATGTCTTGACACTGTTCACCGATCCATTTCTCTTTTGCCTCCGTCATGGACTTCCTGATTCTTTTGTTGACTGCCCTATATTGTTCTGCTCTTTCTTTGTTTCATTTTTCTTTTTCTTCAACTCTCTACGCTTGTCGCATAGTTGTAGGATGTTAGGTGTGACCCATGGTTTTTTGACTGGTCGGTGTTTGCCAAGAAGCTCGCTTGCTGTTTCAGTCACTGCTGTATTGAAACTATTCGTCAGTGTATCTATATCTGAGTCTATCACAGTGAGTGCTGCAAACTTTCCACCTATCCTTGCTTGAAAAATTTCTACTACCTCTGGGTCCTTCAGCTTCTCGAGGTCAAATTTGATCCTGATGTTGTTTCGCTTGTGGATTTTCTTTAGACGTAGTCGGAAAGTCATCATCACAAGATCGTGATCACTCCCTATGTCTGCTCCTGGAAAACTTCGTGTCTTTGCAATGTTAACGCTAGACTGAAACTAAAGCACTGTGACATTGTAAAAAGCATGAATTCGTTCAATGATGTGGATGCCATGTGATACTAACCGAATCCATTGTTTTCATATGTCTTGTTCTGAAATATATATTTGTGTACTGCCCCCTCCCCACTGTCCCCAGGAGTATGCCACATTAAACCATTTCAAGTTTGAACTCTCTGTCTCTGTCTCTCTGTCTCTGTCTCTCTCTCACACACAATTTTCTAATGTTCTGTTCCTGTACCTTTTTATTATAAAGTATAAACGTGAAAGAATGGATGATATAGTAGGTGAAGTAATTTCTTTGTCCTGACGTTTTATGATTTTATTTTTTTAATTCTTAAAACATTCTTTATTTAAGTGTGTGTGTGTGTTGTGTGTGTGTGTGTGTGTGGTGTGTGTGTGTGTGTGTGTGTACGTGAGCACGCACGCGCGCAGGTGTGTATGAGTATGTGTGTGCGTGTGTATGTATATGTGTGAAATTTGTATTTTTCAATGTATTATCTTATCGATTTTCCTCCTTTTACTGGTTTAATTTAGTGGTAAAGGTTGCAATAATGTAGTATTTCAGTATAATTATGAAGAAATTTGTTCTTAGATAGATGGCTTGATGAAAAAAGCAACTGCATTGCTTATTCAATGTACCATCTGGAAATACAAATTTGACTTTGACTTTGACTTAAGAGCCACAAACACTATCCACAGACATAATTTATCAAAGTATGTGTTCCATGCCATCAACAGACGGCAGATGCTATTTTAAACATTGAGCTTATCATGAGATGTATGCCTGTGTGAGTGTGCTTACCTGATGAATGGGGGATATCGCCCTTGTTTGTGCAATTTCAGCAAACACCTCGAATAGAAAACTGCAAAGTTGATATCATTGTGCAGTACTGGTTTTCAAATCAGTATCTGTGTCCTGATGACTAGCTAAATACTAACTTAATATAAAATGTACTTTACAAAATGGTTTCTCATAATCTAGAAGCTATTTTTGGTTTGCTATGATTTTAAAGTTCTTTCCTGTTTCTCCCCTTTCTTTATTTGTATAGTACATAAAAACAGAAAGAAAGGCATAATTACTTAAGTGTTGAGAGTTAAGTCTAATATCCAAGAATGAAAACAAAAAAAACCCTTCATTGTAATAGAAGTAACCATAAAGTATGGAACAATGTTCTCCTCGTTTCGTATATACGCATAATCTGGTTTGTGATAAAACAAAGGAGGCAAAAATCAAGCAAAACTAAAGTTAATCTGCACCTGAAAATTGTTAACGTATACTGAAAACGCATGAATATGTATCGAATGTTGATTACTGTGTGTTATGTACGGCGTTATATCGTGATGCTTTCCCAAATCTACTTTGCATTGTATTGTGGCCCAAGGCCGATGTGCAATTAAACCATTCAGAGTTCAGAGTTCTCCCTCCCTCCCCCTCTCTCTCCCTCCTTCTCTCTCTCTCTCTCCCTCTCTGGATGGTAATCCCAAGTCTGGCAGTTCTTTTCGTGGCTTGTTGAAGTCAACAGATGCTAAGGTACCTGCCCTCTTTAGTGACAGGGAAGGTAAAGCAGCGAGGGAGAGGGGATAAGCGCTGCCCTCAATATGCTGGCCCCTAGAGAAGTTGAGATCTCTGACGCCTTGCTGCCCTTTGGCAACATAACTTACGGGACACAGTTACCTGTTCTAATGCCAACACCTAAAAAAGGCAAAGCATGCAATGCATGAACAATCAAATGGTTTGCCTTTTCATCCAATCTTGTTTGAGACTTGTACAAATAGTCTTCAAAAACTTCTGCCTTGTTTAAAGCATACTCTGCTCACAATAAAGAAAATGAACATGTTCGTTTTTGCAACAATCTTTTTTGTTACAGTATGTTTTCCTTATCATCATGTATCAGTGGTTTCTTTTTTGTGGTGGTGGTATTGATAGGCAACAAGATTACTCTATTATCTTGCCTGGGAGAGCAATGACACCTGTGATTTTTCTCCTTAAGGTAGGAAGGATGCTTAAATTATACCCCTGCTGGTAATTATATAATTAACCATGGCTTGTCCAGGAGCCAAAACTCATCAGTCAGGTCCGGCAAATCAAAGTGGATATCTAAATCAACATTTCCTATCGCTATTTGAATTGTTGTGCTTCGTTACAAAAAAAAAAATGTCTCCAGTGGTGTCATCAACATTATGTATTCGTGGCTGGTTTTTGGTTTCAGTCTTTAAAGATCATTCTTGCAATGAGAGAGCTGTTGTGCACTTGGTTTACTTCACTACTCTTTGTAGTATATATATAATCATATATATATGTATATATATATGTATATATATATATATATATATATATATATATAAAGGTGTCCCATAACCTATAAGGCCATAGGGGAGCCAGGCGTCAGAGACCTCAACTTCTCTAGGGGCCAGCATATTGAGGGCGGCGCCCATCTCCTCTCCCTCGCTGCTTTACCCTCCCTGACCCTAAAGAGGGCAGGTACCCCATTACAGCTGGGTGAACTGGGGGACTGTACTGAAGCAAAAGCGTGCAAACGGTCACCCATCCAAGTGGTAACCACGCTCAACGCTGCTTAACTTGACCACTGAGCTATCCTGTCTTTCCTGTCCTGGCATATTTCTTTTGAAATGAATCTAATGGAAGTCCTCCACGAAAATGTTAAAGACTCTCTCTCTCTCTCTCTCTCTCTCTCTCTCTCTCTCTCTCTCTCTCTCTCTCTCTCTCTCTCTCTCTCTCTCTCTCTCTCTCTCTCGCTTTCTCTCTCTCTCTCTCTCTCTCTCTCTCTCTCTCTCTCTCTCTTCTCACTCTCTCTCTCTCTCTCTCTCTCTCCCTCTCTCTCTCTAACAGTTTTACTTTACTTTTCAGAAGTTTTTGTTTATCAAATGTTTTTTCAAACAATAATTTTGCGATGTCTAAAACAATGGCACCACAGAGACTAACAAAACTAAAAGGGCATGTCTAGAACCTAGTGCCCCCATCTTCATTCTAATCAGTTCAGGTCTGGGTGACAGACACTGCCACGTACAACACCAATACCAGTTCAGACATCAGCAATTCCTCAGCTATCGATCTGGGACTGATGTCCTATAGGAAAGCGATTTGAAATTTGGCACACGTGTGTCACAACATTTCACGCGCATGCGCGTGCGTGCGCGCACACACTCACACACATACACACACGCACGCACACACACACACACACACACACACACACGCACGCAAACACACTCGCACACACACTCACTCAAACACACACACACACACACACGCACGCACGCACGCACACTCACACACACACACACGCACGCACACTCACACACACACACACACACACACACACACACACACACACACACACACACACACACACACACACACACACACACACACACACTCGGAATAAGGTTTTTAATATGTATACACAATGAAATGATAAATAATTATTTGTTTTATAGAAATCATACCTTTCTGTCACCTTTGAGAATGCAGATTTTCCATCCATCCATCTATCCATCCATCTATCAATCAATCAATCAATCATTCAATCAAACAAACAACCCACCAATCAATCAATCAATTGGTCATTTAATCAGACAATCAATCAATCAATCAATCAACCAATCAATCAATCATTCAATAAATCCCAGAAATCTGACCTACTGTACCAGACATTTGCTGATCCATATCAATTAAAATTTTTGCTGCATGGGTTTGTTAATGCTTTGACTGTAAATGCTTTTGATCTCTCTTCTTTGATGATATGAACTATCTTCAAGCTGTCAATCATTTGCATGATTATGTAAGCAGATATAATGTGTGTACGTGATGGTGGTTTATATACATGGCACACACCTCCTCTTTGATCTGACAGTTTTTAATTCTGTATAGTGCAACTAGCCTATTAGCAGAAATGGTTTATTTCTTTACAGAAGTGGTGAGATTTTCTATATGGGATTTAGATTGAATATTTCCTTTTACATGAATCATACCTTACATGGTAAATTTTAACACATGATACCAGCCACATTAGCCCAGTGGTTAGCGCCTTGGGTTATGGACTGGAAGGTCGCGCGTTCGAATCCCATAAGATTCACAGTAATTTTTTTTTCATGATTCCAGCTAGTACCTACCGACAGTGAGTGTGCTATGGGCTCAGTGGGAAGACTGGGACCACACAGTCGAGCTTCATCTACTTTACGGATGCGAGTTTGAGATTGTTGGTCAAATTACCTGACCAACACTGCAGGTGTCTGTATCTCTCGGGACCGGTTGACTTCGGAATATATCATGATAGTAAGCGCAGAGTACAACCCTGTCAACACACTCTCTATGAAAAAATTCATCACCCAGACCTGCCAGTCTTGCTACTTTCAGCTACGGCGCATAAGCGCGATTCGCAAGTATCTGTCCACTGATGCAACTTCCAAGCTCGTCACATCTCTCATTCTTTCACGTTTAGACTACTGTAATTCTCTTTTGGTTGGCCTACCAGCATCATCCGTCCACTCTCTTCAACACATACAAAACTCTGCAGCTCGACTGGTCCTAAGAAAGAAAAAATCTGAACACATCATTCCTATTCTGCGATCTCTTCACTGGCTGCCAGTCTCACAAAGACTGAAGTATAAGATCAATACCCTCGGTTTCAAATGTCTACACAAATCTGCACCATCTTATCTGTGTAACTGTCTTCACCTGTACACTCCATCCCGTTCCCTTCGTTCAGCCGCAGATACTTTGTGCTTTCGAACACCCAGATTCAAACAAACCACTGTTGGCTGTCGCTCTTTCTCTGTTTCTGGTCCGTCCACCTGGAATGACCTCCCTCTTTCACTTCACCGAAAACCTTCACTTGATACCTTCAAATCCTGCCTCAAAACACACTTATTTCCTACCTGACACTTCCCTTCATATCTGTTTCTACTTTTCAACAGCATCCTCCATCTCCTAAGTGTGTTCGCGGGTGTGTGTGTGTGTATGTGTGTGTGTGCGTGTGTGCACGTACGCGTGCATAAATTTGAAATGTGTTTTTTATTATATGTGAGGAAAGTTGCATGCGCGTAAATGCTTTGAGTGCAAGCGCTTCGATTTGTTTGTTTTACAAGATTCATTTCATTTTCATTTCATTTCATACCACTTTAAGTCACGACAGATTTCTCTCCGTGAAATTCGGGCTGCTCTCCCCGGGGAAAGCGCTATATAATTCAATATATTATTATTATTATTATTATTATTATTATTATTATTATTATTATTATTATTATTATTATTATTATTATTATTATTATTATTCTCGAAGCACATGCACTTCGACAGCAGCTGCATGACGTTATCCTCATTGTCATTGATCACCATGCAGTACATTATCCGAGCAACACTGCAGGTGTCTGTTTCTCTCGGGCCCGGTTGGCGCCGGGGTATACCATACTAGGAAGCGTAGAGTACACTCCTGTCAAGGAGTCTTTAAAAAAAATTCTTTTATATCGAGGATAATGGAATAAGCACTTACATTCTTTTTTTTTACATCCAGTCCTTGTGTGTATGCGGTTTTGAAAATTCTGTCATCTGTTCACACCTGCACACAGTGGCCTACTTTTTCGAAAAGCGGAACAGGACTTAACGTGTGGGCAAGATGTTCTGCGTGCGTTCGCACACGGGGCCTCGGCTTATAGTCTCATCCGAAGGACTTTTGGGGAGAGTGGAGTCTGCACTGATGTTAACTCCAGGGGAAAATATCCCCTTGAACGGGAATCGAACCTTCGGTCGTCAGATTCTCAAAGCAAATGCACTTCCACAACAGCATGGTTTCATCCCCCTCATTGTCATGGATCATGTCAGGTCAGGGAAGCGTCTCTGATTCCGTGTTTCACAAAAGAAGAGAAGCAGCAAACACATCAACGCAGGCTATTAGTTCGAACTGCATAGAGCAGACTCTTTTACAGGCATCTGCGTGGTACCTAGCTGCAGTTTCTTCAGTTAAAAGTAAGCATTGGGGGACGGGGTAGCTCAGTGGTCGGAGCACACACTTTCCCCCAGCCAAGTTAAGCAGCGTCGAGCGTGGTTACCAGTTGGATGGGTGACCGTTTGCACGCCTTGGCTTCAGTACAGTTCCCCCAGTTCACCCAGCTGTAAATGGGTACCTGCCCTCTTTAGGGTCAGGGAAGGTAAAGCAGCGAGGGAGAGGAGATGGGCGCCGCCCTCAATATGCTGGCCCTAGAGAAGAGAGGTCTCTAATGCCTCGCTCCCCTACGACCTTATAGGTTATGGGACACCTTTACCCCTTTACCTTTTTATTCTCCACATCACGGCACAAAAATCGTGGACATCCTTTATCTCCTTGCAACTTGATTTTTTAAAATCTTCCTTATCCCATAATCGCCTGAATCGAGTGGTTGCATACGCCAAAAACAACAACCCCTACCTCACCACAACTCTGTGGAGGTGACATAACGAATTAATTCTTGTATGGCTGTGGCGGGCAGATTGGGATGAGCGGCGTGGGAACAGCAGGACGGGGACGTCACAGAAGATGAGGCAGCAAAAAAGAACACCCCACCCCCAAAGAAAAACCCTTCACCACTGGTAAACCTCAGAGCTTTAGCCGAAGAACGAAGAGAAAAGTATCGAATAATCGTTCATTCTAATGACGGATTGCAGATTTGAAAGGCCTACTACCCCAAAGGGGACAGGAGAGGACGGGATAGCTCAGTGGTCAGAGCACTCGCTTTTCCCCTGCTAAGGTTAAGCAGCATCGAGCGTGGTTACCACATGGATAGGTGACCGTTTGCGCGCCTTGGCTTCAGTGCAGTCCCCCAGTTCACCCACCTGTCAATGGGTACCTGCCCTCTTTAGGGTCAGGGACGGTAAAAGCAGCGAGGGAGAGGAGATGAGCGCGGCCCTCAAATATGCCGGCCCCCTAGAGAAGTTGAGGTCTCTGATGTCTCACTCTCCTACAACCTTAAAGGTTATGAGACACCTTTACCTTTACTACTCCAAAAAGAGGAACAGGTTTTTAACAAAGTGTGCAAACTGCTCTGCAAGCGTTTGCACGCATACCTTTGGTTTACAGTTTCATCAGCACGGTTTTGCGGGGCAGTGGAGCGTGCACTTCTGTTATCAACTCCATACTGCACTGTTCTTATCAACTCCATACTGCACTGTTCTTATCAACTCCATACTGCACTACTGCTGTTATCAACTCCATACTGCACTGCTGTTATCAACTCCATTCTGCACTGTTCTTATCAACTCTATACTGCACTGCTGTTTTCAACTCCATACTGCACTGTTCTTATCAACTCCATACTGCACTGCTGTTATCAACTCCATACTGCACTGTTCTTATCAACTCCATACTGCACTGTTCTTATCAACTCCATACTGCACTACTGCTGTTATCAACTCCATACTGCACTGCTGTTATCAACTCCATACTGCACTGCTGTTATCAACTCCATACTGCACTGCTGTTTTCAACTCCATACTGCACTGTTCTTATCAACTCCATACTGCACTACTGCTGTTATCAACTCCATACTGCACTGTTCTTATCAAATCCATACTGCACTACTGCTGTTATCAACTCCATACTGCACTGCTGTAATCAACTCCATACTGCACTGCTGTTATCAACTCCATACTGCGCTGCTGCTGTTACCAACTCCATACTGCACTACTGCTGTTATCAACTTCATACTGCACTGCTGTTATCAACTCCATACTGCACTACTGCTGTTATCAACTTCATACTGCACTACTGCTGTTATCAACTCAATACTGCACTACTGCTGTTATCAACTCCATACTGCACTGCTGTTATCAACTCCATACTGCACTACTGCTGTTATCAACTTCATACTGCGCTGCTGTTAACAACTCCATACTGCACTACTGCTGTTATCAACTTCATACTGCGCTGCTGTTATCAACTCCATACTGCACTGCTGTTGTCAACTCCATACTGCACAGCTGTTATCAACTCCATACTGCACTACTGCTGTTATCAACTCCATACTGCACTACTGCTGTTATCAACTCCATACTGCACTACTGCTGTTATCAACTCCATTCTGCACTGCTGTTATCAACTCCATACTGCACTACTTCTGTTATCAACTCCATACTGCACTACTTCTGTTATCAACTCCATACTGCACTACTTCTGTTATCAACTCCATACTGCACTGCTGTTATCAACTCCATTCTGCACTGTTCTTATCAACTCTATACTGCGCTGCTGTTATCAACTCCATACTGCACTGTTCTTATCAACTCCATACTGCACCGTTCTTATCAACTCCATACTGCACTGTTCTTATCAACTCCATACTGCACTGCTGTTATCAACTCCATACTGCACTGCTGTTATCAACTCCATACTGCACTAGTGTTATCAACTCCATACTGCACTGCTGTTATCAACTCCATCCTGCACTAGTGTTATCAACTCCATACTGCACTGCTGTTATCAACTCCATACTGCACTGCTGTTATCAACTCCATCCTGCACTACTGCTGTTATCAACTCCATACTGCACTACTGCTGTTATCAACTCCATACTGCACTGCTGTTATCAACTCTATACTGCACCGTTCTTATCAACTCCATACTGCACTACTGCTGTTATCAACTCCATACTGCACTGCTGTTATCAACTCCATACTGCACTGCTGTTATCAACTCCATACTGCACTAGTGTTATCAACTCCATACTGCACTAGTGTTATCAACTCCATACTGCACTAGTGTTATCAACTCCATACTGCACTAGTGTTATCAACTCCATACTGCACTGCTGTTATCAACTCCATACTGCACCGTTCTTATCAACTCCATACTGCACTGCTGTTATCAACTCCATACTGCACTGCTGTTATCAACTCCATACTGCACTACTGCTGTTATCAACTCCATACTGCACTACTGCTGTTATCAACTCCATACTGCACTGCTGTTATCAACTCCATACTGCACTACTGCTGTTATCAACTCCATACTGCACTACTGCTGTTATGAACTCCATACTGCACTGTTCTTATCAACTCCATACTGCACTACTGCTGTTATCAACTCCATACTGCACTACTGCTGTGTTATCAACTCCATACTGCACTGCTGTAATCAACTCCATACTGCACTGCTGTTATCCACTCCATACTGCACTGCTGTTATCAACTCCATACTGCACTGCTATTATCAACTCCATACTACACTACTGCTGTGTTATCAACTCCATACTGCACTGCTGTTATCAACTCCATACTGCACTACTGTGTTATCAACTCCATACTGCACTAGTGTTATCAACTCCATACTGCACTACTGCTGTGTTATCAACTCCATACTGCACTGCTGTTATCAACTCCATACTGCACTACTGCTGTTATCAACTCTATACTGCACTGTTCATATCAACTCCATGAAAAAAAAACAATCTCCCGTAAGGCGTGTCAGTAAAAAGTTCAAACCCCGGACATCAGATATGGCAAGCTGAAGTCTCTAACCACTCGGCTAACCCGGGTAGCAGGATGGTTAAGACTCTCGCCTGCCAACAAGTAAACCGTGAGGTTCTGGGTTCGATTCCCAGCCTCGTCCTTTCTTCCCAGTTTGACCAAAAAATTCGAAATGAACGTCAAAGTCGTTCTTGATGAATCTATAAACCGAGGCCCCGTGTGCGAACGCATGCAGAACATCTTACGCACACGTTGAAAAACCCGTTCCTCCTTTCAGAAAAGTAGGCCATTGTGTGCTGGTAGGAGCGGATGACAAAAGCCCAGCATGCACACAGGTGTCGTGTTTAGACACCATCCCGGAGGTCGGTCGGATCTTCAGAGCTGTAGACAGCATCGTTCTGGCAGCAACTCCTGCGACGGCACTGGAACCATGTGTATCAGCGTTTGCCTTTTCCAATGGACCATTCCAGCGACGTGGAGAGGGAGGGGGTTGGGGGAGTCTGCTGCATGGGTAACAGCTTGCCCTCCATACTGACTTACTTACCCAGGCTTTGCGCTCTTGGAGTATTAACACCTAGAGCGCAACTCCACAGTCTTACGAGACTGACGGATGCCTACTATCCCGTCCCCTAGTACAGAGTATAACTACACAGACACTGCCGTTTCAATCCCTGGATCGATACGTAATTCATTTCTTCAGGGGACAGCTGAGCTTTCGAGCTCTCTAACCAAGAAACTCTGCTCTGTTACATACACTATCTTCACACCTCTTATTTTCCTACTGCACTCGCTGAAAGGTATTTTGGAAATTTGATTCTACTGATTGTTTGATTGAATGTTTCATTGATTGATCGGGTTTTTTTGTATACTGTAGAGCAAAAATGGAGGGTGATTTTTTTGGTCAGGTTTTCTCTTTATTTTCGGAGTAAAAAAAGTATGTTCTTTCGAGCCAGAAGGCCCATAGAGCCGGAGCTTATCCCGGTTTCTGTAGCGTTAAGCGAACTGATGGTTTTTCACCACCCCTGTGACAGGACGCTAGTCTGTCGCCAGATACTTCCCCAGCAGAGCTGGTACCCACTTGTACACCTGGGTGGAGTGAGGAAAATAGGAGTAAAGTGTCTTTCCCAAGGACACAACACCGAGCCGAGCGGGGATCGAACCATTTTCGGAGTGGTTTTAGGTAATTTCTGGGACAGCTTTATCATGGCCTCTGTGGTCGGCGGGGCTATAAACATAAGGATTGGGTTGAAGTATTTCCGGGTAAAAAAGGCAGAAGAATGGATTTTAAAAAAGGGACAAATAGGTATGACGAGACATGAAGAAAAGGAACAAGGCAGAAACAGAGAGGGATAGAAAAGAGGGAAATCTTAGCGCACAATTTCAAGGAGGTGGGGATGCTCTTCATACTGACAGGCACTCAGCATCCCCACAAAGGAAAACCAGTAAATGAATGTAGGGTTTACATGTGTACTTCATTTTTTATCACCAAGAACAGAGGCAAATAGCTATATATTTTTATTTCATTTATTTTCATTTTTTTTTATTTTATTCTTGTATTTCGAAGATAACGGAATGAGCACTCATGTGCTTTTCTTTATATCCAGTCCCCGTGTGTATGCAGTTTTGTAAGTTTTGTCATTCGTTCCCACCGGCACATAATGACCTACTCTACCGAAAAGCGGATCGGGTTTTAACGTGTGCGCAAGATGTTCTGCGTGCGTTCGCACACGGAGTCTCGGCTTATAGTCTCATCTGAAGGACTGTATGGTTTAGATGTACATATTCTCCTTCATTATGTTAACAGAGACAAAATGATGCATGGCTTTGATGTGCACAAGAAAAATACAAAGATATATTAGTTTTATACAACAACAACAACAACAACAATGATACTACTACTACTACTACTACTACTACTACTACTACTACTACTACTACTACTACTACTACTACTACTACTACTACTGTATGTTAGTCCGTCGTTTTCGACGATGACCTCCAAAACAGCAGAGGATGCAGCTGCTGTTTTGGAAATTGGGCAGAAATTTGATTATAGTGGAGATGCCTTGCCCACAGCACACCCCACTCTCTCGGCCAAGAGGGCACATGAACAGTCAGCGTTGGAGATGTTCTCCAAAGGCCAACTAGCCCCCAGGGCTGCAGCACATAAGGACTGTGCGAGTCAAGCCTCCTAGTTAGAGTCATAGTCGATCACTAAAGACTAAGCTGTAAAGTGGAAATCCATGAATGCAAAAGCCACTGGTCATATAGCCTCTCACTTTGCTGTTGCCCCCAGCGTCAGTGGTCTAATCAAGAACTGTGATAAAGCCCAGGCGCTGAAGGCAACTACTACTACTACTACTACTATACTACTACTACTACTACTACTACTACTACTATACTACTACTCTACCACCACCACCACCACCACCACACCACCACCACCACCACCACCACCACAACACAACAACAACAATAATAATAATGATGATAATAATAATAATAATAATAATAATAATAATAATAATAATAATAATAATAATAATATAATAATAATAATAATAATAATAATAATAATAATAATAATGTATGGAATTTATATAGCGCTGAATCTTGTAAAGTAAACAAATCAAAGCGCTTGCATTCAAATCATTCATACGCATGCAACCATCCATAAATATCAAGATAAATAAATATAAAATTTATATACACAACACACTTAGGTGGGGGTGGTGGAGGTGAAGGCAGCTATTAACAAGTAGGATCAGACAACAGGGGAAGATCTCAAATAGAGTATAAGTGTGTTTTGAGGCTAGATTTGAAAGAATCAAAAGAAGGCTTTTGACGAAGTGGAAGAGGGAGGTCGTTCCATGTGGAGGGACCGGAAACAGAGAAAGAGCGACGGCCAACAGTGGTTTGTTTAAATCTGGGTGTCCGAAAGCACAAAGTATCTGCGGCTGAACAAAGGGAACGGGACGGAGTGTACAGGTGAACAGTTACAGAGATAAGAAGGTGCAGATTTGTGGAGACATTTGAAACAAAGGGTATTAATCTTATACTTTATGCTTTGTGAGACAGGCAGCCAGTGAAGAGATCGCAATAGAGGAGTGATATGTTAAGATTTTTTCTTTCTAAGGACAGTCGACGAAGAAGACGAAGAAAAAGAAGAAGAAGAAGAAGAAGAAGAAGAAGAAGAAAGAATTACGAAGAAGAAGAAGAAGAATTGCGAAGAAGAAGAAGAAGAATTGCGAAGAAGAAGAAGAAGAATTGCGAAGAATTGTGAAGAAGAAGAAGAATTGTGAGAAGAAGAAGAAGAATTGCGAAGAAGAAGAAGAATTGCGAAGAAGAATTGCGAAGAAGAATTGCGAAGAAGAATTGCGAAGAAGAAGAGTTGCGAAGAAGAAGAAGAATTGCGAAGAAGAAGAAGAATTGCGAAAAAGAAGAATTACGAAGAAGAAGAATTGCGAGAAGAATTGCGAAGAAGAAGAAGAAGAAGAAGAATAAGAAGAATTGCGAAGAAGAAGAAGAAGAAGAAGAATTGCGAAGAAGAAGAAGAAGAAGAATTGCAAAGAAGAAGAAGACGAAAAAGAAGAAGAAGAAGAAGAAGAAGAAGAAGAAGAAGAAGAAGAAGAAGAAGAAGAAGAAGAAGAAGAAGAATTGCGAAGACGAAGAATTGCGAAGAAGAAGAAGAATTGCGTAGAAGAAGAAGAATTGCAAAGAAGAAGAATTGCGAAGAAGAAGAAGAAGAAGAAGAAGAAGAAGAAGAAGAAGAAGAATTGCGAAGAAGAAGATTAAGAATTGCGAAGAATTGCGAAGAAGAAGAAGAAGAAGAAAAGAAGAAGAAGAGAAGAAGAAGAAGAAGAAGAATTGCGAAGAAGAAGAAGAAGAATTGTGAAGAAGAAGAAGAAGAAGAAGAAGAAGAAGAAGAAGAAGAAGAAGAAGAAGAAGAAGAAGAAGAAGAAGAAGAAGATATGCGAAGAAGAAAAAGATATGCGAAGAAGAAGAAGAATGGCGAAGAAGAAGAAGAATGGCGAAGAATTGCGAAGAAGAAGAAGAAATGGAATTTGTATAGCGCCATATCTTGTAAAGACAAATCAAAGCGCTTGCAACCAATAAGAAAGAAATAGTTTAATCAAACAAATAATTATTAGAAACATGATACGCTGCAGACCAAACCTATGATATAAAATTTACGATAGCCAAAACCAGTTATGCAAAAAGCACACACACACACACACACACACACACACACACACACACACACACACACACACACACACACACACACACACACACACACACACACACACACAGACAGGTCATACACTTTGGCAGGTAGCTGATGCACCTTGATAATGGCAGGTAGATGACAGGTACCTAATGT
>CM054160.1:38907339-38919839 GCA_028751875.1 Rapana venosa | reverse complement strand
CTCTCCCCCGAAGAGAGCAGCGTGAATTTTACACAGAGAAATCTCGTGACTTAGAGTGGTATAAATACGATAAATACTTAAATTTTGTTAAAATTTTATGTACATCTTAGAGAGGGGGTTCTTGATAGAAAATATTAAATCTTGAATCCTAGTCTTGAATTTGTGCTCGTCATGTTAGGGAACGAATTTGTGTTGTGAGTAATTTCACACGCACACACACACATCTGCAAGTTGTGTTGGATTTTTTTTTTGGGGGGGGGGGGGGGGTGAAATTTCATGTACCCTTTTGCGGGGTTTTTTTTTTTTGAAATAAAATCTTGAATCCTTGCAGATGTGTGCGTGTGAAATTACTCACAACACGAATTCGTTCCCTAACATGAAGAGCACAAATTCAAGACTAGGATTCAAGATTCAAGATTTTTGAATCTGTAATCTGTTGCACAGGGAAGCACTTGGCTGCAAATGTCCACAGACAGAAGGTACGGCACCAGCATCATTTGTGGACTAAAGTGGAACTGCTTTAAATACGGAGAGGTGTGCTTCAGTACCTTTCAGACCAGAACCAAGCTGGTTTTCATGCTCACCGACTACAACACGTATGTGTTTTACTTCCAGTTTTACTGTCGTTGCAGTTTTGTTTTATCTCTCCGGGTCCTTGTCTGTCTGTCTGTTTGTCTGCCTGTCTGTCTGTCTGTTTGTTTGCCTGTGTATGTGTGTGTGTGTGTGTTTGTCAAGTCAAGTCAAGTCAAGTCAAATTTTTATTTCCAGATGGTACATTGAATAAGCAATGCATTTGCTTTTTTTTTCCATCAAGCCATCTATCTAAGAACAAATTCTGTAATGGTTATACTGAAATACTACGTGCCTCTGTGTGTGTGTGTGTGTGTGTGTGTGTGTGTGCCTCTCTCTTTCTCTATCGTAGAACATCTTGCGCACAAGTTAAATCCTGTTCCGCTTTTCGTGAGAGTAGGCCATTGTATGCCGGTGGTAACGGATGACAGAATTAACAAAACCGCATACACACGTGGACTGGATGTAAAAAAAAAGCACACAAGTGCTTGTTCCATTATTATCGATATAAAAAAAAAAAATCTATCTATCTATCTATCTATCTATCTATCTATCTATCTATCTATCTATCTATCTATCTATCTATCCTATCTATCTATCTATCTATCTATCTATCTATCTATCTATCTATCTATCTATAGTTCGATGACTGCATCTGTCTCTGCCTCTCCTATCTGTTTGTGTCTGTGTGTCTGCCTGTCTCTCTCTGTCTTTTTGTCTCTCTCTCTCTCTTGTTTCTCTCTACAGGTATTTCGTCCAATGGATGAGAGAACTGGCCATCACGCAATGGGAGAAACACAGGGACCTCAGTATCTATGTCAGAAATCTCCACACAGCGGCCAGTGACTTGCAGCGAGCAGACGTGATGACCACACTGGCCTGTAGATGTGGCCCTGGAGTCAAGGAGGCCTCTTCTTTTATCACCTTTACCCCTGACCACCTTCCTGACTGCTAGAAGGAAAAGAGAGTGTTGAAGAAAAAAACATCATCTCTTTTTGTGTGTTTGTTTGTGTGTGTGAGGGTGTAAGTGTGTGTGTGTATGTGTGTGTCTGTCTCTCTCTTTGTCTCTCTCTTTGTCTCTGTCTCTGTTTCTGTCTCTTTCTCTCTCCACCTCTCTCTCCCTCCCTCCCCCCTCTCTCTCCACTTCTCTCTATATATCTGTCTTTCTCTTTCCTCTCTCTCTCTCTGTCTCTCTGCTCTCTGTCTCTGTCTCTCTCTCTCTCTTTCTTTGTCTCTCCCTCCCCCTCTCTCTCTTCTCTCTCTCCACCCTCTCTCTCTCCCTCTCTGTTTCCCTCTTTCTCCCCTCTCTCTCAATTGTCTCTCTCTTTCTCCCCCTCTCTCAATTATCTAACCCTATCTCTCTCGCCCTCTATCTCTGTCTCTCTATTTCTTTCTTTCTCTCTCTATCTCTCTCTCCTAACACCTCTTTGCCCCTCCCCTCTCTCCCTCCTCCTCGCCTTTACCTCCCCTCTCTCTCTCCCTGTATCCCTCTCTCTCTCCCTCTCTTTCAATCTCTCTCTGTCCCCACTCCTCTCCTCTCCCTCTCTCTCTCTCTTATCTCCCCTCTCTTCTCCCTCTCTCCCTCTACTCACTCTCCCTCTCTCTCTCCCTCTACTCACTCTCTCTCTCATTCTCTCTCTCTCTCCACCTCTCTCTACCCTCTTTTTCTTTCTCTTTATCTATTTCTCTCTCTTTCTCTCCCATCCCTCCCCTCTCTCTCTCTTGTCTCCCTTTACAGGTATTTCGTCCAATGGATGAGAGAACTGGCCATCACGCAATGGGAGAAACACAGGGACCTCAGTATCTATGTCAGAAATCTCCACACAGCGGCCAGTGACTTGCAGCGAGCAGACGTGATGACCACACTGGCCTGTAGATGTGGCCCTGGAGTCAAGGAGGCCTCTTCTTTTATCACCTTTACCCCTGACCACCTTCCTGAATGCTAGGAAAGGAAAAGAAAGAGAGTGTTGAGAAAAAAACATCATCATCTCTTTATCTGTTGTGTGTGTTTGTGTTGTGTGTGTGTGTGTGTGTTTGTTGTGTGGTTTGTGTTTGTGTGTGTGTGTTTGGTTTGTGTGTAATGTTTGTTGTGTGTTGTGTGACGCGCGTTGTTGTGTGTGTGCTTGTGTGTGTGAGTGCAGTGAAGTGTAAGTTGTGTTTGTGGATGTGTGGTCGTTCTACTGTCCTCTTGTCTCTCTCTCTGTCTTCTCCACGTCTCTCCTCTACCTCTATCTCACTCTCTTTCTTTGTCTTCTCTCCCTCTATCATGTCCCCCTCTCTCTTCCATCACTCTTCTCTGTATCTGTCTCTCTCTTTTCTCTCTATCCTCTCTCTCTTTCTCTCTCTCTCTATCCACCCTTTCTCTTCTCCCTCTTTGTCTCCCTATCTCTTCCCTCTCTCTCTCTCTTCAAATTTCTCTCTACCTATCTTACCTCTCTCTCCCTCTCTCTCTCTCTTTCTCTCTTCTCACACCCCATCTCTCCCTGGGCCTCTATCCTCCCTCTCTTGTACCTCTCCTCTCTATTCACTCTCCTTCTCTCTTTTTTCTCTTTCTCTCTCTCTCTCTCTCCCTTTCATTATCTCTCTCTCTCTCCCGCCTCTGTCTCTATCTCTCTTTTTCTTCTCCCTTTCCACCTCTCTCTCTCTCTCCCTTCTCAATCTTCTTTTTTTCTCTCTCTTTCTTCCCCCTCTCTCTCTCCCCCCCCCTCTTTTCTCTCCCTCTCTTTCAATCTCTCTCTCTCTTCTCTTCTTCTTTCTCTCTCTCACCACACACCTCCCCCCCTCTTTCTCTCTTTTCTTGTCTCTCTCTCTACAGGTATTTCGTCCAAGGTGAGAGAACTGGCCATACGCATGGGAGAGAGAAACACAGGGACTCAGTATCTATGTCAGAAAATACTCCCACTCATGTGGCAGTGACTTGCAGCGAGCTGACGTAGATGTACCACACTGGCCTCGTAGATGTGGCCCTGAAGTCTAAGGAGGCCCTTCTTTTTTTATCACCTTTACCCCTGACCACCTTCCGGTATCTGCTAGAAGGAAAAGAGAGGTTGTTGAAAAATAACACCATCAATTCGTTCTTCGTGTGTGTGGTGTGGTTTGTCATTTTAATGTGTGTGTGTGTAGTCCTTGTGTGTCTTTTGTGTGAAGGGTGAGAGTGTAAATGTGTGTGGATGTATGTGTCTTTCTCTCTCTCTGTCTCCTTCTGTCTCTACCCCTCTCTCTCTCTACTTCT
The DNA here is from genome assembly GCA_028751875.1 of Rapana venosa. NCBI lineage: Eukaryota > Metazoa > Mollusca > Gastropoda > Neogastropoda > Muricidae > Rapana > Rapana venosa. Next base: position 38,916,037 of record CM054160.1, on the reverse strand, counting down.
ATCTCACTCTCTGTCTCTGTCTTCTTTCTCCCTCTATCTCTCCCCCTCTCTTCTATTTCATCGCTCTCTCTTGTATCTGTCTCTCTTTTTCTCTCTCTATCTTTCTCTCTTTCTCTCCTCTCTCTCTCCACCCTTTCTTCTCCTCTTTGTCTCCCTATCTCTCACTCTTCTCTCTCAAATTTCTTCTCCTATCCTCTCTTCCCTCCCTATCGCTATCTCTCTCTCTCTCTCTCTCTCTTTCTTCTCTCCTCACACACTATCTCTCCCTGCCCTCTCTCCTTCTCTCTCTCTTACACTCCCCCTCTCTCTCTCCCTCTCTCTTTCCCTCTCTCTCTCCCTCTCTTTCAATTCTTTTGCTCTACCTCTCCCACTCTCTCTCTCTCTATCTCTCTTTTCTTTCTCTATCTCTCTCTCCTCTTATTCCACCCCTTCCACTCTCTCTTCTTTCTCTGTCTCTTATCTCACCTCTTATATCCCACTCTTTCAATCTCCCTCTCTCTCCTCTCTCTCTCTCTCTCTCTATCTTCTCTCTTCCATCTCTCTCTCTGTCTCTATCTCTACAGGTATTTCGTCAAATGGATGAGAGAACTGGCCATCACGCATATGGGAGAAACCACAGGGACCGCAGTATCAATGTCAGAAATCTCCACACAGCGGCCATGATGTCTTGCAGCGAGCAGACGTGATGTACCACACTGGCTGTAGATGTGGCCCTGGAGTCAAGGAGGCCTCATCTTTTATCTCCTTTTACCTCTGACCACCTTCCTGACTGCTAGAAGGAAAAGAGAGTGTTGAGATAAAAAACACATCGCTCTTTGCTGTGTGTGTTTGTGTGTTGTCGGTGGGGGGGTGGGGAGGGGAGGATGTGTGTGGATTGTGTGTTTGGGTGTGTTCTTTCTCTCTGTGTCATCTCTCTGTCTCTCCCCTCTCTCTCCACTACTATCTCCTCTCTGTCTTCTGTTTCTCTCCTTCTCTCTGTCCTCTCTCTCCACCTCTCTCTCTGTATTGCCTCTCCTCTTTCTCTCTTCTCTCTCTGTCTACCTCTCTGTCTCCCATCTCTCTCTCTATCTCTCCCACCTCTCTCTCTCCCCATCTCTCATACAATCTCCTCTCTCTCCCACCTCTTACTCTGTATACTCCCTTCCTTTCTTTCTTTCTTTCTTTATTTGTCTCTCTCCCTCACTCTCTCTCATTCTCTCTCTCTCCTTCATTCTCTTTCTATCTCTGCTGTCTCATCTCTCCACCCTCTCCCTCCCTCTCTCTACTCCTCTGCCTCACTTTCTCTCTCTCCCTTTCTCTCTCCCCCTCTCTATCTCTCTTTTTATTGATCTTTCTCTCTGTCTCTACCTTTCCTCTCTTCTACCCCCTCTTCCCTCTCTCTATCTCCCTCCTCTCTCTTCTCTATACTCTCTCTCTCATCGTCTCTCTCCTACAGGTTATTTCGTTTCAATGGAATCAATTATCTAAATAAAATATATAAGAGATCATAGTATTTAAATTAATTAATTATTTATAAATTATTAACGATATATTATAAAATTTATTTATATTATTTAATATAAATTTTTATTATTAATGAACAGCTAATAAGATTAATATTAATTAATATTAAAAGTTAGTATCATATAATATATATAATTAATTTTAATAATTAAATAATAAATATAAATTTTTAAGTATAAGAGTATTTACATTAATATAAAAAATTTTTTAAATAATATAATTTTTAAGTTAATTATATTATATTGATTATAGAGGGTTCATTAAAAATGTAAAAATTAATAATTATAATAAAAAAAATATAGAGGCATTAATTTAAAAAATATTTAATTATTATTATTAGATTAAGTGAACTCGGCCATCACGCAATGGAGAAACACAGGGCCCTCGTATCTTTGTCAGAAAGTAAATCTCCACACAGCGGCCTGTGACTTGCAGCGAGCAAACGTGATGACACACTGGCTTTAATAGGATGTGGCCCTGGAAGTCAAGGATATATGGCCTCTTCTTTATCACCTTACCCCTGACCACCTGCCTGACTGTAGAAGGAAATGAGTGTGTTTGAAAAAAACCCCACATGTTCTCTTTCTAGTGTGTTCGTGGTTTGTGTGAAGTGTGGGTGTGGGTTGTGTGTGTTTGTGTAGTGTGGATGTGTGTGTGTTTTTTTGTGGTGTGGGGTGAGGGTGTGTGTGTCTTGTTTGTTTGTGTTTGTGTGTGTTTGTGTGTGTGTCTGTGTGGTGTTGTGCGTGTGTGTGTGGGGGGGGGGGGGGAGGCGAGGGTGGTGGTGGAGGGGGTGAGGGTGTAAAGTGTGTGTATGGATGTGAGTATCTGTCTCTTCTCTGCTCTCTCTATGTCTCTGTTTCTCTATCCTATCTCCACTTCTGTCTCCTCCCCTGTCTCTGTTTATCTCTGTCTCTGTCTGTCTGTAGTCTCTTCTCTCCCCCCTCTCTCTCTTGTTATCTCTCTCTTCTCTCTTTGTCTCCCTCTCTACTGTCTCCCTCTCCCACCTTCATTTTCTTCTCTCACTCTCTCTCTTTCTTTTCTTCTGCCCTCTCTCACAATATGATCCCAATCTATCCTCGAAATAAAAGAATAAATAAAAGAATAAATCTCTTTCTTTATTATCTCTCTGGTTGTATGTCTCTATCCCCTATCCCTCCCCCCCCCCCCCTCTCCCTCACTCTCACCTCTCACCTCTCTCTCATTACCTTTTTTGTTTTTCAATCTCTCTCTTCTCTTCTCTCTCCCCTCTCTCTATTCTCGCTCTCTCTCTCTCTCTCTCTATCTCTACTCTCTCTCTCTCTCTCTCTCTCTCTCTCTCTCTCTCTCTCTCTCTTTCTCTCTCCTCCACATCTCTCTATCTCTCTTTATCTTTCTCTTTCTCTCCACCTCTCTCTATCTCTCTTTAATTCTTTCTCTCTCTCTCCAACTCTCTCTATCTATCTTTATCTTTCTCTCTCTCTCCACCTCCCCTATCTCTCTTTCTCTTTCTCTCTTTCTCTTTCTCTCTTTCTCCCCCACCCCCTATTTTGGACGATAATGGAATAAGCACGTTTCGCTTTCTAGACAGGCGCGTTACCTCTAGACCACCGATCCATCCCTAGGAGAAACTTATTGACAGCTGTGAGGAACCACCTGTTTAGCCTCTGAGTGCGGTATTTTAGATCGTGAAGGTGATCGTATCCTGAATTTATTGAGAGAAAAGAACCAACTAAACCTTATAACTAAACAAATCTGAAGTGGCACGGGCACGTCACACGAACATCTGGACTGGCCAAGACTGTCCTACAGGGAACAGTACAAGGAGGGAGACGAAGAAGAGGCAGACAGAGAACACGATGGGAAGACAACATCAGAGAGTGGAGGACTGGCCTTGAGTGGAACGATTTGGTACAGAAAGCTGAGAACCGCAAGGAGTGGAGGAAGCTGGTTGCAAAATCTTCAGTGGTGCCCCAACTGTCAACTGGACTATGGGAAAGATTAAGGTAGATTATGATAGATGTAAACGAAAATAACCAGCCAGACAGGAAAATTGCTTAGGTAGCTTTTGGAAGCTCTGAAGACGCATGTAAAGTTGCCGCCATAAGCAAAACAAGATTTTTAGAAAAAAGAGAGTTAATTAAGGAAAAGGGACGGGATAGCTCAGTGGTCAGAGCACTCGCATTCCCCAAGCTAAGATTAAGCAGCATCGAACGTGGTTACCAAGTGGATGGTTGTCTCTGAAATATTTCTTTTATCAGCATTTTCTTTCGTGAGAAGATGGGCAAAGTTGCTAGTATAGCATTCAAACATAGCTATGGTGGCTCAGTGGTCTAGAGGTAACGCGCCTGTCTAGAAAGCGAAAAGTCCGGGTCGGAAGTGTGTGGTGGTTCTAATCCCGTTTGGACCGGAAACTCCCCCTCCCCCATCCATTAGACCACGAGTGGTGGTCTGGGCGCTAGTCTTTTGGATGAGACGATAAACCGAGGTCCCGTGTGTTACACAAAATTATTTAGCGCACGTAAAAGAACCCACGGCAAAAAGAGTTGTCCCTGGCAAATTCCGTAGAAAAAAGTCACTGTGATAAGGAAACAAATACAGTTGCAGACAAAAAAAAGGTGGCGCTGCTCTGTGGCTACGCGCTCTCCCCGGGCAGAGCAACCCGAGTTTCACGCAGAGAAATCTGACGTCACTTAAAGTGGTATAGATAAATACATAAATAAATAAAAAATACAATGTCATTACAGATCAGTTAACAGTCAAAGAGAGAGAACTTCAGAAAATATGGTCGACCCTAAGGCATGAGTAGTTCCCCTTAGATTGAACACTTGTGGTTTTGTTTTTGTATTTTTGTTTTGTTTTGTTGTTGTTGTTTTCTATATAATTGTGTTGCTGGTTTTTGTTTCTTTGGATTTTTGTTTATCATTATGACCATGCCACAAACGGGCACAGGCATGTTACTTTGTGACGTCAGGATTTTGTGACTTCAGGACTTTGTGACGTCAGGAATGCCGAAGCTATGGTACAACACACACTTGCACACACGCACACATGTACACACGCACACACACGCGCAAACACACAAACGTACACACACACACACCAACAACAGCAGCAGCAGCAGCAACAACAACAACAGAAACGGCAATAACAGCAACAGCAACAACAGCAACAGCAACAAAAACAACAGCAACAACAATAACAGCAACAGCAGCAACAACAACAACAATAACAACGGCAACAGCAGCAACAATAATAACAACAGCAACAGCAGCAACAATAACAACAACAACAACAGCAGCAACAATAACAACAACGCAACAGCACAACAATAACAACAAGAACAGCAACAACAACAACAACAACAACAACCAAAGAAACCCATAGGGATGCACAGAATAACAAATAAACATATTTTTATGCAAACAGTAATGATGAACAGTTTTAATTTCACTCAAGATAAATAAAGATTGAAAATAAAATTCAATACAATAACAATGCAATGCAATACAATGTAATGCAGAGCATTACAATACAATGCAATGCAACACAATGCAATAGAATGCAATGCAGTTCAACGAAATACATACAATACAACACAACATATTAAGACAACACAGTACAATGCAATATCATACATTGCAATGCAACACAACATATTAAGACAACACAGTGCAATGCAATATCATACATTGCAATGCAACACAACATATTAAGACAACACAGTGCAATGCAATATCATACATTGCAATGCAACACAACATAAGACATCACAGTACAATGCAATATCATACATTGCAATGCAACACAACATAAGACAACACAGTACAATACAATATCATTCATTGCAATGCAACACAACATATTAAGACAACACAGTGCAATGCAATATCATACATTGCAATGCAACACAACATATTAAGACAACACAGTACAATGCAATATCATACATTGCAATGCAACACAACATATTAAGACAACACAGTACAATGCAATATCATACATTGCAATGCAACACAACAGAAGACAACACAGTACAATGCAATATCATACATTGCAATGCAACACAACATATTAAGACAACACAGTACAATGCAATATCATTCATTGCAATGGAACACAACATATTAAGACAACACAGTGCAAAGCAATATCATACATTGCAATGCAGCACAACATATTAAGACAAAACAGTACAATGCAATATAATACATTGCAATGCAACACAACATATTAAGATAACACAGTACAATGCAATATCATACATTGCAATGCAACACAACAGAAGACAACACAGTACAATAAAATGTTATGCACTGCAATGCAATATAACACAGCACAGCACAAACACAATACAACACAGCTCAACACAAACAACACAACACAGCACATTACAAACACAATACAACACAACACAGCACAATACAACACAAACAAAACACATCACAACCAATACAACGCAAAACAACACAACACAGCACAATACAACACAATACAACACATTACAGCACAACACAAAACAACAAATACAACACAACACAGCACAATAAACACATGACATCACAAACAAATACAGCACATACAATACAACACCATACAAACAGCACAACACAAACACAAACAAAACAACACAATACAACACAACACAACCACACTACAATGCAATACAATACAAATCCTCCCAAACTGACATCATAATTATTAGAGATTAGAACCCTTGGGCTTACTTAATGTCAGATCAGGAGCAAAAGGATTTTAACCACCAACCCATCCTGCCCACCCCCACCCCCTTAAAAACTAAACAGTAAAACTTAAGCATTCATTTAATTTTTCATTTCTATTTCATTAACACAACTTTAAGTCACTGCAGATTTCTCTGCGTGAAGTACGGGCTGTTCTCCCCGGGGGGAGCGCGTCGCCACAAGAGCAGCGCCACCATTTTTTTTCCTGTCTGCAAGTGTTGCTTTTTTCCATATTAGAGTGGCTTTTCTCTACATAATTTTTCCAGGGACAACTCTAATGTTGTCGTGGGTTCTTTTACGTGCGCTAAATGTGTAACACACAGGACCTCGGGTTTATCGTGTCATCGGAAAGATTAGCGCCCAGACCACCACTCATAGTCTAATAGATGGAGGGGGGTGGGGGGTGGAGGGGGGGGGGGGGGGGGGGGGGTGGGTCCCCCCGGGGGGGGGTGCGCCCCGCCCTTCGCCGGGTTGTCGCTTTGGGGTGGAGGGGGGGCGTGGGGCGGGTCCGGGGGCAGCTACGTTGGCGGGGACTGGTCTCGGATTGGTTCGGCCTCTTCTTCAAGAGTCAGGACCGAATTCATGTTGCTCTACAGACATGTTGTTTCCCGCCAAAAATATTCATTGGCGACCTTTTTAGACTAGTGTCTAATCATATAAAATTCAAGCGATACTGGAGCCCCTGTGTGAACGCATGCAGAAACTGTTCCCACAGTTAAATCTGTTCTGCTTTTCGGAAAGAGTAGCGACATTGTGTCCGGTGGGCGAGAACAGTGACCAAAGTTCGTTTTAAAAAAGCCAGTTAACTTAGGGGGGACTTGGATTGTAAAAATTAAAAAGCAAATCCTCGATATAAAAACATTTTTTATTTTAAATGTCTTTATGAGCACTTTGATTTGTTGCTTTACAAGATTCAGCGCTATATAAATTCCATATATTCTTCTTCTTCTTCTTCTTTTCTTCTTCTTCTTCTTCTTCTTCTTTTCTTCTTCTTCTTTTCTTCTTCTTCTTCTTCTTTTTTCTTCTTTTTTTTCTTCTTCTTCTTTTTTTCTTCTTCTTCTTCTTCTTCTTTTTCTTCTTCTTCTTTTTCTTCTTCTTTTATTACTATTATTTTTATTATTGAGTTTCCATACTTTCTGGCTGTAAAGATAACATGGCTTAAAGTTATAAAAAAAAAAGCTTCTCACGATTTTCATGTTGTAAAAGCACTTTTGATTGAACATGTTATTTTGGTAAGATATCTCAAAAGAGCGTGTGAAAATTCAAAAAGCCAGCAAAAGGTCAGTTGGACAGTCATTGTGTCTCTGCTGGTCAGAGCATTGGGAAAAGCCTACCCTCCCCCCCACCTCCCCCCTTCCAGCCCAAACAAGAGAGGCTGGAGTTAGGGTTGGGTAGCCGGCTTGCAGCTGAAATAGAAAGGAGTGAAAATGAAACTCTTGAATGACTGAAAAAAGATCGTTGAAAGCCTTAGAGAGAAAATTGGTCACATGTGAAATGCGCTGCCTGAGAAAAGCTGTCAACAAGACCAGACGCGACAAGATCAAGAATGAGGTGATCAGAGACATGGTCGGACTAACACCAATTCTCCACCATATCGAACAACAAAGGATCAGGTGGTTTGGTCACCTCACTAGAATGCCGCCCAACCAACCAGCCCTACTGGCATACACCACCAAACACAATGGCTGGAAAGCCAGAGGTAGACCAAGGAGACGATGGAGCGACTCCGTGGCTGACACCCTGCGAGCCCATGACCTGTCACTACATCAAGCCTCCCGCCTTGCTGCAGACACACGTCTGTGTCTCCCCGCGACGCCGAAGGGCACCAGCGGAAGATGAAAGAAAGAAAGAAGAAGAAAGCTTGGATGAAATGTAGAACAAATGGATGCAAAAAACATAAGATCAACAGTAAAAGAAACTGAAACTTGTCATTGTTTAGAGTTCCATTTATGAATGAGTGTTTGCTAGTGTGGAATATAATATGCAAAACCTCTCGGATACATAGACACCACTTCTCTGCCTGACTGCCCTATCTGTCTGTTTATCACTCACTCACTCTGCCTCTGTCTCTCTGCCTCTGTCTGTCTGTGTCTCTGTGTCTGTGTCTGTCTCTCTCTCAATGACTGTGTGTGTGTGTGTGTGTTTGGGGGGGGGGGGGGGTGTCTCTGTGTCTGTGATTGTATGTATATATGTATGTATGTATGTATGTATGTGTGTATGTATGTATGTATGTATGTATGTATGTATGTATGTATGTATGTATGTATGTATGTATGTGTGTGTATGTATGTATGTATGTATGTGTGTGTGTATGTATGTATGCATGCATGCATGTATGGATGGATGGATGGATGGATGAATGTATGTATGTATGTATGTATGTATGTATGTATGTGTGTGTTATGAATGTGTGTATATGTGTATTTGTGTATGTTGTGTGTGTAATATGTGTTGTATGTGTTGTAGTATGTATGTAT
>CM054160.1:38899839-38902339 GCA_028751875.1 Rapana venosa | reverse complement strand
TGAGGATATTAAGAAGTGAACTGAAGTGAGGTGAAGTGATTATATTAAGAAGTGAAGGGAAATGAAGTTAAGTGAAAGTGAGGATATTTTAGAAGTGAAGTGAGGTGAAGTGAATATATTAAGAAGCGAAGGGAAATGAAGTGAAGTGAGGTGAGGATATGAAGAAGTGAAGTGAGGTGAAGTGAATATATTAAGAAGTGTAGGGAAATGAAGTCAAGTGAAGTTAGGACATGAAGAAGTGAAGTGAGGTGAAGATATTAAGAAGTGAAGATATTAAGTGAAGTGAAGATATTAAGTGAAGTGAGGTGAAGATATTAAGCAATGAGGTGAAGTGAATATATTAAGAAGTGAAGGGAAATGAAGTGAATTGAAGTGACGATATTTTAGAAGTGAAGTGAGGTGAAGTAAATATATTAAGAAGTGTAGGGAAATGAAGTCAAGTGAAGTTAGGATATGAAGAAGTGAAGTGAGGTGAAGATATTAAGAAGTGAAGATATTAAGTGAAGTGAAGATATTAAGTGAAGTGAGGTGAAGATATTAAGCAATGAGGTGAAGTGAATATATTAAGAAGTGAAGATATTAAGTGAAGTGAAGATATTAAGCAGTGAAGTGAAGTGAAGATATTAAGTGAAGTGAAGTGAAGATATTAAGAAGTGAAGAAAAATGAAGTGAAGATATTAAGTGAAGTGAAGTGAAGTGAAGATATTAAGAAGTGAAGTGAGGTGAAGATATTAAGCAGTGAAGTGAAGTGAAGATATTAAGAAGTGAAGAAAAATGAAGTGAAGATATAAAGAAGTGAAGTGAAGTGAAGATATAAAGCAGTGAAGTGAAGATTTTAAGAAGTGAAGTGAAGTGAAGTGAGGATATGAAGAAGTGAAGTGAACTGAAGTGAAGATATTAAGAAGTGAAGTGAACTGAAGTGAAGATATTAAGAAGTGAAGTGAATATATTAAGAAGTGATGTCAAGTGAAGTGATTATATGAAGAAGTGAAGTGAACTGAAGTGAAGATATTAAGAACTGAAGTGAAGTGAAGTGAAGATATTAAGAAGTGATGTCAAGTGAAGTGAGGATATGAAGAAGTGAAGTGAAGTGAAGTGAAGATATTAAGAAGTGAAGTAAAGTAGAAAGAAGGCAAGTGAAGTTCTTCGGATGAGACTATAAACCAAAGCCCCGTGTGCGAACGAACGCAGAACATCTTGCGCACACGGATAAATCCTGTTCCACTTTTCGTAAGAGTAGTCCATTGTGTGCTGGTGGGAACAGATGACAGAATTGACAAAACCGCATACACACGGGAACTGGATGTAAAAAAGCACACCAGTGCTTATTCCATTATCCTCGATATAAAAGAATAAATAAATAAATAAAATAAACTGAATATATTAAGATGTGAAGTAAAGATATTAAGAAGTGAAGTGGAGACATTAAGAAGTGAAGTGAAGTGAATATATTAGGAAGTGAAGTGAAGTGGAGTGAAGAGGAGTGGAGATATTGAGAAGTGAAGTGAAGTGGAGTGAAGAGGAGTGGAGATATTGAGAAGTGAAGTGAAGTGGAGTGAAGAGGAGTGGAGATATTGAGAAGTGAAGTGAAGTGGAGTGAAGAGGAGTGGAGATATTGAGAAGTGAAGTGAAGTGAAAATATTAAGAAGTGAAGTTGATATATTAAACAGTGAATTAAAGATGATAATAATAATAATAATAATAATAATAATAATAATAATAATAATAATAATAATAAAATAATAATAATAATAATAATAATAATAAATAATAATAAAAATAATAATGATGATGATGATGATAATAATAATAATAATAATAATAATAATAAATAATAATAATAATAATAATAATAAATAATAATAATAATAATAATAATAATAATGATAATAATAATAATAATAATAATAATGATAATAATGATGATAATGATAATAATAATAATAATAATGTATGGAATTTATATATCATACATTATTATTATTATTATTATTATTATTATTATTATTATTATTATTATTATTATTATTATTATTAAGTGAGGTTGATATATTAAACAGTGAATTGAAGATATTAGGAAGTGGAGTGAAGATATCGAGACGTGAAGTGAAGTGAATATATTAAGAAGTGTACTGAGGATAGTAGGAAGTGAAGATATTAAGAAATGAAGATATTTAGAAGTGAGGACATTAAGAAATGAAGATATTAAGAAGTGAAGATATTAGGAAGTGAAGATATTAAGAAATGAAGATATCAAGAAGTAAAGATATTAGGAAGTGAAGATATTAAGAAGTGAAGATATCAAGAAGTAAAGATATTAAGAATTGAAGATACTTAAAAAGTGTAGATATCAAGAAATGAAGATATTAAGAAGTGAAGATATCAACAAAGGAAGATATTAAGAAGTGAAGATATCAAGAATGGAGATATTAAGAAGTGAAGACATTAAGAAATGAAGATATTAAGAAGAGAAGATATTAAGAAGTGAAGATATTAAGAA
>CM054160.1:38877339-38894839 GCA_028751875.1 Rapana venosa | reverse complement strand
ATATGTGCGTGAGTGCATACGTACGTGAGTGTATGTGAATATGTATGTTTGTGAGTGTATGCATTTGTGTGTGCACACGCACTTGTTTGCATGTGAGCATTATGTATACCCTTGTGTGCGTGTGTGTTTGTGCGTGTCTGTATGTGTTAGTAGATGTGTGCATGCATATTTTTATTTATTTATTTAATTTTATTCTATTATTTTAAGGATAATGGAATGAGCATATGTGCTTTTTTCATCCAGTCCCCGTGTGAATGCAGTTTTGTAAATTTTGTCAACCGTTCCTACCGACACACAATGGCCTACTCTTTGGAAAAGCAGACCAGGCATGCACACATACTGCAACTAATTGCATCTATAAGAAATTTAGAGGAAAGAAAGAAAAATTGTCAATATTTTTCTCTCTGATAAGCAATTTTTTTGTAAACTATGTAAACACATTGACACGATGAACAATCTCACACACCTACAAATCATGGTCGCGCTACTCAAGTCCATAGCTCAACTACAAGTGAAAGATGCTGAGACCTAATCTCAAGCTTATAAGGTTAATTTCACACACACACATACACACACACGCACGCACACACACGCACACACACACACACACCACTCATACATATATAGGTACACACACGCACGCTAGCACACTACTTTCACTTGGAGTGGACATACATTAGATTCAACACACACACACAGATTCGTATATGCGCTAATAATTCTGAAATTTGACAGACACTTGATCACACACACACACTCGCGCGCACGCACACACACACGCACACACACTGACACACACACGCACGCACGCACACACACGCACGCACGCACGCACACACACACTGACACACACACACACGCACACACACACACACTGACACACACACACACACACGCACGCACGCACACACACACTAACACACACACGCACGCACGCACGCACATACGCACACATACACACACTGACAACAACACTGACACACACACACACACACAAGCACATACCCACGCATACACACACACTGACACACACACACACTGACACGCACACACTCACAAACACACACACACAATAACACACACACGCACACACATACACTTACCCCACCCCACCCCCAAACACACACACACACACACACACACACACTTAACCACCTCCACACAAGCACACACACTTAACCGCTCCCCCCTCCACCACACACACACACACACACATACTTGACACAGGTCAATAGACAATGCAGCAGATCATTGTCCCTCTGGCCTCTCCCCAAGGCAACTAACTGACCAATGGGCAACGGCGGTCACTGCAGGATTAGCCATTCTCTCAAAAGGGTCAAGGACAAGGAAGGGAGATAACTAGGGGCAATCTGTCATGGATCGTTCTTCTGTCGAACAAAACCCGTTTCTTTATTCTTTTACATTGACGATAATGGAATAAGCACTTATGTTCTTTTTTTTTTTTACATCCAGTCCCTGTGTGACTATAAACCGAGGCCCCGTGTGTGAATGCACGCAGAACATCTTGCGCACACGTTAAGTCCTGTTTCGCTTTTCAAAAGAGAAGGCCATTGTGTGCCGGTGGGAACAGAAGACAAAATTGACAAAACCGCATGCACAAGGGGACTGAATTGTAAAAAGTACAAGAGTGCTTATTCCATTATCCTTGATATAAAAGAATACAAAAAAGGGCCTACTATTTTCAAGGGCGGGGTGGGGTGGGTTTTTTTAAAAACCATCTGCGCAAGATACACTGTGTGTGTTCGCACACAACGCCTCAGATTTTAGTCTTGTCCAAAGGACTTTTAGGGGAGTGGAGTCAGTACTGATTTTAACTCAAGGGAAAAATCCCCTAAAAGAGCAGTTTTTATTGTTGTCTTCGATTTTACGTCTGTTCACTCTCAGTGACATTAGACGAGACCAAAAAAATATATATCAGTGTGTGACAAATTAGGTGATGGTGGAGGTCCTACTGAAAAATGCGAGGGGGGAAAAGTAGTCTAATCATAAAAAGAAATTGTGCAAAGCAAAAGATACAATAACAACAAAACAAAACCCGACAAAAACCACAAAAAAACATTAAAAAGTCATTAACGTTAATGAAACTATAACAAATTGTCCTATAGAACCATGCCAGAGACCTTTTGCAATATCAAATACCAAATTCAATTTATTGAATATGCTTCTAAGGGAGTTTTCGGAGTCTCTGTGGTAGCTTGATCCTGGGCCATTAGATCACGAGTGTAGGGATCTAAGTACTAAGATATCCCGCCCCTCAATTCAAAACTGGGGACGGGATAGCTCAGTGGTCGGAGCACTTGCTTTCCCCCAGCCAAGTTAAGCAGCGTCGAGCGTGGTTACCAGTTGGATGGGTGACCGTTTGCGCGCCTTGGCTTCAGTGCAGTTCTCCCAGTTCACCCAGCTGTAAATGGGTACCTGCCCTCTTTAGGGTCAGGGAAGGTAAAGCAGCGAGGGGGAGGAGATGGGCGCCGCCCTCAATACGCTGGCCCCTTGAGAAGCTGAGGTCTCTGACGCCTCGCTCCTCTACAACCTTATAGGTTATGAGACACCTTTACTTTTACCAGTTAAAAACTATTGGTGGATTGAGGTACCGCACCTGCCTAGAAAGCAAAAAGTCCGGGTCAGAAGTGTGTGGTGGTTCGATCCCCGTTTGGGCTAAAACTGTTCCCCTATCCACTAGACCATGAGTGGTGGTTTGGGTGCTAGTCTTTCGTATGAGACGATAAACCGAGGTCCCGTTTGTTACGTTGAATTATTTGCACACGTAAAAAACCCCACGACAAGAGAGTTGTCCCTGGCAAAATTCTGTAGAATAAAAAGCCACTCTGATAGGGGAAACAAATACAGATGCAGACAGGGAAAAAAAGGGTGGCGCTGCTCTTGTGGCGACACGCTTTTCCCAGGAGGAGCAGCCCAAAATTCACGCAGAGAAATCTACAGTGATTTACTGTTATATGAACATGAAATGAAAATGAAAAAAATAGGGACAAAAAACCATGTACACTCATACCAGCATGAATATTCCCCAAAGTACAAAGAAAGTACTGAAATCGAGACGATTAGCACATGACTGATAACAGCAATTTTCTGTCCACATCTACAGCCATATTAGCACCACAAGAGCATGTACAGCCTTCAATACTCAATAGATAATACAACATCATTGATTGTAACAGCCATTTTTTTTTCTCTACAATATAAAAACAAACAAAATGGCTGGAAAGTGCTTCTCATAGCATTTCTTTGTGTGTGAGGCTGACTAAAAACCAAATCAGCCAAACAAGGGAGAGAGAGAGAGAGAGAGAGAGGGAGAGAGAGAGAGAGAGAGAGAGAGAGAGAGAGGAGAGAGAGAGGGGGGAGAGAGAGAGAGGGGAAGAGAGAGGAGAGGAGAGGGAGGAGAGAGAGAGGAGGAGAGAGAGAGAGGGAGAGAGAGAGGAGAGAGAGAGGGAGGAGAAGAGAGAGAGAGAAGAGATGGAGATGAGAGAGGGAGAGAGAGAGAGAGAGAGGGGGGGAGGAGACAGACGAAGACAGACAGAGACAGAGATAGAGAGAGAGAGAGAGAGAGAGAGGGAAGGAGAGAAAGAGAGAGGAAGAGAAGAGAGGAGAGAGAGAGGGAGAGAGAGAGAGAGAGAGAGAGGGAGAGAGAGAGAGGAGAGAGAGAGAGAGAGAGGAGAGAGAGGAGACAGATAGACAGAGACAGAAAGAGACAGGCAAAGATAGACAGAGACAGAGATAAGGAGAGAGAGAGAGAGAGAGAGAGAGAGAGAGAGAGAGAGAGAGAGAGAGAGAGAGAGAGAGAGAGAGAGAGAGAGAGAGAAGAGAGAGAGAGAGAGAGAGAAGAGAGAGACGAGAGACAGGAGAGATAATCGATGACAACAGCACAAGCGGCAATAGCTCCATTTAGCAAGTATTTTTTGCCTGTTGACAGTAATTTTTTGTTTTCATGTGATAATAAGGAAAAAATTGACATTCGTACTTATAAGCTGGTCAGCAAGCACGTGGGCACTTAAGGCCTTAGCACGCACGTACGCGCGCGCACATGCACACACATACACACACTCACACACAAACACACACACATTCATCTAATAATTATCACTTAGAGTGAACAGACGTTAAATTGAAGACAACGCACACACACACAGGCACACACAGACACACTATCCTTGAAATATAAAATAATGAATATAGAAATATATAAACACAGACAGACAGATAGACAGACAGACACATGCACGCAAACAAACACACATACCCTCATACACACAAACACATTTAAAAAAAACAACTCCTTTTATATCGAGGATATTTGAATAAAGCGCTCATGTGCTGTTTTGCATCCAGTACCCGTGTGTATGCGGTTTTGTAAATTATGTCATCTGTTCCCACCGGTACACAATTGCCTACTCTTCCGAAAAGCGGAATAGGATTTAACGTGTGTGCAATATGTTCTGCATGCATTTGCACACGGAGCCTCGGTTTATAGTCTCATCCGAAGGACTTTTGGGGAGAGTGGAGTCTGCACTGATGTTAACTCCAGGGGAAAATATTCCCTTGAACGGGAATCGAACCCGGGTCGTCAGATTGCGAGTGCAATGTTCTAACCACTAGGCTATCCTGTACACACAAACACACACATACACACACTTACACCTACAACTCCACCCACCCCTCTCTCTCTCTCTCTCTCTCTCTCTCTCTCTCTCTCTACACACACACACACACACACACACACACACACACACACACACACACACACACACACACACACACACACACACACACACACACACACACACACACACACACACACACACAACACACACACACATGCACTTGTTTCCCAGATCAGCAAACAATCGAACAGATCATTATCGCTTATTACTCTCTCCGCCACTCCCCCTCCCTGCCCCCCCCCCAGCCCCCCCCCCCCCCTCCATTCCCCCCAAGGCTAGTAACTGACTTATAATTGCACATGCAACATTTTCTTTTCTCTCTCCTCGATGTCATACAGAGAGCAGAGGGATAATTGATGATAATCTGCGAGTGATAATGGTTCCGTTTTACACGGATTTCTCTCCATGTGCATAATAATGTACTCCAATATCTCTTATATTCTTTGCGATAGTGATATATGAAAATAGATGTGTGTTGGATCATGTTTTGTATTGTTGTGGTTATTTTTGGTCATATTTTGGTGTGTTTTTTACAGAGAGGAGATTTCGTTACAAAGAGGAGTTTGTGTGTGTGTGTATGTGTGTGTGTGAGTGTATGTGTGTGTTGTGTGTGTGTAGGTGTGTTTTTGTATGTGTGTGTGTGTGTGTGTACGCATACGTGCATGTGTATGTGTGTGTTATATGTGTGTGTGCGTGTGTGTGTGTGTGTGTGTGTGTGTTTGTGTGTACCCTACTTACATGTATGTGTGTGTATGCGTGTGTGTACGCGTACGTGCATGTGTGTGTGAGTGTAAGTGTATACGTACGCGTACGTGCATGTGTATGTATGCGTGTGTGTATATACGCGTACGTGCATGTGTATGTGTGTGTGTGTGTACCCGTACTTGCATGTGTGTGTACGCCTACTTGCATGTGTGTGTGAGTGAGTGAGTGTGTGTGTATGCATACATGCATGCATATGTATATGTGTGTGTATGTGTGTGTACGCTTACTTGCATGCGCGCCTGTTGTGTGTTGTGTGTGTTGTGTTGTGTGTGTTGTGTGCGCGCGCGCGCACGGGCGCATATATATTCCTTTAAATCATACAACATAAAGTGTAAAGAGAACAGGGCATAAAACTGCTCCCTGTGGTACACTTGTTTTTCACTGGGATCAGGTTTGGATTCACTTTTTTTTTGCAACAACGGTCTGGATCAGTCTGTAGGCTATAAAGTAAAACAGTCAGTGGCTGTATAGTCGATACCTAAGGGTTTGGTTTTTCTAAGAAAAAAGAGAGAAGAATTGAATGGTGTGTAGCGTCAAAGGCTGTTAACAAGTCAAGGAAAGTGAGAAAGGCGATTTCTTCAAAGTCACAAACAAGTAGAAAACTATTCACAGTATGGATTTTAGTGGTTTCAGTGCTGTGGTTGACGCAATAGGCAGACTGAAACGCAGGAAGAAGACTGTTGGAGTTTAAAAAAAAAAGATGGCTGTTGAGCTGTTTTCAGAACTACTTTTTTTCACAAACACTTTCGAGAGATAAAAAGAAAGGTTAGGAACTTGTCTGTATTTCTTCAGACTGTTGTTGGATCAAAGTCATGCTCTTGAAGTAGAGGTCTCACTATTGAAGTTTTGATCATGGAGAGGGAACATAGTCCCAAAAGGAAAAAAAAGTTGACTATTTTGGTAATCATGGATGAAAGTTGAGTGGCGCTGCTCTTGTGGCGACGCGCTCTCCTACCTGGGAGAGCAGCCTAAATTTCACGCGAAGAAATCTGCCATGACTTAAAGTGGTATAATATGGAGAAAAAGATAATGAAGTTGTTGAAGTCACTAGGAGATAAGCGAAACAGGTTTATTACACAGGAGAATTTAAAAAAATATATTTTATTTCATACTACTTTAAGTAAAGAGATTTCTCTGTGTGAAATTCGGGCTGCTCTCCCCGGGGAGAGCGCGTCGCCACAAGAGCAGCGCCACCTTTGATTTTTTTATGTCTGCAGCTGTATTTGTTTCCCTATCAGAGTGGCTTTTTTTCTAATAATGTTGACAGGGACAACTCTCTTGCTGTCGTGGGTTCTTTAACGTGCGCTGAAAATTGTGTAACCCACGGGACCACGGTTTATCATCTTATCCGAAAGACTAGCGCCTAGACCAGCACTCATGGTCTAATGGATGGGGACAAAAATTCGGGCCCAAACGGGATTCGAACCACCGCACACTTCCGACCCGGACTTTTTGCTTTCTAGACAGGCGTGTTACCTCTAGACCACCTAAGGGTCGGTTCCTGTTTGAACCAAACACCCCCTCGTCCTTTGGAACCTAAGTTGGGATCTGGACGCAAATATTACTGTTTTTAATAACGTGATAAATGTAAGTTTTTGCGTGCGTCGCATAGTTTTAATAGTTCAGGGAACTTATAGTATTTGGAGATTGTGTTTTTGCTGAAAAATGTAGAAAGAAGCCAATGATCATAGGGAACAATAACACACAAGCAGTCGGGAAATAACTTGAGTGCAAGTAGTCTAGGCTCAAAACACACACGCAGGCAGATTTGATATTTTTTCTTTAAGTAAAAAGCATGCATTTGGTATGACTCGTGTTTCGGCTCCTGGATGAGCCTTGGTCCATCCATCCATCCATCCATCCATCCATCCATCCATCCATCCATCCATCCATCCATCCATCCATCCATCCATCCATCCATCCATCCATCCATCCATCCATCCATCCATCCATCCATCTCTCCCTTCTTCCCTCCTCCCTTCCTCCACCAACCCAACCACCCACCCTCCCATCCATCCATCCATCCATCCATCCATCCATCCATCCATCCATCCATCCATCCATCCATCCATCCATCCATCCATCCATCCATCCATCCATCCGTCCATACGTCCATCCGTCCACTCACCAATCATCCATCCATCCATTCATCCACCAACCCACCCATCCATTCATCCATCCACCCATCCATCATCCATCCATTCATCCATTCATCCATCCATCCATCCATCCATCCACCCATCCATCCATCCATCCATCCATCCATCCATCCATCCATCCATCCATCCATCCATCCACCTATCATTCATCCATCCATCCATCCATCTATTCATTCATCCACCTATCCATCCATCCACCCATCCATCCATCTATCCATCCATCCATTCAAACATCCACCCACCCACCCATCCATCCATCTACCCAAACCCATGCATCCATCAAATCATCCACCCACCCACCCATCCATCCATCCATCCACCCACTCATCCATCCAACATCCACCCATCCATCCATTAACCCATCCATTCACCCACCCATCCACCCACCCACCCATCCATCCATGCACACATCCACCCACACACACACACCCATCCACCACCCACTATCCATCCACCCATCCATCCATCCACTCATCCATCTACTCATCCATTCATCCATCCATCCATCCATCCACTCATCCATCCATCCACCCACCCACCCATCCATCCATCCATCAATCTATTCATCCATACAACCCATCCATCCACCCATCCATCCACCCATTTGTCCATCCACCTATCCATCCATCCATCCATCTATCAATTCATCTATCCATCCATCTATCTGTCCATCCATCCATCCACCCATCCATCTCTCCCTTCTTCCCACCTCCCTCCACCCACCCACCCTCCCATCCACCCACCCACCCTCCCATCCATCCATCCACCCACCCACCCATCCATCCACCCACCACCCCACCCACCCACCCTCCCATCCATCCATCCACCCACCCACCCATCCATCCACCCACCCACCCACCCACCCTCCCATCCACCCACCCACCCATCCATCCACCCACCCACCACCCATCCATCCATCCACCCATTCACCCAGCCAGCCAGCCATCCATACATCCACCCATCCATCCACCCACCCACCCACCCATCCACCCATCCACCCACCCACCAACCCATCCACCCACCCGCCCATCCATCCACCCATCCATCCAACCACAAATACCACAAATACTAGACACACACAACACAGATGCATCATAAGCGAAACCATACAGAAACAGAAACGAGCGGAAGGTGGAGGCAGGAACGGGGGGAAGAGAGGGGTAGGGGGGTAGGGGTTGAAGACGAGAGATGGAGGATGAAGGGAGAAGGGAGAAGTTAAACCAGAGAAGGAGGATGGAGAGAAAGAAGGGAGGAGTGAAGGAAGGAGGGAAGGAAGGAGGGAGGGGAGAGACAGAAAGTTGAGACTGTGAGGTCTGGGAGGCTGGCTCACACACGCAGACGACACGTTGGTGCTGGATCCGGCAGTATTTTGTCTCCATCCCTTCGCTTCTGTCGTTCACTTCGCCCGGGAGAGTTGATCAGGTAAGGTGAGATCTAGAACAGCCCTTTTCCTGACTGTTTCAGATAGGAGACTTAACAAGGTAAGAAGATATCTGGAAGCTTTTCTCCTGTTGTTTGATAGGAGACTTAACAAGGTAAGAAGATATCTGGACAGCGTTCTCCTGACTGTTTGAGATAGGAGACTTAACAAGGTAAGAAGATATCTGGACAGCGTTCTCCTGACTGTTTGAGATAGGAGACTTAACAAGGTAAGAAGATATCTGGACAGCGTTCTCCTGACTGTTTGAGATAGGAGACTTAACAAGGTAAGAAGATATCTGGACAGCGTTCTCCTGACTGTTTGAGATAGGAGACTTAACAAGGTAAGAAGATATCTGGACAGCGTTCTCCTGACTGTTTGAGATAGGAGACTTAACAAGGTAAGGTGAGATGTAGAACAGCCTTTCTCCTGATTGTTTTTGACAGAAGAGCTGATCAGGTAAGGTGCATAGACAGCCTTCTTCTTACTACTTGTGTTAGAAGAGTTGTTCAGGTTAAGGTGAGATGTAGATAGCCTTTCTCCTGGCTGTTTTTGATTGGAGTTTTGATCAGGTAAGGAGATAGCTAGAACAGCTTTTAGGAGACTTATCAAGGTAAAGTGAGATGCATAACAAACTTTCTCCTGACTGTTTCGGTAAGGAGATTCGAACAGGTAAAGTGATATCGAGACATCATTTTTCGTGTATGTTTCTGTTAGGAGATTTTGTCAGATAAGGTGATATCTAGACAGCTTTTCTTCTGAGTATTTCGGTAAGGAGAGTTGAACAGGTAAGGTGAGATGTAGACAGCTTTTTCTCTGGCTGTTTGTGATAGGAGATTTTATCAGGTAAGAAATATCTAGACAGCTTTTCTTCTGGGTGTTTTGGTAAGGAGATTTGAACAGGTAAAGTGATATTGAGACATCATTTTTCGTGGCTGTTTCTGTTAAGAGATTTTGTCAGGTAAGGTGATATCTAGACAGCTTTTCTTCTGAGTATTTCGGTTAGGAGATTTGAACAGGTAAGGTGAGATGTAGACAGCTTTTCTTCTGTTTTTGATAGAAGAGTTGATCAGGTAAGAAATATCTAGACAGCTTTTCTTCTGGGTGTTTTGGTAAGATTTGAACAGGTTAAGGTGATATCTAGACAGCTTTTTTTCTGGGTGTTTTGGTAAGGAGATTTGAACAGCTAAAGTGAGATGTAGACAGCCTTTCTTCTGACTGTGATTGAAGAGTTTATCAGGTAAGGTGAGATCTAGACAGCTTTTCTTCTGGCTGTTTTTGATAAAAGATTTAAACAGGTAAAGTGATATTGAGATTTCATTTTTTGTGGCCGTTTCTGTTAGGAGATTTTGTCAGGTAAGGTGATATCTAGACATCATTTCTCCTGGGTATTTGTGTAAGAAGATTTGAACAGGTAAGGTGATATCTAGACAGCTTTTCTTCTGACAGTTACAGTAAGGAGAGTTGATCAGGTAAGGTGATATTGAGACATCATTTCTCCTTACTGTTTTGATAGGAGAGTTTATCAGGGAAAAAGATATCTAGACAGCTTTTCTTCTGGCTGTTTTGATTGGAGATTTTCAGGTAAGGTGATATATAGACAGCTTTTCTTCTGGCTGTTTTGATTGGAGATTTTATCAGGTAAGGTGATATATAGACAGCTTTTCTTCTGGCTGTTTTGATTGGAGATTTTATCAGGTAAAGTGATATATAGACAGCTTTTCTTCTGGCTGTTTTTGATAGGAGATTTGAACACGTAAAGGGATATTGAGACATCATTTTTCGTGGCTGTTTCTGTTAGGAGATTTTGTCAGATAAGGTGATACCTAGACAGCTTTTCTTCTGGAATTTTCGGTTAGAAGATTTGAACAGGTAAAGTGATATTGAGGTATTTCTCGTGACTGTTTCTGTTAGATTTTGTCAGGTAAGGTGATATCTAGACAACCTTTCTCATGGGTATTGGTCGTAGGAGATTTGAACAGATGAGGTGATATCTAGACAGCTTTTCTCGTGGATGTTTCTGTTAGATTTTGTCAGGTAAGGTGACATCTTAGACAGCTTTTCTCCTGGGTATTTGTCGTCGGAGATTTGAACAGATGAGGTAATATCTAGACAGCTTTTCTTCTGGTTGTTTCTGTATGGAGAGCTGATCGGGTAAGAATGCTAAACAGCTTTCGTTTTGCTGCTTGTAATCGGAGAGATTATCAGTTAAGAAGAATGTATGTTTGTCCGTCATGTTCGACGATGACCTCCAAAACAGCAGAGGAGGCAGCTGCTGTTTCGGAAACTGGGCAGAAATTTGATCATAGTGAAGATGCATTGGCCACAGTACATCCCCACTCTCTCGGCCAAGTGGGGATAAGGACAGTCAGCGTTGGAGATGTTCTCCAAAGGCCAACCAGCCCCTAGGGCTGCAGCACATAGGACTGTGCGAGTCAAGCCTCCTAGTCAGTCATAGTCGATCACTAAAGACTAAGCTGTAAAGTGGAATTCCATGAGTGGGAAAGCCACTGATCATACAGCCTCTCAGTTTGCTGTTGCCCCCAGCATCAATGGTTTAATCAAGAACTGTGATAAAGCCCAGGAGATGACGGCAGTTAAGAAGAATAGACAGCATTTCTCATGGCTGTTTGTGACAGGAGAGTTTACCAGGTAAAAAGTTTCTGCTGAAAGAGTTGATTGGGGGAGATGCATAGACAGCCTTTCTCTCAGTTGTTTCTGTAAATAGAGTTTATCTGGTAAGGTGATAATTATTATCTCTACAACCTTCTTGTTGCTGTTTCTGTTACGGGAGTTGTTCAGGTAAGGTGATATCTAGACAGCCTTTCTCCTGACTGTTTTTGATAAGAGATTTGAACAGGTAAGGTGATATTGAGACATTATTTTTCGTGGCTGTTTCTGTTAAGAGATTTTGTCAGATAAGGTGATATCTAGACAGCTTCTCTTCTGAGTATTTCGGTAAGGAGATTTGAACAGGTAAGGTGAGATGTAGACA
This sequence comes from Rapana venosa, assembly GCA_028751875.1. Classification (NCBI taxonomy): domain Eukaryota; kingdom Metazoa; phylum Mollusca; class Gastropoda; order Neogastropoda; family Muricidae; genus Rapana; species Rapana venosa. Next base: position 38,882,803 of record CM054160.1, on the reverse strand, counting down.
GCTTTTCTTCTGGCTGTTTTTGATAGGAGAGTTGATCAGGTAAGAAATATCTAGACAGCTTTTTTCTGGGTGTTTTGGTAAGGAGATTTGAACAGGTTAGCTTTTCTTCTGGCTGTTTTTGATAGGAGAGTTGAGCAGGTAAGAAATATCTAGACAGCTTTTCTTCTGGGTGTTTTGGTAAGGAGATTTGAAAAGGTAAGGTGAGATGTAGACATATTTTCTTCTGGCTGTTTTTGATAGGAGAGTTGATCAGGTAAGGTGATATCTAGGCAGCTTTTCATCTTGCTGTTTCGGTTAGGAGATTTTAGCAAAGAAGTGTTATTGTGACATCATTTTTCGTGGCCGTTTTTTGTTAGATTTTGTCAGGTAAGGTGAGATCTAGACAACCTTTCTCCTGGCTGTTTTTGATAAGAGATTTGAACAGGTAAAAGGATATTGAGACATCATTTTTCGTGGCTGTTTCTGTTAAGAGATTTTGTCAGATAAAGTGATATCTAGATAGCATTTCCCCTGGGTATTTGTCGAAGAAGATTTGAACAGATGAGGTGATATCTAGACAGCTTTTCTTCTGGCTGTTTCTGTATGGAGAGTTGATCAGGTAAGAAGATATCTAGACAGCTTTCGTTTTTCTGTTTGTAATCGGAGAGTTTATCAGTTAAGAAGAACAGATAGACAGCATTGCTCGTGGCTGTTTGTAACACGAGAATTTATCAGGTAAAAAAGTTTCTGCTGAAAGAGTTGATTGGGTGAGATGCATAGACAGCTTTTCTCTCGGCTGTTTCTGTAGGTAGAGTTTATCTGGTAAGGTGATATCTAGACAACCTTCTTGTTGCTGTTTCCGTTACGGGAGTTGTTCGGGTAAGGTGATATCTAGACAACCTTCTTGTTGCTGTTTCTGTTACGGGAGTTGTTCGGGTAAGGTGATATCTAGACAGCTGTTTCTCCTGGTTGTTTGTGTAAGGAGATTTGAACAGGTGAGGTGGGATCTAGACAACTTTTCTTTTTGCTGTTTGTGTTAGCAGAGATGATCAGGTAAAAAGATGTAGACAGCCTTTGTCCTGGCTGTTTCTAATAGGAGAGTTTATCAGGTAGAGTAAATAGCCAAAACTGGTTGGTTTTTTGTTGCTGTTTGTGTTAAGAGAATTGATTAAGCACAGTGATGTAGACAAACATCTCTTTTTTGTCTGTTTCTTTTAGAAGGGTTGATTAGATAGTCAGTCTTGTAATTGCCCTTCATGGGATGATTTAAGTGTTTTTGACTTTGACTTTGACTAGATAAGATGATACTTAGACAGCCGTTCTCCTAGGGGGGATAGGGGGGGGGGGGGGTATTAAGGAAAGTTGATCGCGTGAGGTAAGGAAGGAAGGTGGCAGGATGGTTAAGACGTTTGCCTGCCAACAAGTCAACCGTGAGGCTCTGGGTTCGATTCCCAGCCTCGCCCTTTCTTCCCAGTTTGACCAAAAAACTCGAACTCAATGTCAAAGTCCTTGGGATGAGACTATAAACCGAGGCTCCATGTGCGAACGTACGCAGAACATCTTGCGCACAGGTTAAATCCTGTTCCGCTTTTCGAAAGAGTAGGCATTTGTGTGCCGGTGGGAACAGATGACAAAATTTACAAAACCGCATACACACGTGGACTTGATGTAAAAAAAACACATAAGTGCTTCTTCCATTATCCTCGATATAAAAGAATATAAAAATAGACAGCATTCTCCCTGGCTGTTTTAGATAGGAGATGTTATCAGGTAAGGTGATAATTATCAAGACAGCACTTCTCCTAGGTGTTTGTGATAGGAAGCTTGAACAGGTGAGGTGGGATATAGACAACATTTCTCTAGCTGTTTTTGCCAGGAGAGCTGATGAGGTAAGAATACTGGACAGCCTCAGTTGGTCAGTTAAGAGGAATAGTATCAGCCTTCTTCCTATTCTTTGTGGTCGGAGAGTTGACCAGGTAAGAACATATCTAGACAGACTTATTCTTGATGTGTGTGTTAGGAGTGTTGATGAGGTAAGATAAGTAAGCAGTCTGCTTTCTTAAACCTAATGTTTCTGTTATGAGATTTGACCAAGGAAGATGAAATTAATAGTTCTTCTCCTGCTGTTTTTGGGATAGGAAAAAACGATCAGGTAAGCTAAATAGACAAACTTCTTTGTTTTATGCTGTTTGCGTTGTTAGATCGTTATTGCTGGTTGTTTTGGATGTATTGTTCTTTGCAGGTTTTGGATTCTTTTTGATACTTGATTGTGTCTTTTTTTTTAACAATGTTTAATTGTTGAATAATTTTAGGAGTGTTTCACTAAAATGTTATGAATGGTCTTCTCTACCCCCTCTTCCCTCCTTCTAATAAAAAAAGAAAATCATCGACAACAACAACAAAAAAATCCTTAACTAGCATTACTGATGGATGTTCTTTTTTATTTTGATTTTTAAAAAAAATGTTAAATCACTGTTATCCCCACAGGCAAAATGCGGCTACCTTCATGGTGGGCAAAAAAACCGGTCACATACACACAATCTCACCATTGGTGAGCCTCGGAGCTCTAACCGAGGAACAAAAAAGAACGTGTTGACTGACATGAGTGCTGCATTTTATTCTATTCCTTATTTATTTATTCTTCTATATCGAGGATAATGGAATAAGCACTCATGCGCTTTTTTTACATCCAGTCCCCGTGTGTACGCGGTTTTGTAAATTGTCATCTGTTCCTACCAGCACACAATGCCCTACTCTTACGAAAAGCGCAACAGGATTTTAACGTGTGCGCAAGATATTCTGCGCGCGTTCGCACACGGGGCTTCGGTTTATAGTCTCATCCGAAGGACTTTTGGGGAGAGTGGAGTCTGCACTGATGTTAACTCCAGGGGGAAAATATCCCTCTTGAACGGGAATCGAACCCGGGTCGTCAGATTGCGAGCGCGATGTTCTAACCACTAGGCTATCCCGTCCCCCAGATAAAAAAAAAAGTTTGATGAATGGTGTTTACTAAAACAACAACAACGATGACAACAACAACAACAACAAAAACAACAGCGACAACATCAACAACAGCGACAACAACAACAACAACAACAGCGAAAACAACAACAACACCACTACCAACAACAACAACAACGATCACAACAACAGCGACAACAACAACAACAACAACAACAGCGACAACAACAACAGCGACAACAACAACAACAGTGACGACAACAACAGCCAAACACAAATCGGCTCACACAGTGTTACGAATGAATATTTATTTTGCTTTAGGTTTTGTTGTGATGTTTGTTGAATCACTGTCATTCCTGAAGTTGGAATGTGGCTACCTTCATGTTGGACACACACACACACACACACACACACACACACACACACACACACACACACACACACACACACACACACACACACACACACACACACACACACACACACACAAAACCGGTCGTATACACAAACTCTCACAAATGGTAAACCCCAGAGTTTCAGCTATAAAACGACACCCCCCCCCCCCTAATCCCCCCATCCCCTCCTCCAAACATCGTTGTAAGAATGAAGTTGCGGCTGCCTATCTGTACCAGTGGAGGAAGCTGGTTGCAACATCTTCAGTGGTGCCCCTTCACGGTCTATGGGACTACGGGATAACTGACAGGGAAGGTGACCTGTACTTTTCCTCCCCCCCCCCTCCCCCCACCACAACCACGACTATTTGTCTAGTGAGATTTTGACATGTATAAAGACTTGTGGGGACGGGATAGCTCAGTGGTCGGAGCACTCGCTTTCCCCCAGCCAAGTTAAGCAGCGTCGAGCGTGGTTACCACTTGGATGGGTGACTGTTTGCGCGCCTTGGCTTCAGTACAGTTCCCCCAGTTCACCCAGCTGTAAATGGGTACCTGCCCTCTTTAGGGTCAGGGAAGGTAAAGCAGCGAGGGAGAGGAGATGGGCGCCGCCCTCAATATGCTGTACCCCTAGAGAAGTGAGGTCTCTGACGCCTCGCTCCCCTACGACCTTACAGGTTATGGGACTCCTTTGCCTCCTTTACTATAAAGACTTGCTCATATACATGTATGTTTGGAACTGGCAGGGGAAAAAAGTTGAAATGTTTGAAGATTGGCGTGTTAATTTTCGTTAAAATACTTGAATACAGATCAACGGGTTTTTACTAACAATATGACATTTGTGTATGCTTTTACAATCAAGACACTTAATTTCTAATACTATTTTCTCGCAAAGATTGTTGTTTTAGCAAAATGCAGATAAACGAAAGATTTGGGTTTTTGTTTTTGTTTTTCTTCTTCTTTTTTTTCTGCAGTTGATAAAGTTCGTTGTCAGTCCAAATTTAATGACGAACTTTTACAATTTGTCAAGTTTATATATTCTTCAGATTCCCTTTATTTCAAACAAATTCAGTTCATTTAGCTTTGCAAGCACTGCCCCTCTCCCTCCCTCCAAATAACCAAGCAAGCAAGCAAGCCAGCACGCAAGCAAACGCACATATTAACAAACAACCAAACAAAGCAAACAATGAAAAATAGAAAAAAACCCAAGACAGATGAATTGAACATAAGGTAGCACACACACAGACACATATCGATATATCTATACATCTCTCTCTATCTATCTATATATCTATCTCTCTCTCTCTATCTATCTCTCTATCTCTCTCTCTCTCTATCTATCTCTCTCTCTCTATCTCTCTCTCTCTCTATCTATCTATCTCTATCTATCTATCTATCTATCTATCTATCTATCTATCTATCTATCTATCTATCTATCTATCTATCTATCTATCTATTTATCTCTCTCTCTCTATCTCTCTATCTATCTATCTATCTATCTATCTATCTATCTATCTATCTATCTATCTATCTATAATTATTATGAAATATCAAGCTCCGAAGAAATGTATAAAACTTGTGCCTTTTAAATGGAGTTAGTGTTTAATTAAAAACTTTTTCTCATGTTTTTTTTTAATCCATTGATGCTGAACTAAGGTTGATATCACTCCTAGCTCACCTGCATATATTTGAAGTTCCACATTCTCTTGGGATTTTATTTTAGCTCTATGTGTTCTATTTCATTAAAGTGTTGGAAGATGTCTTGCTTGAAACTTGTTCCTTTCTTCAATCAACTTCTGGCAAAGATCTGTCAGAATTTATCAAACTTGTGTAGTTACTTTACTTTTTGGGGGTTCTAAGTTCACATTTATTGAAATATATTGAATTGAAGAACACAGACAGTAGCACACACACACACACTCACACACAACCACACACACACACACACACACACACACAACACACACACACACACACACAACACACACACACACACAAGCACGTACGCGCGCACACACACACAACACACACACACACACACACACACACACACACACACACACACACACACACACACACACACACACACACACACACGCACTCACACAACACACACACACACACACTCACACACA
>CM054160.1:38862339-38872339 GCA_028751875.1 Rapana venosa | reverse complement strand
CTTTCTTTCTTTCTTCTTTCTTCTTTCTTCTTTCTTTCTTCTTTCTTCTTTCTTTCTCTTCTTTCTTCTTCTGTCTTTCTCTTCCTTCTTCTCTTTCCTTTTCTTTTTCTACTATCTTTTTCTGTCTTCTTTCTCTTACTCTTTCTTCTTCCTGCTGTGCTTTTCTTTCTTCTTCTTTCTTTTCTTTGTTTCTTTCTTTCTTTTCTTTCTTCTTCTTTCTTCTTTCTTTCTTTTCTTTCTTCTATCTTTCTTTCTTTCATTTCTCTTCTGTCTGTCTGTTTCTTTCTTTCTTTCTTGTCTTTCTTTCCTCTCTCTCTTCTCTTTCTTTCCTCTTTTCCTTCCTTTTTCTTTCTGTCTCTTTCTTTCTTTCTCTTTCCTTCGCTTTTTCTCTTCTTTCTCTTCCTTCCTTCCTTTCTTTCTTCTTTGTCTTCTTCCATTTTCTTTCTTCCTTGCTTTCTTTCTTTCCTCTTCCTTCCTCCCTTCTTTCCTTCCTGTCTTTCTTTCTTTCTTTCTTTCGTTCTTCCTCTCCCTCCGTCTTCCTCCGTCTTCTTCTTTCTTGTCGTACGCTCAGCACAACTTGTCTTCGTTCTGTCTTATGAGTCGAAAAAGAACTAGTTCGCTATGACGAAATGGGCCTGCCGTGAAGCGCCTGACAAGTTTAGGCCCAGCCCATCCGACCTCGACGTGAAGGAGAGAAGTGCTCTCTTCTCTGTCTGTCTGTAGTCAGAAAAAAAAGAAAAGCAGGAGAATGGACCGAGAAAGAGAAAAACAGATAATAACTAGGTGATAGGAAGACGAAGAAGATGGCAGCAAACAAAAAGAGAGGGATAGAAAAGAGGGGATTCCGAGGACAGAATTTCCAGGTTGTGAGAATGGTGTTTATACTGACCGCTTCATAGATGATGTCGATTTATTTGGGGTTTTTTCTTGTTTTTTTTTTCTTTTCTGTTGTTTGATTTTTTTTTTCTTTCATTCTTTTTGTTTGCTTTTTCTTTCTTTCTTTATCTCTTTTCTTTCTTTTTTCTTTTCTTTCATTCTTTCTTTGTTCGTTTTTCATTTTTCTTTTTCTTTCTTTTTTTTCTTTCTTTCTGTCTGTCTGTCTTCTTTCTTTCCTTCTTATTTCTTCTTTCTTCTTTCTTTTCTTTTTTTCTGTTTTCGTTTCTTTTTTCTTCTGTTTGTCTGTCTTTCTTTTTTTTTTCTTTTTTTTTTCCTTTCTTTTTCTTCTTTCTTTCTTTCTTTTCCTTCTTCCTTCTCTTCTTCCTCCTCCTTCCTTCCTTCCGTCCTTCTCCTTCCTTCCTTCCCTCCTTCCTTCCTGTCTATCTTCCTTCCGTCCTGTCTTTCTTTCTCTCTTTCTCTCCCTCTCTCTGTCTGTCAGCCTTTCTTCTTATTGGTCGAACGCTCAGACAGCAACTAGTGTTGTCTGTCATATGAGCGAAAAATGAGTTGCGCTGCCGTGAAGCGCCTGACAAGTTTAGGCCCAGCCCATCCGACCTCGACGTGAAGGAGAGAAGTGCTCTCTTCTCTGTCTGTCTGTAGTCAGAAAAAAAAGAAAAGCAGGAGAATGGACCGAGAAGGGGGAAAATAGATAATAAGTAGGCGATAGGAAGACGAAGGTTATGGCAGCAAACAAAAAGAGAGGGATAGAAAAGAGGGAATTCCTAGGACAGAATTTCCAGATGGTGAGAATGTTGTTTATACTGACCGCTTCCAGATGATGTCGATTTATTTGAGTTTTTTTTTCTTGTTTTTTCCCCTTTCTTTTGTTTGATTTCTTTTCTTTGTTTTCTTTTCTTTTTTTCATTCATTCTTTGTTTTTTATTTATTTATTTTTTCTTTCTTTCTTTTTCTTGCATTTATTCTTAGTTCGTGTTTTCTTTCTTTTTTTCTGTTCTTTCCTTCTTTCTTTCTTTCTTTCTTTCTGTGTATCTATCTGTTTTCCTTCCTTCCTTCCTGCCTGCCTGCCTGCCTGCCTGCCTGCCTTCTTTCCTTCCTTCCTTCCTTCCTTCCTTCCTTCTTTATCTATCTGTCTCTCTTCCTTTTTCCCTTTCTTTCTTTCGTTCTTTCTTTCTTTCTTTCTTTCTCTCTTTATATGTATCTATCTATCTTTCTTCCTTCCTTCTATCCTTCCTTCCTTCCTTCCTTATCTATCTGTGTTTCTTCCTTTCTTTTATATCTATCTGTCTTTCTTCCTTCTTCCCTTTCTTTCTTTCTTTCTTTCGTTACCTTGTCTTTGTCTTTTTCATACTTCCCTCTTCACTTTTTCTGTCTTACTGTCTTGCTGTCTTTCTTTAATCAACATATTTGTTCCTTTCCGTTTTGTTTCCTTTTTGTTCTTTATTTTTTTCTGCTCCTTGCATTCTTTCTTTCGTTTTCCTTTTCTTTCTATTTCTATCTGTTGTTTGTTTCTCATTTCTATGTCAGGGTAAGTCATAGTTTGTCAATATTGTTATGAGCTATATAAATTACACTTGCAACGTAAATCAAGCCCGGTTTTCTTTTGGTCTCTCAGTTGGTCATAAATCTGCACTGGCTCTGAAAACTCAACAGTCGTAGGATTTGTAAGTAGGTATTTTCAATACGTGTTATGGTCGTTATTGGGCGTTTCTCAGATTGAGCACTGCTAGAGGTCACCTGGGGGACTGTACTGAAGCCAAGGCGCGCAAACGGTCACCCATCCAACTGGTAACATTGACGCTGGGGGCAACAGCAAAGTGAGAGGCTGTATGACCAGTGGCTTTCTTTCCCACTCATGGAATTCCACTTCACAGCTTAGCCTTAAGTGATCGACTATGACTCTCTGACTAGGAGGCTTGACTCGCACAGTCCTTATGTATGTGCTGCAGCCCTGGGGGCTGGTTGGCCTTTGGAGAACATCTCCAATGCTGACTGTCCTTATGCTCACTTGGCCGAGAGAGTGGGGATGTACTGTAGGCAAGGCATCTCCACTATAATAAAATTTCTGCCCAATTTCCAAAACAGCAGCTGCTTCCTCTGCTGTTTTGGAGGTCATCGTCGGACACGACGGACAAACATACAATATACATAACCACGCTCGACGCTGCTTAACCTTAGCTGGGGGAAAGCGAATGCTCTGACCACTGAGCTATCCCGTCCCTAAACACGGCAAAACTTTATCAAAGCGTTATCAAATGATGCTTTCTCCTGCAAAATTGTTGTCTTGTTGTCTTGACAGTAAACAGGCGAATATATGTTTGTATTACGGGGTGTAATGTGATACAGAACTTTGGGCATTCTTCTTTTCCTTCGCGATATCCTCGTCGCCTCTCTTTTTTTTTTAAAATTCTTCTTCTTATTTGTGTTGTTATCAACATTTTTCTTCATATTCTACTTTGCATTCTACTTGTTTGTATTTTTTGTGTGCATATTTCTTCCTCTCTTTCCTCTACTTCTCATAGATTTCTGTCTTTATTCTTGTGCCATCGACATTCTGTTCACATGTGCAACAGCAGCAACAACAACAACAACAACAGCAGCAACAACAACAACAACAACAACAATAACAGCAGCAGCAGCAGCAGCAACAACAACAAGCAACAACAACAGCCAAACAAAAAACCAAAACTGCAACAAATCAAACGTAAGGGCACACAAAGAGTTAATGTCGAAATCTTAAATTTCAAACGTATTTGTTTGTAAACGGTCTAAGTTTGTAATAGAAGCATTAAGCTATTTTGGCCACATTAAGACAGAAATAAGATATCTTTTTTGCAATCGAATCTCCAAATTACGGTGTTTATTGCACGTATAATTTGCTTTCTTCATCTGCAGAAACAAATTGCGTGACTGAGGTATTATTTCTAAGTGTTAAAATTAGAGGGTTTCTTGTGTATAAAAAGATGTGTCGAAGATTTCGCGGGTTGCTTTCTTCAGTTGTTTTGTTATTCTTGACATCATAACAACTTTTTCCATCAGAAGCATCATCATCGTTATCATCAATATGGTTGGTTAAATATAGTTTGTTGTTCTCATCTAATGTATCTTCCATTTTAAAAATCTGTCTTTCTGTTTGTCTGTCTGTCTGCCTGTCTGTCTGTCTGTCTGTCTTTCTTTCTTAATTTCTTTCTTCTTTCTTTCTTTCTTTCTTTCTTTCTGTCTCTCTCTCTTTGTTTGTTTGTTTCTTTCTTTCTATCTCTTTTTGTTTTTTGTTTGTTTGTTTGTTTGTTTGTTTCTTTCTTTCTTCCTTCCTTTATTTCTTACTTTCTTTCTGTCTCTCTTTCTTTGTTTCTTTCTTTATTTCTTTCTTCCTTCCTTCCTCCCTTCCTTCCTTCCTTCCTTTCTTTCTTTTCTTCTTTCTTTCTTTCTACCTTCCTTCCTTCCTTCCTTTTTTACTTTCTTTCTTTCTTGCGGTCTTTTTTCTTTCTCTCTCTCTCTCTCTCTCTCTCTCTCTCTCTCTCTCTCTCTCTCTTCTCTCTCTCTCTCTCTCTCTTCTCTCTCTCTCCTCTCTCTCTCTCTCTCTCTCTTCTCTTCTCTCTCCCCTCTCTCTCTATCTCTCTCTCTCTCTTTCTTTCTTTCTTTCTTCTGTCTGTCTGTCTTTCTTTCTTTCTTTACTTCTTTCTCTCTGCTTTTCTTTCTTTCTTCATTCCTTTCTTTCTTTCGTTCTTTTTCCTTTCTTTCTTTCTTTCTTTCTTTCTTTCTCTCTCTCTCTCTCTCTCTCTCTCTCTCTCTCTCTCTCTCCTCTCTCTCCTCTCTCTCTCTCTCTCTCTCTCTTCTCTCTCTCTCTCCTATTTGTCTGCCTTTCTTTCTTTCTTTTTTTGTTCAGTTTTCAATTTTTTCTGGGACAACAATTTTTTTCAGGTCTCTAACGTAGCCAGGTCAGTTAGTTTTTTGCATGCTGGGTCGCGTTCATTTTGGATTCTATTTTTAGACCCCTGTTTGCGTGCACAAGGCTTTCATTCTCAACTCCATTACTGAGAAAATATGACAAGATCTTTAACGTGCATTTTCGGATGTTTTTTTCTTTTAAATTCAAAGGTGAAGTGTGTGTCAAATTTTGGATTAGAATACCTCAGCTGGAAGAATTTTTAATGTGGTTTTAGCTGTTGTGTTTTTAAGGTGTTGTTGTGCAATGTTGTTTAAGTGTTGAAAAGATGATGTTTAAGTTTGAAAAATGTTATAAGCAGAAAAAAAGAAAGCAAAAATATTCCAGACTTCAGAAAAAATGTTGTACAATACGTAGAAGAAACATTAACAAGGAAACTTAAATTCGAACACTCATACACGCAGATAGATTCACAGACACAGACAGAAACAGAAAGACAGACAGACAAGCAGACAGGCATGCACACAAACTTACACACACACACACACACTCACAGACACACACACACAGACACACACTCGATCACACACAAACAAACACACACACTCATACGCTCACACAATTACTCATTTTCTCTCTCTCTCTCTCTCACACAAACACATACACACACACTCACACACACATACAATATCACACATACAGACACACACACACACTCATACACTCACACACTCTCTCACACTCACACACACAAACACACACGATCACACACACATACAAGCACACACACACTCATACACTCACACGCCTACACACAATCATACACACATACACACACATACAAACACACACATTCATACACTCATACACTCACACACACACACACTCACTCACACGCACACACTCGCACGCACACACACACACTCACACACACTCACACACACACCCACACTCACACACACACACACTCACACACACACTCACACACACACACACACACACACACACACACTCTCTCTCTCTCACATACACACACCCGCACACACACACACACACACACACACACACCACATACACAAACACAAACACACCCACAAACACACACTCACCCATTTCGTCTAATATCACTTATGGTGAAAAGACGTTAAATCGAAAGAACAACACTCACCCATACACACAAACACACAAACACACTCACCCATACACACAAACACACACACACACACACACACACCACACCACACCACACACACACACACACACATACACACATACACACAAACACTCACACACACAAACACACACACACACAAACACACACACACACACACACACACACACACACACACACACACACACACACACACACACACACACACACACACACACACACACACACACACACACACGCACAAACACCTACACACATACAAACACACACGATATTTAATTCATTTGGGCACTGGGGATAAACAAATTTAACTTTAAGAAAAAATAATAACACACTGGAATACAGTTTAAGTATTAATCCACAAAAAATCGGTAAAAATAAATAATACAAGCCCAAAACACAATCGTTCTGTAATGCGTCCAAGTTTGTTAAAGTTTCCCCAGTTTGAAAATATATCAAAGCCAGTCCAAAATATATTACAGAAATTAAGAATTAACCTTTTGCTTTAAACACTAAGAATTAACCTTAAGCTTCAAACACTAAGAATTAACCTTTGGCTTCAAACACTAAGATTTACCCTTTAGCTTCAAACACTAAGAATTAACCTTTAGCTTCAAACACTCAGAATTAACCTTTGGCCTCAAACACGAATAGTTAACCTTTGGCTTCAAACACCAAGAATTAACCTTTGGCTTTAAACACTAAGAATTAACCTTTCGCTTCAAACACTAAGAATTAACCTGTCGCTTCAAACACTAAGACTTAACCTTTGGCTTCAAACACTTCTTTTGAACTGAACTGACTCCAACGATTTTTCTTTTTCAAATTAGAGGTATTCCATTCTAAAATCAAATTTGTCTCCAATTGCACTGATTAGATGAGTGTAGGCCATTGTGTACCGGTGGGAACAGATGACAAACTTTACGAAACCGCATACACACGGGGACTAGATGTAGTAAAGAACATGAGTGCTTATGCCATTATCCTCGAAATAAAAGAATAAAAGAAAGAAAGTGTAATAAGACCATCACCCTCGCACACAAACACACACACAACCCCCCCCCCCCCCCCCCCCCCACCTCACACTCACGTAGTTTAGCATGGTCTTTTTTTGTTGTTGCTGCGTCATCTTCTGTGACGTCCCCCGTCCTGCTGTTCCCACTCCGCTCATTTCAATCTCCCTGCCACAGCCATACCCAGATTCGTTATGTCTCATCCTCAGGGTCGGAAGTCCACAGGGAGCCCATCACTATCAGGCCGCCGTGGGGCCACCAGCCAGAGGTTAAGCATGGTCTTTATCACCAATAAGCTTTACAATCTCAGAAGTCCTTTTAATTCTAAGTCAAATAATGATCAGTGATTGAGTGGGGGACGGGATAGCTCAGTGTTCACAGAGTACTCGCTTTCCCCCAGTCAAGTTAAACAGCATCGAGCGTGGCTACCACTTGGATGGGTGACCGTTTATGCGCTTTGGTTTCAGTACAATCCCTCAGTTCACCCAGCTGTAAATGGGTACCTGCCCTCTTTAGGGTCAGGGAAGGTAAAGCAGCGAGAGAGAGGAGATGGGCACCGCCCTCAATATGCTGGCCCTAGAGAAGTGAGGTGTCTGATGCCTCGCTCCCCTACAACTACATAGAGTATGGGGCACCTTGACCTTTTTATACTGTATTATTTTCGTTTTTACACTCTCATTTTCTTTATGTACTCTATGCTTACGTTCTAAAGAAAGAAATGTGTATGGTTTGTGCAAAAAAGCTTTTTCTTCCTTTTTGAAGCAATGTATAACACTGGCTAATTGTGATTTTTATTCTAATTTTAAGAAATGCACCCTCACTTATTTTCTTTAAAGTTTAGAGCCATGTTTTATACTAAGAGCTTATCATAGCTAAAGATATTTTGAACAAAACTTTTTAAACAGTAACATTAGTTGACTATAGGCCAAGGCACTTAGCTGACAACAATAACTGACTGCATTGACATACACGTTTAGAATTCAATGTGTGTGACCGTCTGACAGAGTGGGCAACGTATGCGATGACTAGTCCAAGATTACCTGTTCGAATCGCACTCATGGAATAGAGATGATGGTGGAAGAAGAAGAAGAAGAAGAATTGCGAAGAAGAAGAAGAAGAAGAAGAATTGCGAAGAAGAAGAAGAATTGCGAAGAAGAAGAAGAAGAAGAAGAAGAAGAAGAAGAAGAAGAAGAAGAAGAAGAAGAAGAAGAAGAAGAAGAAGAAGAAGAAGAAGAAGAAGAAGAATTCCGAAGAAGAATTGCGAAGAAAAGGAAGAAGAATTGTAATGCAGAAGAAAAATTGCGATGAATTGTGAAGAAGAAGAACTGCAAAGAAAAAAAAGAATTGCAAAGTAGAAGAATTGCGAAAAAGAAGAAGAAGAAGAAAAAGAAAAAGAAGAATTGCGAAGAAAAAGAAGGGGAAGAATTGCGAAGAAGAATTGCGAAGAAGAATTGCGAAGAAGAAGAATTGCGAAGAAGAAGAATTGCGAAGAAGAATTGCGAAGAAGAAGAAGAAGAAGAATTGCGAAGAAGAATTGCGAAGACGAAGAAAAAGAATTGCGAACAAGAATTGCGAAGAATAATTGCGAAGAAGAAGAAGAAGAAGAAGAAGAAGAAGAAGAAGAAGAAGAAGAAGAAGAAGAAGAACAAGAACAAGAACAAGAACAAGAAGAAGAAAAAAGGAGAGGAAGAAGGAGAAGAAGAAGAAGAAAAAGGAGAGGAAGAAGGAGAAGAAGAAGAATCGCGAAGAAGAAGAATGCGAAGAAAAAGAAGAAGAAGAATTGCGAAGAAGAAGAAGAAGAAGAAGAAGAAGAAGAAGAAGAAGAAGAAGAAGAAGAAGAAGAAGAAGAAGAAGAAATTGCGAAGAAGAAGAAGAAGAAGAAGAAGAAGAAGAAGAAGAATTGCGAAGAAGAAGAAGAAGAAGAATTGCGAAGAAGAAGAATTGCGAAGGAGAATTGCGAAAACGAATTGAGAAAAGCATTGCGAAAGAAGAAGAAGAAGAAGAAGAAGAAGAAGAAGAAGAAGAAGAAGAAGAAGAAGAAGAAGAAGAAGAAGAAGAAGAAGAAGAAGAAGAAGCAGAAGAAGAAGAATTGCGTGGAAGAAATGCGAAGAAAAAGAAGAAACAGCGAAGAAGAAGAATTACGAAGAAGAAGAGTTGCGAAGAAGAATAATTGCGAAGAAGAAGAATTGCGAAGAAGAAGAATTGCGAAGAAGAAGAAATGTGAAGAGGAAGAAAAATTGCGAGGAGGAAGAAAAATTGCGAAGAAGAAGAATTGCGAAGAAGAATTGCGAAGAAAAAGAAAAAGAAGAAGAAGAAGAAGATATGCAAAGTAGAATTGCGAAGAAGAAGACGAAGAAGACGAAGAAGAAGAAGAAGAAGAATTGCGATACGAAAAATTGCAAAGAAGAAGAACTGCGAAGAAGAAGAAAAAGAAGAAGAAGAAGAAGAAGAAGAAGAAGAACAACAACAACAACAAGAACAAGAACAAGATTTGCGAAGAAGAAGAATGACGACGAAGATTTACGAAGAAAAATAATTGTGAAGAAAAAGAGAAGAAGAAGAATTTTGAAGAAGAATTGCCAAGAATGGCGAAGAAGAATTGCGAAGAAGAATTGCAAAGAAGAATTGCGAAGAAGAAGAATTGCGAAGAAGGAGAATTGTGAAGCAGAAGAATTGCGAAGAAGAGGAATTGCAAAGAAGAATTGCGAAGAAGAGGAATTGCAAAGAAGAAGAATTGCGAAGAAGAAGAATTGCGAAGAAGAAGAATTGCGAAGAAGAAGAATTGCGAAGAAGAAGAAGAAGAAGAAGAAGAAGAAGAAGAAGAAGAAGAAGAAGAAGAAGAAGAAGAAGAAGAAGAAGAAGAAAAATTTGAAGAAAAATTTGAAGAAGAAGAAGAAGAAGAAGAAGAACAACAACAACAACAACAACAGCAACAATAACAACAAGAAATGCAGTATAACCATTCAAATGTTACTTTTTCATTTATAAACAAAAGCTACACAATAATGTGACAGAACAGAGAGCTACATTAATTTT
>CM054160.1:38849839-38857339 GCA_028751875.1 Rapana venosa | reverse complement strand
ATAGTATAGTAGTAGTAGTAGTAGTAGAGTAGTAGTAGAGCAGCAGCAGCAGTAGCAGCAGCAGTAGTAGTAGTAGTAGTAGTAAGTAGATAGTAGAAGTAGTAGTAGAATAGTAGTAAGTATAGTAGTAGTAGTAGTATATGGTAGAAGTAGTAGTAGTAGTTAGTAAGTAGTACACTAGTAGTACAGTAGTAGTAGGAAGTAGTAGTAGTACTAGTTAGTAGTTAGTATAGTAGTAGTAGTAGTTAGTAGTAGTAGTAGTAGTAGTAGTAGTAGTAGTAAGTAGTAGTAAGGATTTTGGAAGTCCATTCGCTGACACATCGTTAAACCGATTTGAGGAAGGGGGCAGCTTGTGTTGTGGGGGGGGGGGGGGGGGGGAGGGTGAGGGTGAGGGAATAGAGGGACGGAAGGGGGGGGAGGGGGGGGTCGGGTCTGGTTACCTTATAACTGGGTTATGTACACTTTTGTATGTTCGAGGTTTGTCTGTGTAAAGACAATGGCTAAGGACTGGACGTGACAAGAATGGTAGCAGTATGACCTGACGAAACTTAATCATACGGTCTGTATGCATGGGGACGCGATAGCTCAGTGGTCAGAGCACTCGCTTTTCCCCCTAGCTAAGGTTAAGCCAGCATCGAGCGTGGTTACCACTTGGATGGGTGACCGACCGTTTGCGCGCCTTGGTTTCAGTACAGTTCCCCCAGTTCACCCAGCTGTAAATGGGTACTTGCCTTCTTTTAGGGTCAGGGAAGGTAAAGCAGCGAGGGAGAGGAGATGGGCGCTGACTTCAATATCCCTGGAGAAGCTGAGGTCTCTGATGCCTCAGTCCCCTACGACCACATGGGTTATGGGACACCTTTATCTTTTACTGTATGCGTGCTCTGCCCTTTTTCCTTTAGTTGTCTGTTGATTCAAGATCACGGATTTAACTCTTACACATGACAATGAGGTCTGGAATGACTTTCTGCCAGCAGTAACTCTGTAAAGATAAAGATGTTCCCATAAACTAAAATAGTCATTGTGGAGCGAGATATCAGAGACTTCATCTTCTCCAGGGGCCAGTATATTGAGGGCGGCGCCCATCTCCTCTACCTCGCTGCTTTACCTTCCTTGACTCTAAAGAGGGCAGGTACCCATTTTGCAGCTGGGTGAACTGGGGGAACTGTACTGAAGCCATGGCCCACGAAAGGTCAGTCAACCATACAAGAGGTGACCACGCCCAATGTTAACTTAGGGGAGAACCAGTGCTCTAATTTCTGAGCTATCCCATCCTAGTAACTTGTACAGAATTCTGAAAAAAATGTTCAGTCCATCAAAATTGTGTAGAATTCTGAAACGTTTCAGTCCATCAGATGAAAATGTTGAATCCTGCTTGCTCTGTAAATCCGACGTTGAAGAGAAGAATAAACACAAGCAGGTTGACAGAAATGAAAACTGTACAATCTTATAAATACTCGTGTTGTAATTAAGATTTCATTGCTAGAGAATGAACAAGGGTTTGCATTATTCGCACTACTTTCCATATATCATCATGCAAGCTCATGGACTCTGGTGTAGTCTTTAGACTTCAGTCCTATAGAGTGAACACGGATGTGCATTACTTCCATTACTATCCATATTCTGCAATCTACTCCAGTATATGCGTGCCATAGATGACTTGGTCAACAATTCTCTCCATCTGTCTGCCTTAGCGGTGGAATTACACATTGCAGCATATGCTAACATCTCTTCATGGCGAAGGAAATTGAGTTGGAATGATTTCTGGCTGAAGATGAAGGAAAAGCAGCGGCAGCAGTAGCAGTAGTAGTAGTAGTAGTAGTAGTAGTAGTAGTAGAGTAGTGGTAGTGGTAGTGGTAGTAGTAGTAGTAGTAGTAGTAGTAGTAGTGGTAGTAGTAGTAGTAGTAGTAGTAGTAGCAGCAGCAGCAGCAGCAGCAACAACAGAAGCAGCAGCAGCAGCAGCAGCAGCAGCAGCAGCAGCAGCAGCAGCAGCAGCAGCAGTAGCAGTAGTAGTAGTAGTAGTAGTAGTAGTAGTAGTAGTAGTAGTAGTAGTAGTAGTAGTAGTAGTAGTAGTAGGGTAAAGTAGTAGTAGTAGTAGTAGTAGTAGTAGTAGGGTAAAGTAGTAGTAGTAGTAGTTATTGTTGTTGTTGCTGTTATTGTTGGTGGTAGTAGTAGCAGCAGCAACAGTAGCAGAAGTAGTAGCAGCAGCAGCAGTAGTAGTTTGTAGTAGTAGTAGTAGTAGTAGTATAGTAGTAGTAGTGGTAGTAGTAGTGGTAGTAGTAGTAGTAGTAGTAGTAGTAGTAGTAGTAGTAGTAGTGGTAGTAGTAGTAGTAGAAGTAGTTGCTGTTGTTGTTTTTGTTGCTGCTGTTGCTGCTGCTGCTGCTGGGGCTGTAGTCTTAGTTGTTGTTGCTGTTGTTGTTGCTGTTAAATTCTGTTGTCGGCGTTGCTGCTTAAGAACAAAAAAAGAAGAAAAAAAAGAAACATACACAGACAGCCTTCTTCTTACGCCTAATTATTCGGTTGGGCGCGTTTTTAATTTCCCGTGAGAGTAAGTAGGCTCTTTTATCTGAGTTGTTTGTCTGGTTTTTTGGTTCTTATTCATTATTTTCTTTGTCTTTCTCTTTTTTCTGGATACTCTGCCTATTTGCTCGCCATTCTTTATGTTCTTCTTTTTCTTTTTCTTCTGCGTCTTTCCATTGTGAGGTCATCAGCTTTAGATAGGCTTTATATAGCGTAAAATAGGGTAAAAGCGTTCCCATAGTCTATGTGGTCGTAAGGCAATGAGGCATCAGAGACCTCACTTCTCTACCTTGTCCTTACGTATACCTAGATTCAACCAATCCACCGTTGGCCGTCGCTCTTTCTCTATTTCTGGTCCATCGATCTGGAATGACCTCCTCTCTCCCCCTCTCTCTCTCTTTCTCTCTCTCTCTCTCTCGATCTCTCTCCCCTCATCCTCTCTCTCATCTCTCATCTCTCTCTCTCCCCCTCTCTCTCTCTCTCTCTCTCTCTCTCTCTCTCTCTTCTCCGCCAAAAGCCTTCTTATGACACTTTTAAATTCAGTCTCAAGACATATTTATTTCAAACCTAAGATTTTCCTCTCCTGCTTCATCTCAAGCTTTTCCCTGCCTTCAACAGCCAAGATTCTATCGCCCTGCCAGGGTGTGTGACCTGTGTGTTGTGTGTGTGTGTGTATGTGTGTGTGTGTTTGTGTGTGCGTGCGTGCGTATGTGCGTGCGTGCGAGTGTGCGTGCATATTTGGACTTGATGGAACTATTGATTGTTACTGGTTGTATGTCTGTGTAAGAATGAGTTTAGTGCAAGCGTTTTGATTTGTCTCTGCAAAATTCCATTTATTGTTATTGTTATTATTATTATTATTATATTGAGGGCGGCGCCCAACTCCTCTCCCTCGCTGCTTTACCTTCCCTGACCCTAAAGAGGGCAGGTACCCATTTACAGCTGGGTGACCTGGGGGAACTGTACTGAAGCCAAGGCGCGCAAACGGTCACCCATCCAAGTGGTAACCACGCTCGAGGCTGCTTAACTTGGCTGGGGGAAAGCGAGTGCTCCGACCACTGAGCTATCCCGTCCCCGTAAAGTGAAGTTATTGAAACAAGCAAACGGGCAGAGCGTAGCCAACATTGCTTGTTGTTATGTTTTGAAAAATGCTATTTTGAGATTGATACCATGCATGACCCGCTCTTAACATAATAATAATACATGGAATTTACAGAGCGCTATATCTTGCAATTACAAATCAGAGCGCTTCCATTCAATCCGCTCCCACACAAGCAACCAGCAATGATTAACAATATTCTAACAAATTCAAATGTACACACACACGCACACACACACACACACACACACACACACAACACACACACACGCGCGCGCGCGCGCGCGCGCGCACACACACAGGTTGTACATTTCAGCAGGGTGATGGAATTTTGGATTTCAAAGGCAGGGACAGCCATGAGATGAAACAAGAGGGAAAATATTAGGTTTGAAATAGGTATGTTTTGACGCTGGATTTAAAGCTGTCGTAAGTAGGCTTTTCACGAAGGGAGAGAGGGAGATCATTCCAGATTGATAGACCAGAAATAGAGAAAGAGCGACGGCCAACGGTGGATTGGTTGAATCTAGGTATTCGTAAGCCCAAGGTATCTGCAGCAGAGCGGAGGGAACGAGAAGGAGTGTACAGGTGAAGACATTCACAGAGGTAGGAGGGTGCTGTTTTGTGGAGACATTTGTAACAGAGGGTACTGATCTTGTACTTTACTCTCTGTGGCACAGGCAACCAGTAGAGAGATTGCACAAGTGGAGTAATATGCTAAGATTTTTTTTCTTTTTGAGGACTAATCGAGCTGCAGAGTTTTGTATGCGTTGAAGGGAGTGGATAGATGATGCTGGCAGACCAGCCAAAAGAGAATTACAATAGTCCAGACGTGAAAGAATAAGAGATGTGACAAATTTGGATGTTGCATCAGTGGACAGGTACTTTCGGATTGCACTTATACGTCGTAATTGATAGTAGCAGGACTGGCAGGTCTGGGTGATGAATTTTTGCATAGAGAGTGTGTTGTCAATAACAACACCTAGATACTTAACTGCAGTGGATAGCGGAACTGATGTACTGCCAAATTCTTTTGAATCTGTTGTGATGGAAGAGAGTTTGTGTTTGGTCCCTATAATCATGGCTTCGGTTTTATGTGCATTTAGCTGTAACTTGTTTTGTATCATCCAGTTTTGAATGTCTTAAAGGCAAAGTGACATATTTGTCAAGAGAGAAGGCAGATTTTCAGGAGTGTCACTGCTTTGAATCTGAGAGTCATCAGCGTAGAAATGATGGTTGATCTGGTGACGGTTTATTATGTATGAGAGTGGAACACTGTAGAGAGTGAACAGGACAGGGCCCAAAACTGATCCTTGTGGGACTCCACATTCTAGTTTTACAGGAATTGATTGAATTTTTTTTTACTTTGACTGTCTGGAATCGATCAGTGAGGTATGAACTAAACCAGGTAAGGGCTGTGCCAGTAACACCGAACGTTTTTTTGAGACGGGAGAGAAGGATAGAGTGATCTATAGTGTCAAATGCTGCAGATAAGTCGAGAAGAGTGAGAAGGGAGATTTTCCCTGAGTCAGAAGCATAACAACTTAAAATATCTGGCATATATATCCGAAGTCTCTCTCTGTCTCTGTGTCTGTGTCTCTATCTCTTTCTCTTTCCATCTCTCTGTCTCTGTGTCTCTGTCTTTATCTCTTTCTTTTTCTCTTTCTCTATCTCTGTCTATGTGTCTCTATCCGTCTGTCTGTCTGTCTGTCTGTCTGTATGTCTGTCTGTCTGTCTGTCTCTCTCCCTCTGTCTGTCTGTCTGTCTGTCTGTCTGACTCTCTCTCTCTCTCTCTCTCTCTCTCCTCTCTCTCTCCTCCTCTCTCTCTCTCTCTCTCCTCTCTCTCTCTCTCTCTCTCTCTCTCTCTCTCTTGGTGCCTTCGATACTGCTACTGCGATCACGTTGCATATATATATATATATAATATATATATATATATATATATATATATATATATATATATATAATATATATATATATATATATATATATAATCTATATATATATATATCTATATATATATATATATATATATATATATATATATATATATATATATATATATACGTACGTACGTACGTACATGCATACACACATACATACATACATACATACATGCATACATACATACATACATATACATATGCATATACACGCCCGCATGACGGAATACACACACTCACAACACTCCCCCCCCCCCGCCCACACACACACACAAACATACTCCACACCCATCCTCCATCCCCCAACCCCCCACCCCCCACCTTACACACACACACACACACACACACACACACACACACACACACACACACACACACACACACACACACACACACACACACAACACAAACACCCCCCTCCCTTCCCCCCAACATAAACACACTCACACCCATCCCCCAATACACACACACACACACCTACACACACACCTACACACACACACACACACACACACCACACACACACACACACACACACACACACACACACACACGCACACACACACACCTACACACACACACACACACAAACACATACTCACACACACACACACAAATTCACATACACACATTCAGCTTTTACCCACGAAGAAACTTTTTCCATTTCATTCCGTTGTTACTTATAGTCAGCCGACCATACAGATTGCATGGACGCAGGCATTCGGCAGAAAATTGCATTTCGCTGGGAAATGTTAGCAGAGATATTATTTCCTTTAAGTCACTGAACTTATATATATATATATTATGTAGAAATGTAGATACTGTAACCAAAATAGAAGATGAATTTCATTTACTCGATGGATGTCTTTTATATGATGAACTCAGAAATACTTTTTTAAAATTAAAAATCAAAACGAAAGACAGAGAACGCAAAAACTGTGTACATAAAATAAGCGACATAATCACAGTTGATATATATCAAGCAGATATCATCAGATATGTATAAATTATGAGTGTTTTGAAAAAAAGAGAAAAAGAGAAATAGAATGCAACATGTTCTTAGTGTACATCACTTTTTATCCAAAATAGATAATTCTAATTCTAATTGATATTTTTGCTGTGTCAAATAAGTCTACATGACATAAATGACAATAAAATATTCTGAATCTGAATCTGAATCCGAGGGTGGTGCTCATCTCCCCTCCCCCGCACCCCCCCCCCCCACCCCCACCCCCCAACCCCAAAGAAGGCAGGTACCCATTACAGCCGGGTGAACTAGGAGACTGCACTGAAGACAAGATGCACAAACGGCCACCCATCTGCATTCCTAGTTGATAATTCTAGAATTATTCTGAAAGTCGTCCCCTCCCCCTCCCCCCCCCCCCCCCACTCTCTCCCCTCCTCCCCTTTCCCTCCTAAGGAGATGTCAGGGAGCTTGTCAGCATAATGACCATCCCCACCTTCTGGAAATTCTGTGGCAAGGAATTCCCTCTTTTCTATCCCCCCAGTCTCTGTTTCTTCCTTTGTGTCTTTTCTTCCCGTGTCACCCCCTTCTTGTCCAGTTTTTTTTTTTAATCCGTTCTTGCTACAATTTCCTTCCTTTTTTTTCCCCCCAGAAAGACTTAACAGATGACAGTTTTCTCCAATAGGATGTGCTGGGCCTGACTTGACAGGCGCTTAACGGCAGCACAACTCTTTTTTGGGTGGGTTATATGAGGGACACCAATAGCTGGTGTCTGAATGTTTGAAGAAAAAGAAGATGATGAAGATCAAAAACAAAAAGAAAGGAAGAAAGAATGACAGACAGAAAGACAGATGGAAGGAAGGAAGGAGGGAAAGAAAGAAAGAACGAAAGGCAGAAAGACAGAAGGAAGGAAGGAAGGAGGGAAGAAAGAGAGAAAGACAGACAGACAGAAAGAAAGACAGACAGACAGAAAGAAAGAC
>CM054160.1:38814839-38819839 GCA_028751875.1 Rapana venosa | reverse complement strand
GTGCGTGTGGTGGTTTTTGGGGGTGTGTGTGGTTTTGTGTGTTGTGGTGGTTGTGTGTGTGTGTGTGTGTGTGTGTGTGTGTGTGTTGTGCGTGGTGTGTGTGTGTGAGTGGATTTTTGTTTGCTCTTTTCTCTTTAGCATTTTTTTCCGTTTAGTTTGAGTGTGCTTTTCCCTTTTCCCTTTCTTGTGCCTTTTATTGGTTTTTTTTGCCCTTTGAATTTTTCCCTTTTCCCTTGCTCTTTCAATCTATATATTTTTTGCTTTTCATTCTCTTTCTATTTGATCTTTTTTTTTGCCCTTTTTTTTTTGCTTTTTCCATTTGCTTTTCCATTTGCCTTTTTCCTTTGTCTTTTATTTGCCTTTCCTTCCCTTTTATTTGCCCCCCTTTAGTTGCCTTTTGTATTTTCCCATTCCCTTGCTCTTTTCCTTTATTTATTTTGGTCTTTCCGTTTGTCTTTTTTTTTCTTTCGTGTTCTCTTTTTTTTGTCCTTTCCTTTTTCTCTTTCCCTTTGTCTTGCCATTTTCCCCCTTTTTTTTACCTTTCCATTTGCTCTCTTTCCCTTTTTTATTTTTTATTGGTTTTTCATTGCTCTTTCTATTTTCCTTTCCCTAGCTCTTTCCTTTTGTCTTTTTTGTCCTTTTTCCTTTGTCCCTTTTCCCTTTGCCCCTTTCATTTTCTTTCTGATTTGTTTCTGTTTTTCTTTTTTGTTTCACTTTTTTGTTCTTTTTGTTTTGTACGTTTTCTCTTCCTCTTTCTTTTATTTTTATTTTTGGGTTTGTTATTTCCCTTTTTTTTTTTTTGAAGTTCCTTATTTTTCGTCTTTCTGTTTTTTTTTGTTTGGGGGCGGGTAGTCGTGGTCAGGGGCACTCGTTCCCCCCAGCCCCAAGATTAAGCAACATCGAGCGTGGTTACCCTTGGATGGGTGCGTTTTCGCGCCTTGGGTTCAGTACAGTTCCCCCGTTCACCAGTGTAATGGGTACCGACCCCTTTTTAGGGTCAGGGAAGGTTAAAACAGCGAGGGGGGAGATGGGCGCCCCTCCTCAATATGCTGGCCCCTTGAGAAGCTGAGGTCTCTGACGCCTCGCTTCCCTATCATCTTATAGGATATGAGACACCTTTACATTAATGTTTCCATTTTAGCCTTTTCGGAGTTTCTTTTTCATTCTTTACCTTTAAGCTTTTTCCATGCTATTTCTAATCATTTCTATCTTTTTTTCAAGTTTCTTTCTAAAGCGTACTGCTTTTAGCATGATTCCTGACAAAGGTCAAACTGACCTTGTAGCTTTTACTACTATTTCAAAAAAAATAAATAAATCAACCCCCCCAAAACCCCCCCCACGAAATCTGTAGGATTAACCGTAGGGAGGTGAGTGTGTGTGTGTGTGTGTGTGTGTGTGTGTGTGTGTGGTGTGGGGGGGGGGGGGGGGGGTGGATGGTGGATAAAACGACACATCTGCTGCTACCCAGCAGAAAACAACATAAACTTTAAAAAATAAAAATGAGCTAAGGAAATCGAAAACGTTGAACATGGAAAAAAAATAAAGAAGTGATGCCTCAAAACATTTGATCCCAGTGCAGGAAAAGTGAAAAAAAAAATGAAGTTAGTTTTCTCACACGCTATAAAATCTAAATTAGCCCCGTTGCTTCTCTCTTTCTCTCTCTCTCTTTCTCTCTCTCTCTCTCTCTCTCGCTCTCTCTCTCTCGCCCCTCTCTCTCTCTCTCTCTCTCTCTCTCTCTCTCTCTCTCTCTCTCTCTCTCTCTCTCTCTCTCTACCTCTCTCTCACCTCTCTCTCTCTCTCTCTCTTTTCTCTCTCTTTCTCTTTCTATCTCTTCTCTCTCTCTTCTCTCTCTCTCGCTTCTTTTTCTCTCTCTCTCTCTCTCTTTCTCTCTCTCTACTCTCTCTCTGTCTCTCTCTCTCTTCTCTCTCTCTCTCTCTCTCTCTCTCTCTCTCTCTCTCTCCTCCTCTTTCTCTCTCTCTCTCTCTCTCTCTCTCTCTCTCTCTCTCTTCTCTCCTCTCTCTCTCTCCTCTCTTTCTCTCCTCTCTACCTCTCTCTCTGTCTCTCTCTCTGTCTCTCTCTTCTCGCTCTCTCTCCCCCCCCCTCTCTCTTTCTCTCTCTCCACCCCCACCCCCCCCGTTCTCTCTCTCTCTCTTCTCTTTGACAAAAAGAGTTTCGGCTTAATTTTGCGGTTAGAAATGTGCAATAAATGGTGGTTTTTTGTGACAAAAAGATCTGTTTCTTTTCCCCCCAACCTTTAATAAAAAAGCTTGCTTGCGTAGACAAAATTTATTCTGTTAAATATATAAAAAAACAAACAAGTTAAGCAGTCCTGACAATTTTAGATAGATAGTAGATAGATAGAAGATCGATAGATAAATTGATAGAATAGGCGATGATATATAGATGGATAGAATAAATAAGAAATAGATAGATAGAAAGTAGATAATGATAGAGTAGTGATGGAGAGAGGGGATTATTATAGTACAGATAGATAAATAATAAGAGAGAGATAGTAGAGAAGGAGATAAGATAGAAGATAGAAGATATATAAAGGATAGAATATATATAGAGAGAGAGAAAGAGAGAGATAGAAAGAAGATAGTAAGGAAATATAGATAGATAATAGATAGAAAAGATGATAGAGAGATGGAGAGATGAAAATTATAGATAGAGAGAAAGAGAGAGAGAATAATGATAATAGACAGACGACAGATAGATAGATAATAGTAAATGTAGAAAAAAAAGATGATGATAGGGGAGAAGATAGATAGTAATAATAGATAGTAGAAGATTTGATCAAACGATTGATAAAGATGATCGATAGATCAATCGATCGACCCATAGATAGTAGACAATGATAGATAATAATCGGTTGATCGACCGATCGATATATAGATATGTAGACAGAACATACAGACAAATAAACAGACTGACAGACAGACAGAGACACACAGAGACACAGAGAGAAAAAAGACAGAGGGGGGAGAGAGATGGGGAAGAGAGACAGAGACAGAGAGGAGAGAGAGGAAACAAGGGGAGAGAGGGGGAGAGAGAGGGAAAGATACACAGAGAGAGAGAGGGAGAAGGAGATAGAGGGGGAAGAGAGACAGAGAGAGACTGAGAGGGAGAAGGAGAGAGAGAGAGAGAGGGAGAGAAGAGAGGAGAGAGAGAGAGAGAGAGAGGGGGGAGGGGAGGGGAGGGGGGATAGGGAAGGAGAGAGAGAGAGAGAGAAGAGAGAGAGAGAGGGAGAAAATTCAGACTCCAGACTTTTACTATACATCGGCCTTAGGCTACAATACAAAAAAAGCACATTGGACACAGGGAATGGGCGCATGACCAATGTTGTAAACACACTACTACCAATATATAACGAATATTTAAATGTCACAACGATTATGAAAAAAAACTAAGCATAATTATTACATCAGCCAATAACATAGATATTCACTGATGAAACAAATATACATCACATTACTCACAGTCCACAATGGTTTTGTGGTATTCATCAACATGAAAAAAATATTATCTACGAATTTATCGTACTTCTTCTTTTAACTGCATGAAAATTAATAAATCCTTCGGATGAGACTATAAACCGAGGCCCCGTGTGCGAACGCATGCAGAACATTTTGCGCACACGTTAAATCCTGTTCCGCTTTTCGTAACAGTAGGCCATTGTGTGCCGGTGGGAACAGATGACAAAATTTACAAAACCGCATACACACGGGGACAGGATGTAAAAAAGCACATAAGTGCTTATTCCATTATCCTCGATATAAAAAAATCAATAAATAAAACAATAATTTAAAAAATCATGTCATCTGAGCGCTTTTATATGTTGCATTACAAGATTCAGCGCTATACAAATTCCATACATTATTATTATTATTACTTTTTTAAAAATTATTATTATTATTATTATTATTATTATTATTATTATATCTGTCCGAGGGTATTGCAGCTTTCAGTATCAGGTACAAAGGAAGTCTTCTTGAATTTGTTCTTGTTGAGAAATGTGTTTCTGAGGTCCTTTCTTGGTAGAAAAGTGTTCTTCATTTCCCACCTGACCTTTACAAAACAAAGCGATTCTCAGCTTCATTTGAACTGCTATTACGATGTGTGTTGGGGAAGAGAGAAGGAGAGAGGGAGGGAAGGAGAGAGAGAGGGAGGGGGAGGGAGAGAGAGAGGGAGGGAGAGAGAGAGAGGGAGAGAGGGAGAGGGGAGAGAGAGAAAAGAGAGAGAGAAGAGAGAGAGAGAGAGAGAAAAGAGAGAGAGAGAGAGAAAGACAATGACAATGACAAATTCTTTTATTTCGGGGATAATGAATAACACCTATGTGGTTTTTTTTTTAAAATCCAGTCCCCGCCCTTTGGGATATATATAAAATATATATATATAAAAGAGAGAGAGACAGACAGACAGAGACAGAGAGAGAGACCAGGCAGACAGACAGAGATAGAGAGAGAGACAGGAAGACAGAGACAAAGAGAGAGTGTGTTGGGGTGGAATTGAACCTAAGACTGTTCGTGTTTTATGTCCACCTGAGACACAGAGAGAGAGAGATAGAGAGAGAGAGAGAGAGAGAGAGAGAGAGAAGAGAGAGAGAGAGAGAGAGAGAGAGAGAGAGGGAGAGAGAGAGAGAGAGAGAGAGAGGAGAGAGAGAGAGAGTGAGAGAGAGAGAGAATGACAATAACAGTGACAATGACAAATTCTTTTAATTCTTTTATTTCGAGAGTTTGTCATTGTCATTGTCATTGAGACAGACTGTCAGACAGACAGACAGACATGCAGGCAGGCAGGCAGATAGACACACAGAGAGACAGAGAGAGAGAGAGAGGGGCAGCCAGGCAGACAGACAGACAGACAGGCAGGCAGACAGGCAGGCAGGCAGGCAGGCAGGCAGGCAGGCAGGCAGGCAGGCAGGCAGGCAGGCAGGCAGGCAGGCAGGCAGATAAACAGATTGACAGACACAGGGAGCCAGACAGACAGACAGTCAAAAA
>CM054160.1:38772339-38789839 GCA_028751875.1 Rapana venosa | reverse complement strand
GGTATTCCTGTTTCCTTTTGTTGGGTACCTTCGCACGTTTGAATTTTTTCAAAATGAGTGGGCTGACAGAGCTGCAAAAAGGGGGGCAAGACATCATTTGGAATCAATAGAACTGCATGTTCCATTATCTCTACAGGAGGGATACTGTTTATTAGAACAAACGTCGTGGAGTAATTGGAGAGAATCTTATCAATTCAAGGAACGATCTTTAAAGAGTTGCCTGACTAATAGCCTTATTTCATGTTACAGGACTCCTTCTCAAACAAACTTAAGTATCCCAACCACGAGAAGAGTTAATACCCTATATTTTAGAATAAAATTAAATGCATTTATAACAAAAATTTGTAAAAATGTCAGGTGCCTCTGTGGGGAACATATTTCCAACAATCACATCCTATTTGAGTGTCCAATTGTAAAACCTTTTTTACCCACATTTTGTGAGCAGTCTGTGGAAACTGCATTTAAAAATCCAAAATTAGCCTTTGCCATTGTTAAATGTCTATTGCACAGCCCAGTAGAGCATTTGTTGTAGTTACTTCATAGTTGTTTCATGTTAACAATCTGTTGAATTTAAATTTTTGCTCATGTTTAAGATTCCCTCCCCCCCCCACCCTTTTGATTGCATTTAAATTCCAACACACTTGTTACCTAATCAATCTTATCTCTGTCCATTCCCTTCTAGTTCCACTACATTTTCCACATCCCTCGTCTAATATCACTGAGTGTGAACAGACGTTAAATTGAAGACAACAACAACAACAACAACAACGGATTCTTAGAAACGATTTGACTTTAAGAACATTAGTTTTTCTGTATGTTTTTTGTTTCTTTTTTTTCTTCTTCTTTTCTCTTAGTTTTGCTTACAATATAGATTCCAATGTTAAATTTCGAAAACCACGCTTTTGTGTGCTGATTGAAAATATGGTACTTTTAAGAAAAGATGTTGAGTTTCATTTTGTGTTTTACATTTTTTTTTCTGCCGAAGGTAAATTTCATTATTTACATTTTAGCTTTGTGGGTATTTCTTGCCCGTCACGTTTTTGAAACAAAATTAACACTTTTGGGGTTGCAGTTTGATTTTACCAGTTACATTTTTTAAAAGTTTCTTTAGAGGAAAAGGTTAATATTGGCGAAATATATATCATTGCTTTATTACCCCGTTATACAAAAATCATAACTGCTTTCATATAGTTGTTACTTGTCTATATTTCTGTTTGTATTTTCTTCCTACTGTCTTTGTTGACCTTTTGTGTATACTTCTGCCCTTCTTTCCTTCGTTTCTGTTTAAGCTAGGTTTTATTTGTTTGCTTTTACGTAGAGGAGAAACATTTCCTTCCGATTCCTTTCTTTTTCACTTTGTTGAATTTTTTTCCCTTCATTTTCTTTTTTCGTTCTGGCTAAATATATAACCACATTAACAACAACAACAATTACGTTTAGGATAAAAAAAAAGATTTCCTATCATTTCAGATACTTGTCTCATTTCCTGAAGTTCAATTGAACAAGATGGTCGTGAAGATTGATGGAAAAAAATTCAGTTTTGTTCTGACTATTCGAAAAAAAGGAAGATTAAAATGAAGAAAGCTTGAAAACAATTGTGTGCTTTGGGCTGAGTTTTCTTGTGTGCTACGAGTTTGTGTGTGTGTGTGTGTGTGTGTGTGTGTGTGTGTGTGTGTGTGTGTGTGTGTGGTGTGTGTGTGTGTGTGTGTGTGTTGTGTGTGTGTGTGTGTGTGTGTGTGTGTGTGTGTGTTTTTATGCGTGTGTTTTTGTTTTTCTGTGTATGGGTGTATATGTGTGTGTGTGTGTGTGTGGGTGTATGTGTATGTGTGTGTGTGCGTGAGTGTGTGTGTGTGAATGTTTGTGTGTGTGTGTGAAGTTAAGTCAAGTCAAATTTTTATTTCCAAATGGTACATTGAGTGTGTGCGCGCGTGTGTGTTTGTGTGTAGTGTGTATGTGGTTGTGTGTGACTTTGTGTGTGTGTGTGTGTGTGTGTGTGTGTGTGTGTGTGTGCTTGCGTGCGTGCGTATGCGTGTGTGATATTTTTTTATTTGATTTTGTCTGTCTGTTTGCTTTTTTCTTGTTCCTTATCTAAAAAAAATGTTTTTAATCTGAGTGCTTTAATTTGTTGCTTTACAAGATTCAGCGCTGTATAAATCCGATACATTATTATTATTATTATTATTATTATTATTATTATTATTATTATTATTATTATTTACACCTCTGAGGTTCACCAATGGTGAGATTTTGCGTATGCGACTGTTTTTAGCCCACCACGAAGGTAGCTGCATTCAGACTGAAGAGATCTGAACTTGTTATAGACTTCAGCACAGCCTTTGACAGCATGATCCACCAACACCTTTTTTTTTTACACGATACTGAATTTTTTTTCCAAAAAATCTCATCTCCTTAATGTCCTCACTTTATGACGACCAAATGTGCACTATCAGATGCGAAAACTACAACATTTAATGTGAATTTTTTTCAACATTTCAAAAGGAGTTCAACAGGGATGCGTTCTTTTACCTCACCTGTTAAATACATACACAGAGCAAGCCGCGTGAGAGTCTGATATTTGAAGATATGGGTCTCAAGATAGGTGGAAGAAACATAACAAATCTGCAGTACGCTGATGATACAGCACTACTGGCTGATAACATCATCAGTCTCTCTCTCTCTCTCTCTCTCTCTCTCTCTCTCTCTCTCTCTCTCTCTCTCTCTCTCTCTTGGTCGTCCATCGATCCGATGATGACTGTCCTCATGTGTTGAGTCTTTGTCTTATGTGGGCACGGAGATGGCTGGTTAAGCCAATCCGTGATAGGCAGACGCGGGTGCAGTGGGGGCAAGGAAACTGTCCGGGGGGTTCAGGGTTGGTGGTTGACGCCTTTCTCCTAGCTCGTGCTGCAGTCACATCATCTCGCCTCTTCTCCTCGAAGTTGTCATGCGCCCGGATGGTTAGGGCGCGCCAGCCTGGTCTGTCCATAGCACACAGCTCCAGCTGTTTGGGAGGGATGTCAGCGTGTTTGATGTTGGACTTCACGCAGTCCTTGAATCTTTTGCGTGGTCTGCCCTGGTTCCGCTTTCCCAAGGTCAGTTCGCCATACATGAGCTGCTTAGGCAGCCTTTGGTCGTCCATCCGGATCACGTGACCAACCCATCGAAGCTGGGCTTTCAGGATCATGGCCTCGATGCTGGTCATCCCAGCTCTGTCCAGGACCTCGAGGTTTGTGATCCGGTATGAAGAGTGTATTACACTGAGTAGATGTAATAGGAAGAAGAGTCTGTTTCAAGATCAATGGTAAAAAAGAGATGTGTGTGTATAAGTCTCTGTGTGTGTGTAGGGGGGGGGGGGATGAATGTGTGTGTGTGTGTGTGTGTGTGTGTGTGTGTGTGTGTGTGTGTTAGTGTGTGTGTATGTATGTGTATGTGTGTGAGTGTGAGTGTGTGTTTTTATCTTTAAAAAAAAATTAATCTATTGATTTATTTATCTATTTATTCTCTTTTATCGAGGATAATGGAATAAGCACTCGTGTACTTTTTTTATCCAGTCCCCGTGTGTATGCAGTTTTGTCAACTTTGTCATCCGTTCCTACCGGCATACATTGGCGCCTACTCTTCCCAAAAGCAGAACAAGATTTAACTTGTGACGCAAGATGTCCCTTGTGTGTGCGTGCGTGCGTGCGTGCGTGTGTGTGTGTGTGTGTGTGTGTGTGTGTGTGTGTGTGTTTGTGTTGTGTGTGTGTGTGTGTGTGTATGTGTGTGAAATTCAAAGTCAAAGTCAAATTTTCATTTCCAGGTGATACATTGAATGAGCGATACATTTGCTTTTTTTCATTAAGCCAACTATCTAGGAACAAAAAAAAATTGATCAATACTACTAACTCCATTACAACACAGCCAATAATAACAAAATACACTCGATAAAACATAATAAGAAACCCACCAATACATTGCAGAAGTCGTACAAACACAGGCGCGCGCGCGTGCACACAAAGGCACACACACACACACACACACGCGCGCGCGCGCGCGCGCGCAGGCACGCACGCAGGCACGCACACACACACACACACAAAACACGGTATAGCTTAGTGGTTAGAACATTGCGCTCGCAATCTGACGACCCGGGTTCAATTCCCGTTCCAGGGGATATTTTTCCCTGGAGTTAACAACAGTGTCGACTCCACTCTTCCCAAAAGTCCGGATAAGACTATAAACCGAGGCCCCGTGTGCGAACGCACGCAGAACATCATGCGCACACGTTAAATCCTGTTCCGCTTTTCGTAAGAGTAGGCTATTGTGTGCCGGTGGGAACAGATGACAACACTTTACAAAGCCGCATACACACGGGGATTGGATGTAAAAAAGCACGCAAGTGCTTATTCCATTATCCTCGATATAAAAGTATGAAATAAAATTTAAATTAAAATAAAACACACACATACACACACATTACCCTCGATATAAAATAATAAAATAAAACAAACTACTAACCCTTTTTTTTAAACATGCACAAACACACTTTCTTCTCTCTCTCTCTCTCTCTCTCTCTCTCTCTCTCTCTCTCTCTCTCTCTCTCTCTCTCTCTCTCTCTCTCTCTCTCTCTCACACACACACACAACAACAACAACAACAACAACAACAACACACACACACACACAAACATACACACAAACACACACACACACACACACACATACACATGCACGTCTCTGAGTGAGTGTGTGTGCACGAGTATGTGTGTGTGTGTGTGTGTGTGTGTGTGTGTGTTTGTGTGTGTGTGTGCATGTGCGTGCGCGCGTGCGTTCGAGCGTATGTGTGTATGTAAATGTGTCTGTATTGTTGTCCAACTCACTTTTTTTTTTTTTTTACAAAATAACTCATTTCCCAAGGATGTGTGAGGGAATTCATCAAGAAAAAACCAACTCCTACCTCAGTCAATAGAGAGATCTCCATCATCGTTTGGCCATACATCATGTTTTTAACCCACGCCCCTCCCCCTCCTCCCTCCTCCCTCCTCCTTCCCCTCTCCCACTCCTCCCCTGACAAGATACATCTTTCATCTTTGATCTCTTCTTGTTCCCTCCACCGTCAGCCCACTACCCCCCCCCTCCCCTCCGCCCTCACCCCACCCCTACCCCCACCCCCTGGTATTTTCTGTTTTAGTTTCCATATTTTCTTCTTCTTCTTCTTCTTCTTCTTCGCAATTCTTCGCAATTCTTTGCAATTCTTCTTCTTCTTCTTCTTCGCAATTCTTCTTCTTCTTCTTAATTGTTCTTCTTCGCAATTCTTCGCAATTCTTGTTCTTTTTCTTTTTCTTGTTCTTGTTCTTGTTCTTCTTCTTGTTCTTGTTCTTCTTCTTCTTCTTCTTCTTCTTCTTTGCATTCTTCTTCTTCTTCTTCTTTGCATTCTTCTTCGCATTCTTCTTCTTCTTCGCAATTCTTCTTCGCAATTCTTCTTCGCAATTCTTCTTCTTCTTCTTCGCATTCTTCTTCTTCTTCGCATTCTTCTTCTTTTTCGCATTCTTCTTCACATTCTTTTTATTCGCATTCTTCTTCTTCTTCGCATTCTTCTGCTTCTTCGCATTCTTCTTCTTCGCATTCTTCCTCTTCGCATTCTTCTTCTTCTTCTCATTCTTCTTCTTCTTCGCATTCTTCTTCTTCTTCGCACTCTTCTTCTTTTTCGCATTCTTCTTCTTCGCATTCTTCTGCTTCTTCGCATTCTTCTTCTTCGCATTCTTCTTCTTCGCATTCTTCTGCTTCTTTGCATTCTTCTTCTTCGCATTTTTCTTCTTCGCATTTTTCTTCGCATTCTTCTTCTTTGCATTCTTTTTCTTCGCATTCTTTTTCTTCGCATTCATCTTCTTCGCATTCTACTTTGTCAAACACTCAGACAGCAACTATTGTTGTCTGTTATATGAGCAACATGTGACACGCTGCCGTTAAGCGCCTGACAAGTCAGGCCCAGCGCATCCGACTTTTGCATAAGAGAGAATTGGTGGGTTTTTAAAAGTCTTTGTAAGAAAAAAGGCAGGGGAATGGACCAAAAAGGCAGAAAATATAACAAGGATGATTGTGACAGGACGAAAAGGAACAAGACAGAAACAAAAATAATGATAGAAAAGAGGAAATATTTAGCACATAATTTCTAGAAGGTGGGGATGCTGTTTATACTAACAGGCCTCCAGCATACCGAGGGGGGCTTCCTCTTCTTATGGAATTCTTCATTTTTATTAACATCAAAACAATATAACACACACACACACACACCTCTCTCTCTCTCTCTCTCTCTCTCTCTCTCTCTCTCTCTCTCTCTCTCTCTCTCTCTCTCTCTCTCTCTCTCGTGGGGATGCCAGGGGCCTATCAGTATTAACAACATTCCCACCTTCTGGAAAATCTGTGCCAGAAATTCTCTCTTTTCTATCAATCTCTGTGTTTCTGCCTTGTTCCTTTTTCTTCCTGACACCTCCTTCTTAGGGGACGGGATAGCTCAGTGGTCGGAGCACTCGCTTTCCCCCAGCCAAGTTAAGCAGCGTCGAGCGTGGTTACCAGTTGGATGGGTGGCCGTTTGCGCGCCTTGGCTTCAGTACAGTCCCCCCAGTTCACCCAGCTGTAAATGGGTGCCTGCCCTCTTTAGGGTCAGGGAAGGTAAAGCAGCGAGAGAGAGGAGATGGGCGCCGCCCTCAATATGCTGTGTTAGAATTCCAGCCATAACGAACGACAAGAGTCCACTTTTGTCACTAGATTAATTTATTCAGTCACAATAACAGTAGATAATCCATTTATGCAGAACACAAGAGGAAGAAGAAAACAAAAACAAAAACAGCAGTTACTGTCAAGACGACTTGGCTATCACTAAGTGCACACCATATATACGTCATAAAAAAATAATCAAAACTATGACGTAACATTAATCTGACATAAGCTGTTCGATTACATTCAACACCCCCACTTAATCGATACAACTTAAAGTCCTAATATGTCTACACTATCAACATTTAGTTCATGCATAGTTTCAGCAATTAATAAGGCATAGTCATGTCACAACCCTATCCAATCATTGTCTTTATTTAACCAAACAGAAAAGATCTGAATTTCAACAACTGAGTTTTCAATGATGGTTTGGTCATTATATCAGCAATCATGTTTTCAGTTGGACAATACTTGAGAACGACTTTGCCACGCTTGACCTCATTTCTGATGAAATGGTATTTAATGTCAATGTGCTTCGATCTTTGCCTATTCGCTGGGTTGTGTGCAAGAACAATGGCTCCTTGGTTGTCTTCATAGATCAAAGACCCTTGACCTTGAC
Organism: Rapana venosa; assembly: GCA_028751875.1. NCBI lineage: Eukaryota > Metazoa > Mollusca > Gastropoda > Neogastropoda > Muricidae > Rapana > Rapana venosa. The sequence goes on along the minus strand of CM054160.1, from coordinate 38,782,528 downwards.
CTTGGTTAATACCCATATCCTTTAGAAACTGATTTAGGTACAAACTTTCTTGTACTGCTAATGCTAAAGCAATATATTCAGCTTCGCAAGTAGACAATGCAACAACAGGTTGCTTCTTCGATTTCCAAGAAATCGGTGGACCGTTTTCATTCAGGGAGAAACAATACCCTGAAGTACTGCGCCTATCATCAGCATTAGACGCCCAATCCGCATCACTATATCCTATGAGTTTTAATCCTGTGGTACTTTTCTTGTAACACAACTCATAGTCTATTGTGCCTTTGAGATAATCGCAACACATGCTTGGCTGCGACCCAGTGACCTTGAAGTGGATTAGAGAGATGCTGAGATAACATGGTAATCACCCAGCAGATATCTGGCCTTGTTGTAATCATGAACATAGATCAGGCACCCTACAATTTCACGATATTTGCGGTGATCAACAGGTTCAGTGTTTTCGTACTCCATCTTCTGTTCTGATGGGGTACCCCTAGGTTTACATTCAGACATGTCATATCTTTCAAGCAGTTTTTGAATGTAACGCCTTTGGTGCATCCTAACACATCCATCCTTTTGCTCAAAATCAATGCCTAGGAAATACGACAACTTTCCCAATGTCTTTCATTTTGAACCTATCGGAGAACATTTTCTTCGTTTTGCACAAGAGGTCATTATTGTTTGCACCAACAATAATATCATCAACCCACACAAGAATGACAGTCATGCCATCGTCTGTCTGTTTTGTGTACACACAATTATCAGAGGGACTTTGAATGAACTCATTTTCAGCCAGAAAATTGTGCAGCAACTGGTTCCAATTCCTACCTGATTGCTTTAAACCCGTACAAGGATTTTTTTAATTTGTACACAAGTTTTTCACCTTTTTGACCTTTGATTTCATAACCTTCAGGTTGATCCATGTAAATTTCACAATCAATGTCAGCATTGAGGTAAGCAGTTTTGACATCCATCTGATGTAAAATCAAATCGTTTTCAGCCGCAATTTGCATCAGAGTACGTACTGAAGTCATATTAGCAGTAGGTGCAAATGTATCGGTATAATCAACACCTTCTTTCTGACTGAAACCTTTTGCGACATATCTAGCTTTGTAGGACTTTGAACCAGTCGCACTCTCTTTGATTGTGTAAACCCATTTTCCCCCCACTGTTTGCCTACCCTCCGGAAGAGCCATCAGAGTGTAAGTGTTATTTTCCTTCAAAGAGTTAATTTCATCATCCATTGCCTGTTTCCAGCAATGAGAATCCTCTGAGCCCACTGCTTCCTGATAACTTTTTGGAAACGAGACATCTTATAACAATAATCCATGTTTGTCATAACTTGATCATCATCATCATCAAACTGCGTTTCATAATCTTTCAAGTGGTTAGGGGGTTTTCTCTGCCTTCTCGATACCTGTGACCTTGATTTTCTTTAACCAAAGGTTCATTTTTAGGCATATTACATAGAGTATTTCTGTGACCTTGACCTACAGTACACTCTGACTGCTCTTCAGGTATGGGTTGACTGACAGAAGGAGGTCTCATCATCATCATCACACTACCATCATCTAAAGAGTTCTCTGTCTGTGTACCCTGGTCATTCACATCAACTCTGTCTGGCTTATCTGACACAAAATGCACAACACGACATTTCATCACTTTGCCACTTTCAGGGTAATACACAAGGTATGCAGGACTGTAACCATCATATCCTACAAAGATACCCTTAGCGCATCGTGAATCAAGTTTGCGCTTGAGCTGGGAATATGCATAGCACTCTGTTCCAAAAATTCTCATGTTTGAGATGTTTGGTTTTCGACCAGTCAAACCTTGATATGGAGTTTGATTTATCCTGGCATTGTAACATCGGTTACGATTGTACACAGCAGTGTGCACAGCATATGGCCACATCTCTTTTGGAAGGTTCTTTTGAATCAGCATGCATCTTCCCATCTCAAAAATAGTGCGCCATTTCCTCTCAGCTGCCCCGTTTTGGTGTGGGGAGTAAGGAGCTGAGGTTTCATGCCTTATCTGATTTTTCCTGAGGATTTCCTTAAACTCCCTTGAGGTAAACTCAGAACCGTTATCAGATCTAATGGTTTTTACCTTGCCAAAAGGTGCAGAATCAGCCAGAAACTTTTCTGTGGCTTTGATCGTTTCACTTTTGCATGTCATGAAATACACAAATGACGCATCAGAATAATCATCTGTGAATGTGATGGCATACTTGAAACCTTCATGGATGCTGGTGTGACCGGTCCAGCAAGATCAGTGTGCACTAACTTTAGAGGACAAGTTGCACGAGTGCGTGTTGTTTTACTGATTTTGTTTGTCATTTTGCCCATTACACATGTTTCACAATCATGCTTACCTTTGTCTGTAATTTTCATGCCATCAACAACACCTTCTAGCCTCAACACATCAGAAAAATTACAGTGACCTAGAATTTTTATGCCAGACATTCAAATCCTGTGTTGAAACTAACATATCAACATCACATTCCTCTGAGACAGTCTTGAGGTAATACAATCTACCTTTTTCGATTTTAAATTTGGCTTCACCTTCATACACAAGGCTTGCTGTTTCAGGTTCAAATATCACACTCGCACCTTTGTTTGTCGCTGCCTGAACAGAGAATATGTTCTGTGGAAAAGTAGGTACATACAATGCATCATTCAGAGTAAGACTGACTAGATTTCCACTGATATCTTTGACAGTTACATGTGCGGTACCTCTTTGCTTTGCTAGATTGGTTTTGCTTTCACCATTCGCAAGTTCGATGAAATGGTCTTCTGGTTTGAAATAATTTTCAAACGAGGTGAACAAAGTCTTGTCATTGAGTAGATGGCTTGTAGCACCACAATCAACTAGTAACTTTGTATGGTTTCTTATCTCCTGTCTGCTCCCTTCGTTCATCTTGAAGATAAAAAATGTTCTGGATCTGGATTAATGGAGTCAGGATTGTCGCTCACAGTGTTGACTCCCTCCTTTACCCCTTTACCGCTAGTCTTGCTTTTACGACGGCAAGTTTGGTCAGTGTGTGATGCATTTTTGCAATGACTACACCACATTTTCTTCTTCTTGCAATCACGTTGAAGATGTCCGTAAGTTCCACATTTGAAGCATTGACGTAATTCACGATTGCTGTCAAACGATTTGTGCTTCATTTTCAGAAGTGAATCTTCACCCATGGCTGCTGACACTCGAGACCTCTCCGTCTCCTCAAAGCTGCGGAGAGAAACTTTAAATTTGCTGAAGTCATGTTTCTCTTGGGACTGAGTGACAACAGTGACAAATGACTGGAACGATTCTGGTAACCCCTTCAGAACCATCGCTATTAACAAACTATCACTCACTGTCTCTCCAGCACTTCTCAGGGCGATTGCATCTGCTTCTGCACGGATGATGTAATCTGTCACTGTCTCTGATGGTTTCATCTGCAGGCTTGTCAGTTCGGTGTAAAGACTGATAATTCTCGGTGTAGACGAACCTGCATAATGTTGCCGAAGAATTCTCAGAGCTTTTCGTCCATCGTCTGCTGCATCATGCATTACAAGTGACAAACTCTTGTCGTCTATGAGCTGAACAAGTTCAGCAAAAGCTTCTTCATTTTTATCTACATCAATTTCTTCACCATCGTCTGCCAGGATCACATCTTTTAGCTTACGAAGTTTCATATAAGCTAAGAATTTCACTTCCCAGTGATCATAATGTCTCTCGTCGCCGTCGAAAAACAGTTTGCCTCGTGTACTGGGCCCATAACCTGTTAGAATTCCAACCATAACGAACGACAAGAGTCCACTTTTGTCACTAGATTAATTTATTCAGTCACAATAACAGTAGATAATCCATTTATGCAGAACACAAGAGGAAGAAGAAAACAAAAACAAAAACAGCAGTTACTGTCAAGACGACTTGGCTATCACTAAGTGCACACCATATATACGTCATAAAAAAAAATAATCAAAACTATGACGTAACATTAATCTGACATAAGCTGTTCGATTACATTCAACATGCTGGCCCTAGAGAAGTGAGGTCTCTGATGCCTCCGTCCCCTACGACCTTATACGTTATTGGACTCCTTTACCTTTACCTACACCTCCTTCTTGTCTACTTTCTGCCTTCTCTGTCTATTCTCCTGTATTTTCTTCCCGGAAAGACTTAAAAAATAGCAATTCTCTCTTATGCCGAAGTCGGATGCGCTGGGCCTGACTTGTCAGGCGCTTAACGGCAGCGTGACGCATTGTCGCTCATATTACAGACAACAGTAGTTGCTGTCTGAGCGTTTGATGAAGAAGATAAAGTTTAACCATTTTGTGTTACTTTAAAGTTGGGATGTTATTTGATCCAAGCCTTTCTGGCCCATGCTTGAAACTGTTGCTTCTGTTTGTATAAAAATCAGTAACGGTTTAATTAAACAATCATTACACAGATTGATAAGTAAAGTAAAGGTAAAAGTGTCCCAAAACCTATGTGGTCGTAGGGGAGCGCGGCATCAGAGACCTCAACTTTTCTAGGAGCCAGCATATTGAGGGCGGCGCCCATCTCCTCCCCCTCGCTGCTTTACCTTCCCTGACCCTAAAGAGGGCAGGTACCCATTGACAGCTGGGTGAACTGGGGGAACTGTACTAAAGCCAAGGCACGCAAACGGTCACCCATCCAAGTGGTAACCACGCTCGATGCTGCTTAACCTTGGCTGGGGGAAAGCGAGTGCTCCGACCACTGAGCTATCCCGTCCCCCATTATGAGCAGATAGACAAAAACCAAACCCAAACAAAAGAAATTCAAAGCTTTTTTGGCTTGCGTTGCAAAGAATGGCAATGAACTGCTGTAAGATAAACTTGGAAATCACAGCTAACATTTATTTTTTTTAATTTAATACCACAATCATCCGTCATCTGTCACTGAAGCAGATGCTGCTGCTATTTCAGATAGAAACAGATGATAGTTAACTCCAAAACATCCAAATTACGTCAAACATCGTACTCACACGTCTGCTTGTTTATTCTTTAACCGTTCGTTTTATTGTATGGAGAATGCGGAATTTATCACACAGCATATTAATTTTCTTTCTCTTTGTTTTAAACCCAAGTAAACCCAACCAAAAAATCCGACCTGGAGAGGGATGGGCTCCGCCAGGTTTGATTTGCCCAAGATACACCAATGACAAAGACAGCCAGAATCTCCATACCGGATCGGTCGTCGCCCGGGTTACCAAGGACCGCGCCTTCTGTTGCTCATCAGGACAGATGTCGAAAGTATGCTACTGATGTAAAACGCAGCAAAATTCGTGCCAGAAACAACACCATCATTGGCACATGGAATGTACGGACACTAAGAGCTGCAGGCAAAGTGGAAGAACTGACACATGAGATGTCCAGATATCAATGGCACAATCCTTGGGCTCTGCGAAGTCAGGTGGAAAACATGGGAGAAACAACGACCCAGGAAGACCACAAATTATACTACAGTGGAAAACAGGATAAACATGAACACGGCGTGGGGTTTCTCGTTCACAAAGACACCGTGAACACCGTCATGAGCTGTCAGCCTGTGTCCAGCAGACTTATTGCCATCCGCCTGAGAGCAACCCCCTTTAACATAACTATAGTACAGGCATACGCCCCTACATCAGACTGCACAGATGAAGCCGTAGAAGAATTTTATGACCAGCTACAAGAGGTTCTGAATCAAACACCCAAGAAAGACATCCTCGTTGTGCAAGGCGACTGGAACGCCAAGGTAGGAGAAGATGCATGGAAAGACTGGGAGGGGCGTTTGTGGGCCACATTGTAATAACCAATCAAATGAAAGAGGCTTGAGACTCCTGGATTTGCCAGTAACAACCACCTCCAGCTAGTGAATACACTTGGCCCACACAAGAAAATCCAGAAAATGGACATGGCATAGCCCAAATGGAGAACACCACAACAAAATAATTACATCATGGTGAAAAGACGGTTTTCAGTCTAGCGTTAACATCGCACAGACACGAAGTTTTCCAGGAGCAGACATAGGGAGTGATCATGATCTTGTGATGATGACTTTCCGACTACGTCTAAAGAAAATCCACAAGCGGAACAACATCAGGATCAAATTTGACCTCGAGAAGCTAAAGGACCCAGAGGTATTAGAAAATTTTCAAGCAAGGATAGGTGGAAAGTTCGCAGCACTCACTGTGATAGACTCAGACATAGATACACTGACGAATAGTTTCAATACAGCGGTGACTGAAACAGCAAACGAGCTTCTTGGCAAACGCCGACCAGTCAAAAAACCATGGGTCACACCTAACATCCTACAACTATGCGACAAGCGTAGAGAGTTGAAGAAAAAGAAAAAATGAAACAAAAGAAAGAGCAGAACAATATAGGGCAGTCAACAAAAGAAATCAGGAAGTCCATGACGGAGGCAAAAGAGAAATGGATCGGTGAACAGGGCCAAGACATTGAAGAGAACATCAAGAAAAACAATAGCAAGAAACATATCAGCTGGTGAAAGACCTGACTAGCACAAAACAGAGAAAAGGTTTAACAATCCAAGACAAAAATGGGAAGTGTCTCACTGACGACCAGGATATTCTGAACAGATGGACAGAATACTGCTCCGACCTGTATAACTATAGAACCACAGGAGATCCAGAAGTCCTTAATGTACCCGAAAGCAAAGACACAGACAGTCACCCTATCCTCCGAGAAGAAGTGGAAACACAGTGAGATCGCTGAAAAAGGGGAAAGTCAGCAGGGGCTGACAACATTCCCAGCTGAGTTGGTCCAAGCTGGAGGGAAGCCATGATCAGCGCCCTACTAAGAATCTGCAACAAGATGTGCAGACAGAAAATGGCCAACACCATGGACGCAGTCACTCATCATCACCCTCCCCAAAAAGGAAATCTACAACAATGCCATAATTACCGCACAATCAGCCTCATATGTCACCCAAGCAAGTCATGCTGCAGATAATATTGAATAGACTGAAGCACAAGCAGAGACCATCATTGCTGAGGAACAAGCAGTTTCAGAGCAGGGCGCAGCACAACAGAACAGATATTCAACCTCAGAATTACTATGTGAGCGGTTACCTTCAACATCAACAAGACCTTTACCACGTATTTATCGATTTTAAGAAGGCATTTGACAGGGTGTGGCATGCAGCTTTGTGGGCAACCATGAATTTGTACAGCATCAATGCAAACCTGATCAGAGTCATCAAACAGCTGTACAGCGAGGCCACCAGGGCAGTGTACTACAACAACAACATTGGAGAATGGTTTCGAACAACAGTTGGAGTAAGGCAGGGCTGTCTACTCTTACCCACTCTTTTCAACATCTTCCTTGAGAGAATCATGGCTGATGCACTGGAACATCATGAAGGATCAGTCAGCATTGGTGGCAGAACGATCACAAACCTCCGCTTCGCAGATGACATTGATGGAATAGCAGGATCAGAAAAAGAGCTTGCCAGCCTAACAGAACACTTGGATAAGGCCTCCAAAACATACGGCATGGAAATCAGTGCAGAGAAGACCAAACTGATGACTAATAACACCAACGCATTAGCACTGATATCAGGGTTAATGACCAGAAGCTGGAAACAGTTCAAAGCTTCAAGTACCTGGGAGCCATTGTATCCGACCAGGGATCCAAGCCAGAAGTAGTATGCAGGACTGCACAGACAATAACAGCTTTGTCAAAACTAAACACCATCTGGAGAGATAAGAATATCTCACTTATCTCCAAGATCAGACTAATGCGCTCCCTTGTCATATCCATATTTCTGTATGCCTGTGAATCATGGACCCTGACTGCATATTTGGAGAGAAGATACAGGCAGTGGAGATGAGATGCTTTCGAGACTCCTTGGCATCTCCTACAAAGACCACATAAGCAACGAAAGCGTGCATAACAGAATCCAGCAAACCATTGGACCCTATGAGAACCTTCTAACGATCGTGAAAAAGCGTAAACTTAAGTGGTATGGGCATGTCACAAGATCCCAAGGAATTACAAAGACATTTTTGCAAGGCACTGTCCAAGGAGGAAGAAGAAGAGGCAGACCAAGGAAGAGCTGGGAGGATAACATCAGTGAATGGACAGGCCTAGAACTCAACAAAACCCTGAGAAAGGCAGAACAGAGAGAGGAATGGAGGGAACTGGTTGCTGAGTCTTTGAGGGTGCCCCCACGGTCGTCAGACTACGGGACAGATAGATAGATAGATAGATAGATTGTTTTAAAAACCAGCGCACAGTCTGGTAATTTAGAGTGTTGCGCATTGAGCTTGTAATCTGTTGACCAGGGTACGAATCCCGTTTTACACCCCCCCCCCCCCCCCACACACACACACACACTGCACTCGTGACCTGCTAACCTGGGTTCAGATCTGTGGAGTTAACATCAGTGCTGATTCCACTCCCCCCAAAAGTCCTTGGGATAAGACTATAAACTGGGGTATCGTATGTGGATGCACGTAAAACATCTTGCACACACTCTAAAACCTGTTCCGCTTTTAAAAATAGGCCATGTATACCGGTGGGAACAGATGACAACATTTACAGAAACCGCATGAATGCAGGGACAAGATTAAAAATCAAATAAATAAATATCATTTTGAGAACCATGATTTACATGGAAAAAAATCAAAATAGTTGTATCTCTGAGTTTAGGTACTTCAAGTCTACTTTTCTGATGTTGGACAGTAGAAAAGATAATATGCACATGTTGACAGAAGCATCATATTTCAGAATGACACTGTCTACTATTCAGATCAGCATGTTGAAGTCGTCACTGGCAGAACCTATCTTACTGAATGACTTCATCCAGTGTCTGCCACACAAACATCTTTTACTGAGCCTTTTATCTTTCATCACACCCTTCAATTCTTCCCTATGTGAAGTGGCAGAAAAAACCAGACTAGCAAGCACATCCTACAAACATACACGCTATACAGCAACCTGAGGAAGATTGTGTGGCTGACGGAGATAACCCTGCAAACCAAGCTGTACGGCCCACGAGAGGAGCTGAAAGGGACACACCATGACTTTTCCAAGACACATATGACAGTGTAAAGCCAAACGAGAGAAGAAGGAATAATTCCACTCACGGTACAGAACTCTTCTGTGGGTGTTCTGAACATGAGTTTGTGCTGCAGTCTATTGGACAGGGATAACCTGCATGTTCCTGTGTTAATACATACGGGGACTGGATGTAAAAAAGCACATGAGTGCTTATTCCATTATCCTCGATATAAAAGAATAAATAAATAAATCTCATTGGCGGTCACACAAATCTACTTGTGATGTGTGCACTGAGTCAAATTCTAACTTTCCCACGTGGCGAAACTCAGGGGCCTATCATTATAAACGGCATCCCCACCTTCTGGAAATTCTCTGCTAGGATTTTCCTCTTTTCTATCCCTCTCTTTGCTTCTGCCTTGTTCCTTTTCTTCCGGTAATTTTTTCATATATTTTCTACCTTCTTGATCAATTCTTCTGCCTTTTTAAAATTTAAAAAAACCCTTGAAATATAACAATTCTTTCCCGCACCAAAGTTGAATGCGCTGGGCCTGACTTGGCAGGCGTTTAACGGCAGCGCAACTCATTTTCGTTCAAAGGACAGGCAACAATAGCTGCTGTGTGGGCTTTCAACAAAATAAAAGAAGAAATTCTAGCCTGCATGGCTGTACTAGTAATTCTATATGAATTCAGGTGGAGCATTCACCTTCACTTAAACCAATCTCGTAGTCCAATGGAATGAGGGAATCACTGAAGATTTTGCAACCAGCTTCCTCCACTCCCCACGACCTTCTTGCTTTCTGTAGCAAATCGTTCCACTCAAGGCCAGTCCACTCTCTGATGTTGTCTTCCCATCGTTTTCTCTGTCTGCCTCTTCGTCTCTCTTCTTGTACTGTTCCCTGTATAGGACAGTCTTGGCCAGTCCAGATGTTCGTGTGACGTGCCTGTACCAATTTACTTTGCATTAACCGACCAGATGAGCGGCTAATTTGCACACTGGCATTGACATGTCTGTGGTATGGTTGTCAAGCTCTCCTGCGGTCTCGTCAAATCTGGCTAGGTGACTTCTTCCTGAAGTGTTAAACTCATGAAACATAGTTCAGAGCGAGGGGCTGCTATGGTTTTGCTGTTCACTTTGTTGCTGTGTAAGAGCAATTAGTATGTAGTTCCAAGCG
>CM054160.1:38748442-38754001 GCA_028751875.1 Rapana venosa | reverse complement strand
TTCTTTTTCCCTTTTTCTTTTCTTCTTTTTCCCTTCTCTTCTTTTTCTTCTTCTTCTTCTTCTTCTTCTTCTTCTTCTTCTTCTTCTTCTTCTTCTTCTTCTTCTTCGCAATTCTTCTTCCTCTTCTTCTTCTTCGCAATTCTTTCTTTCTTCTTCTTCGCAATTCTTCTTTTCTTCTTCTTCGCAATTCTTCTTCTTCTTCTTCTTTTCTTTGCAATTCTTCTTCTTCTTCTTCTTCGCATTCTTCTTCTTCTTCTTCTTCTTCTTCTTCTTCTTCTTTCTCCTCCTCTCTATCTTTCTGTATCTCTGTGTCTGTCTGTCTGTACATTAAACTTGTTCAGTGTTCAGTACTCTCTCTCTCTCTGTCTCTCTGTCTCTGTCTCTGTCTCTCTCTCTTTCCTTGTCTCTCTCTCTGTCTTTGTCTGTCTGTCTGTATGTTCGTCTGTCTTCACTAATCAATTAAAATCGTACACCTAATCATCTGACTCAAACCTTTTAACAGTATATATATAATTTCGTTCTAATCTCTGCAAATGATTGGGCATTTATTGTCCTAAATATCATAGTGCAGTTCCTCCATAATCAACAGACGATGTTTATTATCTTTGTTTCTTCACATCAATCACGTCTTCAGATCTACCAGGTCGCGACCGAAAATTATCGTCCACTAATCGTCTACCCCGCTGGCTAATTAAGGACGTAATTACTGTATGACGTGAGACAGCAACGTCATATCCTGTGACTCATCCGCCCTTTAGGATTAAACTACGAGAGATTAAGATGACGTCCACGCGGGGGAATAAATGAGAAGGATGTGGCGAGGCTTTGTCGAAGAAAAGGAAACGGCGAGAAATTAGTTTCTTTATCGAGGTGATCATGTTGTGTCGGATGTTTTGGGGATCAGTCGTGATCTCCAGTAATGATGCTGATAATACTGGTGGATGGTTTTAAACTCTTATTAGTCTTCTGTTTGCGCAGTGGCCGAAATGTTTGAGGTCGTGATTGTTTGTCGACTGGGGCAGAAATTGGTTTCGTTTGGGTTGGTTTTTTTTGGTTTTGTTTTATTGCGTTGTATTTTTGGATGTTGTTGTCCACATTATCAGCTCAGTCATTAAAGTACACAAGTGCGCCTTCGCGCGCGCACGGACAGGGCACGCACGTGCGTTCGTGGACACACACATCACACGCACGCGCACACCACACCACACACACACACACACACACCCCACACACACACACACACGCACGCAAGCACGCATGCACGCACGCACACACACACACACATACACACACACACACACACACAAACACACACACACACACACACATAAACACGCACGCACACACACACACACACATATTACATTTCTTTTCTTCTTCTTCTTCTTCTTCTTCTTCCTTTCTTCTTCCCCGTCGTCGTCGTCGTCGTGTCGTCGTCGCAATTCTTCTTTCTTCTTCGCAATTCTTCTTCTTCGCAATTCTTCTTCTTCGCAATTCTTCTTCTTCGCAAGTCTCCTTCTTCTTCTTCGCAATTTTTCTTCTTCTTCGCAATTCTTTTGTTCGCAATTCGTCTTCTTTGCACGCACACACACACACACACACATATTACATTTTCTTCTTCTTCTTCTTCTTCTTCTTCTTCTTCTTTTCTTCTTCTTCTTCTTCTTCTTCTTCGCTATTCTTCTTTTTCTTCTTCTTCTTATTCTTCTTCTTCTTCTTCTTCTTCTTCTTCTTCGCATTCTTCTTCTTCTTCCTTCTTCTTCTTCCTCTTCTTTTTCTTCTCTCCTTCTTCTTCTTCTTCTTCTTCGCTATTCTTCTTTTTCTTCTTCTTCTTCTTCTTCTTCTTCTTCTTCTTCTTCTTCTTCGCTATTCTTCTTTTTCTTCTTCTTCTTCTTCTTCTTCTTCTTCTTCTTCTTCTTCTTCTTCTTCTTCGCATTCTTCTTCTTCTTCTTCTTCTTTTTTCGCTATTCTTCTTTTTCTTCTTCTTCTTCTTCATCTTCTTCTTCTTCTTCTTGCTCACCCATCTTTCCCTCCTCATTTGTGTTTCTCTGGATTTAACCAGTTGCGTTTATAAAAAAACCCACCTAAAACCATGTGTTGTATATTAATACAGGCACAGATTCACTTCCTACCCGATGTGCTTTTAGGTTAACATTTTAACCGTGTTATCGATAATGTTCACGTTCACTCCCATTACACTTTGGCCAAACCATCTCCTCGATGTGCCTCTGTCATATTGACAAGCTCAAGTTTGTGCTTTTCAGCTGGCGTGTAATACTTAAAGCGATGTTCTGAGTTTAAATGGTTGTCTGCAATATTCTTCATGTATATTTTGAAGAGTTATGTACATATATTCAAGACAGTTTATGCAGCAAACGCGCCGATGAATGGGTTTTTTGCTAGAGTTTGGTTTGTTGCTGGTTTTTGTTGTTGATTTTTGTGTGTGTCATAAGCTCTCCAAATGTTGTGACTGTATACTTCGATGTTTCTTGGGGTGGAAGTGTGTGTGTTGTGTGTGTTTTGTGTGTGTATGTGCGTGCGTGGTGCGTGCGTGTGGGGTGTGTGGGGGGGGGGGGCGTGGAAGTGTGTGTGTGGTTGCGTGTGTGTGTGTGCGTGTGCGTTGTGTGTGTGTGTGTGTGTGTGTGGGGTGTGTGTGTGCGTGCATGTGGTGTGTGTGTGTGTGTTGTGTGTGGGGTGTGTGTGTTTGTGTGTGTGTTTGTGTGTGTGCGTGCGTGTGTGTGTGTGTGTGAGTGGATTTTTGTTTCGCTCTTTTCTCTTTAGACATTTTTTTTCCGTTTAGTTTGAGTGTGCTCTTTCCATTTGCCTTTCTATATGGTCTTTCTATTTGCCCTTTGAATTTTCCCCTTTCCATTCGCTCTTTCCAATCTATATATTTTTTGCTCTTTCCATTTACTTTTTCTATTTGATCTTTCTATTTGACCTTTTCTTTTGCTCTTTCCATTTGCTCTTTCCATTTGCCTTTTCCATTTGCTCTTTCTATTTGCCCTTTCCATTCCCATTTCTATTTGCCCTTTCTAGTTGCCTTTTGTATTTTCCCCATTCCATTCGCTCTTTCCATTATATTTATTTTGGTCTTTCCGTTTGCTCTTTCTATTTGTTCTTTCCATGTTCTCTTTTCTTTTGTCCTTTTCCATTTACTCTTTCCATTTGCTCTTGCCATTTGCCCCTTTCTATCTTACCTTTCCATTTGCTCTCTTTCCTTTTCTATATTTACTTTCCATCTGGTTTTCATTTGCTCTTTCTATTTTCCTTTCACATGCTCTTTCCATTTGTCCTTTCCATTTGTCCTTTCCATTTTCCCCTTTCATTTTCTTTCTGATTTTGTTTCTGTTTCTTCTTTTTTGTTTCACTCTTTTCTGTTCTTTTTGTGTCTGTACAGTTTTCTCTTCCTCTTTCTTTTATTTTCTATTTTTGGATTTGTTCATTTCCATTTTTTTTCCTTTTGAAGATTCCTATATCTTTCGTCTTACTGTTTTCCGTTTGTAGGGACGGGATAGCTCAGTGGTCAGAGCACTCGCTTTCCCCCAGCTAAGATTAAGCAACATCGAGCGTGGTTACCACTTGGATGGATGACCGTTTGCGCGCCTTGGCTTCAGTACAGTCTCCCCAGTTCACCCAGCTGTAAATGGGTACCAGACCCTCTTTTAGGGTCAGGGAAGGTAAAGCAGCGAGGGAGAGGAGATGGGCGCCTCTCCTCAATATGCTGGCCCCTTGAGGAGCTGAGGTCTCTGACGCTTCGCTTGCCTATGATCTTATAGGTTATGGGACACCTTTACATTAATGTTTCCATTTTAGCCTTTTCGGTGTTTCTTTTTCATTCTTTACCTTTAAGCCTTTTCCATGCTATTTCTAATCATTTCTATCTTTTTTTCAAGTTTCTTTCAAAAGCGTACTGCTTTTAGCATGATTCTCATCAAGGGCAAACTGACCTTGTATTGTTTACTACTATTTCAACAACAACAAAAAATCAACCCCCCAAAAAACCCCCCCACGAAATCTGTAGGATTAACCGTAGGGAGGTGAGTTGTGTGTGTGTGTTGTGTGTGTGTGTGTGTGTGTGTGTGTGTGTGAAGGGGGGGGGGGGTGATGGTGGATAAAACGACACATTTGATGCTACCGAGCAGAAAACAACATAACTTTAAAAAATAAAAATGAGCTAAGGAAATCGAAGACGTTGAACATGGAAACAAAAAAGTGATGCCTCAAAACATTTGATCCCAGTGCAGGAAAAGTGAAAAAAAAAATGAAGTTAGTTTTCTCACACGCTATAAAATCTAAATTATCCCCTTTGCTTCTTCTTCTTCTCTCTCTTCTCTCTCTCTCTCTCTCTCTCTCTCTCTCTCTCTCTTCTCTCTCTCTCTCTCTCTCTCTCTCTCTCTCTCTCTCTCTCTCTTCTCTCTCTCTTCTCTCTCTCTCTCTCTCTCTCTCTCTCTCTCTCTCTCTTCTCTCTCTCTCTCTCTCTTTGACAAAAAGAGTTTCGGCTTCATTTTGTGGTTAGAAATGTGCAATAAATGGTGTTTTTTTTGTGAAAAAAGATCTCAGTTTCATTTCCCTAAGCCTTTAATAAGAAAGTCTTGCTTGCGTCGACAACAATTTATTCTGTGAAATATGTGTAAAAAGACAAACAAGTTAAGCATGTACGCTGACAATTAGATAGATAGGTAGATAGATAGATAGATAGATCGATAGACAGATAAATAGATAGAGAGATAGAGAGGGAGATAGACAGATAAATAGAGAGATAGAGAGGGAGATAGATAGATAGGTAGATAGATAGATAAATAGATAGAGAGATGGATAGATAGATAGAGAGATGGATAGATAGATAGAGAGATGGATAGATAGATAGATAGAGAGATGGATAGATAGATAGAGAGATGGATAGATAGAGAGATGGATAGATAGATAAGAGAGATTGATAGATAGATAGATTGATAGATAGATAGATAGATCGCTAGATAGTTAGATAGATAGAAAGAGAGATAGATAGAGAGAGAGATAGATGGAGAGAGAGAGAGATAGATAGATAGATAGATAGAAAGAGAGATAGATAGAGAGAGAGATGGAGAGAGAGATAGAGAGATAGAGAGATAGATAGATAGATAGATAGGTAGGTAGATAGATAGATCAATCAATAGATAGATAGATAGACAGCAGGACAGACAGACAGACAGGCAGATAAACAGATGACAGACAGACAGACAGAGACACAGAGAGACACAGAGAGAGAGGAGAGAGAGGGGTGAAGAGAGACAGAGAGAGGAGAGAGAAGTCAGAGAGGGAGAAGGAGAGAGACGGGGGGGGGGGGGGGGGGGGGGGTGGATTAGATGGAGAAGAGAGACAGAGATAGACAGACAGAGAGACAGAGACATAGAGAGACAGATAGGGAGAAGGGGGAGGGAGAGAGAGAGAGAGAGAGAGAGAGGAGAGAGAGAGGAGAGGGGGGAGAGATGAGAGGAGAGAGAGGAGAGAGGAGAGTTCAGACTTCAGACTTTTACTATACATCGGCCTTAGGCTACAATACAAAAAAAACCACAC
>CM054160.1:38728442-38743442 GCA_028751875.1 Rapana venosa | reverse complement strand
TTTTTGTTAAAGATAATTTGGGAATTTCAAAAAAAAAAACATACCCCCCGGGGTTTTAAAAAAAAATTTTTACAAGTCCCGGGCATAGCTTTGGGTCGGGTTTGGTTGAAAGAATTGAAGACCCCCTAAGAAAAATTTTAAAATTTTTCTTGGGGTTTTTGTTTACATAAACCCCCACGGACTGAACTTTCAAATTCCCGTTAAACCCCACACTTAAAAATTTTTTGGGGTTTCATATGCGGGGGGTTTTTTTTCCGGGGAAAAAAAAACAGTGCCCCCTTGAAAAAAAAATTTTTCGCCAAGGTTTGAAAATACGGGGTTTTGTTTTCCTTTTGGGGGCCCATTCCCTCCACAAAACCCTTTCCCCCTAACCCCACCCCCTCCCCCCCCTCCCCCCCCTAACCCCGAGAGAAAAAAGAAACCCCCCCCCACCCCCACCCCCCCCAACCCCCAAAAAAACCCCCCCCAAAACCCCCCCCCCCCCCCCAAAACCCCCCCCCCCCAAACCCGGGCCCCCCCCAACCCCCCCCCCCCCCGCCCCCCCCAAAACAACCCCTTTTGCCCGGCCACCCCCAACCCCCAACCCCTTTCCCCCCCCAACCCTTAAAAGAACCCCCACCCAAACCCCAAACCCCGCCCCCCCCTCACCCCTCCCTTAGAGTCCCCGGGAAAAACACAAACCCCCCCTTTCCCCCCCCAACCCCCGACCCCCCCGCCAACCCCCCCCCCCCCAGCACCCCCCCCCGACCCACACCCCCCTCCCATAACCCCGCCCGAACCCCCCCCGCCCCCCCCGTTTTCCCCAACCCCCCCCTCCCTCTCCCTCACCCCCCCGCCCCCCCCCCTTCTCCTTCCCCCCCCTCCCCCCTTTCTCTTCCCCTTCTCCATCTTTTCTCTCTTCCCCTCCCCCTTAAAATCCCGCCCTATTTTTCTCTTCCTCCTCTCTCCTTTTTCTCCCCTCTCCCCCCCAAACCCCCCCTCCCCCTTTTTCTCACCCCTTCCCCCTTTTCCCCCCCCTCCCTTTTCTCTCTTTCCCCCCCCCCCTCTCTCTCTTCCCCCCCTCTCTCTTTCCCTCCCTCCCTTTCCTTTCCTTTCTCCCCACCCCTTCCCCTCTCCCCTCTCCCCCCCCCCCCCCCCCCCCCCCCCCCCCCCCCCCCCTCCCCCCCCCTCCCCCCCCCCCCCTCCCCCCCCCCCCCCTCCATCCCTCTCCCCCTTTTCTCCCCCCCCCCATCTCTCTCTCTCCCTCTCTCTCTCTCCCCCCTCCCCCTTTCCTCTCCCCTCTCTCTCTCCCCCCCCTTCTCTCTCCCCCCCCCTCCTTTTCCCTCTTCTTTCCTTTTCCCCCCCTTCTCCCTTTTCATTCCCTTTTCTCTTTCCCTCTCTCTCCCCCCTCTTTCCCCCTCTTTTTCTTCCCCCTCTCTCCTCTCCCTCCTCTCTCTCTCCCCTTTTTTCTCTTCCCCCCTCCCCTTCCCCTCTCTCTCTCTCCCTCCTCTCCCTCCCTCCCCCCCTTTCCCTTTCCTCTTCCCCCCTCCCTTTTCCTCCCTCCCTCTCTCTTCCCTCTCTCTCTCTCCCTCTCCCTTCTCCCCCCTCTCCCCCCCTCTCCCTTCTCTTCTCCCTTTCTCCCCCCCCTCTCCCTTCTCCCCTCTCCCCCCTCCCCCCCTCTCCCCCTCCCTCTCTTTTTCTCCCCTCCCTCTCTCCCCCCCCCTCCCCCTCCCCCTCTCCCCCTTTTTTCCCCTTCCCCCCCCTCCCTTATCCCCCTCTCTCCCCCTTTCTCCCCCCGCCCTTTCCCCCTCCTCCCCCCCCTCCCCTCCTTCCCCCCCCTCACCCCCTCTTTTCTCTCTTTTCCCTCTCTCCCCCTCCTCCCTCCCCCCCCTCTCATCTCTCCCTCTTTCTATTCTCTCTCTCTCCCCCTCTTCCCCCTCTCTCTCTTCCCTCCCCTTTTTCTCTCCCCCTCTCTCTCCCCCTTTTCTCTTTTTCCCCTCCCCTTCCAACTATTTTTCCCGTGCTCTCTCTTTGTTCTTCCCACTGTACGTAGAGGGATTTCGTTTTAAGTGGAAGCATAAAAGGATTGTTTTGACGTGAGGGTGACGTAAAAAGTGGTCCCCCAAAGTGAATAATTTCTGTGTTGTGACGTTGAAAATGGTTAGAAGTCAGGCCCCCTGCTCGAAAGTCCGTTGTTTTGGGGAGGCAAATGATTGACAGCGACTGAGAGACAATTTTACTTTCACCCTACACAATGGCGTGCCGCAAAGCGGGGCGCGTTTTATAAACCCCACGGGAAGTACGTGGGCCCCTACCACGCACGCTAAAACACGTTGGGGGTGCAAAAAAAACATAAAAACCCCCTCTCCCCCCTCACCCCACCCCCCTTTATCTCTATCTATCTCTCCCCTCCCAAATATCTATCTATTATCCCCAAATTTTTCTATTTTCCCTTCCCCCTGTAAATTTAAAAATATATTAAAATATATTTTATTTCAATTTTTATACGAAAGAATAAAAAATAAAATTTTAAAAATACTCTTATACTAATCATTTCCCTATCAAAACCCTTCCTTTTTCTACCTACCCCAAAAAACCTACCAAACAATTATCTATATATTTTTTTATCTATCTATTATCCCTGTATCTAAACTATCTATCTGTATGTCTGTCTATCTATCTAAAAAACTCTCGTCTGTCCTTTTCGTCCCCTGTATATGCCTTACTACATACCTACATACATTCATACAAACATGCATACATAATATATAAAAAATACATCCCTAAAACATACATACATTAAAATACATACATACTTTCATACTACATAAAATTTTCATACATTTCACATAATTTTACATACATACATACCAAAATATACTACATACATACATACTACATACCTACATACATACATCCCCTAAAATACATACAAAAATACAAAACATCATACATACATAAAATCTATTTACTCTACTCTGCACTGCATGCATTACAAATTTCACCCCATTACACTATACTACATTTTCACTAATTTTCAAAAATCTACCCACCACTCAACACCACACCCCCACCCCACTACAAACCCCCAAACCCCAAACACACCCCCCTCTACTAAAAAAAAATTTTTCAAAAGGTTTTTGCCGTACAAAGCTAAGATTTCTTATGTCAAGAAGCCCAAACCCCGCGTGTCTATGGTGAAGTTCCTAAACCCTCCAAAATTTGAAAAAAAAGTTCCTTCACAATCTTCGATCTTTGAGTACTTTCGAAAGGGGCCCGCCCCTCCAAATTTTTTTTACATCTTTTGGGATTTATCGTCCTTGTTTAAATTTAAAAGGGGGGGGGAAGGAGGGAAAGGGGGTGGGGGGGGGGGGAGGGGGGAAAAAGGGGTTTTTGGGTTTTTGGTTTTTTAAAAAAAGGGGTTTTAATGGGGGGTATGAAAAACACTTTTTTGTTTCTAAGTAAAGTCTTTTTGGGATGGTTTAGGGTTAGTTTTGGGCATTTTGGAAATTTTTTTTTAAAAATTTTTTGATTGGGTATCAAAAGGGGGGCGAAAAAGTGTAAGTTGGGGTTGTGTGGGTGGTGTGTGTGTGTGTGTGTGGTTTTGTGTGTTTTTTGTTTTGATGTGGTGTGTGAGGGGGGGAGGTGGGGGTGGCGGGGGCGGGATTTTGGGGGTTGGGGGGGGGGGGGTAAGAAAGGGGGGGTAGGTGTGCGTGTGGGGTGGGTTGTTTTAGGGGGGTTGCGTTAGGGGGGTGTGAGGTGTGGGGGTTTTTCGGTGTGTGGTGTGTGTGTGGTGTGGGTGGTGGTTTTGGTGTGTGGGTGTGTGTTTTGGGTGTTTGTGTGTGTAAAATCTCCGCGCGTGGGGTTTGAGAGGTTTTTATGCATTTTATTTTTATTATTGTATGTTTTTGTATTT
Source organism: Rapana venosa (assembly GCA_028751875.1). Classification (NCBI taxonomy): domain Eukaryota; kingdom Metazoa; phylum Mollusca; class Gastropoda; order Neogastropoda; family Muricidae; genus Rapana; species Rapana venosa. The sequence continues at coordinate 38,739,547 of CM054160.1, read as the reverse complement.
TTGTATGTTTTGTTTTGGTTTTTAAACATTATCTAAACTTTTATTAACTATCAAACTATCTATCTATCTTTTTCTATCTATCTTTCTATCTGTCTATCTGTCGTTTTATTTATCTTTTCCGTCTATCCATTTCCATCTATCTATCTCTCTATAAAAAATAATTTTTTAATTGTTCATTGTTTTATCCCCTATCTATCTGTATGGGCGGGTTTTCTTGGGCTGTCTGGGCTGTCTGTCTATCTATCCATCTATCTATCTTTTCCCCTCTATCTATCTACTATCATCCCATCTATCTATTAACTAATTTTTCTATCTATCTATCTGTTTTTCTATATATCAAAAAGTCTGTCCCATCCAAACTGTCTGTCTCTCTGTCGTCCCCCTATCCCATATAGGGAGCATGTTTAATCTGTTTGTGCTACATAGCCCTTTTTTTGGTTTTATTTTGGTTTGGTTTTGGGGAGGGATTTTTTTTTTTTTTTTTTTTCAATTTTTTAAAAGTGAAATGTAAAATTCAAAAGTAGTTAAAAAAAAACAAATTTATGGTGGGAAAATTTTGTAGGGAAAAACGAATTAGAATACATGAAACTAGAACAATTTTTACCCCCTTTAAAAAAATCTAAATTTATTTTTATCCTTGGCATAATAAAAACCCCCCCCCCCCCCCCCCCCCCCCCCCCCCCCCCCTCTCACTCCCCTCCCCTTTTCCCGACAAAAAAATTTGTTTGAAATTTTAAGTATTTGAAATTTTGCCAAAAAAAAACCACTGGGAAAAAAATTTTCCCATTTAATAAAAGATGTACTTTTTGAGTAACGACCTTGAAAATCTGTTTTTAACATATTTAAAAATTTGTGCCTTTTTGAAATTTGGGTTTTTTATTTTTTAAAATTTTATGGGGGTAATCCAATTTCTGCAAAACATTTTCATAAACCCCCAAAGGCCCCTAAAAAAAGGGGTTTAAATTTTTTTCCATTATAAATCTTTTAATCTTAGTTATTTTAAAAAATGAAATTCACCTTTCACAAAATTTTCTTTTAAACTTTTCCTTTTTTTTTCTTGGGGCAAAACAATTCTTCCCTTTTTCCCCCAAAATTTTTCTTTTTCGAATCTTTTCGTTTCGCAAATTTTTCTTCTTTCTCGGGGCTTTGCCCCTTCTTCCTTTTTTTCGCCCAAATTCCCCTTGTTTCCCTTTTTCTTGTTCTTGTTCTTCTTCCTTTTTTCTTCTTCTTTTTTGTTTTTTCTTGTTCTTCTTCTTGTTTCTTCTTCTTGTTCTTCTTTCTTTCTTGTTTTTTGGGTTTTTTTTTCTTGTTCTTTCTTGTTCTTCTTGCTTCTTCTTCTTATTCCCTTTTTTCTTCTTTTTCTTCTTCGCAATTCTTCTTCTTCTTCGCAATTCTTCTTCTTCTTCTTCGACATTACTTTCCCTTTCCTCCCTATTTCTGTTATATCTCAATGCTCTGTAGGTTTTTCTATCTTACGTAACTGTCCTCAATGTAACCCGCAGAGTTGCAACAAAGCAGGTTTTATTACTCTGAGGTGAATGTGAACGTAAAATTGTTAACTTTTATTCCAGAATGGTTTTCTTCTTCTTCTTCTTTTTGTGTATAAAGGGATCCAGTCCATGTTGGAATTATTGCAATGGCCTTTGTTTCCAGAAATTCATGCCATAAATTGCAATGTTGAAGAAGAAAAAATGGGCGGAAAAAAGGGAAGGTTAGATTAAGCATAGGAGTGCAGAAAAGGTTGAAAGAATGAATGAATGCGTGAATGAATGAATGAATGATGGAAGGAAGGAAGGAAGGAAGGAAGGAAGGAAGAAAGGAAGGAAGGAAGGAAGGAGGGAAGGAAGGGCTGACCGATTGAGTGAGTGAACGAGTGAGTGACTGGCTGATTACCTGACTGTCTGCCTGCCTGCCTGCCTGCCTGCCTGCCTGACTGACTGACTGACTGAATGAATGAATGAATTAATGAATGAGCGATCGACAGAAAGAATGAATAAATGAATGAATGAATCAATCAATCAATAAACCAATAAATGAAGGAAGGAAGGTACGTAAGAAGGACTGACTGACTGACTGACTGACTGATTGACTGACTGATTGACTGACTGACTGACTGACTGACTGAATGAATGAATGACATAATGAAGGAGTGAATGAACAAAAAAAGAAAGGAATTAATGAATTAGAGAGCGTAGATTTGACCCAACACTTAAGGGGTGAGAAAACAATGAAAAACTAAGATGGAAGAGGCTAGAGTGAGGAGAGTTTTTGGAAGGGGTGTGTATGGTAGAAATAACAACCCCCGCTCACACACACACACACACAAACACACACACATACCCACACACACACGCGCGCGCACGCGCGCACTCACACACACACACACACACACACACACACACACACACACACACACACACACACACACACACACCACAAACACCCGCACGCACACATGTACTCACTCACTCACGCACGCACGCACACTACTACGACTACTACTACTACTACTACTACTTCTACTACTACTACTACTACTTCTACTACTACTACTACTACTACTACTACTACTACTACTACTGCTGCTGCTGCTGCAGCTGTTGCTGCTGCTGCTGCTACTGCTACTGCTGCTACTACTATACTACCACCACCACCACCACCACACCACACCACCACCACCCCCACCACCACCACCCACCACCACTGCTACTACTACTATTACTGCTACTGCTACTACTACTGCTACTACTGCTGCTACCACCACCACCACCACCACCATTACTACTACTATACTACTACTACTACTACTACTACTACTACCACTACCACTACCACTACCCCTACCACTACTACTACTACTACTACTACTACTACTACTACTACTACTACACCCTATCACAACCAACATATCCCACTCCACACATACCTACCCTACCACACACCCACCCACAACACGCCCCCCCCCCCCCCCCCCCCCCCCACACACACACACACACATACAACCCCAACTCGCAGCACAATCCACTCGAGCAACAATAAACCCACTTGCGACAACACCTTACCCTAACAAACCACCTTTTTAAAAACAAATCTCTTTTTCTCTCATCCTCAGATTTTCCATCAAGAAGAAGAAGAAGCAGCAGCAACAGCAACAGCTAGTACAAGCAACAGCTGTAGCAGTAGCAGTAGCAGCAGCAGAAGAAGAACAACCAACAATTACAGAAGTTAAAAAAAAAATGGCATCCGTCAGACGCTCCCAGAATATCCCTAATGGTCAGTTCCAACTGACCTTGGTCATTGTCCTGGTGGCCATGACCTTGATGGGGGTCACCCAAGCCTTCAGCGATGACCACAGCACCGGGGAAGGGCAAGGAAAGGTCAAGGTGCCTCGCTTCTTCTTCGGAGACCTGTACTGCAAGCTTCTGTGTCGCAAGTGGGTTTATTGTTGCTCTAGTGGATTGGTGTGTGATGCCAGTTTGGGGGGGGGGGGGGGTTGCGGTGTATGTGTTTTGTGTGTGTGTGTTGGTGTGTGGTGGGTGTGTTGGGGTGGGGGTGGGGGATCGGGGGGGGGGGGGGGGGTGATGGGGGTGTGGGTGGTGGGGTAGGGCGTGGGTTTGTGTGTGTGGGTTGTGGGGTTGTGGGTGGGGGTTGGGGGGGTTGGGGGAGCTGGGTGGGTGGGTGTTGGGGTGTGGTTGGGGGGGGAGGTGTGGTGGTGGTGGGGGGTGAGTGCGTTTTGTTTGTTTGTTTTGTTTTGTTTAATGTCTATCATTACATGGTGATTTAGACACACCCGCATTCATACCAAAGTACCTATTATTACACACCGCATCTCTCTCTCTTTCTCTCCCCTACACGCACCCACATCCACACACACATAAGTATATAAATATACATATATAATATATATATATATATATATATATATATATATATATATATATATTATATATATATTGTGTGTGTGTGTGTGTGTGTGTGTGTGTGTGTGTGTGTGTGTGTGTGTGTGTGTGTAATTACAGTAAAGGTTTTACAGGTGAAGAATATATGACTTCAGCAACTGACACTATGAACTGCTGAGAGTCATATAAAACTTCTTGACTAGTGGCATATTTCTTATGAATATCTAAACCTCTCCTTGTATACATGTCAAGAAGAATTGGGCAATCAAACAACAAATGGTGGACTGAAAGTGGAATAGAACAACAACATGTTACATTTTTTGAATATTTAGTATTCCATGCATTTAATCTCCAGTTTATGTATATTAAATTTCCTTATTTCCGTGAGCAACGCAACTGTGATATTGTTTTTCTATAATTTGAAATGTATTGGCTTTTCATTAACTTAGAATGAATTTCATTAAGACGACAGTGCAAGATTAGAATCAAACACTTCAGTACTGTATCTCAGAGGCACCTTGTTTTGCCAAAGAATCAACCAGGCTCATTCGAATAAATTCCACCCAATGAGAGGGGATCCATCAAAACGTTATGCTGAGGCCTCTGCTTGCAATGAATGTATCAGATATTTTATCTCAAATACAATATCATTCCTTATTTTACCGGCCTTGTCTTTAATGCATTTACACTGCCTTTGAGTCACACGGCAAAACAGAATTTGGCAAACATCAACAGCAGTATCAGACAAAAAAATTCAAAGCCATAGGAATTGCAAATAATTCAGAAGAAAAAATAGAAAAATGTTGTCTAAATGAAAAGATTTTTGAACTTTTTTAAGTCGGAATCAAATATGCAGCACCATTTTGCTGTTTCTAATCTGATCAGTCTGTATCACTTTAAGTGATTAGAATAATTACTTTCTATGTGACTTTTTACATCTACGGTGAGAAGATTTTGATCTTCATTTTTCTTTATTTCCGTGTAGTCAATGTCAAATTTAGCTGAAATATGTTCCCAAGGAGGTAATTGTGGAACAATCGGTAAAATTGGAATTGTTGATATATCGATGTCATTTTCTTTCATAAATGTGTCTGTATAATTTTTAATTGGCTGCAGAAATGAAATATTGCGTGCCCGTTTAGGAAAATCAGTGTCTTGATTAATAAATATTTCCTCTTTTACTGAATTTGGAATAGAGATACTACGAACCACATATTTTGATACTGCCAGTTTTCGCTGATCAGAAAGAGATAGTAAATGAGCTTCTTTATAAGTATTAGCTGTATTTGCATGAGCCGGAACACCAAGAGCTATCTTTACTGCTTTACTGTCTAGACTTTGTAATTTTTTAAGTAGATAATCTGCAGCAGAAAAATAAACTTCTTGTCCGTATATTAATTTTGAACGTACCAAGGACAGAGCCAGATGTATCAGAGTCGTAGTGTCTTGACTCCATGCCTGAGAACTTATTATCTTTAGGAAATTAAGTCTTTTCCTAGCTTCAGTTATCATTTGGTTGATGTGCATCTTCCAATTCAACTTTCTAGTTAAAAATACACCTAAGAATTTGACATCTTGTTTGTATTGAAGCACCTTTCCTTCTAATTTCAGTATTGGTAATTTTAATGCGTTGTCACCGTTATTAAAAAGCACAAGACACGTTTTTTCTGCTGATAATTCTAATCTGTTTTCTTTCATATAACTACAGAATTTATCTAATTCTTCCTGATATATTTTTTCAACATAATTGATCACTCTCTTTTTCGTGTTTTTCCTAACTGACGTATTTATCCAAATAGCAATATCATCTGCATACTGAACAACTTTGGTATTAGATAACAAAGAGCTAGGGAGATCAGTACAAGAACTAGAAAACTAAGATAGGTGCAAAGTACGATCCCTGTGTTCTATAGCCCAAGTCGATAGCTTTTCAAAAATGAGTACACTACACCTAATTTAGTGCAAATCGACTATCCGACAAGAAATTATGCAGATATATATATATAATATGTCCATTAATTACCAATTATTTTTAATTTAATATGTAGGCAATGATCATGACAAAACTATTCATAGCATTCCTCACATCAAAAAATGTGGCTAACTACACTTTTTCGTTTGGAAAAATTGCTTTTATTTGATGTGTTATTTAACTAAGTGTCATAAGTACATCTCCCTTCCTTTCGAAAACAGCCAATTTGTTGGGATTACATTATTCTTTTTCCAGCAAAATGAAATATAAACGCTTATGTCTTATTTTTTTCGCATAATTACCCACAATGAGAAGTAAATAGCAATTGGCCTGTAGCAATCTATCGATGACCCCAGTTATTACCTCTCCTTTAGGATTCGGGACTACAATCGACTGCCACCAGAATTTTAGGAAAAGATTGCCATTTATCCAACCGTTCAGGAAAAATGAAAAAGTTGCCTTTTCCATTTAAAGTTCAAATGGGCCAGCAATTTGATAAGAAATACACCATACCAACAGGCCCGTCTTGTTATGTGAAAATGAATCTAAAGTTTCACTAAATTCATCCAATTGGACTGGGTGGATAAAAATAATCAGCCATATAAGCTGACAATTTGTTTGATATATTTGCTTTTACCTAATACGATATTTGAAATGTATTCTTAATGATGACTTTATCTGAAAACATTGTAACAAATACTTCTGCTTTTTCAATTATGCATGTAAAACATTAATTTTCAAATTTGAACGATATGTAAGTAAGTGATGGCTGTGGGCTCTTCAGTGGAAGACGGGACCACACAGTCGAGCTTCATCTACTTGAGTGATGCGATTTGAGAGTTTCTGTAGCCGAATTGGCCTGACCAACGCTGCAGGGTCTGTATCTCTTTGCCCCGGTTTTGATACAGGGATAAATGTATGACAAGGAAGCGTAGAGAACAACCCTGTCCAGTAGTCTCAAGTGCGCTGCCCTCCCATAGCAACATCATGACATTATTCTCAACTCAATCACGTCAATATTAAAGACATTTATGCTTCTGTTTTTGTGGCCCCAGTTGCTCTGGTCTCATGTGTGACCTAAAATACAAACAGACAAAGACTAAAGAAAACAAAAAGAAAACCTCCAAAGCACCCCCAAAATAACAAACAAACAAAGCCTAAGAAAATGAGATAAACATAACACAGCAGTGACAACCCCCCCCTCACACTCACTCACACACACACACATACACACACACACACACACACACACACACACCCACACACACACACACACACACACACACAACACAACCACACACACACACAAACCTCCTAACAGTATTCGCTTGTTTTTTTCGATTTGGTTTTAGTGTGTCAGCTCGTTTGTGTGAATCTGGTCATCTTGTTCCTGTTTATCTCGTCGATTAGAAACCTTCAAACAAGACCAGGGCTTTGAACATTAGCACAAAGGCTAACAGATGACCGTCTTCTTGTCATCCTATAATTATGTCACGTCACAAGAGAGCACAACAAATATTTTCATGTTCTTGCTTGTCCACTATGCCCCAAAATGTTCATGTGGGGTTATTTATAAATCTGTATTAAATGTAGTAGTATTTATTTATTTAAAGAGGGCAACCAACAATGAGCTCATGTAAGGGACGAGAACAAGTGAAGAATGGAGACCATGATTCGTCGAAGTCTGCAGGACCAGACCAGGACAACTATGGAATAAGAAAGAGGGATAAGAATTTATTTATTGGACGGAAGGACAAGTGGTCGGAGCACTCGCTTATACCCCAGCCAATGTTATAAGCAGCATCGAGCGTATTCAGAACCAGTTGTGATGGGTGAACTTTGCGCGCCTTGGCACAGATAAAAGTTACCTCCCAGTTCACAATCCAGCAGAAAATTGGGTACCTGCCTCTTTGGTTCAGGGAAGGTAAAGCGCAGCGAGGAAGGAGATGGCGCCGCTCTCAATATGCTGGCCCAAGAGAAGTATGTCTCTGACGCCACGCACCCCTACGACCACAAAGGTTATGTAAACATTAACCCTTTATTTATTATTTATTAAATTTGTTTGTTAATATGTTTTACTCTATTCATTAATTCATTTATTATTCTTTTATTAAGTCCAAGGATGAATGCTATATATTCCTTGTAATTTTGTCCATCAGATCCCCATAGCAGCGGTTTGGTAAATTTTTGCCACTCCGTTTCCCAATGGCACAAATAATGGCACAAATTTAAGTCATATCTAATTGATTGCTCTGTTGATACAAACAAAATACTGTGTAAAGTCACCTTTAAAACTGAACATAGAAAGAAAAAATAATGAATGACAGAAAAGGAGAGAGAGGGCAACCTAAGAAAGAAAGAAAAGTTTTTTCTAAAAAAAAGCAAGACATACAGACAGAACCAAAAAGAAAAGGAAACAAAAATGCAAGAAGAAGTGTTGGGAAGAAAAAAAAAGAAATATTAATAAAAGACAACAACAACAACAACAAATGCCCTTAATGTCTGCCTTCAGAAAACGAAATCAAAATAACAAAGATGAAATATACAATATTACTTATTTATTCTTTTATTTATTCTTTTATTTCGAGGATACTGGAATAAGCACTCATGTGCTTTTTTTTAACATCCAGTCCCCGTTTGTTGATAGTTTTCTTAATTTTGTTATCCGTTTCCACTGGCACACAATGGCCTACTCTTCCGAAAAGTGGAACAGGTTTTGACGTGTGCACAAGATGTTCTGCGTGCGTTCGCACACGGGACCTCGGTTTATAATCTCATCCGAAGGACTTTTTTGGGGAGAGTGGAGTCGGCACTGATGTTAACTCCAGAGGAAAAATCCTCTTGAATGAGCTTCGAACAATAGAAGTAAGAAGTAAAGAAAAACAAACAGACCAAAAGAAGAAAAAACATCCACACGAAGCAGCGTATTCAAATCCCACACTTTTGTCCCAACAAGAGAGAAAGGAAAACGAAGAAGAAAGAGATGGAGGGCCGTTAGAAGAAGGACAGAATAAAAATGAAAAAGAAGACGTCAACAAAAAAATGAAGACAAATCAAAACATTCACCTCCAACATTGTGGTTTCAGCACTACCCTGCAGACACGAGGCTATTGATTCAACAAACAGTATACCTACATCCCTCTTTCCCTGTTGCTGCTGCTGCTGCTATTGTTGCTGCTGCTGCTATTGTTGCTGCTGCTATATTTGCTACTGCTGCTATTGTTGCTTGCTGTTATTGTTGCTGATGTTATTGTTGCTAATACTATTGTTGCTGATGCTAATGTTGCTGTGCCTTACAACTGATGCTATTGTTGCTGATGCTATTGTTGCTGATGCTATTGTTGCTGATGCTATTGTTGCTTGCTGCTATTGTTGCTGCTGCTATTGTTGCTTGCTGTTATTGTTGCTGATATTATTGTTGCTAATACTATTGTTGCTGATGCTATTGTTGCTTGCTGCTATTGTTGCTGATGCTATTGTTGCTGTGCCTTACAACTGATGCTATTGTTGCTGATGCTATTGTTACTGATGCTATTGTTGCTTGCTGCTATTGTTGCTGATGCTATTTTTGCTACTGCTGCTATTGTTGCTGCTGCTATTGTTGCTTGCTGCTATTGTTGCTGATGTTATTGTTGCTTGCTGCTATTGTTGCTGATGCTATTGTTGCTGTGCCTTACAACTGATGCTATTGTTGCTTGCTGCTATTGTTGCTGATGCTATTGCTGCTGATGCTATTGGTGCTGATGCTATTGTTGCTGCTGCTATTGTTGCTGATGCTATTGGTGCTGATGCTATTGTTGCTGCTGCTATTGTTGCTTGCTGCTATTGTTGCTGATGCTATTGTTGCTGATGCTATTGTTGCTAATACTATTGTTGCTGATGCTATTGTTGCTGCTGCTATTGTTGCTGATTCCATTGTTGCTGATGTTATTGTTGCTGATGCTTTTGGTGCTTGCTGCTATTGTTGCTGATGCTATTGTTGCTGATGCTATTGTTCTGATGCTATTGTTGCTGTGCCTTACAACTGATGCTACTGCCGCTCCTCCTTTTCATATTGTTGTCATTGTCGTGGACATTGTTGCTTTATGCATTTATTGTTTGTTTGGATTTTTTGTTTCGTGAATAATGGAAGAAGCTCTCATGTGCTTGTTTACATCCAGTCCCCGTGTATATGCACTTTTCTACATTTTGTCATCCGTTCCCCCCCCCCCCCCCCCCGGCACACAATGGCCTACTCTTCCGAAAAGCGGAACAGGTTTTAACATGTGCGCAAGATGTTCTGCGTGCGTTCGCACACGTACACGGGAACTCAATTTATAGTCTCATCCAAAGGACTTTTTGGGGGGAGGGGAGGGGGAGTGGAGTCGGCAGTGATGTCAACTCCAAAGAAAAAATCCTCTTGTACGAGATTGGAACTGGGGTCAGCAGATCACGATTGCATCTTTCTAACCCCCCCCCCCCCCCCCCTATCCCGGCTGTCCTATCCCCCTGCTGTTACTGTTGATTTTGGCCCAGCTGTGGAGGACCCGTCAAGTGTCAAAGCTGAACTGTTTGCTGAGAGTGCTAAGGGGAAGGCGGAGAGCGGCTGCCCTCAAATGCCGTGCAAAAGTCCACCTGACCCGGCGCCGGCAATCGATGGCAGACTGGATGGACCAGCTGGAGAACTTTGGTCTGGACGGGACAGTGTCAGTATGGTCAGCTTCCCACAGCCCAGCGGCACGAGAACTAAGACACGTGTGACAGTAGAGATAGATAGATAGATAGATGGATGGATGGATAGATAGATAGATGGATGGATAGATAGATAGATAGATAGACAGACAGACAGACAGACAGACAGACAGACAGACAGACAGACAGATAGATAGATAGATAGATAGATAGATATATAGATGGATGGATGGATGGATAGATAGATAGATAGATAGATAGATGGATGCTAGATAGATAGATAGATAGGGGAGATGGATATATAGATAGATAGATAGATGGATGGATGGATAGATAGATAGAGAGAGAGATGAATATATAGATAGATAGATAGATAGATGTATGGATAGATAGATAGATGGATGGATAGATAGATAGATGGATGGATAGATAGATGGATAGATGGATGGATAGATAGATAGATAGATAGAGATTGAGGATGTGATAGATGATGAGATAGATAGATTGGATGGGTAATAATAGTGGGGAAGGATTTAGATAGAGAGAGAATTTGGGTAAAAATA